>CM066044.1:100183661-101383661 GCA_033557465.1 Ichthyophis bannanicus
TCTCCAGTTCTAATATCAACCTGCCATAACTCATTCATGTTTAAACACAAGTCAAAGGTTTAATTCCTTTCAAGAAAACCCTCAGTTTACATGGATACATCAATCTCCAGGAAACAAGCAGTAATAAGTCTTCACATATGGGTACGTCGGTACCAGAAGGGTGAGTCCTGCATGGGAAGCTTCCAGCGTCCAATCAGAAAGCCTTTGGAAGCATCCCAACATGCCTGCGTGCTGCCTTCCCGCCTTCCCAACTGCCTCTCCTCAGTTCTCGTTTTTCCGCAGAGCCGGCAGGATGTCTTCCTGTCACCACAGAAAATTCTTCTTTTATTTTTTAGTTTTCTTGTGGTTGTGGCTGCCTTCCCCGACACCACCGGTACCGCCGGTGTTTCTTTTTTCTTTTCTTGTAAAATTTTTCCTTTTTAAGGAATATTTTTCCTTCTTAGTGTCTCACGGTTTTTTAGGCCTACTAGGCCTCTCCACTTTCCTTCATGGAACCGCCAGCCACTAATCCCCACGAAATGTACAAACTGTGGCGGTACAAACTTAATTTTAGACACTCACAATTGGTGTCTAACCTGCTTGGGTCCTGACCATTTTTCCTCTGGAGTGTCCCTCCTGCAATAGTATGTGTGGGAAGAGGTTTTCAACATAGAGTTCCCCTCGACACGCGGACCCCATCCAACTTAAGGGCACCAACCATATCTTCCTCTACACAGGATCAGGTAACCCAAAAACAGTCTGTTAAGACTAGCCAGTCCTCGAGTGGCAGATCTCATGCACAGCATAGAGATGCCTCCGGCCTTGCCCTCGAATCCACTGGCTTCAAAACCCCGGTGGGAGTCTTCGGCCTCCAAAGCCTGTGTGGGGTTTCAGGTTGTTCCTGAGGTTCACCCCTCACAGAACATACCGCACCTTGAATATTGTGTGTCCACACCTTGAATATTGTGTGCAATTCTGATTGCCGTATCTTAAAAAGGACATAGCGATTTTAGAAAAGGTTCAGAGAAGAGCCACCAAAATGGTAAAGGGGATGGAAGGATACTCCTATGAAGAAAGGCTAAAAAAAGGTTAGAGGGCTCTTTAACCTGGAAAAGAGACGGCTGAGGGGAGATATGATAGAAGTCTATAAATTAGAACGGAGTAACGGGGTAAACGTAACATCGATTGTTTACCTTATCAGAATATAGAAAGACTAGGGGACATGCAATGAAGCTACAGGGTAAACTATTTAAGACTAATAAAAGAGAATATTTTTCACTCAACGTGTAATCAAACTCTGGAATTTGTTACCGGAGGATGTAGTAAAGGCTGTTAGTGTAGTGGGCTTAAAAAAGGTTTGGACAAGTTCCTGGAGAAAGGTCCATAAACCATTATAAGGAAGGGACCAGGATATCAATGCTTGAACAATACAGCATTGTGGAACCTGTGTCCCTTGGGGAAACTGCTAGGTGCATATGACCTAGATTGGCCACTGTTGGAAACAGAATACTGGGCTTAATGGACCTTGGTCTGACCCAGTATGGCATATCTTATGTTCTTATGGCATCCGCTTCGAGCGGTACCGATACCCCGGCATTGGCAATGGTGTTGGATGAAACATTCCTCACCAAGGATGGTCGTCTGGCGTCCTCGGTACCTACGGGGCCGTTGGATACGCTGCAGACCGACCTTCCAGTACCGGTACCGATACTAGTACCGACGTCGGTACCCTCCAGATGTGCATTGATAGACTCGCTTCCTTCGATGCCGAGTCTGGAATCGATCTCCAGTCTGGAGGACTGGGTACTGACTCGCCTTGGTACCGACACCAGACGGTACCGAAGGCTTGGTTCCAATAATCCGGAACCGGCACCCTCAGTTTCTTTGATACCGTTAGAGTTGCCACCGGCTGGCCTTCATCCACCGGTATCGGATACGGTACCGAAGTTGGTACCGCTATCCACATTACCATTGCTGTCGGTGCCTTTCATACTTCTCTCGTCAGGCTCGCTTCTCTCGATACCGAGTTTGGAATCGATCCCTAGCATGGACAATGTGCTACCGACGTGTCGCTGGTCCCGACCTCCTGCAGTACCGGCAACCATCCTCTAATGCTCCCATACTTCACCATTCAGGATCTTCTATTCCTATAAACTTGGATAGATCCCTCTGTGCCAATGCTAGTTCTTATCAGATCTAGCCTATCCAAAAGGAATTTCCCTCTGGGGATTCTTCTTTTCAGGCTTTCCTCCTGGATATGGCAAAATCACTTGCCCTTTCTATTTCTGGACAGCATTCTACACAAGGGAATACAGGATCCCTCTATATTCCTGGGAGAGCAAAGGAGAACATCATGCTTCCTTTGCATCACTCCTTGCAGGATCTCCTACGAATGTGGGAAGCTCCTTTAAAGGTACCCCACCTTCCAGAGCAACTGATCTTCTATATCAGGTGCCCCCTCTCCAGGATTTCAAAAGACTCAACTTCCTCATTCCATTGTTGTAGAATCAGCAATGAGGCGGGTGAAGAGTACTAAAAAGCACTCTTATCTGCCAGGTCGTGAGTCTAAGACTTTAGATGCCTTTGGACGCCAAACCTTCCAGGCATCCATGCTTTCAGCAAGAATTCTCTCATATTTTTTATATGGGTTTATCTCTTGAGGAGGTCACAAAGAAATTACATTTTTTGACTCCTTTTCTTCAAGAGCCCAAAAGTGCAGACTATTCCTCATGGTTAGTCATGCTCAAAATATCTCTAGGTTTCTTACTCGTGCTTCCCTAGACTCCTTTGAGTCTGTTAGCAGGACTTCTGTTATAGCTATAGGGGCACGACGTAAAGCCTGGCTTCAGACTTGGACAAATGGGCACAAGAAAGACTGGGAAATATACTCCTTGCACTGGAGAAAATCTCTTTAACAAGGACTCTTTACTCCAGGTTGCTCAGTTAACCACTGACTTTCCTGTTTCCAGAGGCTGTTCTACACCGCCTTCTTTCCCAGTTGGTAGGAAATGTCCTGCCAAACTTTCTTCCCCTAAGGGGAGAAGGTTTTATCCATCTTATGCCCATCATACAGATGTTCCCAAACAGGGGAAACATCGCCCTGGTCTGCAGAATCCACAACCTCAACAGGGTCAACAAACCCAGCAGTCGCAGAGTTTCAAATAGATTATCATTGCCCCTCTTGGTTGATGGTTAGAGTGGCAGTCTGCTTCTTTTCATTTGCAGTATCTGCATTAAATTTATCCTAACCTTCCTAGATATCTCTTCATGAGACATCTTTTCTTTAACAGGTTTTCCTCTTCCTCTTGGAGAAAAGAGAAGTAACAACTATCAATAGACAGTTGTTTCCCTGTACTGGCATGTATCATCTCACCTGTCAGAGACTTCCTCCATAGTCAGTCTCCTTCAACTCTGTCTCTTACCCTCCCTCTTACTACAACATTTGGTTTGTAAGAGTGGCTCTTTTACACTGGTAAGCCCCTATGGCCCTCTACCTGTTCTACCAGGGGATCCTACCTTCCGGAGTTTTCTCCCCCTTTGTTACCTTAGGGCAGCTCATCAGACAATAGGAGGAGGTGGCAAAACTGTCTAAATAAATACTATGTCTGTTTCTTTTTCCCAATCTAAAAAAGGGAGAGGGAAAAGAAATTGTCTCCGCTGCCCTGGTAGTTGCTGCAGATACAGCAATTCCTAGTGGTTAAGCCACTGGTTCTGTTCACCACACAACCAGGGATTCTCCTCCACTAGCAATCCTTCTAGCCTCAGTGCTAAGTCCCAAACAGGTTATCAACCTCGTTTGGTAAACCCTATTATCACAGTCTGGTTGGTTGACTTCTATTCTTCGCCCCCTTGTCCTTGGCAGAATAGTTTACCTACTGGCTTTACACAGCCAGTTCTTTCTTCTAATCAACCTGCAGCATGCTCTCTGCAACTCTACAGAGTAGCTTTGTACTATGGGCCCTTGCTAGAGAGCATTAGTATCTTGCCTAGCAGATAACCCCAGATGGTTAGGAGGGGTTCCCCCAGTCATGTTCCATGACTGGTAGGTATTCCCTACCCTTACCATCTCATCTTAAATCTCTTTTGAGACATAAGACCCAGGCCTTTCATCACGTGAAAACCTAAAGAAGGGGCAATTCCCTGGCTTGGCCCATATCTCCTTTGGTCTTCTCGTCAGATAATTTTCTTTCAGTGGCAGCTAGAGGACGCCTAATACCCATCTTGCCCTCATAGGCGGGTCACTAGGGTATCTTCCTCCAGTGGCGGCGTCTATCCATTCTCCATACTGCAATTCTGGAGAGATCTGGACTTCCTGCCTGCAGACTGAAGTTATCCTCTGCATTTTTCACGTAGGCCATCCTGGTTATTCAAGAGCTCACATTCTGAAAAGAATCTAGACTTCATTTCCAGGAACAAGTAGGAATGAGTCTTCACATATGGGTATGTCGGTACCGACGGAGTCTGCATGGGAACGCTTCCCAGCGTCCAATCAAAGAGCTTTTGGAAGCATCCCACCACGCCTGCGTGCTGTCTTTCCGCCTTTCCTAACTGCCTCTCCTCAGTTTTCGTTTTTCCGTGGAGCCGGCAGGACGTCGTCCTGTCACCGCAGAAAATTCTTGTTTTTATTTTTTATTTTTCTTGTCGCGGCTGTCTTCCCGACGCCACCGGTACCGCCGGTGTTTTCTTTTCTTGAAAAATTTTTTCCTTTTCCACGGGATATTTTTTCTTCATAGTGTCCCACGGTCTCTTAGGCCTTTTAGGCCTCTTCTTTTTTCTTCATGGAACCGCCAGGCACTTTCTCCAAGAAATGTTCACACTGTGGCGGTACAACTTTATTTTTAGACCCTCAAAGTCTGTGTCTAACCTGCTTGGGTCCTGACAACAGTTTGATGAGAAGAGGTTTTCAACATCGAGATTCCCTCGATACACGGTTGCCCTCCAACTTCGGGGCACCGTCCCCTTCTTCCACACAGGATCAGGTAACCCACAAACAGTCTGTTAAGACTAGCCAATCCTCGAGTGGTAGGTCTCATGCACAGCATGAAGATGGCTCTGGCCTTGCCCTCGAGGGCCCACTGGCTTCAAAACCCCGGTGGGAGTCTTCGGTCTCCAAAACAAATAAGGGGTTTCAGGTTGTTCCTGGGGTTCGCCCCTCACAGAACATACCTCAACCGTGTCTGGTGGTGGCATCCGCTTCGAGCGGTACCGGTACCCCGGCATCGGCACTGGTGTTGGATGAAACACTCCTCACCAGGGATCGTCATCTGGCATCCTCGGGACCGGTGGATACACCCCAGACTGACTTTCCATTATCGGTACCAGCACTGATACTACCACTGCCGTCGGTACCCTCCAGACGTGCATCGATAGACTCGCTTCCTTCGATACCAAGTCTGGAATCGATCTCCAGTCTGGAGGACTGGGTACCGACTCGCCTTGGTACCGGCTCTCAGCGGTACCGAAGACCCGGTTCCGATGATTCGGATCCACAACTCTCGGTTCTTTTGAGGCCGATGGAGTTGCCACTGGTTGACCTTCCTTCACCGGTGTCAGACACGGTACCAAAATCGGTACAGACGACCTCATTACCTTTGCGGTCGGTGCCTTCCATGCTTCGCTTATCAGGCTCTCTGCCCTCGATGCTGAGTTTGGAATCTATCTCTAGTATAGCAGACTCGGTACCAATAGCTTTTGGTACCATCGATCGATACCGCTGCTTCAGTACCGAGGATAGTGTCCGGATGGGTTCAGTCACCTCGGTACCGATTGAACTGTCACCGATGACTACTCCGATGTCTTTGTTGGGCTCGACTTCGACATCGGTACCGGTATTGACATCGGTACCGGTATCCACAGTAGCATTGTGGCCAAATCCTACCATGCTTTTTTCAACAGGATCGCTCCATTCTATACCAAGCTTGGAGTCTATACCTGGCATGGACAATGTGGTAAGGACGGTTGCTGCTCATGATACCCAGTACCAGCAACCATCCCTTAAGCATTCCACACTGCACTGTGCAAGGTCTTCTATTCCTATATATTTGGATACCTCTATGGATGCTCAGGATAGTTCTTTAAATCTAACCTGTCCCGAGAGAGATTCCTGTTAGGGATCCCTCTTTTCAGAGTTTCCTCTAGGATATAGCAAGATCTCTTGCCATTCCTATCCCAGGACATGATCCTGCACAAGGCTCTCTTTCTACCAAAGCAAAGGGGAACATAATGCTTCCTTTGCATCATTCCTTGCAGGATCTCCTTCTAGGAATGTGGGAAACACCTTTCCGGGTACCCCCACCTCCCAGGGCAACTGATCTGTTATATCAGGTGCCCCCCTCTCCAGGGTTTCAAAAGACTCAACTTCCTCATCATTCCCTAGTAGTGGAATCAGCAATGAGGCGGGTAAAGAGTAAGAAAAAGCACTCTTCCTATCCGCCAGGTCGTGAGTCTAAAACACTAGATGACTTTGGACATCAAACCTTCCAGACATCTATGCTTTCTGCAAGAATTCTCTCATATATTTTGAGTCTTTCTCTTGAGGAGGTCACAAAGCAATTACATCTTTTGTCTCCTTTCCTTTCAGATTCCAGGAGTACAGACTATTCCTCACTGCTTAAGCATATCCAGAATATCTCTTGGTTTCTTTCTCGTGCTTCCCTAGACTCTGAGTCTGTTAGCAGGACTTCTGCTATAGCTATAGGGGCACGACGTAGAGCCTGGCTCCAAGCTTCAGACTTGGACAAATGGGCACAACAAAGGCTGGGACATACTCCTTGCACTGGAGAAAATCTTTTCAACAAGGAGACTTTACATCAGGTTACTCAGTTATACACTGATTTACCTGTTCTTAAGGGTTCTTCTACCCCTTCCTCTGTCCCAGTACATAGGAAATGTCCTACCAAACTTTCTTCCCACAGGAGAAGGTTTTATTCATCACTTGCCCATCATACAGATGTTTCCCAACAGGGAAAGCATCGTCCTGGTCTAAAGAACCCAACCTCTCACCAGGCTCAGCAAACCCAGCACCTGCAGGGTTTCTGATCGTTCATCAGATGCTTGTGACTCTTGGGGTTAGAATCTACAGTTGCTTCTTCTCAATAGAGGCAATCCACCGCTTTATTCTAACCCCTACACAGGGATCTCTTTCCAAAAGATATCCATTTTTTCTATATTTCTATGAGCTGTCAGGATGTTCATGCCTATAAGTCACAGGTTTCTCCTCTTTTTCCTGCTAGGGAAAGAGGTCTAACCACTATCAGATGAGAGTTCCTGTGCCAGCATGCATTTTTCCTTTCTATAGACTTACTACTTCGTAAGTCTTCTTCAGCTCCATTCTCTTCACCCTCTTACCAAGTTTTTTTCCTCTGTAAGAGCAGAATTACTTACTGGGAGGCTTTCTCTTCAGCCTCTCTAGTTTTCTCACTTTCCAGTGTGGAGTTTTCCTCTCTGAGTTACCACCTCTGTTTTAATCTTGCTTTGGGGCAGCTTATCAGACATGTCCAGAGTTCCTACTCCTGTTCTGTCTGTTCTTTCTGTTTTTGAACGGTAAGATTCTTCTGCTGTCTTGCCAACAGCTGCCCATGCAGGAGCTTTAATGTTTGGACCACTGGTTCTTATCCACAAACTACCAGATTGTCCTCCACTAACATTCTGTCTAGTCTTCGTAGTGGCTCCAAGTCAGTACTTCATCTCTCTTGGAGATCATCTCACTACAAGCTTTCTAGATTGTCTTCTATTCTGCCATCTTCATTTCCTGAGTTTGGCAGCATAGTTGACTGAGATACTGGCTCTCTACCAGCCAGTTCTATCCCCTCATTCTCCTGCATCATGCTCTCTGCAATCTACAGAGAAGCTTTCCACTATGGGCCCTTGCTAGAGAGCATTGTTGTTTTTTTTTCCAGCAGCTATCCTAGCTGGTTAGAAAAGGCTTTTCAGTCATGTCTCCCATGACTAGAAGGGTCCCCCTTCTTTCTATCTCCTTTTTTGATATAAAGGACATAGGCCTTCTCTTACGTAAAGACTCAAGGACTTGCCAGTTCCCTGCTTTGGTCCATAGTTTCCCAATCGGGGATATGCTCGTCCTCATGGTAAGAACGCATGATACCTTTGCCCTTAAGCAGGTCAACATGGTATCTCATCTCTAGGCGTCTTCTGTCTACTTACCATGCTAGAGTCCTGGAAGACTCGGGACTTGCTGGCTGCACATTGACATTGTCCTTGGTTTTTCACGTAACAATCCTGGTTATTTTGCACTAACTAGCATTCTTGCAGATCATGACCAGGAGGAATAGATTCTCTGTCTTCTCAAGTAGGTTCCACCTCCTTGTTAAATGAATCTTTCCTCTCCACATATCCTATGTGATCACTGTGCTGTAGGCATATCTGTCTGTTTATTTGCAGACACCCATATGTAGGCCTACATATCCATATTTATTTTTTTGTGTGTATTTTATGCCTTGCCATATCTCACTATAGATATATTCTTATATGTCAGTTTATCTATCTATATATCTATATCTATATATCTGTTGAGATATTTTCTTATAGATAGATATGTATCCACATACTTCTCCAGGACCAAGCAGGAAGTCAGTCCTCACTTATGGGTGACGTCGGCGCCGACGGAGCCCTCGCGGAGCAATTTTCCCCAGCTTTCAAAGAAAGCCTTTGGGAATTGCAGCGCGCATGCGCGGTCGTCTTCCCGCCCGAAGGTGCCATCTTAGCCAGTCTTCTTTTTTCCGCGGAGCCCTGCAGACGTCCCCGTCTTGTCCCCGCGAAAAAGTTGATTTTCCTCTTATTTTATACTTTTTTCTTTCGGTTCGACGCCGATCGTTTTCCCGCCCGGACTCGTGACGCCGGTCTCGAGTCCTCTAACGTTTTTTCGGTTTTTCTGACTTAGTCAGCTTTCGTTTTCGTTTTCCCTGGCAGCCCGGTCCTTTGACCTCGCAGGGGCCCTTTTTCCCCCGATGGCTGCCAGTGGCTTTAAGCGGTGTGGTCGGTGTGACCGAAATATGTCACTAACCGACACACACGACTTTTGCCTCCGCTGCTTGGGCCCGGATCATGAGGAACTGATCTGTGGGCCCTGCAGCAAACTGTCCTCGAAGGCGTTGAGAAGTCGGCGGCATCAGCGCGAAAGAATCTTCGCTGACCCCAGCCGTACCCGGACCTCGTCGGAGGCCTCCGTGTCAAAGGGCTCCAGCTCGGACCGTCGCCGGAGCTCCTCCGACCGGGGTTCTCCCTCCGGGGACCATCGTCGGAAGGAAAAACCCGCGAGGGCGGCGTCGGTGGACGCTCCTGGCTCCGCGAGGGCCAGGTCACATAGCCCCGACAGCCGCCCCGGGTCCTTGGAGAAGGAACACCTCCCGAAGCGACCTCGCCTGGAGTCGGAGATGCCTGCCCGGGTAAGTCCTTTAGTCCTTCTGGACTCGCCTCCGCGACAGCCGACGTCGGGCCCGACGCCGTCGGGGCCCGAGTCGGGGGCTGCTGGGTCACCTGAGCTCGGACTCAGGTTGACGGCCTTGGAGAGCAGACTGTCTGCCTTCATGGACCAGCAGCAGGCACTGCTCGCTGGCTTCGCTGGCGTCGCTGCCCATGTGAGCAAAAAAAGTACATTGAACCATGTGAGCAATAGAACTATGATAATGCATCAGTGCAAGGGAGGAACTTTATAAATAAAGTGCCAAAGGTAGTACTAGAATACTCCCTCCTGTATTCTAGTACTACCTTTGGCACTTTATTTATAAAGTTCCTCCCTTGCACTGATGCATTATCATAGTTTTATGGCTTAATAACACAAGCCTTAGGTATTTTGCGCTTCAATGTGTTTTTAATCATTTACTTTATTATTTTTTCACTTTCCTGCGGTGTATTACTGTTTGTATATTTGCTATCACACACTTTCAACGTGTTTCGGAGGGGTTTCTCAATTACATGTCCATACTGTTTCTTACACATTTTCCACCCCTCCAGTCCGCTGTGTTTCCTTGATACCTTGCATTTGCCTTCGTTCTATTGCTCACATGGTTCAATGTACTTTTTTTATCATTCATTATTGATAATCTGCCTGACAAGCAGTTTTTATATACGTGGTTATCCCTGGTCATCTTGAATACTAAAACTAAGCGGAAAGAAATGGATCCTGATGTGATTAATTTAGTCACTCAATATACCCCGTATAGTTTTAAAATTAAGAAGATCATTGCTCAACATATTAAGGTCTTGAACACAGTACCTAGCTTGGCAAATAAAACAGTCCGATGTGTATGGCACCGAAACCGCAATTTACAGGATAAAGTGAGTCCTACAATTTTACGTCCTTCAGTGACTAGTGTGACAGAAACTCCAGGACATTATAAATGTGGGCAGTGTTCCATTTGTAGTGTAACAATGGAACTACAGCATTTTATGTATCCCTGGTCTCTCTCGCCGTCCGGCACGCTTATTTTCACATGGCATTTAGCTATTGAGTATGCATCTATACCACTTAGCTTTAATTTGTTTTTTAATCATATTATCACAGTTCGTTGGAGCAGTTTTGCATTGTACAATTGCTCTTGTTCTATTGCTCACATGTCTCAGTACTTTCAATTGGTTTCTATTTTTATTTTTTGTTAATCATGCTACCATTGAGAGTCTGCCTGATAATAGCATTTCTTTTATACAACATTTGCTCCCTGGTTCTCATTCCGTTCGGCATGCCTATTTTCACATCACATTTAGCTACTGAGCATGCATTTATGTCGCTTAGTTTTTGTTTTAACTCATGTCATTTTAATTACCACTATTTTTATCAGTCTTTTTATCACATTGCCTCATATACACATTAATTTGACCATATTTCAAATTTTCATTTTATGGTCCACCTGTTCCTCCTCGTTAATTTTAGTTTTTATTATTGGTCTGATACAATATACCCTGTTCTTTCCTGATTTATTATCCAAATACAGTTAGTTTAATGTCATTGTTTAATATTAGCATACAATGCATGTATCTCTATTTTATTTTTAAATCGTGTTTGTTTTACATGGTCTCCCTCCCTTATAACTGGGCAATTTTATGATTTTTTATTTCAATATTTATTATACATATTTATATACTTTTTATGTTTTTTATTGATTTTTTTTGCGCATTGTCACATTTTGTTATTTCTGTGCACATTACTGTACTTTTATATTATTATAATATTTATCGTTTTTAAGTATTTATCTCATCCCTCCTTTTTTTATCATAGTATTTTAGTTAGTTTTTTATTTGCTTATTTATTTGTTTAAATTATTGATCTATTTATGTTATTACATATTATTAATTAGTTCCTGTGTAGTTTTACTTGGTTCAATTTTGCTCTACAGTATTCAGGTTCGATAAGTATTCCAAAAGTTTTTTATCTTCTTTGGTTCTGTATTAGTTATATAAGCATATTATATTTTTCTCTAAATGTTTGGTCATAGTTCCCTTTTCATAACTTTCTATATGGATTGAACTTCTTTCTTTCCTCAGCCCTGCCCTGTATTGTCTCTCTAACCTCAATGCACCTTGATTATTTGATGTTGTACGTTTTGCCGGTGTTTTCACAATTTTAATGTTTTTAAGTGTGTTCTATTTGTTTTTTAACTTTTACAGTATTATGTTTTTTAATTATTCATTTATTTGTATTTTTATAATCACCAGTGTCATTCCCCCTGAGGAAGGTTTTTGCCGAAACGCGTTGGGGTCCCTTGTGCATAATAAAGACCCTCATTCTTCCCACGTCTCCTGCTCCTTGTGTTCGCTACACGATGCAAGGTTCCACCTCCCAGGAAAAAGATTTAGGCGTCATTGTAAATACCATGTTAGAACCCTCGGCCCAGTATGCAGCAGCGGCCAAGAGAGCAAATAGAATGCTAGGTATGATAAGGAAAGGAATGGAAAATAAAACAAAAGATATTATAATGCCTCTATATCGTTCTATGGTGAGACCGCACCTTGAATATTGTGTGCAATTCTGGTCGCCGTATCTTAAAAAGGATATAGCGATTTTAGAAAAGGTTCAGAGAAGAGCCACCAAAATGGTAAAGGGGATGGAAGGATACTCATATGAAGAAAGGCTAAAAAGGTTGGGGCTCTTTAACCTGGAAAAGAGATGGCTGAGGGGAGATATGATAGAAGTCTATAAATTAATGAACGGAGTGGAACGGGTAAACGTAGATCGATTGTTTACCTTATCAGAATATAGAAAGACTAGGGGACATTCAATGAAGCTACAGGGTAAACTATTTAAGACTAATAAAAGAAAATATTTTTTCACTCAACGTGTAATCAAACTCTGGAATTTGTTACTGGAGGATGTAGTAAAGGCTGTTAGTGTAGCTGGGTTTAAAAAAGGTTTGGAGGAAAGGTCCATAAACCATTATTAAGAAGGGACCCAGGATATCAATGCTTGAACCAATACAAGCATTGTGGAACCTGTGTCCCTTGGGGAAACTGCTAGGTACGTATGACCTAGATTGGCCACTGTTGGAAACAGAATACTGGGCTTGATGAACCTTGGTCTGACCCAGTATGGCATATCTTATGTTCTTATGATTGAGATGTTCAAATACCTCCGTGGCATAAATGTTCAGGGAGAGAGCCTCTTTCAATTGAAAGCAAGTTCTGCTATGAGAGGACATGGGATGAGGGTGAAGAGAGAAAGATTCAGGAGTGATATGCGGAAATATGTCTTTACGGAAAGAGTGGTGGATCCGTGGAATAGTCTCCCAGTGGAGGTGGTAGAGATGAGGACAGTAACTGAATTCAAAAAAGCATGGGACAAACACAGAGGATCTCTAAAGGTAAAAAGGGGACTGTTGTAGTTGTTGATATGGAAGGATAGACTAGATAGGCCATGTGGTCTTTATCTGTCATCATATTTCTACGTTTCTATGTTTAACCCCTCTATCTAATGGACCAACTGACTCTCTCATAGGTTTCTTGCTACAAATGTACTTGAAAAAGTCTTTATTTCGTGTTTTTGCTTCCGCAGCAAGCTTCTTCTCAAATTCTCCCTTTGCCTGTCTTATCAATGCCTTGCATTTGACTTGCCAGTGCTTGTGCTGTTTCCAGGTTTCGTCGTTTGGCTCTTTTTTCCATTTCCTGAAAGATGCTTTTTTGGCAACAGCCTCTCTGACCTCACCTTTAAACCATGCTGGCAGTTTTTTGGACTTCCTTCCACTTTTCTTAAAGCATGGAATACAGCTGGCCTGGGCTTCCAAGATAGTATTTTTCAACAACACCCAAGCTTGATGTAAGTCTTTAACCTTTGCAACTGCTCCTTTTAGCTTTTTCTTAACTATTTTCCTCATTTTATCAGTCTCCCTTTTGAAAGTTAAAAGGTAGTACTGGGGATTTCCTTAGTATCCCTCCTCCACTAATTAAATCAAAGGCAATCATGCTATGATCACTATTGCCAAGTGGTCCCAACACCCTTATCTCTTGCACTAGATCTGGTGTTCCACTAAGGACTAGGTCTAATATGGCTTCCCCTCTGGTCGGTTGATGAACCAGCTGCTCCTAGAAGCAGTCATTTATTTCATCTAGGAACTTTATCTCCCTAGCATGTCCTGAAGTGACACTGACCCAGTTGATACCGGGGTAATTGAAATCACCCATTATTATTACTGTGCTGTAACTTTTGTTAGCTTCCTTGATTTCTTTGAGCATTTCATCATCCATTTGTTCATTCTGGCCAGGCGGTCAATAGTACACCCCCACTGCTATTGCCTTCCCCTTTTTACATGGAATTTCAATCCATAGAGATTCTACAGCAAATTTTGTTTCCTGCAAAACTTTAATCCTTTCTGACTCAATGCCCTCTCTAACATAGAGTGCAATCCCTCCACCAATTTGATCAGCTCTATCATTACGATATAGTTTGTACCCAGGTATCACAGTGTCCCATTGGTTGTCCTCCTTCCACCATGTCTCTGATATTCCAATCATATCTAACCTCTCATTTAGTGCTATATATTCTAACTCTCCCATCTTATTTTTTAGACTTCTAGCATTTACATACAGGCATTTTAGAGACTGTATTTTATTCATATTAATTTGGCTATTGATAGACATGGGTAATTTGGGCTCTTTAAGCTCTGTCTGATCCATACTCGAGGGCTACTTTACTCTTTTTTGGAACCTCTCTGCTTTTGGTAGTATCCTTCAAGGATACATTCTTCTGAAAAATCCGCTCTTGGGCGACTGTCGGCTTTCCCCTATTATCTAGTTTAAAAGCTGCTCCATCTCCTTTTTAAAGGTTAATGCCAGCAGCCTGATTCCATCCCGGTTAAGGTGAAGCCCATCCCTTTGGAAGAGCCCCTCCTTTCCCCAGAATGTTCCCCAGTTCCTAACAAATCCAAAACCCTCATCTCTGCAGCATTGTCTCATCCACGCATTGAGACTCCAGAGCTCTGCCTGCCTTTTGGGTCCTGCGTGTGAAACGGGAAGCGTTTCAGAGAACGCTACCCTGGAAGTTCTGGATTTCAACTTCCTACCTAAAAGCCTAAATTTAGCCTCCAGAACCTCCCTACCACATTTTCCTATGTCATTGGTACCGACATGTACCAAGATAGCAGACTCCTCCCCAGCACCATCTAAGACCTTATCTAGGTGGCGCGTGAGTTACGTTACCTTTACACCAGGCAGGCATGTTACCAGATGATCCTCACGTCCACCAGCCACCCAGCTATCTACATGCCTAATGATCGAATCACCAACTATAATGGCTGTCCTAACCGTTCCCTCATGGGCAAATGGCCCTGGAGAAACTTCCTCGGTGTGGGAGCGTTTCACAACACCTGGAGGACAGGTCCTAGTTACAGGATCACTTCCTGCCACACCAGAGTGATGCTCTCCTGTCACGTGACCTCTCTCCTCCATGGCAACAGGGATGCTGCCAGACTGGAGGTGGGACTTCAGGACTATATCCCTGTAGTTCTTGTCTATGTACCTCTCTGTCTTTCTTATGTTTTCCAAGTCTGCTACTCTAGCCTCTAGAGAACAGACTCGTTCCCTGAGAGCAAAGAGCTCCTTGCACCTAGTGCACACATAAGACCTCTCACCAACTGGGAGAAAATCATACATGTGACACTCAATGCAGAAGACTGGAAAGCCCCCATCTCACTGCTGGACTGCTGTCTGCATCTTAGTTTTGTTTGTTTAGATCATTAAGTTCTTTACTTACTAAGGGTTGCTATGGATATTTATACTAATAAAACTGTACCTAATATGTTTAATATACCTTGTTCACCTGAAACTTAATTAATCTCAGGTCCTTAGTGTATGACTGATTTGGGTAACGAGCTTCACCTGAGAGCACCTCCTGTCTTTTAAGATGTGTAAGTACCTATAAAGCTACGATTATCCTAGGGTTGGGAGGGAGGGAAATAACACTTATTAAAAGAGGGCTGCTACACAGTACCCTGCATGCATGGTACCCTTCCCACCCAAGGGTGCCATCTTACTCACTCAGATGACATAGCTAGAGCCGACAAAAGATGGCGAAAATAGTATAGCAACTCCAAGGGGAGGAGGGAGGGTTGTGAGGACTGATTCTTGCTGCCCCTGGAGAACAACTGTTACAGGTGAGTAACTATGCTTTCTCCAGGAACAAGCAGGCTGTTAGTCCTCACATGTGGGACTCCCTAGCTACAACCTCTGAAAACCTGTAAAAAAACCATAGCCCAGTTGTGAGCAGCCACAAGCGAATCTGAGGACCCCAGTGTCTAGGGAGAACCATAGCCTCAGTAACTTGAAAAAGAAGGGGCAGAGGGCAGGAGTTGCCTAAACACCAAACGGATTACAGAGTATGGCTTGGCCAAAGGCACTGTACAGTCAGGACACTCTCCAGGCAGTAGTGAGCTGCAAAAGTGTGGACTGAGGACCAGGTGGCAGCCAGCAGATGTCTGCCATAGGGACACAGTATAAGCTTGCAACTGAGGTTGCTATAGTTCTGAAGTTGTGTACTGACTCGGTGCTCCAATGATAGCCCAGCCTGATCGTGGGCAAAGGTGCTGTAGTCTGCCACCCAGATAGACAGGGTCTGCTTGGTGACAGTCTCCCCCAGGCGACTGGGATCATATGAAATGAAAAGAAAAGCTATGAAGCTTTGCAGTGGTCCCGAGTATGTTGCAGGTAGGAGAGGGCCCTTTTGCAGTCCAGAGTATGGAGAACTGCCGCTGCCTTGTCGGCATGGGGCTATGGAAAGAAGGTAGGGAGCACCACCTCTTCGTTGAGATGAAAAGCTGATACTACCTATGAGAGGAATTTAGGGTGGGTGTGAAGTATGACCCTGTTCTTGTAGAACCTGGTGTAGGGTGGCTCAGTCAACAAGGCCTGAAGTTTGCTGACTCTGTGGGCAAAGGTGAGCGCCACCAGGAAGGCAGCCTTCCAAGACTGGCAACACAAATGGCAGGTAGCGAAAGATTCAAAAGGTGACTTGGTAAGCTGTATCAGAATCATGTTGAGATCCCATTCTGCTGGAGGCGGCCATTTGGGAGATGTAGAGAGCAGAAAGCCCTGCATGTATCTGGTAATGAGGGGTAAACAGAAAGAGGTTTGCCCTCTATGGAGTAATGGTTCACGGAGAGCACACTCAGGTGTACCCAGATGGAGTTGGACTTGAGTCCGGTCTGCGAGAGGTGGAGCAAGTACTGCAGCACCATATGCACTGGGCAAAACAGATCTATCCGTTGCTCCATACACCATACCGAGAATCTGTGCCACTTGAAGGCATGGGCTCATCTTATGGAGTTCTTACCAGAGACCAGGAGGGCTTCTTCCACTTCCATGGGGAGGTTGAGGGGCACTAGGGCGAACCATTCAGCAGCCATGCTGTTAGTAACAGGGACCCCAGGTTGCAGTGGATAATCGAGCCGCCCTCCTGGGTCAGTAGTCCTGTGGAATTCCCCAGCGGGACCGGGAACTCTGTCAAGAGGCAGAGTAACAGAGGAAACCAAGGCTGCTTGGGCCACCAGGATCATGGAAGCCTTGTCCCACTGGACCTTGAAGAGGGTCTGTGGGATTAGTGGTGTGGGAGGAAAGGCATACAACAGGCCCTTTGACCACAAGATGAGGAAGGTGGATGCAGTTGGGGACAGCAAAAATGGGGCAGCTGAGAACTGGCTGGGGTGGCAAAGAGGTCCAAACTTGGAGTTTCCCTATAGTCGGAATAACCGCTGTGCCACCCTGGGGTCTAGGTACCACTCGTGTGGTTGGAGGACCCTGCTCAGTCTGTCCGCTAGTTGTCCTGGCCCAGAAGGTATGCTGCCCTGAGGAGCATTTATTTATTTATTTACATTCTCTTATATACCGCGCTATTCTGCATCAGTGCGGTTTACATTGAACAAACTGAAATTACATTAAACAGGGCATTATAACTTGGAGATAACTATTTTTTACAGGGAACATGGGCTATGGAGGGTTAAGTGGCTTGCCCAAGACCACAAGGAGCACCTGTGGGACTAGAAACCCCAGTCCTTCCAGCCCAAGGTTGCTGTCCTCTAGTGGGATTTGAACCCCCGACCTTCCGGCCTGAAGTACCTTGCCCCAACCACTAGGCCACTCCTCCACTCCACTCCATTCCCTGACTGATTGCATATGAGCAGAGGGCAACTGCCTCCTGGCAGAGACAGTGAGACCCTGTGCCCCCGTTTGTTCAGGAAGAATATTGCGACCTGGTTGTCTGTCTGGATCAGCACCAACTGATGCTGCAGGCAGTGTTGGAAAGCTCTGATCAACAGAAAAATGGCTCTGAGCTCCAGCAAGTTGATCTGTTGCTGGCTGTTCTCGAGAGACCAGTTGTCCTGCATGCGCAGTTCCTTGCAGTAGGCACCCCAACCCAGTAGGGAGGTGTCCATAGTGAGGACCCTCTGGGGGTTTGGGTGTTGAAAGGGCATGCCCTTCTGCAGGTGCTGTGCATCCTGCCACCAATCAAGTGACTCTGCTAGATGACGGGACACCAAGATCCTGTCCCAGAGCCAGCCTGTGGCTTGAGTTCATTGTGAGTTGAGGCACCATTGTGGAGGTGGGCATTGGGGACCACATGGCCTGTGAAAGCCATGTGGCCGAGCAGGAGAAGCATAGACCGTGCTGGCACTGTACCTCGGTTGCCAGGGCCCTGAGATGATCCGCCCTGTCTAGGGGGAGGAAGGCCCTGGCTTGGAGGGTGTCCAGGCGAGCCCCTATGAACTCCAGCTCCTGTGTTGGAGTGAGGTGGGATTTGGAGTGGTTTATTACAAACCCCAGATGTTGTAGGATCTTGATGGTGCAGCCCATGGCCTGTTGCACCTCTGAGGCAGTGTCTCCCTTTACTAGCCAGTTGTCCAGATATGGGAATGGAGATGGAGGTAGGCGGCCACCACTGCCAGGCATTTGGTGAAGACTCTTGGTGAAGAGGTGAGGCTGAAGGGTAGTATGCTGATCTCCAGGAACAAGCAGGAATGTAGTCTTCACACATGGGTATCGTTGGTACCGACAGATCCTGCGCGGGAACGCTCCCCAGCGTCCAATAGGAAAGCTTTTGGAAGCATCCCACTGCGCCTGTCTCACTGCCTTTCCACCTTTCCAACTCTCTCTCTTCAGTTTTTTTTTTCCGCAGAGCCGACAGGCACCAAACCCTCACTGCAGAAACCTTTCTTTTTGTGGTCGCGTCTGCCTTCACTGTCGACGCCACCTATACCGGTACCACCAGTCTTTTCTTCATTTTCTTCCTTCTTTTCTTTAAAAATAAATAAATAAATGAATGAATGAATAAATAAATTCTTCTTTTTGGAGGGTTTGTCCCTTCTAGGTGCCAGGCGCCATTTTGGGCACTAGGCCCTCTTTTCTTCTAAAATGGAGAAACTAATTAGTGGTTTAACAAAATGTTCAAAGTGTAGCGGTACCATTTCCGCTACCGACACCCATGACTGGTGTCTTAAATGTTTAGCTCCTGACCATTTACCATCAGAGTGTCTCCTCTGTAGAAAGATGACCAAGAGAGGCCTGCAGAACAGAGCTGCAAAACTCGGCACTCTCTTTGCTGCAGATGCAATGTCCGTTGCATCAACGTCTTCCAGGGCTTCATCTTCCTCCCATGGATCTCAGGTAACTAAACCCAGGTCTTCCAAGATCGGCCGGTCCTCAAAGGGTAGATCTCCTTCGAAGCATCGAGATACTATTAGCATTACCCTTGAGGAAAACATACCAGCAAAACAGCCCGGCAGGAGGCCCCAGCCTCCAAAGCACTACCGGGGCTCCAGGATGCTCCCACCTCGGGAGAACTCCTGCTGCTATGTTCTGGTGTCGTAGCCGCTTCCTCTGGTACCGACTTCCAGGCATCAGCAGGGGCTATTGATTAACGAATCCTAGCCATCGAACGCAGTCTAGTGTCTCTCTTAGCAGCTTCGGTACTGCTAAGACCGCTTCAGACTGTTCCACAGTCATCGGAACCGGTACCGACCACAACTGCTTTAACCGATATGCTCCCCCCATGCCGGCTCTTAAATCAATATCCGGTATCGAGGGCCTGGTAGCAAGACAGTCCGATGACGACTTTGATCGATACCAGCGCCAAGCAATGCAAGAACACCCGACCTGGAGATATTTCAAGTCTTCCAATTCTGATGACTGACTCTACCGGTACTAGGGTGATTCTACCAGAGGATCCATCCCCTTCTCCTCAACGCAGGATGTCTCCTCCAGAGGACATGTCTTTTCAGGATTTCATACGTGATGTAGCCTGAGGACTTTCAATCACAGTGACTCCTGAGAAGGAACCGAGAGTAGAAGAATTAGAAATTCTTCAAATATCCGGCAGCTCCTAAAGAAGCAGCTACCATTCCATTCACCGAATCTTGCATGATCTCATACTAAGGATGTGGGAAGCTCCTTTAACGGTGTCTCCACATTCTTGGAGACTCGATACCATGTATCGAGTTCCACAATTTATTTATTTTTATTTATTTTATTTATTTAACAATTCTTATATACCGCACTATTTGTTATCAGTGCGGTTTACATTTAACAAATTTTTTTCAGATCAGAGAAGACTGATTGAATTTACATTATAACAAGGAATAAAACTTGGAGAACATGGGAAACTATTTACATATTGACATGTATCAGGATGGTTGAGGAATACATGAAACTATGTACATAATGATATGGCATAATAGTTGATACTTGATCAGAAGGATGTAGGTAGCTTCAGGACTGACAAGTGAGTGCTTGGGGCTTGAGCGTTATGTTGTGTAGGAGTTTTTAGTAGGGGAAGGGAGATGGGTTCTTAGAGTCGGGGTGGCGGCTTGGGCAAAGTGGAGCAGAAAGAGGTGATATTTTATCGCTTTCCGGAATTGTAGAAGGTCGCGGATCGCTCTGATTTCTGGGGGGAGGTTGGGAGCATTTTATGGAGTCTTTGGGAATAGTCAGTGTTGTCTGTTGTTGTCCTGATTCTGGATTTTGGAGTAGGTGTGATAAGATCCTTGAGAGAAATGGGAGCGATGTTGTTGATAATCTTGAATGTTATTAGCAGAATCTTGTATGTTAGCCTGGAGTATATCGGTAACCAATGGAGATCCTTGAGTATTGGTGTGATGTGTTCTGATCTGGCTAGACCGCAGAGGACACGTGCAGCGGCGTTCATGGCTTGTTGGGGAGGATTGAGAGTATTCTTTGGTAGGCCGTACAAGATTAGGTTTGCATAATCTAAATGTGGTAGTATGAGGGCCTGGAAGATGGTTCGGAAGTCGTCAGCAGGTAGCATAGGTTTGAGATGTCTCAGTGTCCTGATTTTGTTGTAGATGGACCTGGTGATGTTTTTTATATGCTCCTTGAAATCCATGTGCTGGTCAAGAGTAATGCCGAGGTAGCGTATGGCATTGTGGCTTGGAAGCTCCGCATCTCTTACTCTTAGGCTGGAGAGGGGAGAGAAGTTTTTGTTCCTTGACATGAAAAGTACCTCCGTTTTCTTGAAGTTGATGTGTAGATTTTGGGTAGTTAGCCAATCTGTAATTGCGTTGAAGCAGTTAACAAGGTTGGAGAATTCCAGTTGTTTGACTTTGAACGGGGTGAAGAGCAGAACATCATCTGCGTAGATTAGGGCAGAAATATTGAAGGATCGGCTGATGTTGCATATTGGCTGCATATAGATATTGAACATCAGCGCCGATAGGGAGGAACCTTGCGGGACCCCTTGGTTGCTGGTGGAATGGTGTCAAAGTTTCAGAACCAACACGGACTTGTTGCCAGCGATCCAATAGGTAGGATTTACACCACTCCCAGGCAAGGCCGTGGATGCCTTTTTCCAGGAGGCGGGTAAGTAGCTGGTTGTGATTGACGGAATCGAAGGCTGCTGAGATATCCAGGAAGATGAGGGCGAAACCATTTTCAGCGTTGTCGATTCCTCTATTGAGTGTTGGTGAGGATGGTGAGCAGTGTTTCTATTCCATGCGATTCTCTGAAGCCGTGTTGGCAGGGGTCGAGGGGGGCTGCTATGTCTATATGTTGTTGGATTTGTCTGTAGACAACTTTCTCGATTATTTTAGCGAGTAGAGGAATGCTCGCAATAGGTTGGTAGGATTCTGTCTTTGAAGGGTCAAGTCTGCTGTTCTTTAGGAGGGGTCTTATTGAGGTTCGTTTGAGTAAGGAGGAGAATGAGCCGGTAGTAAAGGAGAGACGGATGATGTTTAGTAGAATTGGGCTGAGTTCAACTCGGAGGGTCCGGATCCAGTGTGCTGGACAGGGGTCGTTTGGAGCTGTTGAGGTGTTGATACTGGCAATGAGGTCTGGGAGACTCTTCTCATCGGGAGGGGTAAAATGTGTGAGTGAAGATTGTGAGGTGGGAGTTTGGTAAAGGGGGGACGCTATTGATGTTGGATGATTACTTGCTGTTAGTGATTTGGATTGGAGGAAGTCGGCATATGACTGGGGGGGAATTGGGGCCAGTTGGATGGGGGAGGGTTCCTTTATTAGGGATTTCACTAGGTTGAATAGGTCTCTCGGTTTGTTGATTGAGCGTTGAAGGAGCTGGGTGTGGTATTCCCTCATTCTGAGATAGATCTTCTCACGGTGAGACTTCAGGAGTCCGAGGTAGGTTGATTTGTGGGACTGGGATTGGGAGCGTCTCCACTTCCCCTCGTGCTTCCTGAGTTCGATAAGGGAGGCACGGAGTTCTGCTGAGAACCATGGAGCATGCTGTCTTCTCCTTTTACATCTGTTGTGGGTTTCTGAGCTAATGGAGGAAGTTGGGTGGGCGAAATCCTTCAATGTGGTGTTCCAGACCTCCCTAAAATATTTCCTCAAAAGTATTTCGGCAGATAATAGACGACAAATGGGAAAATTTAATATACGGATATTTTTTGCACGTAACATATTATCATATTGTTCCATTCTATGATGTAACACCAAACTATCCTTAATATGAGAAGAGTTTACCGCCTTAAGAGCCTGACATTGAGTTTCACAACCAATAACCAAATTTGAAATATTCCCCATCTTTGTATCCACTTCTGACAACCGTGTAGTAATCTCAGAAGAGAAACTACAAAGTTGTGCCACAGTAGGAATCAAAGAACTTTCAATACGGGTTACCACTCGCCAAATATCCGCGAGAGTCACTGATCATCGGGTACAACCCTCGCTTCTCCTGGCACGGGTACCCATACTACCGGTTTGAGTTTTTCCCCCGCATCTATTGGGGTACTCTGCAGAAACCGCACCTCATCAGAAGCAGACACAAGAGGGGATGTATAGACTGGAGGAAAAGGTGGTGTCCGGTCTGGGGAACTCAAGGACACCGGAGAGGGCTGGAGTGTCAAAGTCAGAGTCGGGTATAGTATTAGCACCAGTCAGTACCTTGACGTGTCTGTCCATCGGACCCACCGCAGGCTCAGCCGATGCCACCAACTCCGTCTTTTTCTTCCTTTTGCCCATCAGGTCAACCACAGCCGGGGTCAGTTCCGGATACAATGCTCCTTCGATGCTCCAAGGGGCTCCCAAGGGGGAGAGCAGAGAGGCAGCGTAAGAGGTCCGGAGTTGCAGGCTTGTCTTCCGCCGGCCCTGATGTCATCGGGGGCCTTGTCCTTAAAAGCGGAACCGGGAGAGCTGTGCCTTGGGAAATGTCTTAAAAGGCCGTTGCTTTGGCGCAGCCGGAGGCGCTAGCTGGGGCAGCGATAGAAGGGGCTAGATACAAGGGGGTTGGGAAGACTTTGCCCTGGTTTTCAGAAGACACAATTACCACACCATTCAATGGTGGTGGAATTGGCAATGTGTAGTATCAAGAGTGCTAAAACACATTCTTCCAATCCTCCAGGCCATGAAGCGAGGACACTCGATGCCTTTGGGTGTCGATGCTTTCAATTCTTGATGTTATCAGCCAGGATCAGCTCTTAAATTCTCTACATGGGAATGTTTCTCAAGGAGGTTACAAGGGATCTAGAGCTTATGGCTCCACTTCTCCCTGATAAAAGGACAGATTTCCTCACCCTGGTCAAATATGCGCAGAATGTGTCTAAGTTCATGAATTGTGCAACCTTTGATTGCTTTGAGTGCATTAGCAGAACCTCTGCTATTTCCATTGGTGCACGTCACACTGCCTGGCTTCAGGCATCAGATTTAGAACAATGGGTGCAAAATAAGCTGGGGAACATTCCTTGCACAGGAGAAAATCTCTTTGGCAAGGATTGGCAAGAGAAGGCTAATCAGAATATGAAAATACAACCTTGAACAGATTATCAAAGGTTACAGCCAACTCAGCAAAGAAAAAGACAACTAAGAAACCCTTTTTCAACAAGAAAAATAAATTCTACCCATCTTACACCCAGGCTGTCCACTGTCCAGTTCATGCACCCCAGAAGGGGCAACAGCCCAGACAGCAAAGGCAGGCACAAGTCCCAAGAGCTCAACCAGCTCAACAGACTCTGCCTCCTCAGGGGCTTTCACTCCTTCCTAGAGAACAGTCATCCTGCCCCTGAAAGGTCCAGAACCTCTCACCATCCCCAACAAACTTTATCATTTTGCCAGAGGATGGCAATAAATATCAGAAGAAATCTGGACTCTTTCCATTGTATGAGAGGGGTACAAATTCCATTTTCAAAGTATGCCCCCTCCCACCATCTCAAAACAGTTCAATTCTCAGGGTCCTACCACCACACTCTTGTGTCAGGTGGTCACCTCACTACTTGCTCAAGGAGCACTAGAAGAGGTACTTATATCCCAACAGGGCATGGGTTTCTACTCCCCCTACTTCCTCATCCCAAAGAAAACAGTGGGATACAGGCCCATACTAGACCTCAGAGAGTTGAACAAGTATCTGTTCCGAGAAAAATTAAAGATGATCTCCCTCGGAACACTTCTTCCCTACATTCAGAGTCAGGATTGGCTATGTTCTCTAGATCTAATGGATGCATACACGCATATTCTCATCCTTACAGATCAAGGAGCTTTCTTCGATTCCTTTTTTAAGGAAGACATTACCAGTACAGGGTTCTTCCCTTCAGACTGGCTTCTGCCAAGAGTCTTCACAAAATGCATGGCAGTAGAAACAGCAGTCCTGAGAACTCTGGGGATATTGGTCTTCCCCTACTTAGATGACTGGCTCATCCGAGCATCAACAGCTCGAGAAGCCAGCTTTGCTCTTTCCCGCACGATGCAAATCCTGCAGTACTTGGGACTGTCATAAACCTCCCAAAATCTCATCTCACTCCGTCTGTCCCTAGAGTTCATAGGGGCTCTTCTCGACACAAGGCAGTTAAAGGCTTTCCTGCCACAGCCATGTTGTCTTCAAATACTTCAGCTGGCTTCTCAAGCAGCTATGAAAACTTTGCTAACTGCTCGAGAAATGCTTCAGCTGCTGGGACATATGGCATCCACTGTCCATGTGGTTCCCTATGCTCGCCTTCACATGCGGGCAGCCCAGTGGACCCTATCCTCTCAGTGGACACAGGCTTTGAGTCGCCTATCGGACAAAATCAGAAACTCGACATCCCTACAGTGATGGCAATCGCTGGAAAACCTTCTTGTAGGCTCTCTCTTCCAGCAGCCACTACATCAAGCCACCTTGATGACAGATGCGGCCAAGTCAGGCTGGGGGGCTCACTTGAACCATCTCTCCACCTAGGGTCTATGGACCCAGCAAGAGGTTTGTCTTCACATAAACCTCCTGGAACTCAGAGCCATCTTTTATGCTCTTCAAGTGTTCTAAACCCACCTCAGCTACAGGACAGTTCTGGTCCAGTCAACAATCAAGTAGCCATGTTCTATGTGAACAAACAGGGTGGGACGTGATCTCAAGCCTTGTGCCTCTGGGCCTTTGCCAGAAATTTTCAAATCCACCTTCTGGCGGTGTATCTTCCAGGCATGCAAAATCTCTTGACAGACAAACTCAGTCGAGTACAGCTGCCACACGAGTGGTGTCTTCATCCACAGCAAATTGCTTGACTTATTCAGATATGGGGAACTCTAGATATAGACCTCTTTGCAAGTCCTCACAATGCCAAACTTCCCTGGTTCTGTTCCAGAATACCGGCTCAGAACTGTCAGGCAAGGGATGCCTTCCACCTCCCCTGGGGTCAGGACTTCCGCTATGCCTTCCCACCAATTCCCCTCATTCCCAAAACTCTCTTCAAGCTTCAGAGAGACAGCGGCCATATGATCCTCATAGCCCCACGCTGGCCACGACAACCATGGTAATCTCTTCTTCTATGGTCTCTCTTGAGCCAGATCTCTGGAGTTGGGATGTGTTCCAGATCTTCTTTCCCAGGAGAACGGGATGCTATTGTACCCGAATCCTCAGTCTATACACATCAGGGTGTGGCTCCCAAGATCCTAGAATTACAGGATATCAACCTTTCTCAGTAGGTAAGGGATATGCTTTTGGCTTCAAGAAAAACTTTCACAAGGCGAGCCTACGCCTTTAAGTGGAAAAGGTTCTCGATTTGGTATTCAAAAAAGGAACTTAATCCCTTTTCAGTGCCAGTGGAGGCGTTACTGGAGTATCTCCTCCATTTGTCATCCTCTGGTCTTAAGACCAATTCAGTAAGAGTCCATCTTGGTGCCACTGCAGCTTTCCACAAGCCCTTGGATGGACAACCTGTTTCCTCTAACCACTTGTAGCAAGATTTATGAGAGGTCTACTCTTAACAAAACCTCCCATTAAGCCACCACCTGTGGCATGGGATTTGAATCTTGTCCTTGGGCAGCTCATGAAACTGACCTTTGAACCCCTAGCCACTACATCCCTAAAGTTTCTTTCTTGGAAAGTGATCTTCCTAATTGCTCTCACTTCTGCAAGACACATCAGTGAGCTACAGGCTTTAGTGGCTGATCCTCTTTATACAAAGTTCCACCATGATAAAGTAGTCGTTAGGACTCACCCTCACTTTATGCCAAAGGTGGTTTTGCCTTTTCATTTAAACCAATCGGTTTACCTTCCTGTATTCTTTCCTAGGCCTCAAGCCTCCAATGCAGAAAGGAATCTACACACTCTAGATTGTAAAAGCCTTGGCTTTTTACCTTCAGAGAACTAAGCAACATAGAAAGTTTTCCCAGCTTTTTGTTGCATTTGACTCCAGTCATCTTAGACTACCAGTTTCCAAGCAAACTTTGTCTAAATGGATTGCTAATTGCATATCCTTTGCATATGAGAGTAAGGGACTTTCTCTCGAAGGTCATGTCACAGCTCACAATGTGAGAGCAATGGCAGCCTCTATGGCTAACCTTCGCTCTGTGTCCATTGACGACATTTGTAGAGCAGCCACTTGGGCTTCGGTACACACCTTTGCAGCCCACCACTGCTTGGACAAGGACTCCCGTCAGGATGCCTCGTTTGGCAAGGCTGTTCTCCAGCATCCCTTTCAGACTTAGAACAACTCCTACCCAATGTTCCCTCTAATTTTCTGTAGGCTGTGTGCGCATAAAATATCAGCTGTGCAGCTTTTGAAGGAAGGTTAAATTTTTGTGCGCCACATAATGACACTCGGAGTTATATACTTTAAAATTTGACTACATGTCAGAATACAGTATGTATACCACACTGATTGCACTAGAAAATATTGTATAACTTGTGAAAACCATAAATACACAACAACTTTTAAATTTTAAGACATCTGTGTTTTCTATCAGAATCAGGACCAAAATTTTTGTGCGCTCTGTTGTAAAGTATGTGCGCTCGCTTGGCGAGGTGTGTGCGCGCGCACACGCGCACAGCTTAGAGGGAACAGTGCTCCTACCCATTGTCCCAGGTTTTGATGGCAGAGATGTATGGGAGGAAGCATAACCCATCTCAACCTGGGTTTCGTAGCTTTCTGGGGTCATCTCCCTGGCATCTCTTAGCTGGGGAATCCCCATGTGTGAAGACTATATTCCTGCTTGTTCCTGGAGATAGTGTAGTTACTCACCTGTAACAGGTGATCTCCAGGAACAACAGGCATTTAGTCTTGACAACCCACCCACCTACCCTAGAAGTTGTCTTTATATCTGAGACAAAGGAGAGAGAGAGAGAGAGAGAGAGAAACTTAAGAGGGAGAGTTGGAAACGTGGGAAGGCAGCAATACAGGTGCAGTGGGATGCTCCCAAAAGCTTTTCTATTGGACGATGCGGTGCGTTCTCGCGCAGGCTCCATCGGTACCGACAATACCCATCTGTGAAGACTAAATTCCTATTGTTTCCAGAGATCACCTGTTACAGGTTAGTAACTATGCTTACTGGTAGTGGCTGCCCCTCACCATGAACATTAAGCACTGCCTGTGACTGGCTATGCTCCTTAGATCTACAGGATGCTTACACTCATCCTTATTCATCCCAATCTCCTTACTGGTGGTAGGGCAGCAATATTCCAAGGGAGAGCCTTTTGAACTTCTCCTGCACCAGGAATTTGTTCAGGTTACTTAAGTCCAGGATGGGTTCTTTTTAGGACCAGAAAGAATCTGGAGTAGAACCCCTTTCCTTTTAGGTAGTGTGGTATTGGCGTCACACCCCTGTCCCTGAGAAGGCCTGCACGTTCCTACAGTAGCAGGGCCTGGTGCAGGAGAGTCTGAGGGGGCTTTCCTGGAAAGAAAGGGGGAGGCATCTGCTCTACATGAAGGAGGTAACCTTCCCTGACCACCTGAAGTGTCCTGGAGTCTGTGGTGATGGCAACCCATTGATGTGCAAAATAAATCAGGCAACCTCCCCCCCCCCCCCTTACTCCCCATGAGGGCGGGCTATACTCTGGGAGTCAAAACCCAGTCTGGCTTGGAGCTGGTGGCTGGGGCCCCGGCCTGCTCCCTTGCCCTGATGAGGGGTTTGGGGGGGCCTGATATGGGGGATAAACTCAGTAAGGCTGGCCTTTCCGGTGGAAGGGAGGCCTTTTCCCCGATGTGCTTTTCTTGGGAAGAGAGGTGGTCTTCCTCGAGAGTTGAGTGCTGGTGACCTACTCTATCTCTGCTGCCTTGTCTTCCATCAGCTTGTCAAAGAGGTTTTCACCAAGGCCAGGGACATCAAAGAGTTTTTCCTGGACCCACTGCTCGAGGTCCAATGCCTGGCAGCAAGCACCGATGCCTGCGGTGGCCACCCTTGCATTAGTAGTAGGCTGCTCGAGAGACATACTTTGAGCACTCCCTGACAGACTTCATGAGGATCTGGAAGTGTTGGAGGTGGTTCTGCTGAAACCTGCCGAGAAACCCCCGGGTTCCTTGGTTAGGTCTCGGAGGTACATGCTGATATACAGCTGATATGCTTGTATACGGCATTCCAGCATTGAGCCCTTGTAACATTTTATGTTCGAGGGTGCGGGACTCCCTGTCCAGGGGCACCGAAGAGTGAGTCTTTGGGCTTTTCTGTTGAAGCACGGCTGACTTGACTGCCATGGAGGTGTGAAAGAGTTGCATCTTCTGGAAGCTGGGTCCTCATTGGATCTGGTACATAGTGTCCAGGTGTTGGCTCATACCGGTGCCTACGGGGCTGGTACACTGAAGTGCACGAGGAAATCAACTTTTCTGGGGAAGAAAGACTAAGGTCTGCAGGGCTCTGTGGAAAAACGGACGCTGAGTAAGATGGCACCCTTGGGCAGGAAGTGTACCATGCATGCGTGGTGGCATCTCCCAAAGGCTTTCTTTGAAAGCTGGGGTAATGCTTCTGCAAGGGCTCGGTTGGTGTTGACATCACCCAGAAGTAAGGACTGGCTTCCTGCTTGTTCCTGGAGAAGCAAGGACATTTTCAGGCTCTGTTAAGACAAGGATCTTGATTCATCATAATCCAGGATTCTCAACTGGTCTATAAATACTTATGGGGAGTGTAGCCTTCCCCCCCCCCCCTTTCCATGCACGGTATCTGCAGATATCACGCATGGAGGCTGGCCAGAAGCTAACATGGTTCCAAAACCAAACTGCACCTGCTGCAGACAGAGAAATAGTGGAGTGTGCCCTTAGTTGCATCAACTCAAGTAACAGTGGCATCATCACGGAACATCACATTTGCTGCCAGGGGGACTGGTCTAGCAGGACACGCTGGAAGGACCATTTAAAAAAAAATCCCTTTGCAAAACTGGATGTACGAACTGGTAGTGGCTGTGCAGAAAGTAGTGTGATTGCTGTAAGAGCAAAGCCACTTGTGCTTCTCTCTCATCAGACCCTGCAATCGCCACTGCCACCGCCGCCGCCGCACACTCTGAAAGGCAATGGTGCCAGATAGGTCCAAAAACCTTCTTTATATTTGAGGGAATTGTCTTGGGGGGGTGGGAGAAGGGAAAGTAGTGATCAGGCCTGGCAGTATGAGAGCCTTCAGCCCTTTACTCACCCCCTTCCTCAACCCACTCACTGTGCCATTCTTCCTATCTTAATCCAGGCCAAGAATCTGCAAGTTTCACAATGAAGCCAGTTTGTTTTTTCTCTTTGTCCAAAATATTTTAATGTACAATTTTGTTAGAAATTGGGATACTCAAATACCCTTCTTCCCAAAGCTAATGATGTATCTTACTGCAACGTGGGCTAAGGGCATTGGCTTTTTCCTCTTCAGTGATGTCCATAGTGCACAAAAGGAAAAGGATAGTAGTTTCTATTCCGGTCTTCTCCCTGCTGCAACGTCGCTGGTGGAGACTAAAAGCTATCAGAATCCGAGGCTGCCAGCCCCTGATCATGGGTGTAGTTTGACTACTTCATGGGGGTGGAGGCAATATATTTACATATTCATTATGGTTATCTTAAAAAATACTAGAAGGAATGGAAGCCAGTATTTCAAACAGGTGTGGGAGAAGCTGATGGCCCCAAGATACTCAAGAGGGAGCAGAGGGTCTCATTCAGTGGCTTTGCCAAACAAAACAGGGGGGAAAGCAACATATTCCCAGGCTACATAATTAAAATGCAGCATAAACTGTAGCTGTTTAGTTACTGAGCCTGGCACTCTATGATTAAAAAAATACTGACACCTGTAAATATATAGTCTGCAAAAAAAACAAGCAAAGGAGATGTAAGATACTTGCATACCAAGGGGAAAGAAGAAAAAGAGAACCATAGCGCAGTTTCTCACACCAAAATAAATTATAATTCATTTTATTTTGGAGTTAGAAACTGTACTATGGTTCTCTTTCTTTCGGAACATCTATTTTGCATCCAACACAACCCCTCCTCCAACTGTAGGTGCAGAGCAGAACTAGGACATTTCACCATATAACCCAACATCCAAGAAAACAAAATCTGATTTGGGTGTCATCTCATTAACAGCCTCTCCAGTACTAGGTCACTGAAGACCTATAAAGAGTAGTTACTCATCTGTAACAGGTGTTCTCCAGGAGCAGCAGGAATCGGTCCTCACTTATGGGTGACATCGGCGCCGATGGAGCCCCCCCATGCAGAGCATTTCCCCAGCTTTCAAAGAAAGCCTTTGGGAATACTGCACGCATGCACGGTCCCCTTCCCGCCTAAAGGTGCCATCTTGCTCAGTCAAATGATATAGCTAAAAAACAGCACACACAAGTGTAAAAATGAACTATGTACAACTGCAACTCCCAGGGGAGGAGGGAGGGATGTGAGGACTGATTCCTGCTGCTCCTGGAGAACACCTGTTACAGGTGAGTAACTACTTTCTCCAGGACCAAGCAGGAAGTCAGTCCTCACTTATGGGACTCCCCAGCTACAGGCTACCGGGGACCCAGAGCTGAAAAATGAGCTCCCTCTAGCCTCAGCATCAGAGAAAGGATTTCACTGAAACACACCACCACCGGTAGCCCAACCAGAGGGCTGAAGGGTAGGAGTTGCCTAAACCTCAAAGAGATTCCGGAGCACTGCCTGACCGAAAGCACTATCCCTACGGGACTCCCTCTCTAGGCAGTAATGGGCCGCAAAAGTCTGGCTTGAGGACCAACTTGCAGCCCTGCAGATGTCTGCCAACGGTACAGAGCGGAGATGAGCTACTGAGGCAGCCACTGCCCTGACACAGTGGGCCGTGACCCAACCCTGCAAAGGAAGGTCAGCTGCCCTGTAAGCCCAGGTGATACAGTCAGCCACCCAGATGGACAAGGTATGCTTGGAGACAGGTACCCCCAAGTTATTGGGGTCAAAAGATACGAAGAGCTGAGTAGCCCTCCTATGCCCCTGTGTACGCTCAAGGTAGAAGGATAAGGCCCTCCTACAGTCCAGGGTATGCAGGACTGTCTCAGCCCGGCTGGCATGGGGCCTAGGGAAGAATGTTGGAAGAACCACCTCCTGGTTGAGATGGAAAGAGGAGACAACCTTGGGGAGGAACTTAGGATGAGTCCAAAGGACTACCTTGTTTCTATAGAAGCGAGTGTAGGGTCTGTCACAGACCAAGGCTTGAAGTTCACTCACTCGCCTGGCCGAGGTCAAGGCCACTAGGAACAAAGTCTTCCAGGATAGGAAGCGTAGAGGACATGTAGCCATTGGTTCAAAAGATGGGCGAGTAAGTTGCTGCAAGACCACATTCAATTCCCACTCAGGGGCCAGTGGACGGAGAGGAGGCTTGAGCAATAGTAAGCCTCTGAGAAACCTGGACACCAAGGGATGAACCGACAAAGAGTGTCCCTCCACCATTGAGTGGTGAGCTGCCAGAGCAGAGAGGTGGACCCGAACAGAATTGGACTTAAGGCCCTGATTGGACAAGTGCAGAAGGTACTGGAGCACTACTGGCACAGTGCAGCCGAAAGGATCTTCCTTGTGTTGCTGACACCACAAGGAGAACCTCCTCCACTTCAGGGCATATGTTTTCCTGGTGGATTGCTTTCTAGAGGTCAAGACGACCTCTTCTACCTCCTGAGGCAGGCCCCAGGGAGCCAAGACTACCTGCAGCCTCCAGGCCATCAGATTGAGAGATTTGAAATTGGGGTGCAGAAGGGAACCCTGATCCTGAGAGAGAAGGTCGGGTTGGAACCCCAGAGGCAGTGGTGTCTCCAGTGCCAGTTGAAGCAGCAGTGGGAACCAGGGCTGCCTCGGCCACCTGGGAGCAACCAGAAGTACCGAGGCCTTGTTCCTGAGAATCTTGAACAAGGTTCGGGCCACCAGAGGCGTGGGAGGAAACGCATACAGCAGGCCCTGGGACCAAGAAATCAGGAAGGCATCCGCCGCCACCCTTAGGGGATGCGGTTGCCTGGAACAAAACCTGCAAGTAATGAGATAGACTTTTACAGCTGTACCCTTCAACACTAAGTTCAGATTACTCTGTTCGTTATATAAAATTCACTTTGTGACAACGAGGTCTCAGACTATCATCAGGCTAATAATCCAACTGGACTTGCCGGACTAGACTGCCTTAATTTGCATCAACGACTTCACTCCAGTGTCACTTTAGTGAGTTTTTCTTTTTTATGTTTTTCTCTCTTTTTTATATTACTTTAACTAATTTCAATCTATTAACTCGTTCATTTCAATGCTTTGACGTTCCTGTCAATATTTATAACTTATTTAACAGTCCCATAGGTATTGCACAAAAAACCAGATAGTCCCACTGTTAATCTTACTTCTTCTTAAATCAACATTATAGCAAAATAATTTGTTGAAAAGACAGCTCTTATCTGGTAATAGATGGTATGTCCACAGTGCTGTTATTTTCACACCATTGATGTTCCCATTCAAACAGCTAGTAGTCCTGCATAGCTGATGTTCCCGACGTCTGACCAAAGCGCTTTAACGTTTCACTAGTCGTTTCCTCAGGGGAGAAAAACACTGGGTATTTGAAACGTGCCGTTCAAACTAGGCGGACTGCAAATAAAGCAACAAAATAAACTGGCTACTTTTATCTAAACTTTCATTTAAAGACTCATTCTTTCTTCATCAATTTAAAAATTATTCTCAGAAGCTACGTCTAGAGGTCCCACCTTTCCATAATCTTTCACATCTCGTCAGTTGTTCAAAAAACGCCGCGCATGCGGAGTGCAGCCGACCATGGCTTTTTCACCACACGGGAATTAAACCTAAATAGCCGAAGCAGTGTTACAGGTGAGTTCTCTTAACACATATGCCAATCTATTTGGAGATTCAAACCCATAGGGTGTACTGTTTGTAGGATAAAAATCCATTTTTGTTCCCGGAAGATCAATTGTTGTTCCTTTGAACGTTCCCCCGCTCCTGTAAATATACGTTCAATGCAGAAACAACGGAGGTCCTCAAAAGTATGTTTCTCTTGAAGACAGTGTTCCACCATAGGGGCCTCCCTCCTCTGACATTTCAGCCTACTCCGATGTTCCTGCATTCGAACGTTAAAAGGACGGATCGTTTTTCCAACATAGATTAACTGACATGGGCAACGGACCCCATATACTACATACGTAGATTGACAAGTGGTGTAATTCTTTAAAAAGTATTCTTTACCTCTATGTTCAAACGAGGAAATTTCCAAAGTAATGGAACAAATGGAATAGCTTCCACATTTAAAATGGCCCCTGATACTAGAATACGTTGATGCAGTCGGTGATCGTAACACTGCCTGGCTAAGGATTTCTTTTAAATTACGGTGTCTCCTCCAGACACATCGAATAGATTTTCCTTCTAATCCCGAAGTACAATTCAAGATGTTGCTATGTCTTCGTAAGATTTTCTGAATTTTATGACTAAAAGGAGAATATGAAGTTATCAGAACCGGGTGTCCTCCGGGGGGGACCTACTCCGGGTCTCGGACTGCGGTGAGTCCGAAGGGACGCACCGAGTCCGGAAGGTGTCGGGGGACTCCTCGTCCTCCGTCTCCCACGCTGACTCCTCCGAAGAGGAATCGAGGGGCTCCGGACCACGCAGGTCGAGGTGGCACCCGCCCCGATGCCGAAGGCACTGGCGTCGACACCTCAGTTCCAAGCAGGAGGTCGAGGGGGACCTTGACCGAGGACGACTTTGAGCCTTCATGGTCTCGAGTATCGGCTCGGTCTCCGGGGTTGACTTCGATGTCGATGTCCCGGTGGTCGGGGCAGATGCACCAGCGAGGCTGGCCATCAGTACCCGCTGCTGATCCATGAAGGCAGACAATCTGCACTCCAAGGCTGTCAGCCTGAGTCCAAGCTCAGGAGACTCAGCAGCCACTGACTCGGGCCCCGGTGGCGCCGGGCCCGACGTCGGCTCCCTCAGAGGAGAGTCCACGAGGACTACAGGACTTACGTGCCCGACAGTCTCCGGCTCCACACGAGGTACTTTGGACGGCTTCTTCTGCTTCAAAGGCCCGGGACGGCCCTCGAGGAACCAGGGACCTCTTCCAACACCGCCCTCACGAGCCGCTTCTTCCTCTTGCGTTCCCGGTCGGGGGACCCCCTGTTCGATGAACCCCAGCGATGCTCGGGATCAGACTCCCAAGACGTCGAAGCCTCAGATGAGGTCCGGGCCAGGCCGGAGGCAGAATCAGAGAAAATCCTTTCCTTCTGGTGCTGTCGGCTTCGAAGTGCCTTGGTGGACATTTTGCCACATGGGCCACAGATCATTGGATCATGATCTGGGCCGAGGCACCGAAGGCAGCAGTCGTGTGTGTCGGTGAGAGACATTAGTTTCTTGCACCGATCACACTTCTTGAAACCAATGGAAGCCATCGGGGAAAAAAGGGCCCCCGCGAGGTCAAAGGACCGGCCTTCCAGGGAAAACAGAAAAAAGGGCGCGAATGCCAGCCACGAAGGGCAAAAAACAAAAAATAGAAGACGGGCTCGATACCGGTATACCGAACCGGGCAGGAAGGGGAACTGGCGTCGAACTCGGAGAAAAAAACATCAACTTTTCTGGGTGACTCGAACAAACGTCCGATGGGCTCCACGGAAAAAGAGAGACTGAGCAAGATGGCACCTTTAGGCGGGAAGGGGACCGTGCATGTGTGCAGTATTCCCAAAGGCTTTCTTTGAAAGTTGGGGAAATGCTCCGCACGGGGGCTCCATCGGCGCCGATGTCACCCATAAGTGAGGACTGACTTCCTGCTTGGTCCTGGAGAATTCAAATCTACCATATTATAATGACACCAGCTTCTAAAATTAACATCATCAGAAGCCTACCCAGAAAAAAGCAACACCATAAATACTGCAGTGGATCTTATAACATCCTTACACCTATTCAGAAAACTGAATAAGCCAGATTACTACAGATCCTACACAGCAACTCCATGCTAACAGAACATTTGGTCTCAGTCACAAAGGCAGAACACAATTAGACCCTCACCAAGTACAGAATACATTATAATAAACTCAAAGTAGAAATATGTAGACAAAATTAAATTGACATCCCAAGCCAGATTCTGCATGCAGTATAACACAAGAAATAGAGAAGGCAGGCAACACTTTAACTCACCTTTGCGGAGCAGTAGCATGAGCTGCACAGGCTTCTCCCCATAGTCTTTCCCCTCTGTTGATCTCAGTGCCACTTGCTCAGAGGTGGCAGTGTCACTGATTAGGTACAGTGCTGGCTCTCCCCGCAGCCATCTCTGAACAAGAATCACCGGGATGGGGAAAGGCAGGGTTGCCTGCATGTGGGATCAGAGAGAACCATGTCTCATGTTACTGCTCAGAAAACATAAAAGCAGCAGCTAGTACAGAGGTGCACATAGTGACAGGACTTTATCTGTGCAGCCTGCAGCTGGTGCCAAAATTCCAAAGGTGCTGTGCCTCTATTGCAGGTTTGACAGATTTTGTGTGGATTTAGGAGTCAGGCCAAAATCTTAGGAGCCAATGCTTGCGATTTTCTCATGCCCCCCCCCCCCCCATTGTCCCTCATGCTGCTCCAATGTTCTCAAGTCTCACAAGACCAGCACCAGAATTCCTAAACTGTGTGACATCTTTAGACAGAAAAAAGATAACAGTTATGGTTTTAGATATTAAATATCTGTTTGTGTGTGTGGTGCAATGGAGGTGGGCCTGTCTGTGTGTGGGATGTAGTAGTAGGGGCCTTTGTGTGGGTAGGGTGTGGGATTGCGGTACATGTGTGTGTGTGTGTGTGTATGCCACAGAGGTGGGGTGCTATGTATATATGTGTGTGTGTGTGTATGGTGCAGAGGTGGGGTGCTTGTGTGTGTTCCAAGGGAAGGGAAATGCATCTTTTGGCAACATCTTGCACTCTTCTGTCCCTCTCCAACACCTCTCCTGCTGGCTCCCCTTCTCCGTTCCCTTCCAGATTCTCCCCCCATCCTCCTTTGTTAACCCTTTCCAGGCCGAGCCCAAACTCTTGGGATCCAAAATTCTGACTAAATATTCCTATCAAATGGTATATAATACATGACCATAGCAGAAGGAAAATCATTATTCCTTATCGCTTCTCCGGGTCAGTCCAGGGAACGTTAGGGCCAGTCCAGGGAACGTTAGGGTTGTCAATCCCCTTTAGCAGCTGAGGACTGAAGACTTCAAGTTTTCTTGAGAGCTGAAGCCACTCCCCCTGAGGTTCACAAGCCAGTCTTTCAGTCCTCAGCAGCTGAAGAGGATCGATTCTGCCTATCTCCCTTATAGGAACTTTAGTTCTTATTTTGATTTTGTTGTTAGTGTCTTACAAGTTGGCTCTAGCAGGGCTGATGTTATTCTATATTCCTGGGAACTCTTTTTAGTCCAGAGTTCAGAGCGGGACGCCAGAGACGTTGAGTATTTGAGGCTAAATTGCGGGGTGAGGTAGAGCCTACCTTTGTGTCTGCCTCCGTCTCTGTGAAAACAGATTGAACCTGGGAGCCCCAGTTTTTCCTCTGCCTATCTCAAAGGCGCACTGGTGCACGTCCCGCTAGCATCGGGGCAGCGTCTCGGCACTGCCGCGTTACTCTCCTCATCCAGGTGAGCCGGTTCGGGGGAGCGGTTATTGCTGTGCGGTTTCGCTTTTAACATCGGGGTGCGAAGGGGCGGCTGTCTGTTTTCAGTGCCCGGTAGCGCGGGTTACGGCAGGCCTTGCCCCGAGAGGTCTGAAGCAGTGCGCTCAGGTTCGATGGAGGAAACGATTCCGGAGTCAGAGAGGGCTTCTTTACCCGCTGAAAAGGCGGGAAAGGCGGCCATTTTGTGTGCGCCGGCCAGTTCACCCGCGGAACATCACCGGCCAGGGAAAAGAAAGTCTAAGTCCAGTAAGGACGTTTCTGAGCGCGTGAAGCCTCCGCAGACCCTGACTGAAGCTCAGGAAGGGGTTTCTGCATTTTTTTCCCCGGAATTCATTTTAGCGATGTACAAAGCTTTTCTGATGAAATCCTCTCAGACTTCTGCTACGGTGCCGCTTCCTGCCTCATTAACAGTACCGGTGGTCTCTCCAGTGGCAGAGGACCCTGGTGAGGGTCCTTCTCGGCGGGCAGGGGCGGTACAGGCCCCGTTGGACCCCTTTGGGGCTCTGGGGTCAGAACCCCTGGGTCAGGAGGAGGGTGAACTTATTTCAAATGAATTTATTTCAAATGCTGGCTTGGACCTAGGTCCAGAGGAGCTGGAAGAGGGTGAAATTGCACCCGGCGAGGACCCGAATATTTTTCGGGTCTTTCGCAAGGAAGAGATGGGTGCCCTCATCTCCCAGTCCTTAACAGCATTACACCTCCTTCTTCCCTCTGTATCTCAGAAACCTTTAGAGGATCCATTGTTACAGGGGTTTAAGGCAGAGCAGCGCTGTTTTCCGATGCACCGTGTTATCAAACAGATGATTGAGTCTGAGTGGGAGTGTCCGGAAGCTACGCTCCGAGGGAGTCGCGCGTTGGCTCGCCTTTACCCAGTGCCGCAGGAGGAGAAGGACTTATTGCGCATGCCTAAGGTGGATGCGATAGTGTCGGCGGTGACCAAAAAGACTACCATTCCTGTGGAAGGAGCAGCGGCGGTTAAGGACCTCCAAGATCGAAAGTTGGAAATTTTGCTCAAACAGGCATTTGATTCTAGAGCTTTGGCGCTACAGGCTGCCGTTTGTGGAGCGCATGTCTCTAGGGCATCCATTCGGTGGCTGCAAGGAGACGCTTCTGTGGATTCCGCTTCTGCTGCTGCGGCGGAGGGGGTGAAGTTAGAGTCGGCAGCGGCTTATATGGCGGACGCCTTCTATGATTTACTACGGATTGCCGCGAAGACCATGGCGTCGCTGGTCGCTGCCAGGCGTTTTCTGTGGTTGCGTAACTGGTCAGCGGATGTTTCCTCCAAGTTATGTCTTAGTAAATTACCATATAAGGGGAAATTACTTTTTGGAGAAGCATTGGAGAAGATTGTTAAGGATCTCGGAGACTCCAAGGGCGGTCGCTTGCCGGAGGATAAGCCCAGACCGGTTAGAGGGTCTGGGGCTCTAAAGGGCTTAGGTCGGGACACCCGCAGATTCCGGGGAGCACGCTTTGCTCCCTATTCCAGGGGCCATTCAGGTTTTCGCGGGCAGTCCTTTTGGGGGGCTAGGGGTTACGGCAGGTCCTACTTCAATGCTCCTCAGCCCTCGGCTAAGAAACCGCAATGAAGGTTTGCTGGTCCAGGCGTTGGTTCCTGTGGGAGGACGGCTACAGGAATTTCTTCCAGCCTGGACCGCGATAACCGCAGATGGGTGTTAGAGGTCGTTCAGAAGGGGTATGCGCTAGACTTCGCTTGCCCTTTGACAGCCGCTTTTGTGATGTCTCCCTGTGCTCCCGGGCCGAAGTCACAGGCAATCTCCGACACGCTTTCCTGCCTCTTGCGTCTCCGAGCGATAGTTCCAGTACCTTGAGACCAATACGGCTGCGGTCGATACTCGATTTATTTTGTAGTTCCCAAAAAGGAAGGTTCTTTTTGACCGGTACTGAATCTCAAGAACGTTAATCGGGCCTTGCGGGTGCCTCATTTTCGCATGGAGACGTTACGTACTGTAATTCGGGCGGTTCGACCGGGAGAGTTTCTCTCGTCCATAGATCTCACGGAATCGTATCTGCACATTCCCATCAGGCCGTCTCATCAGCAGTTTTTGCGGTTTGCCCTGCCTATGGGGCATTTCCAGTTTTGAGCGTTGCCGTTCGGTCTAGCCACGGCTCTGCGGACTTTCACGAAACTGATGGTGGTAGTGGCAGCGGCGCTGAGGAAAGAAGGCATCCGAGTTCATCCGTATCTCGACGATTGGCTGATCAGGGCCGATTCTCAGTTGACCTCAGTGGCGGCGACAGCTCGAGTGGTTCAGCTTCTGGAGCAACTCGGTTGGGTCATCAATCAGACCAAAAGTCACTTACAACCGGTGACACAACTGACTTATCTCGGGGCCTACTTCGACACGGCTCGAGGGGCAGTCTTTTTGCCTGAGGTCAGAGTGATCAAGATTTTGCAGCAATTGTGAGCGTTTTTGCAGGTGACGGCTCTGTCGGCGTGGACATATTTGCAGCTCTTGGGATCCATGGCGGCGTCCTTGGATCTGGTGCCGTGGGCCAGAGCTCACATGTGGCCCTTACAGCAAGCGTTGCTTTCCCGATGGTCTCCGCAGCTTCACCCTCTGTCGCAGAGACTTATTTGTCCGGAACTGGTTCGGCAAGATCTGGAGTGGTGGTTAGACCCCACGCATCTGAGAGTAGGGATTCCATTGCGGGAACCGTCATGGGTGTTAGTGACCACGGACGCCAGTCTCGTCGGCTGGGGAGCTCATTGTCAGTCACATGTGACTCAGGGGTGTTGGAGCATGGAAGAGAGCTCGTGGTCGATCAACAGGCTGGAGCTTCGCGCAGCTCGACTCGCCCTTCAGAGTTTCGAAAGCTTCCTCAGGGGAACGGCTGTACGGATTTTTTCTGACAATGCGGTCACGGTTGCCTATATCAATCGGCAGGACGGGACCAAGAGTCTGCCTCTGCTACTCGAATGCCAGGAGTTGATGACATGGGTGGAGAGCCGTCTCCTAGCCTTATCGGCGGCACACGTGGCAGGCAAAGACAACGTGCAGGTCGATTATCTCAGTCGCAATGCGCTCGATCCCGGAGAGTGGGAACTGAACGTAGCGGTTTTTCACGAGCTGATGTTATGTTGGGGGCAACCAGTTATGGATCTCATGACTACTTTCAGCAATGCAAAAGTGAACCGTTTTTTCAGCAGGCGAAGGGAGCACATGTCGGAGGGACTGGATGCTCTGGTTCAGCCTTGGCCAGTGGGCTCTCTCTTATACGTTTTCCCTCCTTGGCCGATGTTGAGTTGGATTATTCAGCGTATAGCGGGGCACGGCGGTACCGTGATTCTGATTGCGCCGGATTGGCCTCGGCGTCCTTTGGTATGCCGATCTAGTTCGGCTATTGATAGATTCGCCTTGGCGTCTTCCGGTCCGGGTCAATCTGAGTCAAGGACCGGTGCTCATGCCGCAGGTGGATCGCTTCTTGCTTACGGCTTGGCTCTTGAGAGGGATCGCTTGACACACAGAGGTTACGCGAGTTCCGTTGTGTCCACCTTACTTCGGTCTAAACGACCTGGGACTTCCCTTGCATATGTTCGGGTATGGTGACTCTTCGAGAATTGGTGTGGACAGTGCAATTTTCTTCCTCGGTCGTCTACCTTACCGCAATTGCTTTTGTTTCTACAGGAGGGGTTAGATAAAGGTTTGACTCTCAGTACGCTTAAGGTTCATTTGGCAGCGCTGACGTGTTTTAGGGGGCCGGTGCAGAAACGCTGGCTTTCGGCGCATTCAGATGTGCAATGGTTTTTTCAAGCGGCTCGGATAATCCGTCCTCCGGTACGTCAGATCGTGCCTCCGTGGGATTTAAATGTCGTTTTGGAGGCATTATCACGTCCACCGTTTGCGTCGGCTTCCTTGGGTCATTTGCGGGAGTACTCGTGGAAAACAGTGTTTCTGGTAGCCTTGTGCTCAGCGAGATGAATTTTGGATTTGCAGGCATTGTCCTGTCAGGAGCCTTATCTTCAGTTCCTGCCTGAGCGGGTGTTGCTACGAACGGTGCCTTCTTTTCTTCCCAAAGTGTTATCCGCTTTTCATGTTAATCAATCGGTAGTCTTGCCCGTTTTTTCAGATCTGTCGGATTCAAGGATGGACCGTGCTCTCCGCAAGTTGGATCTTGGTCGAGTTTTGAAGTCTTACCTTAGAATCACTAAAACTGTTCAGAAGACGGACAGATTATTTGTCCAGTATGCCGGGTCCAAAAAAGGTCAAGCGGCGGCTAAGTCCTCGATTGCTCGGTGGGTGCGTTGCGCTATTGCAGCGGCTTATGAAGCCAGTGGGCGGACTCCGCCGGTTGGTCTGAAAGCTCATTCCACTCGGGCTCAGGCGGCTTCCTGGGCGGAGTTTGCCTTTGTTCCTCCAGTAGATATCTGTAGAGCGGCGACGTGGTCTTCCTTGCACACCTTTGCCAAACATTACCGGTTGGATGTTCAGGCCAGAGAGGATGCGAAAGTTGGGGCTTCGGCTCTTATCGCGGGGCTTGCAGGTCCCTCCTGGGTTTAGGTACTGCTTTGGTACTGCCCTCACATTCCCTGGACTGGCCCGGAGAAGCGATAAGGAAGGTGAAATTAGGTCCCACCCTTTCTATTTCGGTTACCTCTGTCGAAGCGCAAGAATAATATCGGTTAATTTGTTTCGTGCAGAAGGGGTAACTTGGGGCTTCTACGTTACTTTCTGATGAGACGTACGAGGTTAAAAAAAAAAAAAAAGCCTGTTACCAAGGTCCACATAAGACCATACAGGCAAGATCGGTTTTTCCTTGCTCGTTCCGAGGGAATATAGAAAATTATCAGTTGCTAACGAGCTGTCTTGTGTTTCAGATGTTTACTGGTTAGCTGCTTTGTCAGGAGAAGACTGGCTTGTGGACCTCAGGGGGAGTGGCTTCAGCTCTCAAGAAAACTTGAAGTCTTCAGTCCTCAGCTGCTAAAGGGGATTGACAACCCTAACGTTCCCTGGACTGGCCCTAACATTCCCTGGACTGGCCCGGAGAAAGCTCAAGGAAAGATAATTAGCAGGTAAGACCTAATTTCACCTTAGAACATATTGAATAAGACGGGTACAATTTTCCTGAAATATGCAAAAATTAACCCGGCTGCAGAATGTGTATTAAAAATTTAAAGTAGGCCTTCAAAGGGTTAATAGGCCTCCTGCCCTTTTAAATTGTCACTGTGTTCTCTACTTCATTTCCCTCCCCCCCCCCCCCCCGTCACACACAACTTTTTTTGCTGAAGGCCGCCACTACATTCTCCGTCTTCTTTTCTGCCTGTGGGGATATGATCTCCCGCAGGCAGATAGAAGGGTTCTTTGCCACAATTGTGGCCATCTCCTTCTCTTCTACCCAGGGGAGATGGGATCCCCTTGGGCAAAGGGTCTTGGCCATCATCAGGGCAACTCATCCCCCCCCCAAAAAAAAATCTACACCCATGCCCCTGATCCAAGTCTCCAAGTCTTGTCAGAGGACAACAGCAGTGCTGGTGCTTGGACAGCTAAGAAAAAGGGGAGGGGGGGGGTAGTTAAAGGCATTTACATGGTTGTCATTGCTAGCTGCTGCTGAATATTCCCCCAGTGTGTATAATTAGAAATAACTGCACGAGCCCTTTAATAGTGCAGTAACTGCAGTTTAAAATTATAAACTGAGCAGCTAAAAGCAGAAAGGCTCATAGCAGCAGAAATGGAAATATCTCATTCTTATGTGCTTGGCCACGTCTAACACAGTGAACCCTGAGAAAGGACCCAGTTACTTTCTACAAGCAGTTCGGTTTTCAAGTTCAATACAAAAAGCAGTAACAGCTTCTGTAGAATAAAGTCTCCATCTGTTGAAAAAAAAATAAAAAACTGCAGAACAAGTTACGTGGCACATACTGAAGTAGTATCATTTTGTCCAGGCCACAACGTGGGTTAGTAGGATGCACTGTGACCTTGGGCTATAAAAAGCAGGTTAACAGCAGGACACGGCAGCTTCTTTCAATCCTCCACGTCAGTAGTATGAATGGAAGAGTCGCTCCTCTGTGCACAGACTCATTGCTTTATACGTGTGAAGGAGCAATTGAGGGAAGCGAGAGGTAAAATACTGGACAAAGTCATCAGGCAATTCTCCAAGAGTCTCCTGGACATCGACAGGTAGCTCGTGATAGTGGTGTTTCTTTATAAAAAGGTAAACAGAGACAAGGTGAGTGCACACAACCAGAGACCTTCACATGTTCTGTCCCTGTTCTCTCTCACCTTCTCCTGAATCAGCACATGGATGCTTCTGGAGTTACCACATACAGACACTCTACAAAATTAATTATATTTATTATTAAAGTACCTGAGCCACAACTGGGGAAGAAGCTAGTGGCTCTTCAGCTTAATTAGACCTGATACTATAATTATTTGATTTCTAGAAAGTCATCCAAAGCAATGCACATACATAACAAATAGCTAACCCAGAAATTATATGGACAGCTAGCAAACAGGTAATAGGGGCACCTGGTGCCTGTGCAAGGGTATTAGGCACCTTAGATGACCCTTCAGACTCCATCCTTCCCACAACAATCCTGTAAAAAAATGCAGAACTGTACATTACTCTCTTTGCTACCCCTTGGAAGCTAGTCTTGCCTAATGGTTGAGCCAAACCTGCCTGTGCTCTATCCATCATAATGGAGAGAGCGGAGCCAAACATCTTATCTTCACTGAGAAGACACTGAGGCAGCAGCTCAGCTTTTCTGATGTCACGCTCTTGTGTGGCCTACATCCTGCTTGTCAATGGAGAAATGAAACACTGTTGGTGTGGGTTACAGGAGGGGCACCTGCTCTGAGGTAAGACAGAACTAGTATATTCTGACAAAAGCACTGTGTCACACTGTTACAAGTATTACTTTGGACACAAGTTATCTGAATCTGAGCCTGTGTGTGTGCAGCCTGCACCGCTAGGTCTCTTTATGAATGACAGACTCTTGGATTATGTCTGCTCTGTTAAACCCTACTGTTTTTGGTAATGTCAATCATCTCATGACACCAAATTTGTTGGAGAAAATTCAAAATAAAAACCTCACTCAGAAAAATATACAAAATTAGAAATCTAAAGAAAAAAAATCTTAATCGTTACTTATGGACCCCTTTTTCTGCTAAAATGCTGCTCTCGAAGATGGTAATTACCTTATTCCTCATTGCCCTCAGCAGGTCCCGCACCAAATTCCCTCTGTAAGAGCGGAACTTTCTCAGGTCTACAAACAGAGAGCAAATATTTTATATTATTCAGGTGCACAGTATTGTTATCACGATCATGGCACTCCTGGGGATATGGCTACAATGTCCCACCTCAGGGATAAGGCTGTAGACTGGTGTAGTTCCCCAAGGAATGCTCTGCAATCCCAGAAGTGCTCTGAGGACATGTTACATTTCCATAGACCACCCATGCAAAGACATAAAAAGCAGACGACATATCACTACTAATCATTTATCTAGTGCCATACAGAGTCATGGATAAAGCAGTGTGATGGCTCAAGCTCATCAACTCATCCTCCACTTGCCCAACATGAAGTTACCTGTCTGCAGTGGGACCGATATGTGCAATCTCCAGTTAGCTCTCACAATGCTGTGGCTTCCAAACTCCAGGGCAGTCACAAGAGGGCTCTCAGTGGGTTCCTTCTCTATCCGGTCACTGACATCCTGGCAGGAAAAAGTTTCAACTTTATGCCTTGCTTTCATGATCCCCATAACCCTCAGTGACCACACCAAAAATGGAGGCCTAAAGAGCATAAGCAAAATGTCAGCATGGTGTGTGCTAGCCTTGCATCTTGCCCCTCCTCCTGTTATACTGGAAACCTGTGGGGTACTGGCTCCAGTTAAGTTTCTTTTTGAAATTGCTGTTCTAGGGCTGCTTCCACAATCAGCTTAAAGAGTGAAAGTCAGGATAGAGTACTGGAGGAGAAGAGGATTGGAGGAGACTGGGAGAGAGGCATCTATTTAAATCTGGCCTTGATAGCAATAACATTTCAGACCTGAAAAAACTGAAGTTGCTTTTCGTGGCTCCAGAAGAAAGGGTGCTTGAGTATGAGGGGTGCTGATGGGCGCTGCAGAGGATCACCGCTGATCATCGCCTCTATCAGATCTCTGGCCACCACATTTTCTAGATAAACAAAAGCCCAGTGTTACTGACGGTCCTGCCATCCTAGCGCTCTCCTTTGCTTCCTCTGTTTGTTGCACTAACCTCCCCCCCACTCTTCATTCAAGAAACTATTGCCAAGACAGTTTTGAAGTGCCTTTATAACAGGGCACCTCGGCTGTGAAGGCGCATAGGAGAATATCTTGCGCCAATGTGCATGAGGATATATTTTATAAGACACATATGCGCACAAGCCGACTTATCATACAAATATTAAAGAACTTCCAATACACTATAAAATTAGAAGCAACTATAGTGACAATCTCACTCAGTCCTGTCAAGAAATACTATAACACTTAAAATGATGAGTAAACAACCAAGTTTGACAACTTAATAAAAGACAGTTTCTTAGCGTCCCTCAAGTCTAGTCCCGACCTCTGGGTTTTGCTCCTCCTCCAGCAGCTTGGAGACTGAGAAACGTCATCCTTTTCTGATGACACCGGTATATCCTGTGAAGATCCGCCTCTCTGCTCCAGTTACCTCAGTCTCCAAGCAGCTGGAGGATCAGTGAACCGGGCTCCTGGTTCACTGGAGGAGCAATTAAGTTAAGAGTAGTTAAGTGGGTTAAGGTTAAGGTTTTGGTTTGGGAGTTAATCTTATTTATATATTGATTTATATATTGATTTACAAGATAAGGAGAAGTAGTAACATAGTATTGACAGAGGGTCTGTAGCTTTAAGGAGCTGCTACTGTGGCCTTCTCTCTCTTCCCTCCCCTCCTCAGCAGGGGCAGGGGTATTGATGCCGGGTGACGGGGCTCCGAGGAAAGAATTTGCACCGGTTCAAGGGGTTCTGCAGTGCCCGGCAGACAGCAAATGCAGAGGTGGTGCCTGCGAGTCGCTGCAGCAAAGTCACACACGCTGAGAACCGCCGGCAGCAGAGAGTGTTGGTTTCCTCTCTCTCTTTCACTCCGCTGGGCACCCGATGCTTGAATCAGCTGGTCGGTGGAGCGCAAAGGCGGTAGCATTTCTGTCACGGCGACCGGGCCCGGCACACAAGGTAAGAGGGCTCCGGCTCGCAGAGCGTGTGGGAGAGAGAGAAATCTGAGCGCGAAGTAGCGCGGCGGGCCTGACCGCATGGCGGCGAAGAGGGAAAACGCAGTCATTTTTTTCGGGGCAGACAGAGGCTTATGTTTTCAGCGGGAAGCTTCGTTTTTCAAAAGGAAAGACATTTTTCAGCTCAGGAGAGTCAGCTGAAGCGGTCTCCATCATTTTGATGAAACCCCCCGAAGTGGTTTTCAGTGTATCTGAGGTGGTTTTTGTTGTGGAGATTAGAGCCTTCGCCTCCCGGTTTGGGGGCGGTAGGGGGGAAAGCAAGGGGGCCAGTTGCAGCGTAATGCCCTCTAAGCCTCTGTGCCTGGTCTGCGGCGCTAGGAGGGGAGCGCTGTCAGAGACACGAGTTTGTAGGGGCTGTGTGCAGGAAGCAGCCAAAATGGAGAGTTCCTTGGAGGGGGGGAGCTCTGCAGGAGGCCCCAGTTGCAGTACAGGAGTCGGTTTCTGAGGCTTTACCATGTCAGGAGCCAGTGGCGGGGCCGTCGTCCGCACCAGATCTCCCATTCTCACAGGCATCTTTGCCGGAGGGTTACGCGGCGATTTTTTCACAACAGTTTGTGGCTATTTTGCAACAGGCCTTGGGGGGTCAGCAAAAGAAGCAGGTGGCAAGCACGGTAGAGGAGAAAAGGAAGGAAAAGAGACCTGGTACTCCGTTGAGCGCGGGGGCAACAGGCAGCGGAGCAAAGAAAGCAAGGACGGAGTCGGAGCTGAAGGATATGTCGGTGGCCTCAGAGGAGATTCTCTCCAATGAAGGGGACCCTGACTTGGAAATGGAGAACGAGTTGGAGGAAGGTGAGATCACAGACAGGGAAGACCAGGCTAGAGTGGTCTGCTTGTTTCGCAGAGAGGAGCTGCCAGCTCTCATTGACGAAACACTGAAGGCGCTTAATATGCCCGCGCCCGGTCCTGCAGAAGATGAAACGTTGGAAGATCCATTACTGCAGGTGTTTCGGAAAAATCAGAGAGCGTTTCCAGTGCATAGAGTGATTCGAGAGATGATTCAGGAAGAGTGGGATATGCTGGAGGCAAGTCTCAAGGGTTCCAGAGTTATGGGCCGTTTGTATCCATTGGCGGAGCAGGATCGGGAGGAGTTCAGGTCACCAAAAGTGGATGCCGCCGTTTCGGCGGTGACGAAGAGGACTACCATCCCTGTGGAGGGCAGTATGGCCCTTAAGGATTCACAGGATAGGAAGCTGGATGCCCTGTTAAAACGAGTCTTTAAAGTCAATGCGCTCTCCATGCACGCAGCGATCTGTGGAGCGTGGGTGGCGAGAGTCTGCCTTTGCTGGTCGCAGCGGATTCAGGGAGAGCGCGGGGAGGATACCATCGGGGAAACATCCAGATTGGAGTCAGGTTCGGTGTATCTAGCCGACATACATTATGATCTCATTCGTGGCATATCAAAGAGCATGGCGTCGGTGATATCGGCCCGTCGGTACCTTTGGCTGCGCAATTGGGCAGCGGACGGGTCGTCTAAGGCCAGACTAAGTAAGCTTCCGTTCAGGGGGCGGCTCATGTTTGGAGAGAATTTGGATAAGTTGGTTAAGGACCTAGGAGAGTCCAAAGGGGGCAGACTGCTGGAGGACAAACCGAGGCAGGTGCGGTCAACGCCAGCGTCCAGAGGCCAACAGAAAGATTTTCGACGGTTCCGGTTTCCTAGGTTCAGTCAGGCTCAGAGGGGTCGGTTTCCCGTTCAGAACCAGAGGTTTCGATCCTATCGGGGAGCAGGAAGAGGGTTTGCGGTCTCTTCTTCCTCCACTGCAAATCTTCGGAAACCGCAATGATGTCAGGGGGGCCCAGGTACAGGTGGTGCCCGTAGGGGGGTCGACTATGGGATTTTTACGATGCCTGGGTCCAGATAACGACAGACCAATGGGTGCTGGAGGTGATTCGAGAAGGTTATGCGTTGGAGTTTCAAAGGCCGGTAAAGGATTTGTTCGTTCAGTCCCCATGCAAGGCGCCGGACAAGAACAGTACAGAGGCTCCTGGATCTAAACGCAATTGTACCGGTTCCCTTAGACCAATACGGATGCGGTCGGTACTCTATCTACTTCATAGTGCCCAAAAAGGAAGGGACCTTTCGGCCAATTCTGGACCTCAAGAGGCTAAATCGTTGCCTGAGCGTATCTCATTTTCATATGGAAACTCTAAGGTCAGTGATTGTCGCGGTCAGAAAGGGCGAGTTTCTTACTGCTCTAGATCTCTTGCAAGCGTACCTGCACATTCCAATTCGGCAGGAGCACCAGAAATTTCTCAGGTTTGCGGTTCCGGTAGGGCATTTTCAGTTTTGGGTGTTGCCATTCGGGCTAGCTACAGTGCCGCGAACTTTCACCAAGGTGATGGTCGTGGTGGCGGCAGCGTTGAGAAAGGAGGGCATCCTCGTACATCCGTACTTGGACAATTGGTTGATCCGAGCCAAGTCAAGAGCCGAGAGCGGGGTGGTGACGCAGAGAGTGGTAATGTTCTTACAAAATCTAGGCTGGGTAGTCAACATGTCAAAAAGCAAGTTAATACCCTCGCAGCAACTGGAGTATCTGGGAGCCCCCTTCGATACGAAGGCGGGACGGATTTTTCTGCCACGTCAACGGGCGACCGGGCTACGGGCCCTAGTCCGGCAGTTTCTGCACAGGGCGAGGCCTACGGCATGGCATTATCTACAGTTGCTGGGGACCATGGCGGCAACTTTGGAGTTGGTCCCGTGGGCAAGAGCCCACATGAGACCATTGCAGAGGGCCTTGCTCAGGCGCTGGTCTCTGTCCTGTCCGGCGGAGGCTCGGCAGTCTCTCCAATGCTGGTTGCGTCCCGGGAATCTGGAGAAAGGGATGCTGTTGGAGACGCCTTCTTGGAGGCCTCTGACAACCGATGCCAGTTTGGTAGGCTGGGGAGCTCATTTTCAAGGGGGCTTCGCTCAGGGCCTATGGACTGAGCAGGAGAAGAGCTGGGCGATCAACAGATTGGAGTTCAGAGCGGTAACCCTCGCTCTACAAGTGTTTCAATGACAGCTGAGCGGGCACGTGATCAGAGTGTTTCTGACAATGTGACCGCGGCGGCCTACATCAATCGGCATGGCGGCACAAGCAGTGTACACGTGGAAGCTGAGGCCGGACAGTTGTTCGAGTGGGCCAAAGTTCATCTGCTAGCGCTATCGGCAGTGCATGTAGCAGGTGTGGACAATGTGGAAGCCGATTTTCTGAGTCGGGTGAAGGTGGATCCGGGGGAGTGGGTTCTTCATCAGGATGTGTTCGAGATGGTAGTGCGCCGTTGGGGGCGGCCCGTAATGGATCTCATGGCAACGTTCCAGTCGGCAAAAGTCGGTTGGTTTTACAGCAGAAGAGAGAGGATGTCTGAGGGCCTGGATGCTCTCATTCAGGCGTGGCCAGAGGAGCAACTCCTTTACGTGTTCCCGCCTTGGGTACTGATCGGAAAGGTGGTGCAGCGCATCCAAAGTCACCGGGGTCGGGTGATTTTGATAGCGCCAGATTGGCTCAGGCGACCCTGGTATGTGGATTTGAGGCGCCTCTTGGTAGCGAAGCCATGGTGTCTGCCTTGTCGAAAGGATCTCTTGGCGCAGGGGCCGCTACTCATGCCTTACGTGGATCGGTTCTTGCTTACGGCCTGGCTGTTGAGAGGGCACAGTTAGTGAAGAGAGGCTATGCAACTTCCGTCATTGACACATTGTTGAAGGCAAGAAAGAGGTCTACGTCCTTGGCGTACATTCGCGTTTGGCGGGTGTTTGAGCAGTGGTGTTTGGATAAGCAGTTGTAGCCGTTAAGAGCGTCGCTTCCACAACTGTTAGCATTTTTGCAGAACGGCGTAGAAAAAGGTTTAACGGCTGCATCCTTGCGGGTGCAGGTGGCTGCATTGTCCTGTTACAGGGGGAAGGTAGCGGGACTGTCGTTGGGGTCTCACCCGGATGTCAAGAGATTTTTGAGAGCGGTGAGCCTTATTAGGCCCCCATGTAGGCAGGTTGTCCCGAGGTGGAGTCTTCCTTTTGTGTTGGATGGATTAGGTCATGAGCCGTTTGAGCCTCTATCGAGGGCATCCTTGAAAGATCTCACTCTCAAGGTGGTGATTTGCTCGGCTAGGCGAATTTCAGAGTTGCAGGCTTTGTCCTGTAAAAAGCCCTTTTTGTCCTTCTATGATTCGAAGGTGGTGTTGAGACCAGTGCCATCGTTTTTGCCCAAGGTGGTTTCGCCGTTTCCCTTAAACCAAGAGGCCTCCTTGCCGGTGTTTGGAGATCTTAGTAAGGGGCCCGCCGCGGGTAAAGTTCATGCCTTGGATGTTCGTAGGTCCTTGAAGGAATATCTCAAGAGGATGAAGGGTGTCCGCAGGTCTGATAGGCTATTTGTACTATTTGGGGGGCCGAGAAAAGGACAGCCTGCGTCCAAAGCTTCCATTGCTAGGTGGATTAAAGAAGCCATAGCGTCCGCTTATGTTCTGAAGGGTAGGCTGGTGCCGGAGGGCTTAAGAGCTCATTCGACTACAGCACAAGCAGCATCTTGGGCAGTGTGTCGACTAGTGCCGGCAGTGGAGATTTGTAAGGCGGCTACTTGGTCGTACTTGAATCCTTTTGTCAAGCATTACTGTCTGGATGTCCAGCAACAAGGGGATGCGTGTTTTGGATCAGCAGTGCTTCAGGCTGGTCTTGCGGGTCCCTCCTGATGATTTACTGCTCTGTTACATACCCAGAGGTCGGGACTAGACTTGAGGGATGCTAAGGAAAGGTAAATTAGACTTACCTGCTAATTGTCGTTCCTTTAGGGACTCAAGTCTAGTCCCGTATCCCTCCCAGGTGTTTCTTTCAGGAAGCTAAGGCCTGAAGCAGGGGAACGTCACAGGTAAGACGTAATTTCTGCTCGACATCGGGGTTAAAGTGTGGTCACTGTCCTCGGTGGCAAGGGAGAGCAGGCCTGGATAGTTCTGACATGAGTTACAGGAAAATGTTTTTCTTGAAATATGTTGTTAGAATATGTTACAAAAAAAAAAAAAAAGAGGAACAAAAAGAGTATAGGAACAGACGAGGTTCAGTTCAGTTCATTATATTGGTAGTTATAGGTGCTACTTAATTGTTGCTCTGGTGAGTTTGCTTTGTCAGTAGATAACTGGAGCAGAGAGGCAGATCTTCACAGGATATACCGGTGTCATCAGAAAAGGATGACGTTTCTCAGTCTCCAAGCTGCTGAAGGAGCAGCAAAACCCAGAGATCGGGAATAGACTTGAGTCCCTAAAGGGACTACAATTAACAGGTAAGTCTAATTTACCTATAATTACTAATACTTTTCAAGTTCATTGGTATGGAGTTCCATAAGTAAGGTCCGGCATAGCAAAAAGCACAATTTCTGGTCGAAACCAATCAGATCTCAGAAAAAAAAAAAGAATGTAACTGAAATAACCGGGGAGTAGGAACACAAGGGAGATAATTTGCAGAAAGATAATGGAGACCTACAGCAAAACCTTCATGTACTAAACAAATCAATTTAAATGAAATGCACTCAGAGACTGGAAGCCAGTGCAAGTTGTCAAAAGAGCAGTAATATGATCTGAATTTTAATTCTCATCACTAACCTAGGCAGCAGTGTTCTGCACAAGGTGAAGATGGCACAAGCTAGTTTTAGGTAATCCACAAGATCAATAGCTACCGTAGTCTAAATCAGTGGTTCTCAAATCTGTCCTGGGGGACCTCCAGCCAGTCGGGTTTTCAGGATATCCAAAGTGAATATGCATGAGAGATATCTCCATGCATACTACCTGCATTATATGCAAATCTCTCTCATGCATATTCCTTGTGGATATCCTGAAAACCTGACTGGCTGGTGATCCCCAGGACAGATTTGAGCACCAGTGGTCTAAATGACTGAAATGAGTTGCATGATTTATCTTGATTAAACATGGAAGTAAAAAAATGGCTTAAATTTGTGAATCACTCATAATTTCTTGAAACAGCACACTACAAAACTGCTTTATGAAGAGAGGGAGAGAGATTATTGTCAAATCAAACTCCTAAACTGGTGATTTTGTCCTTAATATGAAGTGACAGGCCCAACAGAACCAGGCACACAAAAGATAAATTCTTCAGGAACAAGCAGGGAGTCAGCCCTCACATATGGTGAAGCCCATGTGGAGCATTTCCCCAGCTTTCAAAGAAAGTCTTTGGGAATACCATCACGCATGCGTGGTCGCCTTCCTGCCCAAGGGTGCCATCTTGATCAGTCTCCCTTTTTCCGCGGAGCCCTTCAGACGCACATCCCTGTACCTCGGGAAAAAGGTTTTTCGTATTGTATTGTATTCCGGTTTCCCTGTCCTCTTCCTGCCATTCCAGTGCCCCTGCTTTGGCAGCAGACCCCGGGACTTTGTTATTTTTCTTTTTTGTTTCTCCTTTTCTTCGTGAATTTGCCTCCAGCACATTTTGCGCCCTTTTCAACCACTGGCCGAACTGAAAGTCTTCAACCTTGAGGGGATCCTTTTTGCCCCCATGGCCTCTCTCTGGTTTCAAAACGTGTGACAGATGCTCCAAAAACATATCCCTCACAGACACCCATGACTGTTGTCTTTGGTGCCTAGGAGCTGCCCATAACCCGGAGCTCTGCTCCCTTTGTAAAAAGATATCCTCCAAGGCCATCCAGAACCGTAAGCAGAAATTGGATAATATTTTCCATAAGACGGCCCTGGTGTCCCCGGTAGCTTCCTGCTCCACTGACTCTCTGCCTCTGGGGTCCCCTGCGGTCACCCCGCGACCCCAGCATCACTCTGAGAAAGGGTCCCCCAAAAGGGAGCAGTAGAAAAAGAAGGCAGCCTCAAGGACCCTGTTGGGGGCTCTGGACAAGCGTGAGCATTCTGGCGCTCGGTCCCTTAGCCCTCCCTGGCAGTCCCTGGAGTGGGAGAAGGAGCGGCCCCGAAAGGTATCTCATGCAGATATGGAGGCCTCCGGCAATGGCGCCCGGTCTCCTGAGGGTTGTCTCGGTGAGGATCCCCTCTCCTCCTTGACGCCCAACCAGATTACCCTGGTTTCGGTGTCGCAGGGCCCCACTCCTGAGTGGGAGGCCCGAATGCTGGCACTGCAGTGCAGCATCTCTGCCTTCCTTGCTGCCCAGCAGACGCTGGTGCCAGGCACCACTGGCACGTGCTCTGAGACCTCGAGGGTTATGCCTGTCTTGGCTCCCCAGACTGCTGTGGCAATCCCCGAGACCCAGAGGCTTCGTGAGGGATCCTGGCAGAGGTCTCAATCTCCGTCCCAGTCCTCGGGTGCAATATCTTCCCAGGCCAGCGCATCTGGCTCAAGCTCTGCTCAAGCAGTCTACTTCTGAGTCCCCCTTGGAGATTTCACACTGGGAGTTCAACGGTGATAATGCCTAGGAGGACTTAATGCCTTTAAGTGGCATCTGTTCTCGGTGTGGTGCTCGGAGGTATGGGCCGACCCGTTCTCTTGCTCAATCTCTCGCAGGCGGGCCTGAAGTCCAACTCGGTCAGGGTCCACCTGAGCACGATCTCAGCCAATCACCAGTTGAGGGCGGACCCCTCACGGGCCAGCTGCTGGTTTCCCACTTCATGCGCGGGCTGTTTCTTTCCAGGCCTCCCATCCAGCTGCCTCCGGCAGAGTGGGATCTCAATGTCATCCTCACGCCACTATCCCAACCACCCTTCGAGCCAATGGTATTCTGCTCGCTTCGGCACATTTCTTGGAAGGTGATTTTTCTGGTAGCCCTCACCTCGGCCCGGAGGGTCAGTGAGCTACAGGCCCTGATGGCCGGCGCTCCCTACACGAGATTCTACCCCAAGTTTCTCCCGAAGGTTGTCTTGGATTTTCACCTCAACCAGGAGATAGTGCTACCAACCTTCTTTCTGAAGCCCCAAGTCAACTGGACGTTGGCAATCCTCCACACCCTAGACTGTAGGAGGGCTCTCTCCTTCTACCTGCAGTGCATGCAGGCCCACCACAGGTACGAGCAGCTCTTCATTTCCTATGACCCTGCCCATTTGGACTCGCGGTCACCAAGCAGACCCTTTCCCTCTGGGTTGCGGATTGCATCGCATTCGCCCAGGTCCAGGTTGGGCTACTGTTGGACCGCCGAGTCACGACATAAGGTGTTCTTGGCAAGGGCAGAGTCGGTGGCACATCTGCCCTCCATGCCCCTGGTGGACATCTGTCGAGTCGCAGCCTGGTCCTCGGCTAACATCTTCGCGCTGCATTACTGCCTGGAAATGGAGTCCTGTTGGGACAGTGCCTTCGGCCAGGCCGTACTTCGTAATTTGTTCGGGGTTTAGACAACTCTGGCTGTTCTTCTGCAGCTATCTGGAGTGTGGTCTTTTGGGGACCCAGGGTCCTCAGGCTGTCTTCGGTTACCAGTTTCTACCACAGCTCACCGTGGCATTTTTCTATTGGTCCTCAGTAGCCTGTAGCTGGGGATTCCCATATGTGAGGGCTGACTTCCTGCTTGTTCCTGGAGAAAGCATAGTTACTCACCTGTAACAGGTGATCTCCGGGAACAGCAGGAATTTAGTCTTCACATATGGGTATCATCGGTACCGACGGAGCCTGCACAGGAGCCTGCATCCAATAGGAAAGCTTTTGGGAGCATCCCACAGTGCCTGCGTACTGCCTTCCCGCCTTTCCCAACTGTCCCTCTCCAGTTGAGTTTAAAGCTGAGACAAAAGAGAGAGAGATAGAGAGAGAGAGAGATACAACTCCTAGGGGAGGTAGGTGGGTTGTGAAGACTAAATTCCTGCTGTTCCTGGAGATCACCTGTTACAGGTGAGTAACTATTTATTTATTTATTTAACTATGCTATCTCCAGGAACAAGCAGGAATGTAGTCTTCACATATGGGGACTCCCTAGCTGCAGATGCCAGGGAGAAGGCCCCAGACATTGTGTGCCCTTGTGAAAGGGCTCCACTTCCCCCCATGGATCTCTGGCATCCTACCAGGGATGGTGGGTAGGAGTTGATTAAGTATGGAACAGGTGTTGAAGAACAGCCTGACCAAACAAGGCATCCCGGCTGTGAAGGTATGAACCGAAGCACAAGTAGCTGCTTGGCAGATGTCGTTGATAGACACAGAATGAAGATGAGCCATAGAGGCTGCCATGGCTCTCACATTGTGAGCTGTGACATGGCCTTCAAGAGGAAGGTTTTTACTCTCATAGGCAAAAGATATACACTGTGCAATCCAGCTGGACAGTGTTCTTTTGGAGACTGGAAGTCCCAAATGGCTAGGATCAAAAGCAACAAAGAGTTGAGAAGACTTTCTATGTTGCTGTGTCCTTTGCAAGTAAAAGGCCAAAGCTCTTTTACAGTCCAAAGTATGAAGATTCCTTTCTGCATTTGAGGCATGAGGCCTTCGAAAGAATACAGGAAGGTAAACCGCTTGGTTTAAATGAAAAGGCGACACCACCTTTGGCATAAAGTGTGGATGAGTCCTAAGGACTACCTTATGATGGAACCTTGTATAAGGAGGATCAGCCACCAACGCTTGCAATTCACTGATGCGACGTGCTGATGTGATTGCAATAAAAAAGATGACCTTCCAGGAAAGGACTTTCAAAGAAGTAGTAGCTAATGGTTCAAAAAGCGGCTTCATAAGCTGCCCAAGAACCAGATTTAAGTCCCATGCCACCGGTGGTGGCTTAATGGGAGGCTTAGTTAAAAGAAGCCTCTCATAAATCTCGCTATGAGAGGATGAGAGGAAATAGGTTGTCCATTTAGAGGCTTGAAAGAAGCTGCAATAGCACTCAAATGAACTCTCACTGAATTAGTCTTAAGCCCTGCATTAGACAAATGAAGGAGACACTCCAGTAATGATTCCAGAGGTATCGCAAGAGGGTCAAGACCCTTCTGCAAGCACCATATGGTAAAACTTTTCCACTTGAAAGCATAAGAACATCTTGTGGAAGGCTTTCTGGAAGCATAAAGGATATCCTTTACTTGCTGAGAAAGATTAAGACCGTGAAGTTCTAGACTTTCAGCAACTAGGCCCTGAGATGAAGACTGGGGATTGGGATGCCACAGCATCCCGTCCTCCTGAGAAAGGAGATTTGGAGCAGATCCTAACTCCAGAGGCGGAGCTTGAGAGAGATGCAGGAGCAGAGGGTACCACATTTGCCGTGGCCAATGTGGAGCTATGAGAATAATATGACCTCTGTCTCTGCAGCTTGAACAGGGTTTTGGGAATTAGGGGAATGGGTGGAAAGGCATACAGGACGTCCTGGCCCCAATGGAAGAGGAAAGCATCCCTGGCCTGAGAACCCTGAGCCGGAATTCTGGAACAGAACCAGGGAAGTTTGGCATTCAGTGGACTTGCAAAAAGGTCTATGTCTGGGGTTCCCCAATTTTGGAAAATTTCTGCCACCTGGTCTTCCTGGAGAGACCATTCATGTGGAAGCAGAACTCGACTGAGTCTGTCTGCCCAAGAGTTTTGAATGCCTGGAAGATACACCACAAGCAGATGAATCTGATGCTCTCTGGCGAGGGCCCATAGTCGCAAAGCTTTGTTGCATAGCGACAGAGCCTGTTCCGCCCTGCTTGTTCACATTTAACATGGCTACTTGATTGTCCATTTGAACTAGGACTGTCTTGTAGCTGAGCTGGGTGTGGAATACTCGAAGGGCAAGGAAGATTGCTCTGAGTTCCAGGAGATTGATATGTAGATAGGTCTCCTGTGGAGTCCAGGTACCCTGGGTAGAAAGGCCTTACAGGTGGGGAGTCCAGGTACCCTGGGTAGAAAGGCCTTACAGGTGGGCTCCCCAACCCACCTGTGAGGCATCTGTTAGAATGGCTTGGGGTGGGGGTTGCTGAAAAGGGGACCCCACCAAAAGGTTTTGGGGTGATTGCCACCATTGGAGGGACAAAATAAGGCGATCTGAGTTTGCTATTTTGTCTGACAGGCAACCTGACACCTGAGTCCACTGAGTGGATAAAGTCCACTGGGCTGCCCTCATATGGAGGCGAGCTTAAGGAACCACATGCACGGTGGATGCCATGTGGCCTAGCAACTCTAACATTTCCTGAGCAGTGAGGTGAGGTTTTAACACTGCTTGGGAGGCTAATTGCACAATGTGAAGGCAGCGGGCCTGTGGAAGGTAGGCCCTTGTCTGTCTGGTATCCAGCAGAGCTCCTATAAACCCAGGGACTGAGTGGGAGCAAGAATGCATTTTGGGAAGTTTATGACAAGTCCCAAATACTGAAGGATGTGCATTGTGCGAGAGCGAGCAACCCTGGCCTCTGGCTCTGAAGGGGCTGGAATGAGCCAGTTGTCTAAGTAAGGGAAAACTAATATTCCTAGGGTGCGAAGAAATGCTGCCACCACAGCCATGCATTTTGTGAACACCCTTGGTGCCAAGGCCAGGCCAAAAGGAAGAACCCTGTATTGGTAGTGCTTCCCTTGAAAAAGAAAGCGAAGGAACATTCGATGAGTTGGATGGATGAGAACATGAGTGTACGTATCCTTGAGATCTAGAGAACAAAGCCAATCCTGACTGAAGGTATGGCAGCAGAGTTCCTAGAGAAATCATTTTGAACTTCTCTTTGAACAGGAACTTGTTCAATTCTCTGAGGTCTAAAATGGGTCTGTGCCCTCCTGTTTTCTTTGGAATAGGGAAATAGCGGGAGTAGAACCCTGTACCCTGTCGGGGGAATGGGTACTTCTTCTATTGCCCCTTGGGCAAGAAGCATAGTGACCTCTTGACCTAACTGGTTGTTGAGAGAGGTCTGAGAATTGAACTCTTACCATTGGTAGGAGGGTGCATGCTGAGGAAATGAAGCTTGTAACCCTCTTTTACAATAGACAGGGTCCAATTTTCTGCTGTTATCTGCCCCCATCTGGGGGCAAAATTACATAACCTTCCTGGAATGGTGGAAGGCTCTAAGCCGCTCAGGGCCAGGGAGGCAAAGTTCTCTAGATAGGAGTCAAAGCCCCTGTGGAGGCCGAGTCTGCTGAGCCGGTTGAGGCTTAGCAGCTTTTGTTTTCCTTTGCCTAGGTTGTTGCTGCTGTCCCTTTTGGGCAGACTGTCCTAAACAATGCCCCTGCTGGGTATAGGACGGATAAAACTTCTTCTTACTGAAGAATGGTTTCTTGTAGGATTTTTTCCTTGCAGGATCAGCTGTAGATTTAGACAATCTATCCAAAGTGATATTGTCAACATCTATCTCATTAGCCTTTTCCTGCCAATTCTTGCCAAAGAGATTCTCTCCTGTGCAAGGAATATTCCCTAGTTTATCCTGTACCCAAATTTCCAAGTCAGATGCCTGGAGCCAGGCAATCCTACGTGCACCTATGGCAATAGCAGAGGTTCTGCTTATGCACTCAAAACAGTCAAAGGCTGCACGATTCACAAACTTGGAAACATCCTGCGCATGTTTGACAAGGGCGAGGTAATCCTGCCTCTTATCATCAGGAAGGAGAGGGCTCATAAGCTCTTAATCTCCTGTGACTTCCTTAAGGAACATTCCCATATATAATATATAGGAACTGATCCTAGCAGAAAGTATGGAAGCCTGGACGTCCAAAGGCGTCAAGAGTCCTACACTCACGTCCTGGAGGATTAGATGCATGCCTTTTTGCACTCTTGATCCTTCTCATAGCTGATTCCACCACCATGGAATGGTGTGGTAGCTGAGTCTTCTGAAAACCAGGACAAGGAGGAACTCGATACATGGTGTCGAGTCTTCGAGAGTGAGGAGATGTGGTTAGAGGTGTTTCCCACTTCCTTAACATGAGATCCTTAACATGAGATCATGCAAGATCTCATGAATAGGTAAGGTAGCTGCCTCCTTGGGAGCTTTAGGGTATTGTAGGATTTCTAATTCCTTTGCCCTAGGCTCTTTTTCAGGAGCCACTGTGATGGAAAGACCTCGAGCCACATCTCGGATAAAATCCTGAAAGAACATATCCTCTGGTGGAGACATCCTACGCTGAGGAGAAGAAGAATCCTCAGGAAGAAGTACTCTGGTATCGGCAGAGCTTTCAGAGTCTTCAGACTCATCCGAGGATTCAAAGTATCTCTAATCCGGGTGGCACCAGTAGTTCTGCTGAGGTTGAAGCCTCGAACATCCTGGAGCCCTGTTAGTGCTTTGGAAGCCGAAGCCTCCCGCCGTGGCAATTTTGCCGGTGAAAGTCCCTCAAGGAGGGAGATCTACCCTTTGAGGACCGGCTAGATTTATGTTTAGTTACCTGAGATCCATGGGAGGAAGACGAAGCCCTGGAAGACGTCGATGCCACAGAGGCTGCATCAGAGGGAAAAAGGGTGCTAAGTTTAGCAGCTCGGTTCTTCCGGCCCCTCTTCGACATCATCCCACAGGCAACACACACCAAAATAGAGTGGTCAGGACCTAAACATTTGAGGCACCACTCATGGGTGTCGGTGATGGAGATGGTACCGCCACACTTGGAACACTTTTTAAAACCCGAAGCGGGTTTTTCTATTTTGCGTGGCACCTGAGGAGAAAATAACTGGAAGACTCCAGAAAACATTTTTTTGGGTTTTTTTTGGAAAAACAAGAAAGAACCACCGGCGGTACCGGTGTAGCGTCGAAGGAAGGCAGACGCGACCACAAAAAAGAAGAATAGACGGGAATTTTTTCTGCGGTGACAGGATGCGCGACCTGTCGGCTCCGTGGAAAACGAAGAACTGGAGAGGGACTGTTGGGAAAGGCGGGAAGGCAGCATGCAGGCACTGTGGGATGCTCCCAAAAGCTTTCCTATTGGAAGATAGGGAGCGTTCCCGCGCAGGCTCGGTCGGTACCGACTATACCCATATATGAAAACTACATTCCTGCTTGTTCCTGGAGATAATCCTTTCACGCTGCTGCTGCCTACTTCTCAGTGTCTTAGAGGACATTTTCCCATATGGGCCACAGACCTTCGGGTCATGGTTGGGCCCGAGGCATCGGAGACAGCAGTCATGTGTGTCGGTGAGGGACATTAACCTTTTACACTGATCACACTTTTTAAACCTGCTGGCAGCCATCGGGGGAAAAAGGGCCCCTGCAAGGTCGAAGGAGCGGGCTGCCAGTGAAAATAAAAAAAAAGAGCGTGAACGCTAGTCTCTAAGGACAAATACGCAAAAAATTGACTGGACTCGATACCGGTGTACCGAGCCGAAGGCGGGAAGGGGAACCGGCATCGAACCGGTCAAAGATCCAAAATTTCTTCCAAGTTTTGACGCACTTTTTCCCACGAGGAATCAGGGACAACGTCCGTTGGGCTCCGTGAAAAAAGGGAGACTGAGCAAGATGGCACTCTTGGGCAGTAAGGGGACCACGAATGCGCGATGCAATCCCAAAGGCTTTCTCTGAAAGCTGGGGAATTGCTTCGCACGAGGGCTCCGTTGGCGCCGACTTCACCCATATGTGAGGACTGACTTCCTGCTTGTTCCAGGAGAAGAAGGATATACAAGAGGATAGAGGAGAATGACATTGACGATAAGCAAGCAAACGTTAAAGGAAGTGAGAAAACCAAGGGAGGGAATGACTGGTGAGAGGCTAAAAAAAAAAAAAAATTTCACCTCCCGTTATGTGGGATGAGAACATCAGTAAATTCACTTCATCATTGGAGAGGGGGAGGGGGAGAGAAGGCTGGCCAGGTGACGGGATGCCTCAACATGAAGGATTATGGAGAGTTCACAGCCAGTTTTTTTCCAGGGATGGGGGGCACAGGGGAGATAAGGGGACGGTGTCGAGTTCCCAGAGCAACAGCAGAGGCAGAGGGGAGATGCAAGAGTAATGAAATGGTGAAGAATGGGAAGAGAGTCCTGTAGGGTTACGTCTATTAATGTTACAGGGCTCAAATCTTGGCACAAATGATACTTTGTGTTTAAAGAGAGAAAGCTAGAGCAAGCAGATGTACTATTTTTACAAGAGACTCACCAGAGGAAGCTGCAGGCATATTTAAGGAATTCATGTATTCCTTGGAGCCAATGAGAGAATGCCCAGGAAGGGAGGGGTGGGAATCATCTTGGTAAGCCAATGCTCTCTGGTGGTAAACAAAATTAGCAAAGATGAAAATGGCAGGTATCTAATAATGTATGTAGAGCTGAATAGCCAGATAATAGTCCTAGTATGTATATATACATCAAATGAGGGGACAGGAGGATTTCTTCAAAAATCTGAACAAAAGACTGGAAAGATGTGGGTGGGGGGGGGGAAGTAGTAATAGGAGGGGATTTCAATATGACAATGAACTCAAAGGTCGATTCATCAAGAGGGAGGGGGAAGGAGGTAAAGACATAGGGCCAAGCTACTAGACCTTGCTAGGTAATATAACCTAGAGGATGTGTGGAGGAAAAAAAAAACAGGCAGAAGAGCGAGTACACATTCTAAAACTCACACAAATCATATAGCCGTATGAAGAAATTAGACCTTACCTGCTAATTGTCTTTCCTTGAGTTCTCTCCGGGCCAGTCCAGGTACTGTTTGGGTGATGAATCCCTTCTAGCAGCTGAGGACTGAATGCTGAAACTTTTGCTGGCAGATGCTATAGCTCCCTCTAGTGCCTGAAAGCCAGTCACCTATTGACAAAGCAGCGAACCACAAAACCTAACTCGAAACTTAGTAACGCTATGGGAACAAATCAAAAACTCCCAAACAAAGGAAACATGCGAGAAGCTGCTTGAAAGCTTCCGAAGCACGTCCCCCCTAAGGGGATCCCCCCTCAAACGCCAAGCCGAAGCGCTCACGCCCCCGACCAAGGTGTCTCCTGTAGGACGCTCCACCCGCTAAGGAGGCGACCTTAACGCGCTGCCCAAGTGGGTTTTTTTTTCTTTATTTTGGTATATATTCCATTTCTGTTTGCACTTCTGACATAGAAATCCCAGGCATAAGGGCCCAGGAAGTGAGAACCTACCAATATCCTCTTCCACACAGCTGAACCGTATCAGGCACACAGACAAAAAGGAGAACCAAGTACCAGGCAGCAACTGCTCCCCGACCCCAAGGACGTAACCGACGCTCGCGGCCACATGGGGTGGGACCTGGACTGGCCCGGAGAGAACTCAAGGAAAGACAATTAGCAGGTAAGGTCTAATTTCTTCTTCCTTTTCGTCTCTCCGGGCCAGTCCAGGTACTGTTGGGCAGTACCTAAACCGGGGAGGGTCCCGCGAGCCCCGCCAGAATGGCTGAGGCCCCAACCTTAGCATCCGAACGCGCCTGAATATCCAATCGATAATGCTTAGCCAAAGGTATGCAAAGAAGACCAGGTAGCCGCCCGACAAATATCCGCAGGCGGAATTAAGGCAAACTCCGCCCACGAGGTCGCTTGCGCCCTAGTCGAATGCGCCCGGAGCTCGCGCGGAGGCAGCTTACCCGCAGCCTCATAAGCGCCCGCTATCGCTCTTTTCACCCAACGAGCGATGGAAGCCTTGGTTGCCGCATGCCCTTTGCGAGGGCCACCATAGAGAACAAACAAACGATCGGACTTGCGAAATGGCTTTGTTCGTCGAAGATACTTTCGTAACACTTGACCCATGTCCAAGCCCCTCAAGGTGCGGCCCAAGGGAGTGTCGCCCTGCGACCGAAAGGTCGGCAGCGAGACCGGCTGGTTCATATGAAAGTCCGAGACCACCTTCGGCAGAAAAGAAGGAACGGGCCGAAGAAGAACCACTTTCTCCTCCGAAAAACACAAATAAGGCTCCTTACAGGATAGAGCTTGCAAATCTGAAATCCGCCGAGCCGAACACAAGGCCACGAGGAAGGCCGTCTTCCAAGACAATTCCCGCAGAACAGTGTCCGACCCAGTCGCAAATGGCGGCCGCGTCAACGCCTCGAGAACTAAATTCAAGTCCCACGGAGGAACTACAACCCGGAAGGGCGGCCAGATGTTTTTAGCCGCCCGAAGGAATCTCTGAACATCCGGGTGAGACGAGAGCGAGCAACCCTGCACCCGACCCCGAAAACAGGCAAGGGCAGCCAGATGCACCTTAAGAGTGTTGAAGGCCAGACCTCTCTCGAGACCGCCCTGCAGGAACGCCAAAACCTCCAGCAACCCTGCGGCACGAGGCGTAACGCCCCTGTCAGCAGCCCAGGCCTCAAACACTCGCCAAATGCGAACATACGCCAAGGACGTAGAGTGGCGTCGGGATTGCAACATAGTCGCGATCACGGAGTTCGAGTACCCTCTGCGTCGCAACCGATGCCCTTCAACAGCCAAGCCGTAAGCAAGAATCGATCCACCTGTGGCATCAGCACCGGACCCTGGAACAAAAGATTGACTCGGGAAGGCAACCGCCAAGGAGGCGCAATCAGCAACCGCACGAGATCGGCATACCAGGGACGCCGAGGTCAGTCCGGAGCAATGAGAATCACCTTGCCCTCGTGACGCGATATCCTCTTGATGACTCTGGCCAACAACGGCCAAGGAGGAAAAATGTACAGAAGCAGATCCGTTGGCCAGGGCTGGACCAGCCTTTCCAGGCCCTCCGACATGCGCTCCCTGCGCCTGCTGAAAAACCGGCTCGACTTGGCATTGTCCAGAGTCGCCATGAGATCCATCCCCGGCTGACCCCAACGCAATGTGAGCTCGTGAAAAACCGCCCAGTTGAGCTCCCATTCTCCGGGATCCAGGCGATGTTGACTGAGAAAATCGGCCTGCACATTGTCCTTTCCCGCCACATGGGCGGCCGACAGAGCTTGCAGATGCAACTCCGCCCACTGAAACAGAATCTGACTCTCCTGCAATAGGGACGCACTGCCCGTGCCACCCTGCTTGTTGATGTAGGCCACCGTTACTAGATTGTCGGAAAATACGCGCACCGCTCTCCCCTCGAGGAGACCCGAGAAGTGCAAGAGGGCAAGACAAACCGCCCGCAGCTCCAAGGGATTGATGGACCAAGTGCTCTCCTCCCCCGACCAACTGCCCTGTGCTATCTGGGCAAGACGATGAGCCCCCCAACCGGAGAGGCTGGCATCCATCGTGACCAGAATCCACTCCGGATCCTCCAGAGGAACAACCGCCTGCAGGTGGGCTGGAGACTGCCACCACCGAAGGCTGACGCGAACGTCGTCCGGACAAGGCAGCCGCCGAGTCAGAGGATGCTGCTGAGGGGACCACCGAGAGAGAAAAGCATGCTGCAGCGGACGCATGTGAGCCCTGGCCCACGGAACCAGATCCAAGGCCGCGGCCATTAAGCCCAACAACTGAAGGTACCTCCAAGCAGACGGCGCCTGGAAGCGTAGGAAGGATTGTATCTGCGCTAACAGCTTCTGCACCTGGATCGGCGGCAGATGAACCTTTCCGCTGTTGGTATCGAAAAGCGCTCCCAGGTACAGCAACCGCTGCGTGGGACGCAACTGGCTCTTTGCTTGGTTGATGACCCAACCAAGGCGCTCCAGAAACTGGACGACCCGAGTTGTCGCTGCCGCCGACTCCGTCTGCGAACTTGCACGGATGAGCCAATCGTCCAGATAAGGGTGCACCTGGATGCCCTCTTTGCGAAGGGCAGCCGCCACCACTACCACCACCTTCGTGAACGTGCGCGGCACGGTCGCCAGACCGAACGGCAAGGCCCGAAACGGAAAATGCCCCAATGGCACCGCGAAACGGAGAAAACGGTGATGCTCCGGCCGGATCGAAATGTGTAGGTAAGCCTCCGTGAGATCTATGGAGGACAGCCACTCTCCCAGCTTCACCGCTCGAAGCACCGCCCTCAGGGTTTCCATCTGAAAGTGAGGCACCCGTAAGCAACGGTTCACATGCTTGAGATCCAGAATGGGACGGAACGACCCTTCTTTCTTGGGCACTACAAAATAAATCTAGTATCGACCTAAGCCGCATTGGTCGAGCGGCACCGGTTCCACGGCTCGCAGTTGCAAGAGACGCCGCAGCGTCAACTCGACCGCCTGATGCTTCGCGCGCGGACCGCAAGGAGAGAACACGAAGGCATCCGACAGAGGAGTAGCAAATTCCAGAGCATAACCCTCGCGGATAATCTCCAGCACCCAGAGATCGGAAGTTATGGTGGTCCAGACGGAGAGAAACTCCTGCAAACGGCCTCCTATCGGAATCTCCGGCTGGACCTGCGCACCTTCATTGCGGCTTTTTGGAGGAAGACTGCAGGGCACCGAAGAAACCTCTGCCAAATCCACGAGCCCCTCGAAAGGACTGTCCCCTGGCAGGAAAACGACCCCTCTGATAAGGGGTAAACTGAGACCCGCGAAACTTACGAACGTCCCTGCTGTGACCCCTCTGCATGGGACCTGTTCTGGGCGCTCTAGGTCGATCTTCCGTCAGGCGACCCCCTTTGGAGTCACCTAAATCCTTAACAATCTTCTGTAGCGCCTCCCCAAACAGCAGTTTCCCCTTGTAAGGGAGCATACTGAGGCGCGACTTGGAAGACGTGTCCGCCGCCCAGTTCCGCAGCCAAAGAAAACGCCGAGCCGCAATGACCGACGCCATAGACTTTGCCGAAATTCTGATCAGATCATAAAAAGCATCCGCCAGATAAGCCGCCGCAGACTCCAGCTTGGCTCCGTCCGGAGAGATAGCCTCCTGCTTGAGATCCGACTGCTCTCCCTGAATCCAGCGGATAGAAGCCCGTGACACAAAGGCCCCGCAAATTGACGCTTGCAACGCCAGGGCATTAGCGTCGAAAGCCTCCTTCAACAGGACTTCCAACTTTCGATCTGAACATCCTTGAGGGCAGCCCCGCCCTCCACCGGAATCGTTGTTTTCTTAGTGACCGCCGAAACTAGCGCGTCCACCTTTGGCATGCGTAAGAAGTCTTTCTCCTCCTGGGGAACCGGGTAAAGACGGGAAAGGCTACGGCCCCCCCGTAAGCTAGCCTCAGGGCACTCCCACTCAGACTCTATCATCTTCTTAATCACCCGATGCATGGGAAAGCACCGCTATTCCGGCTTAAACCCCTGCAATAACGGATCCTCTAGGGGCTCCTGCTGCTGCGCTGGCAGCACGAGATTTAAGGCAGCAAGGGACTGAACTATCAGCGCTCCGAGCTCCTCCTTACGAAAAACCCTGAAGACATTAGGGTCCTCACCAGGCCCGAGTTCCCCCTCCCCTAAATCCAGAGGCCAAGGCTCAAGACCTTCCTCAGAGCCAATCTCCCCCTCCTCAGGAATAGAAGGACAAGATATATCAGGTTCCATCGCTACTGAGGAGATCCCTGCCCCCTGCTGCGCTGATGAGCTCTCTCCCCGATCAGACAGCCCAGGCTCATGAAATAATGGCTCCTGAAGCCCTGTCGGACTGACCACTGGCTGAGACAACTTTAAAAGATAAGCTTTATGCATAGCCAGTATAAAATCTGGTGAGAAAAAAGAATCCCCCAATTCCTGGGCTGCAGGGGGCAAGAAAACATCCTTCTCCGCCTTAGCTGAAGACTTGTGAGATTTTGCCTTTCTTTTCCCGGTACTTTTCAAAAGCGCGGGAGAATCTGCACCCGCTGAAGGCAACGACGCAGCCGTCCCCGATTTCGGCACGGGTGCCTGCAGCCGGTCCCCCGACAGCTCTGCCGATCCAGCAGCCTCCATGCCTCCAAAAACCAAAGAAACGAAAACAAAAAATGCAGCCTGAAAAACGCCGCCGAGCAACATCGGCGAAAGAAAATGGCGCTCCCGCCTAAAACCGCCGGAGAAAACCGCCACGACCGAACACCTAGGAAAGCAAAACTAAGCCAGCTGACACCGGGCTAAGGCAGGTAGGAACGCCGCTTACCTTGAGAAGCCCAAGATGTGCCTCAAGACCTGCTGCTAGCAAGGCACGGAGACACAGGGACAGCGCCGGGAAGAGGATACTGGGGCTCCCAGCTCCTACCCACCCTCTGAGAGTCAGCGGATCCTCCGGAAGCAGGCTCTGCCTCCGGTAAGGTTAGAAAACAAAAAACCAAATAAAGGAGAGGATTGCTGACTTTTAGTGTGAACAGGCTCACTTCTGTGAAGGGAGAAGGGAGAAATCCCGCTATGGTGCTCTGCTAGAGCCAGTGAGCAGGGATCCCCTTGGAAAGTCTGAGCTGTCCCCTAGTATTAATCTCGGTCAGCAAAAACAAAAAGAACCTAAATCAATTCACTATAGCTGTCAATTCGTCTCTCCAGGGAGCCTGCCAGAGATACGTCCGTTCCAGCTACTGAGGACTGAAGACTGGCTTTCAGGCACTAGAGGGAGCTATAGCATCTGCCAGCAAAAGTTTCAGCATTCAGTCCTCAGCTGCTAGAAGGGATTCATCACCCAACAGTACCTGGACTGGCCCGGAGAGACGAAAAGGAATGACATGTTTCTAGTGGACGTGGAGTTTATGACCAAAATTTCTGAAGTGTGCATCACCACAATCAAGTGGTCTGACCATGCCTTGGTGGTCCTAGAATTGAATATGGTGAAAGAAAGGGAGGGAATGCAGTTTTGGTACCTGAACAAGTCCTTACTGGAGAACCCAGAGGACACCTCCCAAATTCAAAAGGATTGCAGGAATACTCCCAGCTTAATGGAGATGAGTTATTGCATGTAATGTGTGGGGTGGAATGAAAGCTGTAATTCGGGATCAACTAATCTCAATAGCAGCCCAAGACAAAAAAAAAGGCGGCTGGGAAAGAGAGGGGATTTGAAAACTGGAAAGGGAACAGAAGGTGAAGCCAAGAAAGCAGGGGAGAAAAGAATTAGAACCATCTGAAAATGGAAATCAGGGATTTAAAGCATTTCAGCTAGAATTATTCAAGCAACAATGGTTTGAATATGGGAATAAAGTTAGTAGGCTAATGGCCCAAAGGCTGAAAGGCTGCATGAAGCAACAGCAAACTGCCCAAGTGCGAGAAAGGAAGGGAAAATCAGTGGCTGAATTTGAAGGGATCCAGAGGGCTTTCCAGGAATATGAGGGAGGTATGTGGCAAAGAGAAAGAAAGTGAAGAATATCTAGAGGAATGTGAGAGAAATGAGTTGAGAGGCGGCCAAGGAAAGGTTAGACAAACCTGTGATGACAGGGTCCTAGAACAGTAAAGCTCTGAGTTTGGATGGCCTCACAGCTATGTTTTACAAGAAATTCAGAGAGGTAGTGAACCAGGTCCTCGAGGGGGAAAGCCTACCAGACTCCATGGCGAAAGCAGGCATCACCCTACTCCCTAAACCAGGGAAAAATACAAATGTATGCGGATCATACTGACCCATCTCACTGACTAATGTTGATGCTAAGCTGCTAACAAACAGGCTTCAGGAGGTGGTGATAGGACTGATTCACGAAAACCAATCTGGATTTATACCAGGGAGGCAAGCCAGTGACAATATATGATGGCTGCTGAACCTAATGTGGAGAATGGAGGTGGGGGAAGGATCGGTCGATGCCCCTGGCAATAGATGCAGAAAAGGCTTTCAATAAGGTAGAAGTTGACATTTTACTTACCAGCTAATGTCCTTTCCTTCAGTCCTGCTAGACCACTCCAGACAAGTGGGTTGTGTTCCCCTACCAGCAGATTGGTGGAAAGACAGAACCAATGAAAAGTCCAGGGTTTCAAGAACATCACTCCTATGACTCTTTTGCCTCAGCCACCAGAGGTCTCTTCAGTATTAGTCCCAAAGCACATGGGAGAAACATGGCAAGCCTCATACAACCTCAATTGTGAGCAATAATGAGTAATCAACAGTAGAGAACTATGCACAGGAAAGCATAAAGAAGAAGCTGTCAGTAGAAGATGAACCTGCAGAGCCAAGTATAGAAATCATAGCGGTAGGGCCGGCCCCAGAGATGGCTGAAGGTGTTGCTGCCCTAGGTAAACCTTAAGCTTTACTCCCCCTTTGGCTGTTAAAATCTATTGTTTCGCTTTGAATATCATGCAGTTTGCTGCCGCCACTGCCCCCCCTCAGACATTGCTGTCCTAGGCAGCCGCCAAATTTTCCTTGTGGTTGGGCCAGCCCTGCATAGCAGACCCAAGGATACTGCAGCAGAAGAACAGAGCAATACAGTTTCAGGGGTGGGCCCTGGACTGGTCTAGCAGGACTCAAGGAAAAGACATTAACTGGTAAGTAAAATGTCACCTTCCATATCGTCCTGCTAGGCCAGTCCTGACAAGTGGGATGTACAAAAGCTATACCTACAGTGGGCAGGAAGACAATAGCTCACAAAACCCTTGAGCCAAAAACTGTGTCCACCTACGCATGGACATCCAAGCGATAATGCTTCACAAAAGTGGAACGTGATGATGCCGACGTTGCTGTCTGACAAATGTCTGCAAAGGCTACCAAGCTCCGCTCCACCCTGCCCACAAGGATGCTTGCGCTCGGGTAGAATGGGGGTGTAAACCCTCCGGAACCAGTTGGCCCCACAACAGGTACACCAAGGCAATGACCGTCTTAATCCAGTACCCAAAAACTGACTCAGCTGCAATGTCACCCTTGTGCGGGCCAGCAAACAGCACAAACAGATATTCTGACTTACAAAAGGACTTTGTAACCTCAAAGTATCGGAGAAGCACTCTCCAGACATCCAAAAGGCAAAGATCCTTATCCTTCCCCTGACACTGCCCCTTAGAGAAAGAGGGCAGGCAGACCACCAGGTTCATGTGAAAGGGGAGAAAGCACCTTAGGCAAGAAGAAAGGCACAGGCCGAATGGAAATGGCATTCTCTAAAAAGGACAGACAAGGATCGCAGCAAGACAGAGCCTGCAGCTCAGAAATCCACCTTATGGAACAAACTGTGACCAAGAAGACAGCCTTGAGCATCAAATCCTTCAAAATAGTGCACTTCAAAGGCTCAAAGGGTGCCACAATCAAGGCCATGAGCACCAGACCCAGATCGAGATCACAGACCGGAGGGGATAACACAGATGCCAAACTCTCTGGAGAAAATGCGAGACGTATGGGCGCAAGGCCAGAGACTTGTGCACCATTGGACCCCGGAAACAGGTCAAAGTTGCCAACTACATGAAAGGTCCTTTTCCAGGTCATCCTGTAGAAAGGCCAACAGAGATGGCAATTTTGTCACCTCAGGAGCGATATGACGAGCGCCAACCCACTACTTAAAGGGGCACCAAATCTGCACATATACTAGCTTGGTAGACCCTCCTCCGGGCACCGAGCAGAGTGGAGACATCGCCAGAAAGTAGTCCTTATGCACTAGCCATCTCCTTTCAAGAGCCAAGTCATAAATGAGAAGGAAACTGGGTCCTCCAGGATGATCGGTCCCTGTCGCAATAGGCCCCAAGACAAAGGCAACCAAAGAGAAGGGTGCCTGCAGGAGCCGTATTAGGTCTCTGAACCATGCTCTCCACGGCCAAGCTGGCACCTGCCCAGATAGCGTTCTATATACCAAATCACATGCCTCACCAGGGGCCATGGAGGAAACAGGTACAGCAGTCTCCAACTAGGCCAAAGATGGGTCAGATCATCAAAGCCCTTGGACCTCATCTCAGTGTGGTGACTGAAAAAGCAGCTAACTTTGGCATTGGAATGGGTTGCCATCAGATCCATTTTGGGGTGACCCCAGCGCTACAGAATCAGCTGAAACACCTCCTGACAACTCCCACTCTCCAGGACCCAGAGAGTGATGGCTGAGGAAGTCCGCTTCCACATTGTCCACCCCTGCAATGCACTGAGCCGACAAGGCTAGGAGGTTCTTCTCCACCCAGGCAAACAAACATAGAAACATGACGACAGAAAAAGACCACATGGCCTATCTAGTCTGTCCTTCCATATCAACCATTACAACAGTCCCCTTTTTTCCTTTAGCGATCCTCTGTGTTTGTCCCATGCTTCTTTGAATTCAGATACTGTCCTCAACTCTACCACCTCCACTGGGAGACTATTCCACGGATCCACTACTCTTTCCATAAAGAAATATTTCCGCATATCACTCCTGAATCTATCACCTTTAACCCTCATACCATGTCCCCTCGTAGCAGAGCTTGCTTTCAATATAAAGAGGATCTCCTCCTCTGCGTTTATGCCACGGAGGTATTTAAACGTCTCAATCAAATCACCTCTATCCCGCCTTTCCTCTAAGGTGTACATATTCTTAAGTCTGTCCTCATATGCTTTATAATGAAGACCACTAACCATTTTAGTAGCCACTTTCTGTACTGAATCCAGCCTGTTTATATCCTTTTGAAGGTGCGGTCTCCAGAATTGCACACAATACTCCAAATGAAGTCGCACCAAAGACTTATACAAAGGCACCATCACCTCCTTCCTTCTGCTCACCATTCCTCTCCCTATGCACCCAAGCATCCTTTTAGCTTTTGCCGTTTCCTTTTCTATCTGTTTAGCTACTTTAAGATCATCAGACACAACCACGCCTAGGTCCCGCTCTTCTTTAGTGGACAAAAGTACTTTACCCCCTATACTATATTGCTCCCTTTGAACTGCTGCAGCCCAAATGCATGACCTTACATTTTTTAACATTAAATCCCAGCTGCCAAATTCTAGATCATTCTTCAAACTTAGCTAGATCCCTCCTCATGTTATCTACACCTTCCTGGGTGTCTACTCTATTGCAGATTTTGGTATCATCCGCAAAGAGGCAAACCTTCCCTGACAGCCCTTCCGCTATATTATTATTAACAAAGATGTTAAAAAGAATCGGAGCAAGGACAGATCCCTGGGGCACACCACTGGTAACATCCTTCTCAGAGTGAGCTCCATTTACTTGTACCCTTTGTCGCCTCCCACTCAACCAATTTCTAACCTAAGCAGTAACTTTAGGGTCCATCCCTAGGGTGCTCAGTTTGTTTATAAGTCGACTGTGAGGAACTGTGTCAAAGGCTTTACTGAAATCTAAATATACCACATCTAGGGCTCTCCCTCGGTCTAACTCCCTGGTCACCCAAAGAAATCAATCAGATTTGTCTGACAAGACCTGACTCTAGTGAATCCATGCTGCCTCAGATCCTGTAATCCGCTGAACTCCAGAAACCTCAATATTTTCTCTTTCAGCAGTGCTTCCAATAATTTACTCATCACCGAAGTTAAACTAACTGGCCTGTAGTTTTCAACCACATCCTTGCTTCCACTTTGTGTAAGGGGACCACATGTGTCTCTCTCCACTCCTTTTGCATCACTCCCGACTCCAACGAGGAATTGAAAAGGTCAATCAGTGGAGCTGCTAGAATGTCCCCAAGTTCTCTCAGTATTCTCGGGTGTATCCCATCCGGTTCCATCACTTTGTCTACTTTAAGTTTAGCTAGTTTCTCACGAACAGTCTTCTGAAAATTGTTCAAGATGCCCCTCACTTCTGTTCCTGTTTGTGGGTGTTTTCTGAGATCCTGCTCCTGGTTCTTCATCTGTGAACACAGAACAGAAATATTTGTTAAGCAATTCCACTTTATCATCATCAGCTTCTACATATTTCTCCCCTTCACCCTTGAGTCTGACAATACCACTTTTCCTCTCAATTCTTCAGAGTTTCTTCAGAGAGGAGAAAATCCATCCACCATTTGCTGGAGACAAAGAAATACTGGAGAGAGCGCTCTGGTGGCTGAGGTGAATAGAGTCATAGTCGTGGTGTCATTGAAGCCTGGACTTTTCATTGGTTGTCTCCACCAATCTGCTGGTAGGGGAACACAATCCAGTTGTCTAGCAGAACAATATGGAATAGGAATATGCCTGGAACAAACTACCTGAGTCGGAGTGTCGGGCTCCTTGGTCTGGCCCTATTCAAGTCCAAGCTAAAGACCCACCTCTCTCTGAGGCTGCTTTTGGATCCTGATGCTCCTCATTCTCTTGTCCACTACTTATGTGTATCTTATGATTTATGATTTATTAAAATTTGATATACTGCTCTCCATTACATTATCAGAGCGGTTTACATAAAAGGTTGTGATGAGAAGGGACTATCTCAGACATCTATATGTACAGCGCTGCATACACCTTGTAGTGCTATACAAATGATTAGTAGTAGTAGGAATTTATGTTTGGCGTGCTGAAGAGGATGGGCCTGGGCAAAAACTTTAGAAAATGAGTGGAAGTGTTGTATGAGAGGCCCAGAGCGAGATTCAAAGTTAAGAGTAGTTACTCACCTGTAACAGGTGTTCTCCAGGAGCAGCAGGAATCAGTCCTCACATATGGGTGATGTCGGCGCCGACGGAGCCCGCGTGTGGAGCATTTCCCCAGCTTTGAAAGAAAGCCTTTGGGAATGCAGCGCGCATGCGCGGTCCCCTTCCCGCCCAAGGGTGCCATCTTGCTCAGTCTGATGACATAGCTAAAAGACAGCAAAAAACAAAATGAAATATATGACTGCATCTCCAAGGGGAGGAGGGAGGGTCGTGAGAACTGATTCCTGCTGCTCCTGGAGAACACCTGTTACAGGTGAGTAACTACTCTTTCTGCAGGACCAAGCAGGAAGTCAGTCCTCACATATGGGACTCCCCAGCTCTAGGCTACCAAGAACCCAAAGCTGAAAAATAAGCTCCCTCTAGAGCCTCAGCATGCGTGATAAGAATCTTCTCTGAGAACGCCCCCGAACGGTAGCCCAACACAAGGGCCGGAGGGTAGGAGTTGCCTAAACCTCAAAGAGATTACGGAGTACCGCCTGTCCGAAAGCACTGTCCCTGCGGGACTCCCTCTCGAGGCAGTAATGGGCTGCAAAAGTCTGGCTTGAAGACCAAGTAGCGGCCCGGCAGATGTCTGCCAACGGAACAGAGCAGAGATGAGCTACTGATGCAGCCTTCGCCCTGACACGGTGGGCCGTGACTCGACCCTGCAAGGAGAGGCCGGCTGCTCTGTACGCCCAGGCGATACAGTCTGCTACCCAAATGGACAGGGTACGCTTGGAGACAGGTAACCCCAGCTTATTAGGGTCAAAAGATACGAAGAACTGAACAGCCCTTCGATGCCTCTGCATACGGTCAATGTAGAAAGACAACGCCCTCCTACAGTCCAGGGTATGCAAGACCATTTTAGCCCGGCTTGCATGCGGCCTGGAAAAGAAGGTCGGAAGAACCACCTCCTGATTGAGGTGGAAGGAGGAGACAACCTTTGGAAGGATGAGTCCGTAAGACCACCCTGTTCCTATAGAACCGTGTGTACGGTCTATCAGAAACCAGAGCCTGTAGTTCACTCACATGCCTGGCCGAGGTAAGAGCCACCAAGAACAATGCCTTCCAGGAAAGGAAGCGTAAATGACAGGTAGCCATCGGCTCAAATGGTGGGCGAGTAAGTTGTTGCAAGACCACATTCAAATCCCACTCAGGAGCTGGTGGATGAATCGGAGGCTTGAGCAAAAGCATGCCTCTGAGGAAGCTGGCCACTAAGGGGTGGACCGACAGACTGGCCCTCCACCGGCGAGTGGTGCGCTGACAGAGCACTGAGGTGGACCTGAACAGAGTTGGATTTAAGGCCTAGGTCCGACAGGTAAAGCAGATACTGCAGCACCACTGGTACCAGGCATGAAAATGGATCCTCTTGGCGCTGAGCACACCAGGTGGAGAACCTACGCCACTTGAGGGCATAAGATTTCTGTGTGGATTGTCTACTAGAGGCCAAAACCACCTCCTCCACTTCTCTAGGTAGAAGTAAGGGGGCTAGAACTACCCTCTCAGTAGCCAGGCCATCAAATGGAGGGACTGGAGGTTGGGGTGCAGGAGAGATCCCTGATCCTGAGACAGGAGATCGGGTTGCACCCCCAGAGGGAGTGGAGTGTCCACCGCCAATTGCAGGAGGAGTGGAAACCACGGTTGCCTCGGCCATCTGGGGGCTACCAGGATCAGCGAGGCCCTGTCCCGAAGAACCTTGAATAGGGTTCGGGCCACTAAAGGCGTTGGAGGAAATGCATACAGCAGGCCCGTAGACCAAGAGATTAGGAAGGTATCTGCTGCTATTCGCAGAGGATGTGGTTGTCTGGAACAGAACCTGGGCAGCTGCCGGTTCAGTGGAATGGCAAAGAGCTCGATGGTTGGAAGACCCCATTTTAGGAAGATCTGCTGGACCACTAGGGGATTCAAATGCCATTCGTGAGGCTGTAGAATCCTGCTCAACTTGTCTGCCAGGTAATTTTCTTGGCCAGGTAGATAAACAGCCTTGAGAAATATGCTGTGCTTGACTGCAAAGGCGCACAGGGCCTGTGCTTCCTGACACAGAAGCCTGGATCCTGTGCCTCCTTGTTTGTTCACATAGAACATTGCTACTTGGTTGTCTGTCTGAATCAAGACAGACTGGTGAGAGAGGACATGAGAGAAAGTTTGTAGAGCTAATCGAATAGCTCGCAACTCCAACAGATTGATCTGCTGTGTGGCCTCCCAAGGGGACCAGAGGCCCTGAGTACATGCCCCCTGGCAATGTGCACCCCAACCTTGAAGAGACGCATCGGTCGTCAGCACCTGTGTGTGTGGTGGTGCCTGGAAAGGCACCCCTTTGATCAGGTTTGGGAGATGCAGCCACCACTGCAGGGAGGCCGCTAGTAGTCTGGACACTCTTACTCTGTCTCTTAAGTCCCTTGTAGCCTGTATCCACTGAGCTCTGAGGCACCATTGAGCAGGCTGCATATGCAGACGAGCATTTTGAGTTACATGGACCGTGGATGCCATGTGGCCCAAAAGCCTCAGGAAATGTCTGGCCGAGACCAGAGATCCACTGCGAAACTGCTGGGCCAGAGCCATCAGTCTGTGAGCCCTGCTCCCGGGCAAATAAGCCATTGCTTGTAAGGTATCCAACCTTGCCCCTATGAACTCTAGGTCCTGTGAGGGGAGCAAAGTGGACTTTACGAAGTTTATGACGAAGCCCGGGTGCTGGAGAAGAGAGACAGTGCAAAGAGTGGCTGGTCTGGCCTCCTGTGGAGACTGACTCCTGATGAGCCAGACGTCCAGGTATGGAAAGACAAAGATGCCCTGGTTTCTGAGATAGGCCGCCACCACCGCCAGGCATTTGGTGAAAACTCTGGGTGCGGAGGTTAGGCCAAATGAAAGTACCCTGTACTGAAAATGATTTCCTCCTACTACAAATCTGAGATATTATTTATTATCTGTGGTCTGGATGAATGAGGATGTGAGTATAAGCATCCTTTAGGTCTAAGGAGCATAGCCAATCTCCCTGCTGGAGGTAGGGCAGCAGTATTCCAAGGGTAAGCATCTTGAACTTTTCCCTCTCCAGGAACTTGTTGGGACTTCGCAAGTCTAGGATGGGCCTGAGGCCTCCTGTCCTTTTCGGTACCAGAAAGTACCTGGAATAGGAGCCTCGTCCTATCAGGTGGTGAGGCACCGGTTCCACAACCTGCTCCTGTAGAAGACTTGCCAACTTCTGAAGGAGGAGGTTCTTGTGCAGAGGGAGTCTTGAAGGCTCCCCTGGAAAATAGGAAGGAGGTAACTGATTGAAGTGGAGCAAGTAGCCCTTTGGGACCATGCTCAGTACCCAGATATCCCCTGTTATAGCTGACCATCTGTGGGCGTACAGTGTCAGCCAGCCTCCTGTGCAGAGTGGAGCCAGCTGTGGGGGAGAGGCTATGCAGTTGGAGTCAAAACCCCGCTCCCTGCTGTGCAGGAGCCGTAGCTGGTGGCTTGGGGGTTTTCTGCATACGGGGCCCATGTCCCTGCCCCTTGGCCTGCTGACCCTGTTGGGGAGCTGTAGAGGCCTGGAATTGAGGGTAGGATTTGTAGGCAGAGGCCTTCCTCGGGTAAAAGGGCTTTTTCTCTGAGCCCTTCTTCTTCTGAGAAGGGGCAGAAGTCTTCCTGGACAGCCTTGTCCTGGTGAGAGTCTCAGTCTCGATTTCTGCAGTCTTTTCAGCCATGGGTTTGCCAAAGAGGTTCTCACCCCGGCAAGAGACATCGACCAACTTGTCCTGGACCCATGGCTCAAGGTCCGATGACTGTAGCCAGGCCTGACGGCGTGCACCGATGCCGGCCACTGCTACTCATAGGCTGCTCGAGATATAAACTTCAAGCACTCTCGAATCCCCGATGACAAAGCCTTGAACCTCTGCAAAGGTTCCTCGGAGAGGCCAGGAGAGAACCTGGCAATCTCCTTTGCCAGGTCTCGGAGGTACATGCCCATGTACAGCTGGTAAGTCTGGACATGGCAAGCCAGCATAGAGCCCTGGAAGCACTTTCTACCGAGTGCATCCAGGTTCCGGGCCTCCCTGCCGGGGGGCACCAAGGAGTGCATCTTCTGACTCTTCAGACGATGCATGGCCGATTCCACAACCATGGAGTGGTGCGGTAGCTGTGCCTTCTGGAACCCAGGGCTCTTACGGACTCGATAAATGGAATTAACCCGTTTGCTGAGAACCGGCGCAGAGGCAGGTGCTTCCCACATGCGGAAGAGCAGCCGTTCCAGCATTGGAGGAACCGGTACAGTAAAGGCTTCCTTCGGTGGAAAGTCATACTAGAGGGCCTCTAACTCCTCGGCTCGAGGCTCCTCCTCGGGTTCCATGGGGAAGGCCAAGGCCTTGGCCATATCCCTCATGAAGTCCGAGAACCGGGTATCCTCCGGGGGGGACCTTCTCTGAGGCTCGGATTCCGGTGAGTCCGATGGGACGCACCGGGTCCGGAAAGTGTCCAGAGACTCCTTGTCCTCCGTCTCCCACTCCAACCCCTCCGAGGAGGAATCGAGCGGCTCTGGTCGGGCAGGCACCGATGCCATCCGCCCCGATGCCGGGGGTACCAGCGTCGACGACCTCGGCCCCATACGGGAGGCCGAGGGAGACCTTGGCCGAGGATCGACTCGAGACCGCATTGACTTGAGAATCGGCTAGGCCTCCGGGGTCGACTTGGACGTCGAGGTCCCGGTGGTCGGGGCAGATGCACCGGTCAGACCGGTGATCAGCACCTGCTGCTGTTCCATGAAGGCAGCCAAGCTGCTCTCCAAGGCCGTCAACCTGAGTTTGAGCTCAGGAGACTCAGCAGTCCCCGACTCGGCCCCCGACAGCGTCGGGGCCGATGTCGGCTCCCCCGGAGGAGAGTCCACGAGGACAACAGCACTCACGTGACTCGGGGACTCTGGCTCCACACGAGGCAATTTGGCAGGCCTCTCCGAGGACCTGGGACGGCGGTCGGGGCTATGCGACCTGGCCCTCGAGGGACCAAGGGCATCCACCAACGCTGCCCTCGCGGGTTTCTTCTTCCTTTTGCGTTCCCGTGACGGAGACCCCCGCTCACAGGAGCCCCGACGATGCTCGGGGTCGGACTCCCGAGACGTCGAGGCTTCTGACGAAGTCCGGGCCCGGCCGGACACGGATTCAAAGAAGATCCTTTCTCGCTGGTGTTGACAGCTCCTCAGCGCCTTAGAGGACATTTTGCTACACGGGCTACAGATCATCGGGTCATGATCGGGCCCGAGGCACCGGAGGCAGCAGTCGTGTGTGTCAGTGAGAGACATCAGTTTCTTACACCGATCACACTTCTTGAACCCGCTGGCAGCCATGGGGTGGAAAAAGGGCCCCTGCAAGGTCAAAAGACCAGGCTGCCAGTGAAAAAGAAAAAAAGCACGAACGCTAGTCTCAAAGGACAAAAACCGAAAAAGTAGCTCCGGGCTCGATACCAGTGTACCGTGCCCAGGCGGGAAGGGGAACCGGTGTCGAACCGGCAAAAAAACACGAATCTTCGAAGGAAAAAATCAACTTTTAACCGGGTGACTAAGACACACGTCCGTCGGGCTCCGCGGAAAAAAGACGACTGAGCAAGATGGCACCCTTGGGCGGGAAGGGGACTGCGCATGCGTGCTGCATTCCCAAAGGCTTTCTTTGAAAGCTGGGGAAATGCTCCGCACGAGGGCTCCGTCGGTGCCGTCACCCATATGTGAGGACTGACCTCCTGCTTGGTCCTGGAGAAACGGGAGTTACGCAAACACCCTGGAGCTGCACAGAGGGACAAGACAGAGGATGCCCCCTGTCCCCCCTGCTATTTGCTTTGGTGACTGAGCCACTAGCTTCCAGTATAAGAACAAGACAGGATGTGAAAGGACGAACATAAAACTGCATTTTTTGCAGAGAACAATCTTCATGATATACGAGCCACTATTGTCCCTAAAGGTTTTATTAGAAGAAATGAAGCACTCTAGCATCCTATCAGGATACAAGATGAACATGGGTAAGTTAGAAGCCTTAAATTTGACATTAGAAGAAGATATGGTCGAGAGACTGAAGTTAGCCTTCTCATTTAAGTGGGCAGAAGGATCACTGAGATACCTAGAAGTCTGTTTTGCAAGAGAGAGGAAAGACATGTTTGAGCAGAACTCTACCCCTATTATTAAAGACATAGGCAGAGACCTGTGCAGATGGATAAGGATAAATACTTCATAGCCTGGCAGAATAACAATAATTAAAATGAATGTACTGCCTAGACTACTATTTCCTCTTTCTGGCACTACCATTCAAGGTCTTGACCAAAGTATGATTGGCACTTCAAAAAAGGTTTTGACTTCATCTAGAGGAAGCAACTGCCTAGTCTCTTAAGATATTTAATGGTGTGGAATAGGTAAGAAGGTGGATTGGGGATGCTGCAGCTGAAGTGGTATTACGAAGCTGCCCAGTTGAGAGCTATATTCGCTTGGAGGGGGATGGACTCACTGAAACAATAGGTAAACCTAAAGGGAGCAACAAGGGGGGTAGATTCCCCAGAAGGGGCAATCTGGGAGGGAAATTATATCAACTGGGGCAAAGATGAAGGAGGGACATACGTTCAATTGATGCTGCAGACGTGGAGTAAGATAAGAGGGAAAATCCTGGGAGGAAAAAACATCTCCAAATGCCAAACGATAAGATTTAATAAGGAATGGAGAAAGCATAGTTACTTACCTGTAACAGGTGATCTCTGGGAACAGCAGGAATTAGTCCTCACATATGGGTACGTCGGAACCGACGGAGCCTGCGCGGGAAAGCTTCCCAGAAAGGAAAGCTTTTGGGGCCTCCCACAGCGCATGCGTGCTGCCTTCCCGCCTTCCTGACCAACTCTCCTCAGTTCGAGTTTAAAGCTGAGACAATAGAGAGAGGAAAGAGAGAGAGAGAGATACAACTCCTAGGGGAGGTGGGTGGGTTGTGAGGACTAATTCCTGCTGTTCCCAGAGATCACCTGTTACAGGTAAGTAACTGTGCTATCTCCAGGAACAAGCAGGAATGAGTCCTCACATATGGGGACTCCCTAGCTAAGATGCCGGGGAGATCCCCCCCCAAGGGTATGAGACCCAGAAGGGTTCCTCATCTTCCTATGGATCTCAGGCATCCATACAGGGAAGGTGGGCAGGAGTTGATTAAGAATGGAACAGGTGTCTGAGGACAGCCTGACCAAACAAGGCATCCCGGCGGGAGTCCTTGTCCAAACAGTAATGGGCTGTAAAGGTATGAACCGAGGCCCAGGTGGCTGCTCGACAGATCTGATCGATGGATACAGAGTGAAGATGAGCCATAGAGGTGGCCATGGCTCTCACATTGTGAGCTGTGACATGGCCCTCCAGAGAAAGGTTCTTACTTTGGTAAGAAAAAGTGATACACTGAGCAATCCAATTGGACAGTGTTCTTTTAGAGACTGGAAGTCCTAAATGAGAAGGATCAAAAGCAACAAAAAGCTGAGAAGACTTTCGATGTTGCTGTGTCCTGTGGAGGTAAAAAGCAAGAGCTCTTTTACAATCCAGAGTATGAAGGTTCCTCTCTGCACTGGATGCATGAAGAGCCGGAAAAAAGACAGGTAGATATACCTCTTGATTAAGATGAAAAGGGGAGACCACTTTAGGCATAAAGTGGGGATTAGTCCTAAGGACCACCTTATCATGATGAAACCTTGTATAAGGGGGATTAGCCACTAGGGCTTGCAGTTCACTGATACGGCGAGCTGAGGTGACTGCAATGAGGAAAATAACCTTCCAGGAAAGAAATTTCAAAGAGGTAGTGGCTAAGGGTTCAAAGGGTGGCTTCATAAGCTGACCAAGAACCAAGTTTAAGTCCCATGCTACCGGAGGAGGGCGAATGGGAGGCTTAGTTAAAGTTAGGCCTCTCATAAATCTTGCAATAAGAGGATGAGAGGAAACAGGTTGTCCATTGAGAGGTTTAAGGGATGCTGCAATAGCGCTCAAATGGACCCTTACTGAATTCGTTTTAAGGCCTGCATTGGAGAGATGCAGGAGATATTCCAGTAAAGAATTTAAAGGTAGTGCTAAAGGGTCAAGACCCTTTTGAGCACACCAAATGGAAAATCTTTTCCATTTAAAAGCGTAAGAACGCCTAGTGGAAGGTTTCCTAGAGGCATGGAGGATATCCTTCACTTGCTGAGAAAGATTGGAGTCTTGAAGGTCTAGGCCTTCAGTAACCAAGCTCTGAGGTGAAGGGACTTGGGGTTTGGGTGCCACAAAGTCCCCTCCTCCTGAGACAGAAGGTCTGGGGCAGCTCCCAAGTCCAGGGAGGGGGCTTGGGAGAGATGCAGAAGTAGAGGGTACCACACTTGGCGTGGCCAGCGTGGAGCTATGAGGATCATAGATCCTTGGTCCCTCTGAAGTTTGAACAGAGTCTTGGGAATCAAAGGAATGGGTGGAAAGGCATAGAGGAATTCCTGACCCCAATGAAGGAGGAAGGCATCCTTGGCCTGAGCTCCCTGACACGGAATTCTGGAACAGAACCGGGGAAGTTTGGCATTCCACGGACTTGCAAATAGGTCTATGTCCGGGGTTCCCCATTCCTGGAAGATTCTGAGTACCTGATCCATGTGCAGGGACCATTCGTGTGGAAGCAGAACTCGACTGAGTCTGTCTGCCCAAGAGTTTTGGATTCCTGGGAGGTATATTGCCAGGAGATGGATTTGATGCTCTCTGGCGAAGGCCCACAATCTTAGAGCTTCGTTGCAAAGCGACAGAGAGCCAGTCCCTCCTTGTTTGTTTATGTAAAACATGGCTACTTGATTGTCGGTATGAACAAGGACTGTCATGTTGTTGAGGAGGGTATGAAAGACCTTGAGAGCAAGGAAAATTGCTCGCAGTTCCAAAAGGTTGATATGAAGGGTGGTCTCCTGTGGAGACCAAGTGCCCTGAGTGGAGAGGTCTTGGAGATGAGCTCCCCAACCCATTTGGGAGGCATCTGTTGTGAGGGTTGCTTGGGGTAACAAAGGTTGGAAGGGGGCCCCCAACAACAGATTTTGGGTGGACATCCACCATTGGAGAGACCAAAAGAGACGTTTTGAGGTTGCTATTTGGTCTGAAAGAGCTCCTGATGCTTGAGTCCACTGGGTGGACAAAGTCCATTGAGCTGCTCTCATATGCAGGCGAGCATAAGGCACCACATGAACTGTGGATGCCATGTGGCCTAGCAGTTGTAGCATCTCCCTGGCAGTCAAGTGGCTTCTGGACTGGGTTTGAGAGGCCAAGTGCACTAGACGGTGGCAACGGGCTTGAGGAAGATAGGCTCTTGCAGTGGTGGTATCTAGCCAGGCCCCTATGAATTCTAGGGACTGAGCAGGGGTGAGTTGAGACTTTGGCAGATTGATGACAAGTCCCAGATACTGCAATATGCGTCTGGTGTGGTCCAGGGAAGTCTGAGCCTCGGACTGAGATGGAGCTCGGATGAGCCAGTCGTCCAGGTATGGGAAAACAAAAATTCCCAGGGTGAGTAGAAATGCAGCCACTATTGACATGCATTTGGTGAACACTCTTGGAGCAGAGGCTAGACCGAAGGGGAGTACTCTGTACTGGAAATGTTTTCCTTGGAACAGAAACGGTAGGAATTTTCTGTGGGATGGATGGATGAGTATATGTGTGTACGCATCCTTTAGATCTAGAGAACAAAGCCAATCCTGACTCTGCAGGTATGGAAGGAGAGTACCTAGAGAGAGCATTTTGAATTTCTCCTTGCATAGACATTTGTTCAATTCTCTCAGATCCAGAATGGGTCTGTATCCCCTGTTTTTTCTGGGAATGAGAAAATAAGGGGAGTAAAACCCTGACCCCTGTTGAAGAAGAGGAACCTCTTCTATTGCCCTTTGGGCAAGAAGGGTGGTCACCTCCTGACCCAACAGGTGCAGGAGAGATGGAGGAGAATTGAAATGTCTCACCATGGTATGGGGAGGAAGGCTGGAGAAATGTAGTTTGTAGCCCTCTCTGATGATAGAGAGGGTCCACTGTTCTGATGTGATTTGCTCCCATCTGGGAGCAAAATGAGTTAACCTTCCTGGAATGGTGAGAGGCTCTGGCTGTTGTAGAGCCAGAAAAGTTAAGTTCTCTAGAAGTAAGTCAAAAACCCTGAGGAGGTTGGGACTGTTGAACTGTAGCAGTCCCTGCAGGTTTTGCCCTGGCCGGTTTAGATTGCTGACGCTTAGGAGCAAAGCGAACTTGGAAAGATTGTTGGCCAGTATTTTTGGAAAATCTGGTCTTTTTGTAGAAAGGCTTCTTAAAAGATTTTTTCTTGGCAGGGGTAGAGGTAGACTTAGAAAGTCTATCTAAAGCAGCATTCTCTGCATCCATTTGAGTGGCTTTGATTTGCCACTCCTTGCCAAACAGATTTTCATCTGTACAGGGCAGATTGCCCAACCCATCTTGGACCCAGGGTTCTAGATCAGAGACCTGGAGCCAAGCAATTCTGCGAGCAGCTATGGCAATGCCTGAGGCTCTGCTAGCACCCTCCTCAAGGGAGTCAAAGGCAGCTCTGTTGGAGAACTTTGAAACATCTTGGGTATGCTTTAACAAAAGAAGGAATTCCTTCTTCCTGTCCTCTGGGATAAAGGGGAGGAAATGGCGCATCTTCAGTGCAATCTCCTTCAGAAACATGCCCATATAGAGGCTGTATGAATTGATTCTGGCAATAAGCATACTGGCTTGGAAGATTTTCCTACCAAAAGCATCCAAAGTCCTACATTCTCTTCCTGGGGGAGTGGAAGAGTGTCTTTTGGTGCTCTTTATCCTTTTCATAGCTGACTGTACCACAATAGAGTGGTGAGGAAGCTGAGTTTTTTGAAAACCAGGAGAAGGAGGGACACGATACATGGTGTCCAAACGACGAGAATGTGGAGATAAGGTGAGAGGAGTCTCCCATAAGTCCAGCATGTGTTCTTGAAGAATTTCATATGGGCAAGGTGACTGCCTCTTTGGGAACCTTAGAGTATCCCAAAATATTTAATTTTTTTGCTCTAGGTTCTTTTTCAGAGGTTACTGAAACTGAGAGCCCCTTAGCTAGTTCAAGAATGAAGTCCTGAAAGGACAAATCCTCTGGAGGAGACATTCTCCTCTTTGGAGAAGAGGGCTCCTCAGGAAGAGTAAGAGATACTTCAGCAGAGTCTTCTGAGGTATCGGAATCATCAGAAGACTCGAAGTTTCGTCTATTAGCTTCCAAAGATCGATACGCGTATCGACCGGTATCCACATCGGGCGTACCCGGAACCGGATCGGTATCGGGATAAACCCCGGAACCGGGAACCGGTATCCTGGTGGAAGTGGATGCTCTGGGTACCGGTATCGGTTGTGGTACCGGAACCGGAAGCGGAACCGCTTGGTGCGGTACCGAGGGCGTTACAGCTTTAATAAAAGCCATTATGGCCTGCTGCATGGATTGAACGGTATTATCCATAGACGCTACGACTGTCTGGATATCGGTACCGGTATGGGCCGGTACCCCAGAGCAGTCTAACAGGTGATCGGTCGAGGCCGTGCCATCGATGTCAACCTGTAACCCCATAGGAGGAGCTTTGGAAGCCGGAGCTTCCCACCGGGGTTGTTTGGCTGGGGCAGGGTCCTCAGGGTCAAGCCCAAGGGCCTCTCGATGCTTAGAGGGAGATTTGCCCTTTGAGGACCTGCCGGAAGAATGTTTGGTTACCTGAGATCCATCAGGAGAGGAAGACCTGGAGGATGCTGATGCTGGAGTATCTGTAGAAAACAGCATATGAAACTTGGCTGCTCGGTTCTGTAAGCCACGCTTGGACATCAGAGAGCAGGATGGACAATCCGGAATGGAGTGGTCAGGCCCCAAACATTTAAGACACCATTCATGGGTGTCTGTGACTGATATAGTACCGCTACACTTGGTGCATTTTTTAAAACCAGAGGCTTGTTTCTCCATGAGGGAGAATTCTGTGAAGGCCTAGAGGCCTCACAGAACAAACACACCAAGTGGGGAAAAATAAGATATGTTTTTTTTTTTTTTTTTTTAAGAAATAAAGAAAAAAGACCGGCGGTACCGGTCCGGAATCGGGGAAGGCAGACACGCGGCCAAAGAAACAAATTAAAATAACAACTTCTTCAGCGGTGACAGGAACACGACCTGCTGGCTCCGCGGAAAAAGAAGAACTGAGGAGAGTTGGTCAGGAAGGCGGGAAGGCAGCGCGCATGCGCTGTGGGAGGCCCCAAAAGCTTTCCTTTCTGGGAAGCTGGGGAGCTTTCCCGCGCAGGCTCCGTCGGTTCCGACGTACCCATATGTGAGGACTCATTCCTGCTTGTTCCTGGAGATCTGGGCATTCAGGGAGTGGAAGCAAATAAGCTGAGAAGAGTAGGCCAAACCCCCAAGCATACAGCTAACTTATTGTCTAATGCAATACTCACAAATCCCGATGTGGTCACTTTTTCAGAGCAGTATATTCTGTCAATCAATTTCGTAACTCTGATACTTTCATCAAGATGAAATGTAATTCAAATAATAGGCATGAAACTTATGCTATATAAGCAACAGGTCTCAGACTTTCTCCGGGCAAATAACTTACTCAGACTGTAATCAGTTTTCTGAATAAATGCCCATATTGCATCAATGACCTTCCTATTGTTGCTTAATAAGAATTAACTTATAGTATAATTCAAAATGTTTAACTTCCATTGTAATAAACTTATGATAGAATTAAAGTAGTGCTTAGCTTTCAATCTGTTCCCCTATTTGTACCTGCTTAGTGTACCCTGTGGCATTAAGTTCATCTATTACTTGGTTTCTTGTAAATTGTTCCATGTAAACCACCTTGACATTTTTGAAAGGCAGCATATAAACACAGCTAAATAATAAATAAAATAAATAGGCCAGGTGGTGGACAGCATAGGTAAGATGCTAGATTTTAAAAATCTGATTCAATGTAGGTCAAAAAGATTTGTCAAAGGAAACTGGGCAATTTGAAAGACTGTACCTACAGCAGAAGGGTTTGAAGGGGTTATTATCCAAACTTTATTGAGTTATGGGAAAGAGTACATTCCCTCATGGAAGGCTAAATGGGAGGAGGAAATGGGAGGAGAATGGGAGGAGAATAGCGGGCAATCTATGACACGATAGCAAAACTTTCATTATTAGTAGCCACATTAGAAAATGGATACAAGATCCTGTACAGGATGTACTGTACTCCAAATCCATTAGCAAAATATAAAGGGGGAGGGAACGGGGAACGCTGGAGGGGGTGCAGAATGCATGTCAACTTCCTCCATATGTGGTGGGGCTGCCCCAAGGTAAAGGAGTTTTGGGAGATGGTCAAGGAGCTGATGAGATATCACAGCCCAGGACTTACAAGTGAACCCAGGCTTCTCCCTATTAAATGAGATGCCAAGGAGATGGAAGAGAAGGCGGCTCACCTAATGCTAATGTGCTGAATCACAACAAGAATGGAATGGAACTGACCAGGCACTTGGAAGGAAGACGTAACACCAAATAGAGAGCAGGTGATAACAAAACTAAGGTATATCTACAAGATGCCAGAAATCACAGCACTAAGGAGACAAGAGGGGGCACAGTTTTCAAAGATTTGGCACCATATGAGGCGCGAGCAGGCGCACTCAAGGAACAAGATAAAGGCAAAACATTCTATACCCTAATCACCTAAATAAGATGCGTAGGAGAGGAAAATAGCAGATAGCTAGTAGACCAGATAAGGTACCACCACCACAAGGTGGACACAGAGGTAAGAGGCTATGGATAAATGGGCATATAGACAGACGACACCCTGGATAGCTGAACAGTGGCAAGTAACAATCAGTAGATTCAAGAGGAGGAGATTAAAGGGAATGAAGAGGGAGGGGAGGATGGGCATGGGGGAAAAGTACCATAGCATGACAGCATGAGGAAATGGGGAAAGATAGAATTAAGAATAGGGGACAACACGGTAAAGGAGAAATTAGACCTTACCTGCTAATTGTCTTTCCTTGAGTTCTCTCTGGGCCAGTCCAGGAACCGATGGGTAGTCAATCCCATTCAGCAGCTGAAGACTGAATAACAAAGTTTTGCTGACTGCTGCTCCAGCTCCCTCTGGTGACCATAACTCAGTCTCCTATTGACAAAGCAGCCTTCCCTTAAAATGCTAACTCTAAAACCGTTCTCAACAAAAACAACTCGGAAAAATCTGACCTATCGCAGAACAAACTGGCGCACAGTGTGGAATTCTCTTACTAGAGGTTTGAGCTCAACAAAATTACCCAGGCTGGCTCTGGGCGTTTGCATTTGTGGGGGCTGTGGGAGTGGGAGGAGCAGAAAGCAGCTTGAAAAAGCAGCTGCTGCCGGCGGGAAACCTCTTGGCTCGCCGCCACCATCTTCACTCTCCCCGTCCGGGTGAGAGCAACGCCGCTGCCTGGCCTGCCCTCCCGAGCAATTACTCCGGCCCAATCGGGGCTGTGGGAGTGGGAGGAGCAGAAAGCAGCTTGAAAAAGCAACCCGCTCACAGGCAGGCCCGCGCCTGTCGGGCCCGCGCCGGAGGGCCCTTTGGCGTGGCCCTTAGGTCGGGGCCCACTGGCCGAGGCTGAGCACAGGGCAAGAAGCGATTTTTGTGGGAGGACACAGTCGATCACACAAAAGAAACGCCCCCGGTAGGAGACAGCCCTTTTCCACAATTGCAGCCACACAGTCCTCGGAGAAAAACTGTAACCTAATGAAAAATCAGCAGCTATTGACAAGACCAGCTCTCTACTAAATAGACTATCTCCAACAAAGTAACTAAATGACCAATTGTATCTACAATAGTCCATCCTATGCAGGCAAAAGCGCTTCACAATCCTCAAACCTGCACGAATATCATAAAAGCACTACATCGCAGAGGCAAACAGCCTCCTCATAGTGCTGCCGAGCTCCTCCATGGTTGAGCCCACGTGGAACCACCGCCATCACACACCAAGTATCTGCAAGTATACCCATCCAAAATTGCCTCTCTCTCTTCAGCGGCACAGCTCTCCCAGGAGGGATTGAGCTGCAGCGTTCTTGTGCTCCACCTCCAACCACCTCAACAGCCCAATCGGGACAGACCAAATCGACCTGCTACCGGACAATACACAGCAAGTATACCACGACTCGCTCTTGACCTCTACATTCTGTGGATAAATATTAGTATACTACCAACTACATCTCATGGACTAATACCTACGCATGCATATGCTCTTGCCAGTATACACTGTTACCACATTTATATATATTATTCTTACATTTACTGTCGTCAGTAACCTGTATTATCTCCACTCAACACTCATGTACTATCACTAGTAGCCATAATATACTGCTATATAGTAGCCATATATATTGTACTGTTGTCAGTAGATGAACATATTATTGAAAGTAACAAACTTCACTGTTGCCAATAGGTAAATATAATGTTGAAAAATAACTAATTACTGTTGCCAATAGTACTACAATATTGTTGCCAATAGGTAAATATACTGTTGAAAGTAACTAATCTTACAGTTGCTAATAGTACTATAATATTGACAATAACAAATTAGACTGTTGTCAGTACATGAATACACTGTTGATAGTAACTAATATTACTGCTGCCAAATTATATATACTGTTGCCTTAGACACATACACTATCACCAGAGGCCTCTAATCCCTGCAGAACTCCCTCCTGCACAACTCCCTACACACAATGTATCCCACCAAATTTGCAAACCTCCCTCTCACTCTCCTGCTGATAACTCTCCTAACCCAACACATACATACATACAATACCAACCAAAACCCTTACAATAACATCCCCATCATCCACAATCACTACAGGAATCCTTACAATAACATCCCAACCACCCATAACCAGTATCAGAACCCAACACACAGCAATACATACTCAAACCCCCACTATCATCATTCGCGCAACAACTCAGACAAACCCCTTCACAGACTCATACAAATAAAACCCCAACTCTATAGTACAATAAACAAACAAGCTAATAACACAAATTCTAACCTACAAATCATCTTAATAAACATCCGTTCTATACGAAATAAAATATAAATAATCAATGATATAATAAAAGACACATCCCCAGATATTATCTGCATCACTGAAACATGGCTCACACACACAGACACCATACTACTAAACCAGTTAGCCACACATCAATATGACATATTCAACTGTCATCGGAATATAAAAAGAGGTGGAGGCGCTTTAATACTCACCAAAAAAGACCTAAAATTCACCCTAACAAACTTAGACAATATAGACGGAATAGACATTGTCAATATAGAAAATAGAACCCTTGCCCTCGCCCTCATCTACCGACCCCCATCATCCGATCAAAATAACCTCACCCCTATCCTAGAACATGCTTGCACAGCATCTCAAAGCAAACCACTCATACTCCTTGGTGACCTGAACCTTCCATCACTGACCAATTCACAATCAAATAACTTCTTAGAAGCTATGACACAAATGGGATATACACAAATAATACAAGCCCCCACACACAATAAAGGTAACATACTTGACCTAATCTCCTTCCCTATATGCTCTACAGTCACCAGCCACACACCACTCCAACCATAACCGAAGTACCATGGTCCGACCACTACCTTATTACAACTTACCTATCAATACAAGCTCCAAAAAACTCCACAAGCAAACCTACACACACTACACGATTCGCACACTTTAACAAGAATACATTCCTCAATGAAGTATTACCCAAACTCAACACAAACTCATCAGACATCAATTCAACCATAACATATTGGAATTCAACCATCCAAAATGCAGCTGTCCCCACAAAAGTCATACATAGAAAAACAAAAAAGACAGAAAAGTGGTTCACGAAAGAGCTAGCAAAACTAAAAAAGCAGCTAAGGAAACAAGAAAAGAAATGGCGGAAAACAAAATCGGATGAAAACAAATCCCAATACATGTTATTACTTACTGGATACAAAAATGCAATCAACAAATCAAAAAGAGACTACCACTCTAAAGTACTAAACTCAGCCATCAACCGCCCGAGAGAACTATTTGCGATAGTGAAAACACTAACTAAAACTAATAACACCGAGCCTAAACAACCAGCAATAAATGTACAAACACTAGCAACACACTTTGCAGCGAAACTAAAAAACAAAACCACTACTCTGACACCAATAATTACAAGCACTAAACTCATAAACGAATGGACAAACTTCCACATAATAGATCAAAAACTCCTCCTTAAAATCGTAACCATGATCAACACAACAACCTCCCCACTAGACCCATGCCCTGTATCATGGATTAAATGTGTAAAGGAGGAACTGGCGGAAAATCTACAACACAGTGAACCAATCCCTCTCACAAGGCACAATGCCTGATGCCTTAAAACTGACAACACTTAGACCAATATTAAAGAACAACAAGCTTGACCCAAAAGACCCAAACTCATACAGACCCATAGCCAGCATCCCATTTATAGCTAAAATAATAGAAAAAACAATTCAAATACAGTTACAAGAACACATTGATGAACATAAACCACTTGACTCACACCAATTTGGGTTTCGCCCATTCCATGGAGTAGAAACTCTATTAATCACCCTAATGGATTTCCTCATCAGAGGTACAGATGACAACAACCAAGGCTTCCTACTTCTATTCATAGATATTTCTGCCGCTTTTGACAATATTAACCACTCCACACTGATCAACAGACTACAAAGCTTAGGTATAGGCGGGACTGTCCTTGATTGGTTTAAGTCCTACATATCAAACAGACTAATACGCGTACAAATCGACCAAGAAGCATCAGAACCATTCCCTCAAGGCCAAGGAATACCCCAAGGGTCAGCCCTCTCCGCCCTCCTATTTAACTTGTATCTACAACCAATAACAAACATATTTAAAAAACACAGGATTAACCACTTTATATACGCCGACGACATCATGCTCGCTATCCCTATAACCGCTAAAAACCCCACTTATGACACACTATCAAAATGTATGACTGAAACCTCCTCCTGGTTAGAATCTAACTACCTCAGCATCAACCTCAAAAAAACGGAAGCAATGTTCGTAACAAGGTCATCAATCACAGAGAACACCTTCCCAGAAACAATCACAATTAACAGAACATCCATACCTGTTAGAAAAGAAGTAAAATATTTAGGTGTGATAATAGATCACACACTCACCATGCTACCACACATAAAACAAACCGTAAAAACCATCTACTACAAACTAAAAACTATACAGCACCTAAGGCCACTCCTAGAAACTCAAGATTTTAGATCTGTAGTAAATACACTAATCACCCCCCACTTTGACTACTGCAATAGTCTATTAATAGGCCTCCCTCAAAAAAGCACATACCTTCTCCAAAGAGCTCAGAACATCTGTGCAAAAGTAACAGCTAAAGCACGTCTAACAGACCACGTAACCCCAATACTGCTAGAACTACACTGGCTCCCAATCAACAGCCGAATCAGATACAAAACTATCCTAACAACCTTTAAACTCATAAAAGACATAGCCCCCTCACACCTATCCACACTTCTGCAATCACCAAACAAAACTAGATCACACAGACAAAACGAAGCCCACTCTCTTATCACACCAAAAGCCTTCAGGAAGACAAAGAAAACTACTAGCTCCAGAGCATTCACATTCACTGCCCCTACGCTCTGGAATGACCTCCCATTTGACCTTCGCATCATAAATGACCTCTATCAGTTCAGGAAAGAGCTAAAAACCTACCTCTTTACTGAACACTTTGAAATCACATATTCCCCAAAACACCTCCATAACCATGGTAATACACACACGAACCCCCTTACTCAAAACTAAATAACCCCCCCCCCCCCCCTGTCTGAAACCCCAAACACACCCCCGATTTACGTCATAAAAGGAAATAAATTCCAAAACATACACAACCACTGTAAATATCCAATGTAAATAAGTTAATGGATGTTTGTATTATTAATACATCTTGAAGTTGAAGTTTTGTTTAATGTAAATAGTTAAAATCAACCGTTCATTGTAAATAGTTAAATCTAATTGTTCAATGTAAATGTATACATCTGTGTACAGTTGTTAAAATGTTCCTTGTAAACCGCCCTTGATCGCTGGAAGGGGCGGTATAGAAATATATACATAAATAAATAAAATAAATAAATTTGCTTTATTATTATTATTATTATTTTTTTTTTACTAGTGTGCCTCAAGTCCCCCTTCCCCCCCCAGAAGGGAACCGCAACCAATCTAACCAGCCCCCCAAAACCTAAAATCTGGAGGCAAGAACGCATTCCGCTTCTGCAACTGCCACCGCCAACGGTGTAGGACTCCCCGCCAAAGAACAGCTCGCATCTAAACTGGGTGGGCCCTGGACTGGCCCGGAGAGAACTCAAGGAAAGACAATTAGCAGGTAAGGTCTAATTTCTCCTTCCTCTTCATCTCTCCGGGCCAGTCCAGGAACCGATGGGAAGTACCAAAGCAGTTCCTAACTACGGGTGGGCCTGGCGAACCCTCCCAAGACAGCCACGGAGCCAACATTCGCATCCGCTCTTGCCTGCACATCTAAGCGATAGTGTCTGGTAAACGTATGAAGAGATGACCAGGTTACCGCCCTGCAAATATCCACTGGCAGGACCAACGCGAACTCCGCCCACGTCGTCACCTGCGCTCTGGTGGAATGCGCTCTGAGTCCCTGCGGAGCCACTTTACCTCGTGCCTCATAAGCCGCTCCAATCGCCCACATCACCCAACAGGCAATGGAAGCTTTGGAAGCTGCCTCCCCTTTACGAGGCCCTCCAAAAATCACAAACAACCTATCCGATCTCCGAAATGACTCCGTCCTCCTGAGATACCTACGGAGCACACTACCCAAATCCAACCGACGAAGGGTATCCCAACTGTCGCCCCCGAATCCCTGCGAAAGGTCGGAAGTGACACCGCCTGATTCAGATGAAAACTGGACACCACTTTAGGCAAAAACGACGGCACCGGCCGCAACACCACCTTCTCCTTTGTAAATTGAATGTAAGGAGCCCTACACGAGAGCGCCTGAAGATCCGAGACCCTCCGCGCCGAACACAAGGTGACAAGGAAGGCTGTCTTCCAAGACAGTTCTTGCAGACTTACCGCGGAACCGGACTCAAATGGTGGCCGAGACAGCGCCTCCAAAACTAAATTCAAATCCCAAGCCAGCACCACTAACCGCCAAGGAGGCCGAAGAATCTTCACGGACCTGAGAAAACGCCGTACATCCGGATGCGTAGACAGAACATTGCCACCAACCTTTCCTCTATAGCAAGCTAACGCTGCCAGTTGAACTTTGAGCGTGCTGAGAGCGAGGCCCCTATCAAGACAGTCTTGAAGAAAAGACAATATGCTCGGAAGAGACACAGAGAACGGTTCAACCCTGTGACCTGCGCACCAACTTTCAAACACGCGCCAGACACGAATATACGCCAGCGAAGTAGATCTCCTCTTGGAGCTCAGCAAGGTAGCAATCACCGCCGGTGAATACCCCCGCCGTCTGAGCCACGCCCTCTCAATAGCCAAGCCGTAAGCAAGAACTGATCCACCTGAGGCATCAGCACTGGACCCTGAGCTAACAGGTTGCTCCGAAGAGGAAGCCGCCATGGCCCATCCACTATCAGCCGCACCAGATCCGCATACCAGGGCCGCCTGGGCCAGTCCGGAGCTATAAATATCACATCCCCTGTGTGCCTCGCAATCCTCCGAACCACCCGTCCGATCAGCAGCCACGGAGGAAACACATACAGCAACTGATCCAACAGCCAGGGTTGCACTAGCCCGTCCAACCCTTCGGATATAGGCACCCTGTACCTGCTGTAAAAACGCGTCGCCTTGGCATTCTCGAGGGTAGCCATCAGATCCATGACCGGCTGGCCCCAGTGGAGAATTATCTCGTGAAACACCGCCGCGTTGAGCTCCCACTCTCCAGGGTCTAGGAGGGTCCGACTGAGATAGTCGGCCTGAATGCTGTCCTTCCCCGCGACATGCGCTCCCGAGATAGCCAGCAAGTGGGCTTCCGCCCACTGCATCAGTCTCCGACTCTCTTCCAACAGCTCTGCAGAGCCTGTGCCGCCCTGCTTGTTGATATAGGACACCGTGACTGTGTTGTCTGAGAAAACGCGCACCGCTTTCCCTCTGATGATCTCGAGAAAGTTCTGCAGTGCTAGGCTGACCGCTCTCATCTCCAGCCGATTGATCGACCAAGTACACTTTTCCGTGGCCAAAACTCCTTGCGCCACGTGAGACAAGCAATGAGCCCCCTTGCCTGACAGACTGGCATCCGTGGTGACCAAAACCCATTCCGGTTCCGCGAGCGGGACACCCGCGGAATCCTGCTGCGGGTCCAACCACCACATCAAGCTGAGTCGCACCTCCGTCGGGCATACGAGCTTCCTGGCCAGAGAATGCTGCTGCGGGGACCATCTGGTCAAAAGAGACTGCTGCAGAGGCCGCATGTGCGCCCTGGCCCAAGGCACCAAATCCAACGCTGCTGCCATGGTCCCCAGCAACTGCAGGTACCACCACGCCGTGGGCGCCGGGCACCGGCCACCTCAAAAAACATCTTATCTGTCTCCACAACTAAGCCACTCTCTCCTCGGGCAGGAAAACGGCCCCCTTTGCTGTGTCGAACAAGGCCCCAAGGTACTTTAGACGCTGCACGGGTTCCAATTGACTCTTGGCCTGGTTGACGACCCAACCGAGCCCCTCCAAAAACTGCACCACTCTCTCGGTAGCGGCGATCGACTCTGCCCGGATCAGCCAGTCGTCTAGGTACGGATGGACTTGAATGCCCTCCTTCCGCAACGCCGCCGCCGCCACCACCACCATCACTTTGGTGAAGGTGCGAGGAGCTGTAGCCAGCTCGAACGGCAACGCCCGAAACTGAAAATGGCCCATCGGCACCGCAAACCGCAAGAACCTCTGATGATCCGGTCTGATCAAAATATGAAGATATGCCTCCATCAGATCTATCGAGGACAGGAACTCTCCAGGCTTCACCGCCTGGATGACGGCTCTCAGGGTCTCCATGCGGAAGTGCGGGACCCGCAAACACCGGTTTACGTGCTTGAGATCCAGAATGGGACGAAAGGACCCCCCTTTCTTGGGAACCACAAAATAAATCGAGTATCGACCTAACCCGTACTGGTCTCGGGGGACCGGCGCCACTGCCTGGAGCCGGATCAGCCGCTGAAGCGTGTGATAAGGAAGCTTATCAAAGCTCAGGGAGTAATGACAATAGAGGAGAATTTACTCTGATCAAGGGACCTGTGCTGGCAGGTTATAGAACTAAGACAGCTTGTTTCCCTAAAAGACTACATGATCCAGAATGCACCTGTATGCAGAAAGTCCCTAGGGGAGCTAGAGTGGAAAAGCATGAGTCTAATCAGAGAAAGCATTATGTCATCCCTAATCAAACAGCCTCTAGAAGAATGCTTAATCCACAACACCTGAAGAATGCAAGGGTGGAGTTGCAATCTAAGCCCTTTAAAGCTAGAGGGGAAGCTTCAGGAAGAGAGAAGGAGAAGGGGAATCAGAAGGAGAATGAGAACAGAAGGAAGAACAACCGGAACCTGAAGGAACAAGGACAAGGAAGCAGACAGTCCAAGAGAGGAGCTCAGAAAAGTATCTATGCCTGGAGAGATACCTGGGGGAAAGGTTCAGAGGACTGGAAAAAGCCAGAGGTCTGTAGATCCACAGCCAGGGACCCTCAAGCAACACCTAGGAAGAGGTCTGTTGCAGCTAAGGAGGAAAGGAGTCCAAATACCTCTTGGAGGACGTCTGGAGAAAAGATCTTGAGGTCCAGAGATACCAACTGGAGGACAGGACACAAAAGCTCTATTGCATACTGGCCAGAATACCAGAAGAAGCAGCCTGACGTTTGCCTGGATTCAGGTAGGAACTGTGAACGTTTCTCTAGCTTTGAGCAGTGCAAACAGCAGGGAAACAGTTTCTCTCCATGTAGAGGTCAGTTCCTAAAGCCCTCTGAGTCAGACGGAGAAACAGAATCTATGCAATTTCAAGAGCAAGGTTCAATATCTGATACAGAGGATAATTATATGGACTGTTCTTTGAGTAAGTTGTTATTTTAGGAAAATCCTAAATATCAGAGCAAACATCAAAAGGAAACATTCTAAATATTAGCTTCCCATAAAGTTTTGTTGAATGAAAAAGCTTTTGGGAAAGTTTTGCACGTGTGCTGAAACCAAGCTACTGATTGCAGTTAATTGTCACCTGCTGGTAGAGGAGAGCCCAGCACAAGCCGTGCACACGTAGGTTTAAAAAGTTCTTTTCTGTATGGAGAAAATGAGCATTGTTTTTGTATAAAGAAGTTTCCCTCTTTGATTTGTTTTTTTCCCCAGCACTGCTAAGGAGTTTATTAGCAGTGGCTGAAAGAAGCCTTTCTGTTCTATAAAGGACTTTGATTCTTATTTGCATAAGATATTTCAGTTGCCTTATTTTGTGTTGAATAAAACCCTGGAGAAGTTATCTGGAAGGTGTTACCAAGCATATCTGTGTGTGGGATAATCACCCCATAAATAAACTCTAAATTTTGTCTACACTCGACCAACTACAAGAGTTTTCATTATTCTAAAAAGGCAAGCTTTGTGTGAATGGACTTCAATAACCACAATCCTTTGCAAGACAGTTAATTTGCATACTTGCCAAGATGGTGGTACCTTCATAACAAGCACCCCCTTTTACAAGCGTGTCACATACCGCCTTTGTCTTTGCGGGGGATCCACAAGGGGAGGGCAGAAAAGCTTCTGACAGGGGCTGTGCAAACTAGCGTATATCCTTTGCGGATAATCTCTAGAACCCACTGGTCCATGGTAATATCGGCTCAGATGGAAAGGAACTCCTGCAATCGACCTGCCACCGGAAGTTCCGCCTGAGCCGGCCGCCCTTCATTGCGGCTTCTTGGAGGTGTTTTGCGGAGAGGAAAAATAACCTCTGCCGAACCTCCGTGCTCCTCGAAAGGACTGCCCTCAGGTTCCAACATGCCCCCTTTGGTAAGGCGTAAAACGCGAGCTCCGGAAGCGACGCCCTTCACGACCTTGCCCTCTAGTTGCCGTGCCAGGCCTAGCGCCTCTCGGGCGATCCTCCGGGAGCCTCCCGCCTTTGGTATCACCCAAATCCTTCACTATCTTATCGAGGGCTTCCCCAAAAAGCAGCTTGCCTTTATAAGGGAGTTTGCTGAGGCGAGACTTGGAGGACGAGTCTGCCGCCCAATTCCTCAGCCAGAGGAACCACCGAGCCGCAACCACCGAGGCCATGGACTTCGCCGAAATCTGGACCAAATCATAAAAGGTATCCGCCATATAGGCCACAGCCGATTCCAACCTTGCGGCATCTGTAGAGCCCGCGTTGTCCTTCTCTGGACCAACGTCACCCTGCAGCCAGCGAATAGAGGCCCGCGAAACATATGCCTCACAGATGGAAGCCTGAAGAGATAACGAGCTAGTATCAAACGCTTGTTTGAGCAGCGTCTCCAACTTGCGGTCCTGCAGGTCTTTTAAGGCGGCTCCGCCTTCCACCGGTATCGTGGTTTTCTTAGTCACCGCTGCTACTAAGGCATCCACCTTGGGCATCCGCAGCAAGTCCTTGTCCTCCTGAGGGATTGGGTAAAGCCTGGCCAACGCCCGGCTACCCCGCAGGGACGCCTCCGGACATTCCCATTCGGAATCAATCATTTGCCGAATGACCCGATGCACTGGGAAACAGCACTTTTCAGGTTTAAAACCCTGGAGCAAGGGATTCTCTAACGGTTCCTCTTGCGCTACCGGAAGTGAAATGTTTAACGCCCCCAACGACTGCACAATAAGAACCGTCAGCTCTTCCCTACGGAAGACCCTAAACATGTTGGGATCTTCTCCAGCCATTATTTCACCATCCTCCAGCTCTCCAAGGGCCCAGGGCTCCAATTCTCCCTCCGAGAGGAGGATTCCTTCCTCTGTGGCCTTAGGCTCGCTAACTTGCGCCCCGTCCGCAACAGGCACGGCCTCCGTCTCCCCTGTCTTGGAAGAGAAGCTTCCAGCCACCTCGTGTCTCAGGGCTTCTGCCCGTTTCTCCATAACCGCAGATCCCGAGACTGATTGAGACAAGCCTTGTTCAAGCTTTAAACAGTAGGCTTTGTGTAAGGACAGAATGAAGTCCGCGGAAAACACGGACTCTAAAGTGCTCTGGGCCGCGGGGCTAGGAACCGATCTGAGACCGGCCTCCAAGGCAGGCCGCTTTGATTTGCTTTTTCTTTTTCCCTCTTTGACAGAAAGCGCGGGAGCAGCCCCTGCCATCGGCAAAATGGCCGCCGCTCCCGCCTTTTCCTCTGAGCCGAGAACACCCTCTAAAGCAGGCACCGACGACGTTTTAGCCTCCATCGCTCTGAAAGATCTCTCAAGCAAACTGCCCGTGCGGCAACAAAAATGACAAATACCCGGGCATGACAGCCCCCGTCGACTTCCGCACTCAGCACACGCTGCCGCTCCGGCCCGCATGCAGCTAAGAAAACCCCCGAAAGAAACAGAGCGTTCCGCGCCGGAAGACCCCTCGAAAAGCCTCCTTACCTGATCCGCACTGCTACCGGCCCCTCTATTCACCCCCGCTGCTCGCGGGAGAAAAGTTAAGGCACTGCGGGCAGAGGGTTGCAACCTGGGGCTCCCGGGCGCACTCGCTCTCCCTGTGGGAATAACTGAGGGCACTAAGTCAGGCAGGCTCTGCCTGTAGACCCCTGTATTAAAATCTCTTATCTTTAGTTTTCGGCAGCCAAACCCTTACAAATCCTGCCTTAGCAGCCCTGCTAGGACCACCAGCAAAAGAATCCAACACTTTGAAAACAACCCGCTTAAATCTTCTTTGTTTCTCCGGGAACTAAGCAGCCACGTCCTATTCAGCTGCTGAGGACTGAATGACTGAGTTATGGTCACCAGAGGGAGCTGGAGCAGCAGTCAGCAAAACTTTGTTATTCAGTCCTCAGCTGCTGAATGGGATTGACTACCCATCGGTTCCTGGACTGGCCCGGAGAGACGAAGAGGAAAGAGGAATGTGATTATTTTGCAAAGATTTTTGTGCAAGGGGAAGCGATGCTGTAATGAACAACTCTGTATTGGGATGTGCAAAAAACTGTGTTGGAAGTCATCACTGTAAATAAAATGTGAGTATAAAAAAAAGAAAAATAAAAGAGGATTCCTGTCCAAGTGGAAGAGGTAGAGAATTCCAAAGATGTGGGCTGAGACAGGCAAAAGAGCGATGTCAAGAAACTTCTTATCAAAGAGCCAAGGGCAGAAAACATATGGGAGAATAGGGTAGCAAGATCAGGAGATTGTACTTTGTATTTTATTACTAGTTTATTTAGTTTAGTTTATTCAGTACTTGATTTACCATCGTTTTAACCCAAGGAATGTTTCAAAACTGTTTACAATAAAAAAATCATGAGAAAAGAAAAGAGATACAATATCATATAAACAGGAGAAAAGAAAAAAGGAATCTGATGCTAGGTTATGTCATGATGTATTGTAATTCATGGTTTGTGCTTATGTAAACTGCCACAACTTCCTGATAGTGGCAGTCAGTAAGCCTAAAGGGATAAATAAATAGAAGTCACTTTTTATGCAACATGTTGAGCAGTATTACTGCAATCATAGTATTGCCTGATAGCCAATAACCATCAAGACATGGTGACATACCATGATTGTCTTCTAGCAGACACTGTAAACTGGAGCTCCCTGCTAGGATGTTGGCTTGTCTTCTCAAGCTGTCACCATAAGGATGCTGCCCTTTGGACAGCACGTAATAAAATACACACCCTGCAGAAAAAATATCCATGGGGTAGCTCTGAAAGACACCAGAGAAACTAGTTACACTTCTGTATCAAACAATACGCAACAGAGTCCCCCATCGAAGGGGAAAGCAGACAGCACAATTTATTGTACAAAAGTCCCTTCTCTCAAGTAATTAAAGTCCATGTGAACTGGCTGCATGCAACTCTTCTTGCACTGCTAACTCTAGGATCCTAAAAACGGCTGAAGATAAACAGGGTGATCCAGGGCTAACCCAAGGGTATAGGCAAACCTCCCATTCCTGCCCCCCTAGTTCAGCATCTCTCCCCTCTCCTCCCTCCGTGCTGGCACAGCATCTTTCTTTATTTGTGAATGTTAGCATTGAAAAAGAAAGTGAGCCCGCTACAGAGCCTCACACTCAAACATGCTTGAAGCTCCTGTTAGTCAAACTCCCTCTGAGGTACATTTCCTACTGCCATGGGGGTGAGACCAGCAGAGGCTTCCACAGTGTGTTCGTTTTCAGCACAGACACAATTAAAAGAAAGAAACAAAGCATACCCGGAAGGTTTGCAAGGGCAGATCATGGAGGAGGGGGAGGCACCTTGTCCTACAGCATTTGTGGTAGTCGTGGGGGAGGGAGAAAGTAGCAAAGGTTACCTTCTGCTTCCGTTCCACCTCCAGTGTTACAGTGTACTTGCCGCCCCAGGCGACTGCATAGCTTAAGAACTGTCACATAACTCCATGTCACAGAGGACAAGCTGAGCCAGCCCTGAGTTCACCCTACTATATACATCAAACTTCTCTTAGAAAAATAACTATATCCCTCTGCATGCAAAAGAGAAAAAGCAAGGACTGGCTCAGTTTACTGTATATATCTGGACAGGACACTTTATGGTCAGTCTAGATATTACATGAAATTTGATACTAGGTTATGTCATGATATTTTGTAATCCAGAATGAGCAAAATGACCAACCCAGGTGCACCATTATCCTCTGCAACAGAAGACCTAACAGAAGCTGGGGAGAAACATACAGAACTGGGCAGACTAGATGGACCATACTGGTGTTTATCTGCCATCATTTACTACGCTAACCCTTGACTGAGACTACAGCTCAATCAGAACATCTAGCCTTTCTGAACTCCAGTCCTTGTGGCGACTGAAAAATCGAGGCACCTGAGCATTCTGCCAAGTAGCCATGAGATCCAGCAACGGCATCCTCCCCATCGACTGCAAATAAAGTGAAAGGCCTGTTCTGACAACTTCCACTCCCTTGAGACCATGAGTGACAGCTCAAATAGTCTGCTTGCACATAGTCCATTTCCATAATGTGAGATGATAAGGCCAGAAGATGTCTCTGCCCATCACATCAAGAGAGAAGTCTCTTAACAAAAGACCTGCACTTTGCGTTCCCCTCCCCCTCCATGCTGATTTACATATGCAACTGCTGTAGCATTGTCCAAATAAATTTTGGCCACTTGGGCCTTCACCAAAGTCAGGAAGGCTTTGAGGGCCCTCCAAACAGCCTTTGATTCCCAGTGGCTGATGGATCAAGCAACTTCGATCACAGACCAACACCCTTGAGCCACCTGCTCCAAACAGTGTGCCCCCAACTTGAGAGGCTTGTGCCTGTTGTGACAAATGGAAATTACACTAACCTGGTAATTGTAGTTCCTGGAGGGTCCAGTTTAGTCCTCCAACATCGGGTAGTGCCCCTCCTCCTGCAGCCTGGAGACTGGACCAATCAAGTCTTCTGTAGTATATATGCAGACGGAGCTCCCAGAAGCCCCCAGTGTACTAGTAACAAAGCATACTTAACGAAGCAACACATTAGATTAATATACAAAATGACATAATGAAAATGACATAATTAAAGAATAATTTGTTTCCCCCCCACAAAAATATCCAACTTTCTCCCCAAACGAGGAAGTCAGAACACTGTATTGCGCTGGAACCAACGCCCCAGAAATCAAAATACAGCTCCGTATCAGAAATCTCAGGAGCTGACTGAACACCTGAGAAAGGAAGAACCATAGCCAAAAACGCGGCTGCAAAAAAGGTTCGAACGGCAAGAGGAACCGTCTTATGATCCACCGTTCGGAAAGCGCGCCGCATTTTTATAACAGATAGTCGGGAGGGAAGGAGGACTAAACTGGACCCTCCAGGAACTACAATTACCAGGTTAGTGTAATTTCCATTTCCTGTTCGGTAATCCAGTTTAGTCCTCCAACATCGGGATGTAACAGAGCAGTTAAGACTGGGCGGGACCTTGCCATCCGGCGCGCAGAACCGCCGAACAAAAGAGGAATCCCGAGCCGCTGACACATCTAAACGATAGTGTGTACTGAAAGCATGCAGAGACGACCAGGTGGCCGCCTTACAGATATCTGCTGGCGGAACTAGGCTATACTCCGCCCAAGCGGTCGCCTGAGCCCTAGTGGAATGATCCAGTAGCCCCTCCGGAACAGACCGCTGCTGCAACAGATACGCAGACGCGAACGCTTCCTTGAGCCATCTTGCAACGGAGGCCTTAGCCACCGCTTCCCCTTTACGTGCACCACCGAAGCGCGAATAGCCGGTCAGTCTTCCGAAAAGATTCGGTAGCCTTCAAATAACGACGAAGTGCACGACCCACATCGAGACGGTGAAGACTTCTGTCCGCCGACCCGACAGAGTGGGAAGAAAGAACTGGAAGAAACACTGCCTGATTCACATGAATAGGGGAAACCACCTTCGGCAAAAAGGAAGGGACCGGGGAAAAAGACAAAAAAGACAAAAAAGGTTCTCGGCAGGACAACGCATGTAGATCTGAAATACGCCGTGCCGAACAGATGGCTACAAGAAAAACCGTCTTCAGCGTAAAATCTTTCAGAAACGCCCTACTCAGGGGTTCAAAAGGTTCACGAACCAGGGCCCGCATCACTAGATTCAAGTCCCCCGGAGGAACGAAAATCCTGCGGGAGGGCCGCAAATGAAAAACAGTCGTAAGAAAACGACGTACGTCCGGATAAGAACCGCGGAGACGGCCTAAAACTTTGCCTCGATAACAAGAGATAGCCGCCAACTGGACTTTCAGGGAACTAGCCGCAAGGCCCTTATCAAAAGCAACCTGAAGAAACTTAAAACGACGGAAACGGAAACCGTCGCCGCTCGGACTCCACGCCGGGAGCACCAGTCTTCAAAGATCCCCCAAATCCGAATGTAAGTAAGAGAAGTAGACGTTTTCCCCGCCCGCAGTAGGGTAGAAATCACCGCGGGGGGAGTAACCCTTCTTTTTCAGCCGAGCCCTCTCCATGGCCAAACCGTAAGCGAGAATCGACCCACTTGGGGCATCCGCAAGGGTCCCTGAAAAAGAAGATTCGGCAGCGTGGATAGGAGCCAAGGAATGCCGTCGCTCAGCCGGACCAGATCGGCATACCAGGGCCACCCAGGCCAGTCCGGGGCCACCAGTAACACTCGACCCCGATGGCCCTCGATGCGCTGAACGACCCGGCCAATCAGAACCCACGGAGGAAAGACATAAAGAAGGCCGGACGTTGGCCACGGCTGAATGAGAGCGTCGAGCCCCTCGGACATGCGCTCCCTTTGCCTGCTGAAGAAGCGTCCTGTCTCGGCCGATTGAAATGTCGCCATGAGATCCATGAAGGGCGGCCCCCCCCCGGACGAACTATTTGCGCGTAAACCTGCGGGTTTTTAGCTCCCACTCTCCGGGTCCACCCGCACTCTGCAGAGAAAATCGGCCTGAACATTGTCTGCGCCTGCAATAGGCGCGCTGCCGAGATGGCCGGAAGACGAGACTGCACCCAATTGACCAAGGCCATCGCTTCTGATTCCAGGGCCATGCTGCCGGTGCCCCCTTGGCGATTGATGCAAGCTACGTGGTCGCAATGTCCCGAGAGGACTCGCACCGGCCGGTCGAGAACTAGGGCTTTGAGGCCAAGAGGGCTAGCCGCACTGCCCGCAATTCGAGGCGGTTGATCGACCAAGAAGTCTCCAGGGGAGACCATTCCCCTTGAGCGAAGCGGGTCTCGCAGTGAGCCCCCCAGCCGGTTAAGCTGGCATCCGTTGTGACCGGAACCCAAAGTGGAGGCTCCAGGGAATCCCCCGCGCCAGGTTCTCGGAGGAGAGCCACCACCGGAGTGATCGGCGAACCGCCCTTGGGCAAGTCAATCTCCTGTTCAACGAGTCGAATTGGTTGGACCAACGGCGCAGCAGAGCACTCTGCAGCGGGCGCATGTGGAAGCGCGCCCAGGGCACCACCTCCAAGGTTGCTGCCATCGTACCGAGGAGCTGTAGCTATCACCATGCAGACGGAGCGGGCATCCCCCTGAAGAGTCGGACAAGAGACCGAATGCGGTGCTCCGGTAGGCACACCAAGCCCCGTGCTGTGTCGAGGCTCACTCCCAGATACTCGAGATCCTGAGTCGGGCACAGACAACTCTTGCATTCTTTCACCACCCAGCCGAGGGACCGCAGCAGAGCCACCACCCTGCTCGTGACGTGCACACACTCCCGACAGGACTTTGCCCGAATCCACCAGTCGTCGAGATACGGATGGACTAGGATGCCCTCTTTGCACAAGGCCGCCGCGACCACTACCATCACGTTTGTGAAGGTGTAGGGGGGCCGTGGCGAGACCAAACGGCATGGCCGGAAATTGGAAGTGGCCCCACGGAAGAGCGAAGTGGAGAAACCGTTGATGAGACGGCCGGATGGGAATGTGTAATGTGGTCTGCAGCGGCTGTGGAAGATCCTGCAGCAGGGGCTCTGAGGAGGGGGGAGATAAGGTGCTGAGGGACCCAGCTAGCAACGCAGTGGGTATGGGGAAAGCCTCCGGGATGCAGCGTGCAGGTGTAACACACAAGCAAGCTATTAATGTACCCTTCGGCTGATTACATTTCACATATAATACAGCCAGAAAAAAGCATTGTAGAGACTTAAACCACCTTTCCTCTTCTTGTGTGGGGTTTCATTTTATTTATTTATTTATTTTATTTTATTTATTTTTTTTTGCATTAAAAACAAAAAGAAAGGAAGTCTCAGGGAAACCCAAGACTGTTTAATAAAACGATTTTGAAACTCCACGTGCCTCCACAGCATGATTAAGTGTGTGGAAACTGCTGTTTAGAGCTGTTTCCTCTAAAAAGAAACACTGAAGAGAAAAACAAAACAGCCGCTGGCACCGAAAAACTGTCAGGTATTCGCAGAACGGAGAAGGGAACTGTCAGTCATTCACTGTGCTGGCATAGAGAAACTTTCAAGGTCAGGGTAAGGCAATTACAGTGACTGAAAGTAGGGAAATTAGAGTGGGATCCCTCCGCAGCCATTCAGACCTCCATGGTAGGGGCTGAAAGGTGTTTCTGGGGAGGGATGTAGAAGCTCAATCCAGCCATAGGAAAATTACAGTGAGCATGCTTAATTAGGCCGAGCCCAAAACAGTCAGGATCCAAAACACTGACTTAAAACCTCAACCAAATGGTATATTGAATAAGACAGGTACAATAATCAGTAGGACGTACAAAGTAACCCGGCTGCAGTTTGTGGACTAAAAAGTCAAAGTAGGCACTTCCAAACTCAGGGGCAGCCGGTCCCGGATACAGCTGAAAGCATCCCAGAGCAGCTGAGGCAAGGAAGAAAAACAAAAACAGAGTACTCACAGTTTTCTCACAGAAAATGATACCTGACTTCCTGGAGGTATCCAAACTCTCGTGGTAAAGACTCAGTGCAGCGTAAAGCCAATGGAGAGCTCCCCCGAAGCCAAGCTCCGGAGTTCCCAAGTTCCTCAGGGGAAGCAAGATGCTGGGGGAAGAGCAGAGCTGATGCCTGAGGTCCCTGTGTTTCTTCTGACAGCCTATGCAGCGTAAACCTGATAAGGCACAGGGAGAACTAAAAAAAATAACTGCGTCCCGCAGGAACAGGCATTTAACATATTCCCCATAATAGGTAATGCCTCAGCCAGCCTTCTTTGTTGGGCACAGTGGGGAATGGAACCCATGAGCCCTGCACCCTTCGTCAGTGACTCAGCATTGTACTGTGGCTCTGAATTGCATACTGTTCTCTATCCATGCCTTCTGTACTTTTCATCCATTATGTTCATACATAGGCAGAGAAAAAAGTAACCTCTGCACAACTGACATCTAGGCAAGTGTTGTGGACAGAAAAAAAAAACTGAAACAACAATATAGCTTTTAGAAGCCAGCAGAGAAGTAATCTGGCTTCCCGCCAAAAACCGAGGCTCATTAGCTATTCAAAATGGCCACCAGCAAAAATAAAACACCAAAAGAGTGAATTAAAACCCCCAAAAGCTAAGGAATTAACTTAAAAAGTCAAAGAAGAAGGTGGGAGGGTTGCAGGCATGAGAGAAATGCCTAAAATCGCTGAAAAATCAATCGAGTTACCACAGAGCTGCAAACAGGTCTGAAGAAACTGCAGCACAGCTCTTGCAGATGCCAGAGTCAGTCATTGTACCTCTGCGGGACCCACAAATCACACATTGAGGTTTGGCAGCCATGCTAAGGCAACCTGCTTCCAGGGGGAAAGAAGGAAACAGGTACAGGGAAGCCCACAGCAAAGGGACTAACCGTATTCAAATCAGTACAGCTTTAAATTTAAAACTTTTTTTTTTTTTTTACAGAAAACAAAATACTCCCCAGAATCCTAGGGGTGCCCTGAGCAAAATCGCCAGCAAAAGAAACCCCAAAAATGCCGTGCACAAGTGTTAAAAAGTGCCCTTAAAAAGCACACTTTAGAAATCCAAAATGGCCGCCGCACTTTTTCACCCACAATAAAAAAAGGCGCGAAAATACAAAGGTAACCAAATAATATGGAAAAGAAGGAAAACGACCCTCTAATACAGGGCAAGCGAAAAAAATCAGGAAAAAGTGCAATTCGGAAGCCAGGGGAGCCGACAGAGCCTCTGACAATGCAAAAAACAACAGAGCTGAAAAGTTAAAGCAAGGAAAATTCCTACCAGCTCAGGGAACAGCAAGGAACTCAGTCAACTTCTCCAAGTGACAGGCAATGCTGTAGCAGGTATGGCTCTTCCCCGAACAGTCTTGGGGAGAGCTCAACCCAGGTTTCAGATATTCCCAGGCAGGAAGGCAGGAGCCCAATGCAGGTCTGGCTTCCCCCAGGATGTTCCCTGTGGCAATGCTCTTTTTTTTTTTTTTTTTTTTTTTTTAAAGATACAGCTACCTAGCAAAGAAATGGTAAATAAAGGACCCAAAATAAAACCCCAAAAGAACTAACTAACTAGTGTTGCTCCTTCAAGTGTCACTTAGTGTGCCCAGAAAGGGCACAGAAGTCTGCAAGCTGCAAGGAGACTGGGACACACTGGGGGCTTCTGGGAGCTCCGTCTGCATATATACTACAGAAGACTTGATTGGTCCAGTCTCCAGGCTGCAGGAGGAGGGGCACTACCCGATGTTGGAGGACTAAACTGGATTACCGAACAGGAACTAGCTATTCAGGAGCTTCCAGCTCCCAATCCTTCAGCAAATGACATGAAGATAACCACCAGCTCAAGTTGGCTTTGGCGTCCTTTGTTCTGGGTAGACATCTCTCGAGGCTCTGGGACTGCTCCACTCAACACGTTAACAAGGCTTGAAGAATGTCAGCCCAGGACCATAACACCAAGTCCAGTATTGCTGTCACTCAAGTCCAGAACCTGCCTATAATCTTAGGTCTTCAGAACTCTCAGGCACGCTAGGGCCTGGATCTGACTTTGCAACTTCAGTATCCTTTATCTGAAAAGAGAGTCTTCCCTCTGAGTGTTAAAACACCCCCATATATGTGACATACTGAGAAGAGAGCAAATTGCTCTCTTCCAAAATGATTACCCAGCCAAGGCACTGCAATGTCTGAATAATCCACATTGTAGCTTGCTTGTACTCAGTCTTGGACATAGCCCTTAACAGCCAATTGTCCAAGTAAGGGTGAACTAAAATACACTCCTTGCAAATTGCTGGCCTTTGAGAAGGTATGGGGGAGCTGTGGTGAGCCCAACAGAGAGTGCCCTGAACTGGAAGTGGGAGAGAAAAACATATTTATCATAATGTAATGTAATACAACACTTACAAGGATACTTTAAAAAGTATGTAGCCCCTAAGGCAAGTACTCTAGGTTTCAAAGACAGAAATTCTTTCCTACGTAACTGTGTAGAGCGAGAAACATCTGGAAAGATAGCTACCCTGTCTCCACAAAATTGGGACTCCTTCTTACGGAAATAGCTTTTCAAAATAGCAACCTTATCATCCTCAAAGGCTAGAGTCACCAACAGTGTGGCACGAGTAGCTATCACATCCTGAGATTGCTCTAGGAAAGCAGTCAAATTGAAATCACCTGTATCCACAGGAGGATCCTCCTCTCCCCCCACAGCACCGATTACTTTCTTAGTAGGTAAATAATAACACTTAGATATAACACAAGAATCGGCCTGCGGGTAGAGAAGGATATCCTTCAAATATTTCCTGAACAACATCAAAGGGGATAATAATGAACAGCTGGGAAAATTCAAAAGCCTCAAATTCTTACTACGATGAGCATTCTCTAAATTCTCAAGCTTCTGGTGTAAAATAAAACTATCTTTGATTTGAGTAACTGAAAAATCAGAAAAGGATTTAGCCTGCTTTTCTATTTTCATCAAAGCTGAGCTGAGAGCTCCGACTTGAGAATCAAGAGATTGAAATTTTTGCACAGAATCCTTGGTAAATTGACAAAGCTTAGGAACAGTCTCTTCAAGCATTTTTTCAGTACGAGAGACCACTCGCCAAACATCTGACAGGGAAACCGTGGCCACAGAGGAATCAGTAGAAAGCGCAGGGAAAGGTCTCCAGGAAACATCTGTAGGCAACAATTTCAATTGAGCAACAGGAGACAAATCCCCAGATAATTCGAGAAAACCCGGAGGAAGCGGGGGAGTACACTCAACAGAGCTTAAACTCGGTCCCTCGAGCAAAGGATCGGAAGGCACAGTACCTGTGGTGGAGACCCGCGGTGTGGATACCACATGTTTTTCCATCGCACCAGCTTGAGAGTCCTCCGCAAGTTGTTTCTTTTTGCGTTTGCCGCCAGGCATCGTCGGCGCAACGTGGCCACTCCACCTCGGCTCCTAAAGGGCTCACAAGGGGCAGACCAACCCCCTTTGAAGACCCCCCCTTAGAAGACGCACCGACGGCTGAGCGCCGTACAACAGCAGCAATATAAGGACCCTCAGGATGACGTCAGCTGGGGCTGGCCGCTCAATCACCAGCCTCGGAGCCGGCTTCCTCCCTTCTCAAAGGATCTGAACTGCAGGTGAAACGCTTTGTGATAGTTTTAGGTAGGCAGCGGGAGATCTCTACTGGCTGCGTTTGTTGGCTTTGGGTTTCCCCCTATTTTGGTTGTCTTTTAGGGGGGTCCTCAGCCTTGTTTCCCTTTAGTGTTATTTCTTTTTGTCATGTTTTGTCTCCTCGAGACGTGGGCTAGAATTTAGTTTAATTACAATGTTCTTAGGGTTTTTTTTCTTGTTATTCTTATGTTTTCTCTGATTGTAACTGTTTCATTATTATATGCAAACTGTTAAAATTCTCATAAATATAAATAATAAAAAAAAAAAAAAAAAAGGAAGTGGGAACAGAGAATTTCAAATCACAGTATTTTTGATGCAGTTGCCAAATGGGGATATGAAGATACACACTGAGATCCAATGCCGTGAGAAGCTCGCCTCTGTAGTCCACCAAAACTACCAACCACAAGTTTCCATAAGGAAATAAGGGTCTCAGAACTAAAATTATCCCTTTTAAATAAAGAATGGAATGAAGGAGCCCTCTTTCTCTGGAACAACAAAATAAATGGAATACCAACTCACTGCCCTTTCCTGAGTGGGCACAGGGACCACTGCTCCCACAGATCACAGGCGTTGCTAATGCGGAAAGGACCATGGCTCTTTTGGTTGGTGTGTGATATGGAGAAACAAAATATAAATGGCAAAATTTTACTTACTATTAATTTCCTTTCCTGGAGTCCTGCTAGACCAGTCCAGACCAATGGGTTATCTCTCCCTGCCAGCAAATGATGGAGACAGAGAAAAAACTAAACTATGCCGTGACATCATCACTGGCATAAAATCCTGGTGCAGCTAGGGGTCCCTTCAGTATTTTCGTAGCAAGCAAATGGAAGACATACTAGAATCCTCCAAAGGAGCACCCAATTGATCTGCACGGATCAAGCTCTGCATGGATCAAAGTCCAAGATAAACTATGTACAGAATATCTGCATGGTCCAAGGCACAAGGCTGAGAAAGGGGCAGGTCCTGGACTGGTCTAGGACGACTCCAGGAAAGGAAATTAACAGTAAGTAAAATTTCACCTTGCAGATCTTCCTGCTAGACTAGTCCAACCCAATGGGAAGTACCAAAGCTACTCTACTCCAGGGCAGGAAGAAAGTGCATCTGAAAGCACACCAAAATTAAATTGTGCCACTGCTTGTGCATGGACATCCAAACGGTAGATGTCCAAGAGCGAATCATGAGACAACTCTGCCCAGGAGGCTGCCTAAGCCTGTGCTGAATGAGCCTTTAGGCCTGGTAGAACAGGCCTCCCGCATAGTAAGTAAGCTGAAGCAAAGGTATCTTTAATCTAGCGACCAAGGGTTGCCTTTGAAGATGCTTGCCTCTTTTGGGGCCCAGTGAAAAGGACAAAGAGGTGATCCAAAAGCCGGAAGGGATTCTTCACCTCCAGGTAACGCAAAAGCACATGGCCCACGTCGACAAAACCTTAGGCCCTTATCTGCTCTGGTATATTGTTCCAGAGAAAAGGCAGGTAAGGAGACCACTTGATTGACATAAAAGGGAGAAAGCACTTTGGGCAAGGAGGGGGGCTCTGGGCACAAGGTTACGCCTTCAGACAAAAAGGTCAAAAATAGGTCTCGGCAGGAAAGTGTTTGCAACTCAGAGATCAGTCATGCTGAAGGGATAGCCACCAATAACACCATCTTTAAGGTCAAGTCTTTAACAGTAGTTCGCTTGAGTGGCTCAAAGAGGGAACACACGAGAGCCTGAAGGACAAGCACCAAACCCTAAGGTGGAACTACAAGGTGTACTGGGGGACACTGGGTCCGAGCACCCCGGAGAAACCACGCTACATTGCTGTGTGCAGCCAGTAAGCAGCCTGCGACCTGCTCTCGAAAACAGGAGAAAGCCATCACCTGGCACAGTCAATCCAAACCCTCCTCAAGCCCAACCTGGAGGAACACCAGGATCAAGGGGATCATTGTATACCACAGAGAAATCCGACGCTGATGGCACCAGCTCTCAAAATGACACCAAATATGGACACAAGCTAGAGAGGTGGAGCGTTGCCTGGCCTTCAGCAAGGTGCCCACTACTACTGCAGAATAGCCCTTCTGCATTCGACGACTCCTCTCAATGGTCATCCCATAAGCGAGAAGGGAGCCGGATCTTCCATGAGCACGGGACCCTATCAGAGCAACCCCCATTGGGCACCAAAGACTCAGGGACATCAAGACTAGAAAGCAAGCAAGATCAGCATAACATGGACGACAGGGCCAGTCTGGGGCAACCAGGATCACAAGTCGCGGAAGACTATCTTCCAAGGACATGGGCTATCATTTATTTATTTATTTTATTTTATTGTTTTTCTATACCACACTATTTATCATCAGCTCAGTTCACAAGTAACAAAAGTTGAACAATGTAGAACAGTCAAACATTGAACTTACAATGAACAGGGAAAATAAACATGGTGAACAGGTGAACTATGTACACTATTTACAGATTAGTATAAGGGTGACACGGGATATTTGGCAATATGTACGAGATACAGTTATGTACATCTACAAATTTGTATTGTTGATTGGGGGTTGTTGGGGGCAAGGCTGTCGGGGTTTAGGTGCCCTGATGGTAGTGCGAGAGAAGTTTACTCTGTGAGAGTTGCTATTGGTGGGGGTAGGGAGGGCTAGGTGATGTTGTCAAAACTGGAGAGGTGTAGGAGGAGAGGTGATGTTTGGTGGAGGGGGGAGGCTAGGTGATGTTGTCAGAGTTGGAGAAGTGTTGCAGGAAGAGGTGATGTTTGAGTGCCTTCCTGAACTGGGGGAGGTTGGTTATGGTGCGGAGGTCTGGTGGGAGGGCGTTCCAGCGAGCGGGTGCATAAAGTGCAAAGGCTTTCTCGTAGTCTTGGAGCATTTGATGATGGCTTTTGGAAGAAGTATGGTGTTGCAGGCTATTGATCTCCTTGATCTGTTGAGGGGGGTGGGGTGTACAAGGTCTGATAGGGAGGTAGCTGTGCTTCTGTTGATTGCCTTGAATGTCATTGTTAGGACCTTGAAGGTGATCCTACAGTGGACAGGGAGCCAGTGCAGATATTTTAGGATGGGGGTGATATGGTCTTTTCTTGATGTTCCGTAGAGTGTTCTGGCTGCAGCGTTCATCGCGAGCTGCAAGGGGTTTAGTGAGCTCATTGGGAGGCTGAGCAGGATGGAGTTGGTGTAATCAAAATGAGGCATAATTAGGGCCTGAAAGACTGTTCGGAAGTCATTCGGTTCTAGAATTGATTTTATGTGGCGTAGAGTCCTAATTTTATGGTAAATTGCCCTTACGGTATTGCCTATCTGGGCTTGCATGTCGAGATGCTGGTCGAGTGTTATGCCCAGGTATCGAATCGTCATCTTGGAAATGAGTTCTGCATTGCGGACCTTGAGTGATGAGGGTGGGGTGAAAGACTGATCTCTGCTGATGAAGAGAACCTCTGTCTTTTTGAACTTTACTTTGAGTTCTTGAGCTTGTAACCAGTCTGTGACGGTGTCGAAGCATGTTGAAAGCTGGGATAGGTCTGGTTGAATTGTAGATATTGGGGTAAACATTAGGACATCATCAGCATATACTAGGCAGTTAATGTTGAATGACCGGATGAGATTGCAGATGGGTTGCATATAGATATTGAATAATAGGGCTGAGAGTGATGATCCTTGTGGAACCCCTTTCTCTTGTGGGAATGGAGCGGACATGGATGGGCCGGAGCGTACATGTTGCCATCTGTCATTGAGATATGAAGCGCACCAGGCGAGTGCACTCCCATTGATGCCCTTATCTGAAAGGCAGGAAAGGAGTAGCTTGTGGCTGACTGAGTCAAAGGCTGCTGCGATGTCAAGGAAGATGAGAGCAAAGCCTTGTCTAGTATTGTCAAGCCCAGTGGTTAGGGTGTTAAATAAGGTTGTCAGCAAGGTTTCCACTCCTTGTGACTCCCTGAACCCGTGCTGGCAAGGGTCAAGGGGTGCGTTTGTTTCAATATGATGTGTCAACTGCTGTTGGATTATTTTTTCCATAATTTTGGCTAGGAGAGGGATGCTGGATATTGGCCTGTAAGAGTCCATCTTAGCGGGGTCAAGCTTACTGTTTATCAGCAACGGTCTTATTGATGTCTGCTTTAGGTTCCGAGGGAAGGTTCCAGAAAGGAGTGAGGTGCTTATCATCTTGGACAAAAAAGGACTAAGCTCGGTCCATAGGGCTTTTATCCAGTGTGCGGGGCAAGGATCGTTTGGTGCTGTGGTGGTATTTATAGTCGTGATGATGACTTGGATATCCTTTACAGTTGGGAGGGAGAAGGAAGTGATAGTATGTTGGGTATCTACTGGAATTGGTGGGGGGGAGGATGAAGTGAGAGGTAAGGAGGATCGGTCAGGGGTTTGAGATCTTGAGGATCGGTCAGGGGTTTGAGATCTTGAGGATCGGTCAGGGGTTTGAGATCTTGAGGGAGTGGTAGATTGGTTCGTTTTGGCTCGTAGATAATCTGCGTAATCCTGTGGGTCTGGGAGCTTAGATTGGCTGGGGGAAGGTTCCTTTACCAGTGTTTTTACAAGATTGAAAAGCTCATGTGGTTTGTTTATGGATCGTTGTAAGATCTCTGCATGGTACTGCTTCATTCTTGTGGACACAGAAGTTCTGTGGGCATCTAGATGGGTGGTGTAGGTGTCGTGGTTTTCAGTTGTCCTTGATCGGCGCCATCGTCTTTCAAGCTGCCTAAGCTGACGGAGGGAAGCCGTTAGATCAGGTGAATACCAGGGTGCCTTCTTCCTTTTGCCAGACGTTTTATTGCTGGAGGGGGCCTCGATTACAGCATTGAGACTCTTGTTCCATAAGGACAGCATGTCTTCCAGGTTTTGTTCTGGTGGTTCCAAGAGAGGCTGAGCTCTCTCAAGGATCTCTTCTTTGTTAAAAAGGCGGTAACGTTTGGAAATGGAAATAGACAGTACGATTGCAGTAGGGGGGTTATTGGGCATGGAGTGAGAGGGCATTGAGAATCTGATTAGACTGTGATCAGACCATGGCACTGAGCTTAGTGAGAGATCGATCTTGTGTGAGGGGTGGGTGGCTGCTTGTGGTGCGAATATAAGGTCAAGCATGTTTCCCTTGATGTGGGTGGGGGAGTCGACCAGTAGGGTGTAGCCTAGTGCTTTGAGGGCGTCGAGGAAGGCCTCTGATTGGGCGTCTTGAAGGGCAGGGAGGTTAAAATCACCCAGTACCCAGTTTGCAGTACGTGATTTGCTGGGGTTGCCAGCAAGGTCAATGATTGGGGAAAGGTCATCTGGGGATGGGGACAGTGCTCTGTATATCAAGTTGATGGTGCAGTGTTTATTTACTATGGAGATGTAGTCGAGGTGAGGGGTGCTATTGGAGGTGATTAACTGAAATTGAAGGTTGTCTTTGGTCAGGATAAGTGTTCCTCCACCCTTTCGATAAAGAAATTAGGGGGCACATATTGATGGAAGAGAACAGAATCTGAGGCCGACATCCATGTCTCAGTAACGCATAGGATGTCAAGCTTGTGGGTGGCTAACAAGTCAGTTATGGCCGGCCATTTTTTACGGATGGAACGGGCGTTTATGAGCGCACATCTAAGGTCGCAAGTGGGGGTGTACTTTTCCTGCTGAGGGGAGCAGGGCTGTTGGAGGGCGATATAAATGAGGTGGGGGTACTGTATGTGTCCAGGTCGCCCTGTCTGGTGATGAGGTGGTGCATGGTACCTTTTCCATGAGCCATGCAGAATTGGGATGGGGTTATGAGAGGGGGTAAGGGCTTGAGAGCTGTGCATCAATGCAAGTATCATGCAGCAGCAGGTAAGGGTATATGAGAATGTGGATGTGGTGGGTGGAAGCAATGTGGTTGAGTGATGACAAGGCTCTGTATCTGTCGGGTGGGGCTGGGTTGGTTAGCCTAATGATATGAGTTGATACAGCTAGCTTAAGTTCTAAGCTAACGGTTGGCAATAGGCAATGGGGTTGAGCAAAACAGTATCAGAGTTTTGTATCAATCTAGCAAAGAGCATACGGCAACAGTGTAACAATTTATTTATTTATATTCTCTTATATACCGCGCTATTCTGCATCAGTGTGGTTTATATTGAACAAACTGAAATTACATTGAACAGGGCATAATAACTTGGAGATAACTATTTTACAGGGAACATGGGCTATGGAGGGTTAAGTGGCTTGCCCAAGACCACAAGGAGTGCCTGTGGGACTAGAAACCCCAGTCCTTCTGGCCCAAGGTTGCTGTCCTCTAGTGGGATTTGAACCCCCGACCTTCCGGCCTGAAGTACCTTGCCCCAACCACTAGGTCACTCCTCCACTCCAATTAGATAACTGATAATTAGATAGTAAACAGTATCAAAGCTTTTTAACAGATTAGCAGTGAGCATATGATAAGTGTGGCAATGAATTGGAAACAGTATCAACACTTTGTAACAGTTAAGTAATGAAAGAGATAACCGTGTAGCAATGAGGAGGTGACACTGCACAGTATTACATGTGCTAGGGTACGTACATATAGCTGGGTACAGGTTGATACAGATAGTATTGGGAACACAAGCTGGTAGTAATTTGGTACAAATTTTGTGACACGGGGTGGTTTTAAATAGAATGGCCCATGGAGAAACACATACAAGAGAGGATCCGAGGGCCAGGACTGGACCAGCGTGTCCACTCCCCTGGACTTGCTCTCCTTGTGATGACTGAAAAAGGAGGGAACCTTGGCACTGACAGCATTCGCCATCAAGTCTGCTCCCAGACGTCCCTAACTATCTACTATCCGATTGAAGGCCCACAGGTAAGTTCCCACTCCCCAGGGTCGAGGAGATGGCTAAGATAATCTGCCTCCAGATTCTCTTACCCCCATGATATGCTGAGTTGAGATCACTTGCAGGTGCAGCTTCACCCAGGGAAAAGAGCAGGGATCTCCCTTGCCTTATCTGGGCATTTTGTTCCGCCCTTGCGATTGATATATGCCACTACTGTGGTATTATCCTAGAGGACCTTGGAGCAAATCATGAAACTGCAGACCACTGACCATGGTCTGTCCTGCTGAGGTAGTGGGTTCCCCAACCAGTGAGGCTGGCATCGATTGTGACAAACACCCAGGCCAGTGTCTAGATAAGAATCCCCTGAAAAATTTTGTTGGGAAGGCCCACCAGACGAGGCTGTGCCACACAGCTGGAGGAAGCAGTAGATGAACCCTGTAGTCCTGCAAGCACGGGGACCAGCAAGTCAATGCCTTTTGCAAAGGCCACATATGAGCTCATGCCCAGGGAACAAGTTCCAGGGTCGCAGCCATCCCTCTAAGAGCTGCAGAAAATTCCATGCCGTGGGAGCTGGATTCACCAGAAACCCCCGAAGTTGACAGCTGAACTTGGATCATCACTCCACCGTTAGGAAGACTCTGCCCACCCGCATGTCAAAATGAACCCCGAGAAACTCTAGGTTCTGGGACAGCGCCAGCCAGGCTGTTCAAGGAGCTGGATCACACAATGCAGAGAACTGACTGCCTCTGACCGAGACTTGCCCCAGATGAGCCAGTCATTCAGGTAAGGGTGGACGCAAACACCCTCGCGCCCGAGGGCCACCACGACTACCACCAGCACTTTGGAAAAGGTCTGGGGAGCAGTTGCTAGCCCAAAGGGAAGCACATAGATTTGGTAGTGAGTGCCCAGCATCGTGAATCTGAGAAAACGCTGTTGGTCCTCTTGGGTGGGAATATGGAAATACGCCTCTGCCAAATCTAAGGAAGTGATGATCACGCCCTTCCACACTACCTGAATGACTGATCTTAGCGTTTCCACGTGAAAGCATGGGATCCTCAGAATTCGGTTGATGCCCTTGAAGTCCAAAATGTGACAGAGCGAGCCATTTTTCTTGGGGACGATGAAATAGATGGAGTATCTTCCCTGTCCTCTTTCAATGGGAGGCACAGAAAGGATAGCCTGAAGGCGCTGAACGTTCGCTCAAACAGCCACCTTCTTGATGGCGAAAGTGCAAGAGGAAATGATGAAGGAGTCTTTCATGGACCTTGTGCACTCCAGCACATAGCTACATAGCTATGCCTTATGATGTTGAGGACCCAGTGATCCGTCTTCAAAAGAGTCCATTTGCGATAAAAAAGATGAAGGCGACCTCCAACTTGTGGAAGTATGGAATGGGCTCCCCATCAATGAGTGGGAGAGGCAAGAGGAACTTTACTTCTCTGCAGCAGAGGTCTGCGAGTATGACCAACATCCTCATTGAAAGGGCTGAGACTTCGATCCAGAACCTGAAGAGGCGGTGGCCTGCTTTCCTGGACAATAGAGGCAGGAGTCCCGGAACTTTGTCTGTGAAAAAGCAGCCTCCAAGAAGGAGGGAGGAGGAACACTTGGAAGAGACCTTGGGCTTATCCTCTGGCAGTCTCTGCAGTTTCACTTTCCCAAGATCTTTAACTAATTTGTCAAGATCCTCATCAAAGGGGAGTCTGCCTTTAAACAGCAGTTTGGACAAATATCTCTTCAGGGCCATATCTGCCAACAAAATTCTGAGCTATAACCAACGGTGGGCTACCATCACTGCTGCGACTCCCCACGCGGAGAGGCATAAGAGATCATAAAAGGCATCCTCCAAGAAATGATTTTTTATATGGCTGATTTTTTTATACTGTTTTTCCACCAGCAAAGTGGTGTACATTTAACGCAAATGAACAATGAACATTGATGAGATGCTTCTTGCAGCAACCAAGCTCTCCAGCAGAGGAGAAGATGAGTGCCAACAGAATGACAAAGGTTGGATACAAATCACCAGGGCCTGCAGAATCACCAATCCAACTTCTCCAGCCCTTGAATTGGAGAACCATTATGCAGCCCTGGAAGTGGAGGAGGTGAAAGCATCCCTGGAAAGGGAAGAACCAGAGCTCAAGTACCCAAAGATGCAGAATCAGTGACCACAAGAAAGTGAAGGGTAGTGGTGGTTGGTGACTCTCTTCTGAGGGGTACTGAAGCATCCATCTGCCGACCAGACTTGATGTCTAGAGAGGAAGGTTGTCTGCCTGGTGCCAAAATCCAAGATGTTATGGAGAGTTTGCCGAGACTCATCAAGCCCACTAACTATTACCCAATGTTGCTAATCCATGTCGGAACAAATGATACTGCCAGGTATCCCTCTGAGCATATCAAAAGTGACTTCATGGCTCTGGGACAGAGGGTGAAGCAGTTAGGTGCACAGGTGGTGTTCTCTTCAATCCTCCATGTTGAGGGTAAAGGCCAAGGCAGAAAAGCTTGCATCCTGGAGATGAATGCATGGTTGCGTGGATGGTGTCATCGAGAGCGTTTTGGTTTCCTAGACCATGGGATGCTGTTCCAAGGGTTGCAGAGCAGAGATAGCATCCATCTGTCCAAGAAAGGTCAACGCGTCTTCAATAGTAGACTGGCTAATCTACTGAAGAGGGCTTTAAACTAGATTCATTGGGGATGGGTGAAGAAAGCCCCCAGGTAAGTGAAAGCCCCCAGGTAAGTGATACATTAAATACCTTTATGGAAATGGGAAACAGGGGTAACATTTGGAAAGCAGTGTGTATAAATGCCCGTAGCTTGGGAAATAAGATCCCTGATGTTGAAGCTTTCGTGGGAGTGGCCGACTTGGATTTAGTGGCAGTTACAGAAACATGGTTCACAGAAAACCATGATTGGGATGTAACTATACCTGGCTATAATTTATTCAGAAAGGACAGGGTAGGAAGAAGGGGAAGAGAAGTGGCACCATATGTAAAATATTCTACTAAAGCTTTGGAATTACAGAGCTTAAAAGGGAGAAAGGAGGCATTGTGGGTTAAACTAGAAAGAGGAAAAGAGAAATCTATTTGCATTGGCGTGATATACAGACCTCCCTCACAAGAGGAAGAGGTAGACAGAGTTAATTGAAGACATACGCAGCATTGCTAGGAAAGGGGAAGTGCTACTGATATGGGATTTCAATATGCCAGATGTTGACTGGCACATTGCTGCTGCAGTATCATCCAGAAGTAAAGAGATCCTGGATTCTCTACAGGGAGAACTATTCAAGCAATTGGTAACAGACCCCACATGTGAAGGGGCCACAGTGGACTTGGTGCTTACAAATGGTGAAAGTGTTTCTGATGTTATAGTGGAAGATCATTTTGCATCCAGTGATCACCTGATGGTGTGGTTCAGTATTAGGACTAGGGCTGTTAAAATCCATTCAAAGGTAAGAGTCTTAGGGGTCTGTTTACTAAACGGCGCACTTGTACGGGGCGCACATGAGCGCTCTAAAAGAGGTATTTAAGTGCTCTTAAGCGCCCCGTACGAGTGCGCGGCACATTAACGGGTCCCGCAAGCGTGCGCCGACAACGCGCACATTTGCGGGACGGTAATGTGCGAAACAGGCGTGGAAAGGAGAAATGAGGGCGGAGGAAGGCCCCCTAGGGGCGGAGAGACGGGGTCAGTGGGCGGAATGTGGGAGGGGGGAGACTCGCCGCACAGGAGCGTGCCCGAATCTCCAAAGAAATATACCGCGAGTCCAACAGTCGCGTTAGAGGTGCTGGGAAGGGAAAGGAAACCGTTTCCGTCAGCAATGTGCAGCACAATACTGGAAAGCCCAAATCCGTGAGCAGTGTGTCCCATGTGCACAGATCAACCTCGTTAATTGCACAGGGCACTAACCACACGGGCGCCGCGCACCTTCGCGCATCTGTCACTCACAGCTTCCCGACGGAACGCCCACTCCTTCTACGGCACCCGCTCTGCACCGCGGACCGCACACCACCGGCCTTTAGTAAACAGACCCCTTAGACTTTAGGAAGACTAAATTGCCAAGATGGGCCAATACCTCAGGGAGTCGTTAGCGGGATGGGAACAGCTGGGGGATGTAGAAAAACAGTGGGCAAAAATGAAAGGGTATATTTTAAGGGCAACCAACCTTTTTGTTAAAATGGTAAATAAAAGGAAAAGGAGACTGCTATGGCTTTCGAAAGAAGTAGCTGAAAAAGTGAAGAAAAAAGAGGGAGGCCTTCATGAAATACAAGAGATCACACAGAGAGAGGGAGACAGGAATCTATATTTGGAAAAACTTAGAGAAGCTAGCAAAGTAGTCAGGAAAGCAAAGATTCAAAAAGAGGAGGAAATAGCCAATGCAATAAAATGGGGGGATAAGACATTTTTTCAAATATGTTAGTGAGAACAGAAAGGGCAAAAGTGGTATTGTCAGACTCAAGGGTGAAAGAATATGTAGAAGCTGATGAGGATAAAGCTTGATAGAGCTTGTAGTTTAAATTTAATAATAAGTTAGAGCCTAGCAGCAGCAAAGAGCTATAATTTAAATCAAAACAGAATATAGCTTACCTCAGCAGCACAGGACAGGGTACTGTATAGCAGCCCTCTTTTAATAAGTGTTATTTCCCTCCCTCCCTCCCCAACACCCACCCACCCCTGGGATAATTGAAGCTTTATAGGTACTTACACATCCTAAAAGACAGGAGGTGCTCTCAGGTGAAGCTTGTTACCCAAATCAGTCATACACTAAGGACCTGAGATTAATTAAGCTTCAGGTGAACAAGGTATACTAAAAGTATTAGGTACAATTTTATTAGTATAAATATCCATAGCAACCCTTGGTAAGTAAAGAACTTAAAGATCTAAACACAAACTTAAAACTAAGATGCAGACGGCAGTCCAACAGCGAGATGGGGGCTTTCCAGTCTTTTGCATTGAGTGTTACATGTATGATTTTCTCCCAGTTGGTGAGAGGTCTTACGTGTGCACTAGGTGCAAGGAGCTCTTTGCTCTCAGGGAACGAGTATGTTCTCTAGAAGCTAGAGTAGCAGACTTGGAAAACATAAGACAGACAGAGAGGTATATAGATGAGACCTACAGGGATATAGTCCTGAAGTCCCACCTCCAGTCTGGCAGCATCCCTGCCATGGAGGAGAGAGGTCACGTGACAGGAGAGCATCACCCTGGTGTGGCAGGAAGTGATCCTGTAACTAGAACCTGTCCTCCAGGTGATGTAAAACCCTCTCGCACCGAGAAAGTTTCTCCAGGGCCATGTGCCCATGAGGGAAGGGTTAGGACAACCGTTATAGCTGGTGATTCGATCATTAGGCATGTAGATAGCTGGGTGGCTGGTGGACGTGAGGATCGCTTGGTAACCTGCCTGCCTGGTGCGAAGGTAGCGGAACTCACATGCCACCTAGATAAGGTCTTAGATAGTGCTAGGGAGAAGTCTGCTGTCTTGGTACTTGTTGGTAACAATGACATAGGAAAATGTGGTAGGGAGGTTCTGGAGGCTAAATTTAGGCTTTTAGGTAGGAAGTTGAAATCCAGAAAGTCCAGGGTAGCGTTCTCCGAAATGCTTCCCATTCCACGTGCAGGACCCAAAAGGCAGGCAGAGCTCCGGAGTCTCAATGCGTGGATGAGACAATGGTGCAGAGATGAGGGTTTTGGATTTGTTAGGAACTGGGGAACATTCTGGGGAAAGGAGGGGCTCTTCCGAAGGGATGGGCTTCACCTTAACCGGGATGGAAACAGGATGCTGGCATTAACCTTTAAAAAGGAGATAGAGCAGCTTTTAAACTAGATAATAGGGGAAAGCCGACAGTCGCCCAAGAGCGGATGGTTCGGAAGAATGTATCCTTGAAGGATACTACCAAAAGCAGAGAGGTTCTAAAAAAGAGTAAAGTAGCCCAAATGCCCTCGAGTATGGAGCAGAGCTTAAAGATCCCAAATTACCCATGTCTACCACTAGCCAAATTAATATGAATAAAATACAGTCTCTGAAATGCTTGTATGCAAATGCTAGAAGTCTAAAAAATAAGATGGGAGAGTTAGGATATATAGCACTAAATGACATAGTGGAAGGAGGACAACCAGTGGGACACTGTGATACCTGGATACAAACTATATCGTAATGATAGAGCTGATCAAATTGGTGCAGGGGTTGCGCTCTATGTTAGAGAAGCCATTGAGTCAGAAAGGATTAAAGTTTTGCAGGAAACAAAATTTGCTGTAGAATCTCAATGGACTGAAATTCCATGTAAAAAGGGGAAGGCGATGGCAGTGGGGGGTGTACAATCTACCGCCTGGCCAGAATGAACAAATGGATGATGAAATGCTCAAAGAAATCAAGGAAGCTAACAAACGTTACAGCGCAGTAATAATGGGTGATTTCAATTACCCCGGTATCGACTGGGTCAGTGTCATGGCAGGACATGCTAGGGAGAAAAAGTTCCTAGATGAAATAAATGACTGCTTCTTGGAGCAGCTGGTTCATGAACCGACCAGAGGGGAAGCCATATTAGACCTAGTCCTTAGTGGAACACTAGTGCAAGAGATAAGGGTTTTGGGGCCACTTGGCAATAGTGATCATAGCATGATTGTCTTTGATTTAATTAGTGGAGGAGGGATAGTAAGGAAATCACAGTACTACCTTTTAACTTTCGAAAGGGAGACTATGATAAAATGAGGAAAATAGTTAAGAAAAAACTAAAAGGAGCAGTTGCAAAGGTTAGACTTACATCAAGCTTGGGCTCTCACTTGGTTTGCAGCTTGTCGTGCTGTGAGGGCTTGCGTGCATCAGTGATGCTGAGAGCTAAACTATCGGTAGTTTAACTACTGGCAGGGTCTCCCAAGATGGACAGGTCTCAGCTAAGGTGCTAGACCAAGACAAACCACCCAGAATTGGACAGTGTTGACGGCGGAGGATCACATTTTTGTGACAACGGCAACACCACCAAACTTAAACTGCGCGGAAGAAAGGCCCGGCAATCTACTTCTGTATCTTGCCAAGAAAACCCAATGGATAGTTACAACAAAACAAATTGTGCTATGGTGCTGGAAGATGATACCCCCAGGTCGGAAGGCACTCAACTAACTACTGGGGAAGAGCTGAAGACTTTTCAGAGTAAAGCCAGCATTTATGATGTGGTTGGATCAAAGCCCTCGGGAAGTCTGACTGCTGATGTAGCTGCGCATGAAATGAGAGTCAGAAGCTGTAAAGATGTCTTACACATTGGAACATGGAACGTACGAAGCATGAACCAAGGGAAGTTGGAGGTGGTCAAGAATGAAATGGAACGTGTACAACTTGATCTGTTGGGTGTCCGCGAACTGAAATGGACTGGCATGGGGCACTTTGCATCAGATGATCACATGGTCTACTATGCTGGAAATGAAAGACAAAGAAGAAATGGTGTTGCATTTATAATAAAGAAGAAACTTGCAAGAACTGTAATGAAATACAATGCAGTCAGTGAACGCTTAATCTCTATTCGTCTACGAGGATTGCCTATCAACACAACTATAATTCAAGTATATGCCCCAACAACAGCTGCAGAAGAGAATGAAATTGAAGAGTTCTATGAACAAGTACAAGCTGAAATTGACAGAATATGCAAACAGGATATCCTGATAGTCATGGGTGACTGGAACGCAAAGTTGGCAACAAAGAAGAAGGCAAAGTAGTTGGAAAATATGGACTTGGCAACAGAAATGAAGCTGGAGAAAGACTGATAGAATTCTGCAAGACCAATGATCTATTCATCTCAAACACCTTCTTCCAGCAACACAAGCGGCGACTGTACACATGGACATCACCCAATGGATTGTATAAAAATCAAATTGACTACATCTGTGGAAGTCAACGATGGAAAAGCTCTGTAACATCAACAAAGACAAAACCTGGAGCTGACTGTGGTACAGATCATCAACAACTAGTATGCAAACTCAAGCTAAAGTTGAAAAAGAGCAAACCACTCATGAATGCAGCAAAATATGACCTTGAGAATATACCACTGGAATTTAAAGACTGCCTGCAAAATCGATTTGCTGCTTTAGATACAAATGACAGAGCTCCGGAAGAGTTATGGAATGACATCAAGAAGGTTGTGTTGGAAGGAAGCGAGAAGTCTCTACAAAAGGTGAAAAAGCAAAAACGGCCAAAATGGATGACGGAAGAAACTCTGAAAATTGCCCAGAAACGCAGAGAAGCTAAAGCCAGAGGAGAAAGAAAGACAATAACAGAACTCAACAGAGATTTCCAACGTGCAGCAAGACAGGACAAGGAAAAGTACTACAATGACACTTGCAAGGAAATAGAAGCAGAAACTATTAGAGGAAGAACAAGATCGGCTTTCCTAAAGCTACGAGAGTTAAAGAAAATGTTCCAGCTTCAAATTGGAATGTTACAAGATGCTCAAGGTTCTATGTTGAATGATGCTGAGAAGATCAAGAAAAGGTGGAAGGAATATACAGAGTTTTTATATGATAAAGATCAAGTGGACCAACAGCCGTTTCAACCTGTACCTTATGATCGGGAACCATAGGTGATGAAAGAAGAAGTTGAAGCAGCATTGAAAGCCTTATCAAAGAACAAAGCACCAGGCATTGATAGCATTCCCATAGAAGTATTGCAGCAATCTGATGCAGCTGTTACCTTACTCACAAGGCTCTGCCAAGAAATATGGAAGACAACATCATGGCCAACTGACTGGAAAAGATCTGTGTTTATACCAATACTAAAGAAAGGTGATCCAACTGACTGTGGAAATTATCGCACAATCGCTCTGATCCCACATGCCAGCAAGATTCTACTGAAGATTATTCAAAAGAGACTACAACCATACCTGGAACAAGAACTACCTGAAGTGCAAGCAGGGTTCAGGAAAGGGCAAGGAACGAGAGACATCATTGCGGATGTGAGATGGATCCTTGAAAAGACTAAAGAATACCAAAAGGATATCTATTTGTGCTTTATGGACTATAGCAAGGCTTTTGACTGTGTAAACCATGAGAAACTCTGGGTCACATTAAGAAGCATGGGTATACCAGGAATGGAGGAGTGGCCTAGTGGTTGGGGCAAGGTACTTCAGTCCAGAAGGTCGGGGGTTCAAATCCCACTAGAGGACAGCAACCTTGGGCCGGAAGGACTGGGGTTTCTAGTCCCACAGGTGCTCCTTGTGGTCTTGGGCAAGCCACATAACCCTCCAATGCCCATGCTCCCTGTAAAATAGTTATCTCCAAGTTATAATGCCCTGATGCAGAATAGCGCGGTATATAAGAGAATGTAAATAATAAATAATAATAATAATACCAGAACACCTGATCGTTCTCTTGCACAATCTGTACATTGATCAAGAAGCAACAGTTCGAACGGAACAAAGAGAAACAGAATGGTTTAAAATAAGCAAAGGTGTACGACAAGGCTGCATACTTTCCCCCTACCTGTTTAATTTATATGCAGAACAAATCATCAGAGAAGCAGGATTGTATGAAGACAACAGAGGTGTGAAGATTGGTGGAAGACTCATCAACAACCTTCGCTATGCTGATGATAGCACATTACTGGCTGAAAGTGAAGATGATCTGAAACATTTGCTTCTCACAATCAAAGAACATAGTCTCAAAATGGGCCTGTACCTTAATGTAAAGACAAAGATCATGATAACTGGCATAATCAACAGGTTCATCGTTGAAGGAGAAGAAATTGAAATTGTGAACAACTTTAACCTACTTGGGTCAACTATCAATAAAGAAGCAACAAGCAGTCAAGAAATCAGATGACGCTTTGCTCTTGGTAGAATGGCTATGAAAGACCAACATAAGATTCTCAAGAGCAGAGATGTGTCTCTCCATACAAAGATTTGACTTGTTCGAGCCATGGTATTTTCAATAACATCATATGGATGTGAAAGCTGGACAGTGAAAAAGAGAGATAGGAAGAAAATTGATGCCTTTGAATTATGGTGCTGGCGGCGAATACTGTGTATACCATGGACTGCCCGAAGAACAAACCAGTTGGTACTAGAGGAGATCAAACCTAAGCTTTCTTTAGAAGCTCAGATGACAAGAGTTCGACTTTCATACTTTGGACACATCATGCGAAGAGAGAGATCATTAGAGAAAGACATTATGCTTGGTAAGATAGAAGGGTCAACGCAAAAGAGGAAGGCCAGCAATGAGATGGATCGATACAATAACAGCAGCTACGGGTACCAGTCTGTCAACAATGAGCCGCCTGACTGAAGACCGAACACAATTTAGAATAGCTATCCAGAGGGTCGCCATGAGTCGACTCAGACTCGACGGCACTTAACAACAACAACAACATCAAGCTTGGGTGTTGTTGAAAAATACTATGTTGGAAGCCCAGACCAGCTGTATTCCACGCTTCAAGAAAAGTGGAAGGAAGTCCAAAAAACTGCCAGCATAGTTTAAAGGTGAGGTCAGAGAGGCTGCTGTTGCCAAAACAGCATCTTTCAGGAAATGGAAAAAAGAGCCAAACAACAAAACCTGGAAACACAAGCACTGGCAAGTCAAATGCAAGGCATTGATAAGGCAGGCAAAGGGAGAATTTGAGAAGAAGCTTGCTGCGGAAGCAAAAACGCGAAATAAAGACTTTTTCAAGTACATTCGTAGCAAAAAACCTGTGAGAGAGTCAGTCGGTCCATTACATGATAGAGGGGTTAAAGGGGCACTAAGAGGCAACAAGGAGATAGCGGAGAGACTGAATGAATTCTTTGCTTCGGTCTTTACTGAGGAAGATATAGGGATGTTACCCATGACTGAAGTGGTATTTAAAGGTGTGGAAGAATTGAAGGAAATATCGATACATCGGGAAGATGTATTACAAGTATTAGATAAACTGAAGAGTAGCAAATCACCTGGGCCGGATGGTATACATCCGAGGGTGTTGAAAGAACTGAAATATGAGATTGCAGACCTGCTACTAGTAATCTGTGAACTATCATTAAAATCATCTCTAATACCTGAAGATTGGAGGATCGCCAATGTAACGCCAATTTTTAAAAAGGGTTCCAGGGGTGATCCGGGAAACTACAGACCGGCGAGCCTGACGTCAGTACCGGAGAAAATGGTAGAAACCATCATAAAGAATAAAATTACTCAGCATGTAGATAGTCATGGCCTAATGGGAGACAGCCAACATGGCTTTATACAAGGAAGATCTTGTCTTACTAATCTGCTATGTTTTTTTGAAGGTGTGAATAAACAGGTGGACAAAGGTGAGTCGGTTGATATACTGTATCTGGACTTTCAGAAAGCCTTTGACAAGGTCCCTCATCGGAGACTTTTGGCAAAACTAAAGAGTCATGGGATAGGAGGCAGTGTACTACTGTGGATCAGGAACTGGTTAAAAGATAGAAAGCAGAGGGTAGGGCTAAATGGCCAATTTTCCCAATGGAGAAAGGTGAATAGTGGTGTACCCCAGGGATCTGTGCTGGGTCCGCTGCTTTTTGACATATTCAAAAATGACCTGGAAAGTGGAATAACTATGGTTACACGATGCAAAGTTCCACATTAGGAACCACCACCCAGGAAAAAGATTTAGGGGCTTGTTTACAAAGCAGGGTTAGCGGTTTCCAATCGTTATTGGAACCGCGGCCCCATTGATTTCAATGGGGCTGCGGCTCCGATAACCATCGTTAACCACTACCGCGGCTTTGTAAACAAGCCCCTTAGGCATCATTATGGATAAGATGTTAAAACCCTCGGCCCATTGTGCAGCGGCGGCCAAGAGAGCAAATAGAATGTTAGGTATCATAAGGAAAAGAATGGAAAATAAAACAAAGGATATTATAATGCTTCTATATCGTTCCATGGTGAGACCGCACCTTGAATATTGTGTGCAATTCTGGTCGCCGTATCTTAAAAAGGATATAGCGTTATTAGAAAAGGTTCAGAGAAGAGCCACCAAAATGGTAAAGGGGATGGAAGGATAGCCCTATGAAGAGAGACTAAAAAGGTTAGGGCTCTTCAACCTGGAAAAAAGATGGCTGAGGGGAGATAAATTAGTGAATGGCGTGGTAAAGGTAGATTGATTGTTTACGCCATTAAAATATAGAAAGACTAGAGTACATGCAATAAAGCTACAGGGTAATCTATTTAAGACTAATAAGAGAAAATATTTTTTCACTCAACGTCTAATCAAACTCTGGAATTTGCTACCGGAGGATGTAGTAAAAGCTGTTAGTGTAGCCGGGTTTAAAAAAGGTTTGGACAAGTTCCTGGAAGAAAGGTCCATAAACCATTATTAAATTGCACACAGAATATCCACTGTTTGACCCAATACAAGCATTGTGGAACCTGTGTCTTTTGGGGAAACTGCTAGGTACGTATGACCTAGACTGGCTACTGTTGGAAACAGGATACTGGGCTTGATGGACCTTGGTTGACCTAGTATGGCATATCTTATGTTCTTATGCTTGCTGGGAGCTTCTTGTTCGTTCGCAGGGGATAGTCAGGATGTTCTTGGTGGATTGTCTTCTGGGTCTGTTGGAGTGGGGTGATTTGATGAGGATTAGAAGGTGTAGTGCTGATTGGTTTTGAAGATCGAGAGTATTTTGTACTAAATTTGGCATTGCAGTGGGAGCCAATGGAGTTGTTTTAGGATATAGTAACTTAGTAACATAGTAAATGATAGCAGATAAAGACCAGTATGGTCCATCTAGTCTGCCCAGTAAGATGGGAAGAGAAGGTGCACCTGCCGCTCCGTGCAGGCCACCCCTCCCCATGTCTTTGTTTTAGGGGTGAACCCACCGCTGCATGTAGGTCACCCCTGTTTGTTGAGAAATTAGATAGTTAAGTTTATTTTGATTTTATCCTGTTGCTGTAAAGGGGATCCACTGTGTCTGTCCCATGCCATTTTGAATTCTGTAACTGTATTTGCCCCCACCACTTCCATCGGGAGGGCATTCCAAGCATCCACCACCCTTTCAGTGATAAAGTATTTCCTGACATTGTCTTTCAATTTACCCCCTTGCAGCTTCATGTTATGCCCTCTAGTTTTACAGCTTCCCTGTCTTTGGAAGAGGTTTGTTTGTTCATTATTTCTCTTTAAGTATTTAAAGGTCTGAATCATATCTCCCCTATCCCTCCTCTCCTCCGGAGTGTACATATTTAGGTCTTCAAGTCTCTTCTCATAAGGCTTCTGACGCAGGCTCCAAATCATTTTGGTCGCCTTCCTCTGAACAGTTTCCAGTCTTTTTATATCCTTTGCAAGATATGGTCTCCAAAACTGAACACAGTATTCCAAATGAGGCCTCACCAGTGACTTATACAGTGGCATTAGTACCTCTTCCTTTCTGCTAGTAATTCCTCTCTGTATGCAACCCAACATCCTCCTGGCTTTTGCCACTGCCTTGTTGCACTGTTTTGCCACTTTGAGATCCTCAGAAATAATCACACCAAGGACCTTCTCCTGGTCCATGCAGAGCAACCTCTCGCCCCCTATCGTGTACATTTCCCTTGGAATTCTGCTTCCCAAGTGCATGACACTGCACTTCTTCGCATTAAATCTTAACTGCCAAGCATTAGACCATTCTTCCAGCTTTTGTAGATCTTTCCTCATGTTATCCACTCCCTCAGGGGAGTTTACTCTATTGCAAATTTTCATGACATCTGCAAAAAGACAGACTTTTCCATGCAGTCCTTCAGCAGTATCACTCACAAATATATTGAACAGTGCCGGGCCCAGGACCGAACCCTGGGGCACCCCGCTAATCACCCTCCTTTCATCCAAGTGAAATCCATTTACCATCACCTTCTGTCATCTGTCAGTCAAACAATTTCTGATCCAGTTCACCACCTTGGGACCCATCCCCAGACTACTGAGTTTATTGATAAGCCTCCTATGAGGAACAGTATCAAAGGCTTTGCTGAAATCCAGGTAGATGACATCCATTGCATGCCCCTGATCTAGTTCTCTGGTCACCCAGTCAAAGAACTCAATCAGATTCGTTTGTCAACATTGTCCTTTGGTAAAACCATGTTGCCTCAGATCATGCAACCTGTTGGTTTTGAAAAAGTCCACTATTAGCTCTTTCAGAAGCGCCTCCATTACTTTTCCCGCCACTGTGCTAAGGCTCACGGGCCTGTAGTTTGTCACTTCTTCCCTGTCACCACTTTTGTGAAGAGGTACCACATCTGCCCTTCTCCAGTCCTGAGGAACTTCTCCTGTTCCCAAGAACCTCTCTGAGCTCTTTCAGTATCCTGGGATGTATCCCATCCGGTCCCTTGGCCTTGTCCACTTTCAGTTTTGCAAGTTGTTCTAACACATCATTTTCTGTGAATGGTGTGGTATCTACTTCATTCCCATTTTTATATTTGGGAGTCACAGATGGTCCTTCTCCAGGATTTTCTTTAGTAAAAACAGAGCAGAAGTATTTGTTTGGCAATTTTGCTTTTTCAATGTCACTTTCCATGAGTCCGTTCCCAGCACTTCTGAGTCCTGCAATTCCATCTCTGATTTTCCTCCTCTCCTATACCTGAAGAAAGTTTTGTCGCCACACTTCACATCTTTAGCCATCTTTTCCTCTACCTTTGATTTTGCTTTCCTTATTTCTCTTTTTGTCTCTTTTAGTTTGATCCTGTATTCCTTTCTGTGTTCCTCTGCAAGCTTTTGGATTTTGTGAAAGCTGTGTTTTTTGCCTTCATTTGAGCAGCCACTTCTTTGGAGATAGGCGTGATGTGGTCAAATTTTTATGCACCTTGGATAATGTGGGCTGTTGTGTGGAGAGCTATTTGTAGGGATAGTAGGAGTGAGCGGGGTAGGCCATGGTAGATTAAGTTGCAGTAGTTGGCGTGTGGGATGATTAGTGGTTGCAGGGCTGAGTGGAAGTCAGTAGGATTGAGTATCGGGCATAGACGTTGTAGGGTTCGCGTCTTGAACTAAATTGCCTTTGTAGTGGTTTTTTTCTTCGGGAACAAGCAGAGGTCAGTCCTCATATATGGGCGACATCGGTGCCAATAGATCCCCCAAGGAAGCATCTCCCCAGCTTTCAAAGAAAGCCTTTGGGAGATGCACCACACATGCATGATCAACTTCCTGCCCAAGGATGCCATCATATTTATTTAACTGATTTTAATATACCGTTTTTTTACAGGGCAAAATGGTTTACATGGAACAGAACATAACGGTTTACAATGAACAAGTTAATAACAGTACAGGTGATTTATACAAACAATGCAGGCAACTATATACAAACAGCTATAACAGTTAGCTGACAGTTGACTATTGGCAGAGTTACTATGAAAAATGGAGGTAGTGTAGAGGGGCTCGAAGATGGAATCTAGATAACAGAATGCTATACTATATAATGGGGGGGGGAAGAGGGTGAGAGAGGGGCTGTAGAGTGGGCATGCATGCAAAATCTAAGGGAATGCATGAAGTATCTGATTGTGTGTAATGAATAAAGCAAAACAGAAATAGGAGAAATAAGAGAAAAGGGTTATAGTGCAGGGGAGAGGGGAATGGTGTGAGAGAGTGGAGACGTTCTCACTGGGGGTTGGTTTCAGTGGATGTACCATAGTATTCTTCAAAGAGAATATTTTGAGATGTTTCTTGAAGATGGTATGGGATGGTATGCAGCATAAGGTGGGGGGAGCTGGTTTCATATATTGGGGACTTAGAATTCAAATGCTCTGATGCAAATGTGTTGAGGTTTCTTGCAGGTTTGTGTTGATGGGAGGAGAAGATTGGATGCATTCTGTTGGTGGAGTCTGTTATTAGGTTGCTTGATTAGTGATTGGAGCTGTTCAGTCGAGGTACTGAAAAAGGCTCTATGAATGATGGTAAGTATCTTGAACTTAATTCGGGATGCAATGGGGAGCCAATGAAGAGTCTCCTTTTTTCCATGGAGTCCTCCGGATGTCTGTCCAGATGGAAAAAATGTGCTTTTTTGATACATTTCTGTCCAGTTTGCATACCAGTTCCTTTCCCGCCCCTGAGCCAGCTCGCCTCGGCATCGCTCCCAGGTTTGTTTCCTTGTTTTTATTTTTTGCTTCGAGGTATCCTTCAACTGGCGTTTGCGCATTTTTTCGGATGAAGACCTTGGACTCCTGCCAGGCAGCAGGGACCCCTTTTTTCCAATGGCCTCCAGTGGCTTCAAGAATTGTGATCAGTGCAGCAAGATGTCTCACTGATCCGCATGACTACTGCCTTTGGTGCCTAGGCCTGGAACACGATGACTCAGACTGCAAACTTGCAGAACCATGACCTCAAAGGCCCTTAAGAGCTGTCACCAGTAGCAGGAAAGTTTTTTCCAAAAGTCCGAATCCACGCCAGAGTCTCTGGTGACACCCCGCTCCAGGGCCCCCTCCGGTACCTCAGTACTCCACGAAGCTCGGGCTTCCTTGAAGTCCCACGGCTGCTCCGAAAGGAAATCCCCAGAGGTGGAACACAAGAAGTCAAAGTCCTCGAAGACCTCCTCAGAGACTGGGTCCGGGAAGATAAGAAAATCTCACTCCCCAGACCCCGCAATCCCTGGCGTGAGTCGGAGGAGTCTGAGCAGGAGCGGCCTCACAAGGAGTCGTCTATACCCACCAACTGGCCTTGGATGGCTGAGGCCATCATCGTCGAGGACTCCGCATTAAAGGCAGCTGAGCCAACTGCCATGGAGACCAGGATGGCGGCCTTAGAGCACAGTATCTCTGCCCTTGTGGCCCAGCAGCAGTCGTTCATGTCCGGTTGATCTGCCCTGACAATGGAACCCTCAACATCGAGGGCCTCACTGCCCCTCAAGCCGATCCTCGAGCACCACCGGCCTCAAGAACCTCATTGGCATCGGAAGAGGTCCCGGTCCCATTCCTTGGATCACTGGTCCTCTCCGGCCAGGCATGCGCCTCGGACCACAGGACCTCCAGAGGCCCCGGACCCCTCGGTTTGGATCTTGACTATGGTGATTGCAAAGCCTTGGATTCGACCTTGCACTTCCAGTTCGATTGGGAGACTGAGGATGTAGAGTTCCCAGAGACTCAGCACCATGGAGATGTACCTTTGGATCCTTCCCCCCCCCCCGATGTCCCAACACCATTCCCACCAGAGGATGTTGCCTTCCCGACTTTGTGCAGGACATGGCTAGGGTGCTTTCCATGGAGAGAGGCAGAAAAGGACCCTTGCACTGAAGAACTGGAGATCCTACAGTATGAGGCCGCTTCAAAGGAGGCTCTCACGGTACCTGTTCTGCTGATTCTACAATGCCACCTCCTTCGCATGTGGGAAACACTGACGTCGATGTCCATTGTCAGTAGGAGACTTGACTCCATGTATTGAGTCTGCCGAGGCCCTGGGTTCCAGAAAGCCCAACATCCCCACAACTCAATGGTCACCGAGTTCGCAATACGCAGACTCAAGAGCCAAAAGACTCATTCCTCGATGCCCTTGGCAGGAAGGCCTTCCAGGGCTCGATGCTGTCATGCTGGGTCCAATCCTACCAGCTCTACATTGGCATGTATCTCAAAGAGCAATTGAAGGAACTAGGTAGGTTCTTGGCAGACCTCGATAGGGAACCCCTCCAGAGATTCAAGTCACTGGCTTCAGCGGTAAACAAGTGCTCGAATTTCCTGTCTTGAGCAGCTTAAGATGGCTTCGAGTCATCAGCCAGGGTGGCCATAGTTGGGATCGGGGCTCAACGTCAGGCATGGCTGCAATCATCTGACCTCGAACAATGGGGTTCAGAACAAACTTATTAACGTTCTCTGCATCGGAAAGAACCTCTTCGGGAAACCCATGGCAGATAAAGCAGCAGAGATTGAGACTGAGTTCCTCACGAGGACCAGACTCTCAAAAAAGACCATGGTGCAGCCCTGTAAGAAGGCCCTGGGAAAGAAGCCCTTCTTCCAGAGGAAAAAGGGTGGCTTTGGCAGCACCTCACAGTTCCGGGGCGCCTTGACCCCACAGCACAGCCAACAGCACAAAGGACAGGGGCATGGCCCCCGTAAGCAAAAGACTCCCAAGTTCCAGGTGCCGGCCCCGGCTCAGCCTGGGGGGAGCTTTTGACTCCCTGCTGTGGCCACCTCCTCCCCCAGGAGGCCCCCTACAGCCCCCACAGGAGGCAGCGGGCCCTGTCTGTCCACAGGTGGTCCATCATCACCACCGATACCTGGGTCCTACAAGTGGACAAGTAGGGCTACCTCCTCCACCTACAGCAGACGCCACCTTCATACTTTCTAGGAGAGCCCGCAAGACCTCTCCTCCACCAGATCCTGCTCCTCACCAAGCTAGCAGGTCTCCTCGAGGACAAGGCAGTGGAGCCTGTGCCAAGGGAACAGGGGGCCTAAGGCCCATCCTGGATCTGCAGGACCTGAACAAGTTCCTGATAAGGAAAAAGTTCAAAATGCTCTCCCTTGGAATATTGATGCCATTCCTCCAGCAGGGAGATTAGGCGTCCTTAGGTCTAAGGAGCATAGCCAAACACACATCCTGATACATCCCAGCCACAGAAAATACCTCCAGTTCGTGGTGGGAGGAGAACACTACCACTACAAGTTGCTACCCTTCAGGCTGGCCTCATTGCCAAGGGTTTTCACCAAGTGCCTCACGGTGGTCGCAGCCCACCTCCATCTCCAAGGGGTCTTCATCTTTCCCTACCTAGATGACTGGCTCATAAGGGGAGGCATAAGAACATAAGATATGCCATACTGGGTCAGACCAAGGTCCATCAAGCCCAGTATTCTGTTTCCAACAGAGGCCAATCTAGGTCATATGTACCTAGCAGTTTCCCCAAGGGACACAGGTTCCACAATACTTGTATTGGTTCAAGCATTGATATCCTGGGTCCCTTCTTAATAATGGTTCATGGACCTTTCCTCCAGGAACTTGTCCAAACTTTTATTAAACCCAGCTACACTAACAGCCTTTACTACATCCTCCGGTAACAAATTCCAGAGTTTGATTACACGTTGAGTGAAAAAATATTTTCTTTTATTAGTCTTAAATAGTTTACCCTGTAGCTTCATTGCATGTCCCCTAGTCTTTCTATATTCTGATAAGGTAAACAATCGATCTACGTTTACCCGTTCCACTCCGTTCATTAATTTATAGACTTCTATCATATCTCCCCTCAGCCGTCTCTTTTCCAGGTTAAAGAGCCCTAACCTTTTTAGCCTTTCTTCATAGGAGTATCCTTCCATACCCTTTACCATTTGGTGGCTCTTCTCTGAACCTTTTCTAAAATCTCTAAATCCTTTTTAAGATACGGCGACCAGAATTGCACACAATATTCAAGGTGCGGTCTCACCATGGAACGATATAGAGGCATTATAATATCTTTTGTTTTATTTTCCATTCCTTTCCTTATCATACCTAGCATTCTATTTGCTCTCTTGGCAGCTGCTGCACACGCAATGTGCCGCAGGGCGCATCATCAACGCCCTGCAGCATCTGGGGTTCGTCATCAACTACCCCAAGTCCCATCTCTCTCTGGCTCAACGCCTGGAGTTTATAGGGGCTCAGCTAGATATCCTCCAGGCCAAGGTCTTCCTCCCTCAGGAGAGGTCAGAATGCCTCAGGGGGCTAGCTGCAGAGGTTTAGCGCCGCTGGTCGCTACCTGCCCCAGCTTCTCCTCTGCCTGCTGGGCCACATGGCCACCATGGTTTTCATGACCTCATATGCACGACTGCAAATGAGAGCGATCCAGTGATGCCTCTGCTCTCAGTAGACGCAAGCCACAGGCAGGCTCCAGGAGAGAGAGAGAGTGACCCGCCAGCTGGCGGACTCCCTCAAATGGTGGCAGATCCTTCGTCACCTTCAAGCCGGGATGCCCTTCCAGGCAGCCACCACCCCAGAGGGTCCTCACCACAGATGCCTCCTTAATGGGCTGGAGAGTGCATTGTAAGGGTCTCCAGCTGCAAGGCAGCTGGTCCCAGACGGAATCCCAGTTGCAAATCAATCTGCTGAAGCACCGGGTAATATTTCTGGCTCTCCGAGCTTCCACCACCGGCTGCAGCACCAGTCGGTGCTGGTCCAGACTGACAAGCAAGTTGTAATGTTCTATGTCAGGGGTGGCCAACTCCAGTCCTAGTGCACCACGGATCCAGCCTTGTTTTCAGGACGACCCTAATGAATATGCATGAGGTATATTTGCATCCACTGCCTCTCATTGTATGCAAATATACCTCATGCATATGCATTAGGGACATTCTGAAAACCAGGCTGGATTGTGGTGCACCAGGGCCAGGAGTTGGCCACTCCTGTTCTACGTGAACAAACAAGGGAGCACAGGGTCGTACTCCCTCTGCCAGGAGGCGGTAGACCTCTGCTCCTATGCAACACACAGACAGATGCTCCTAAGAGCAGTCTACCTCCCATGCCAAGACAATGCCCTGGTGGACAAGCTGAGCAGAGTCCTCCAGCTGCACCCAGTGGCACCTGGATCCTTAAGTGGCCTCCTGGCTGTTTCAACTATGGGGTATCCTCCTGGTGGACCTATTTGCCAGCCTGGACAACATGCAGTTGCCCCACTTCTGTTCCCGCCAGCTGCACCCATCCCGTATGCCTTTCTGCCAACATCATTGTTCACTGACTCTCTTCAAGGTCTAGCACATCAGGGCATCACTAATACCAATAGCTCACCAGTGGCCAGGCAACCCTGGTTCCCGTTTCTCCTGTCCCCGTTGGTGGTATCACCGATTCCCCTGGGCTGAGCCCCTGGACTACTCTCACAGGAGCAGGGCTCTCAAATACACCCCAACGTGGGGTCCCTGTCACTCACGGCTTGGCTGCTGAAAGGGTAGTGTTAGCCCCTTTCAACCTCCCATGGGACGTGGAAGAGGTTTTTCTGGCCTCTCGTAAGGCTTCCACAAGAAGGGTGTATGCCTTCAATTAGAGCCGATTCTCGATGTGGTGCGCCGAAAGACAGGCGAACCCTTTCTCCTGCTCGGTACAAGTGGTACTCCAGTACCTGCTTCATCTGTTGCAGGTGGGACTAAAGTCCAACTTGGCCAGAGCGCACCACCATTCCGTTGAGGGCAAGCCCCTCTCAGCTCAGCCCCTTGTATCTTAGTTCTTGCAGGGACTCATGCTATCCAAACCTTCCGTCTGCCCTCCAGCAGCGGAGTGGGATCTCAATGTGGTGCTCTCGCAGCTCTCTAAACTGCCGTTTGAGCCCCTGGCTACCTGCCAATTGAGGTACCTCTCTTGGAAGGTCGTCTTCTTGTAGCACTCACATCAGCTCGCAGAGTCAGCAAGCTCTAGAATCTGATGGCAGAGCCCCCGCACATTCCCCAAGTTTCTGCCAAAGGTGGTATCCCCATTCCACCTCAATCAGGATGTGGTGCTCCCCACCTTCTTTCCGATGCCTCACACCAGCAGGACAGAGACCATTCTCCATACTTTGGATTGTAAAAGGACCCTGTCCTATCTGCAGCGGACTCAGGGCCACCGCAAAGCACCTCAGCTTTTCGTATCCTATGACTCCAGTTGTCTGGGGCTTCCAGTGACTAAGCAAACTTTGTCTGCTTGGGTGGCGGACTGCATTACCCTTGCCTATGAACAGGCGGGGATCTCACTGGACAAGAGGGTCACAGTGCACCATGTCAGGGCCATGGCTACTTCCGGGGCAAATCTGTGCTCCATCCATGTGACAGAAATCTGCTGGGCTGCCATCTGGTCTTCAATCCATACCTTTGCAGCTCAATACTGCCTGGAGAGGGAGTCCCGACATGACTGTACTTCCACCAGGCTGTACTCCATAATCTCTTTGGGGTTTAGGCAACTCCTGCCCTCCGACCTTTCTGTGTTCAGGCTACCGGAGTGCTTGTTCCCCGCCGGACATTTGGGTCTTGTGAGAGTTTTTCAGTAGGGACTCAAGTGCTGCTGCTCACGGCTCACCCCTTTGCAGGTCACTATGGCAGTTTTACAAGTTCTCGGTAGCCTGTAGCTGGGGAATCCCATATGTGAGGACTGACTTCCTGATTGTTCCCAAAGCATAGTTACTCACCTGAAACAGGTGTTCTCCAGGGACAGCAGGAATCAATCCTCACAACCCTCCCTCCTCCCCTTGGAGTTGCTTCTTTATCGTATTTTATTGTTTTGCCATCTTAGTTATATCATTAGACTGAGGCAAGATGGCACCCTTGGGTGGGAAGGGGATCATGCATGCGTGGTGCATCTCCCAAAGGCTTTCTTTGAAAGCTGGGGAGATGCTTCCATGGGATCTCTGTCGACGCCATCAGCAAAACCGCTTTGACCCAATGAAAAGCGGGATATAAATACAGTTAAATAAATAAATAAAAAATATGTGAGGACCGATTCCTGCTGTCCCCGGAGAATACTTATTACAGGTGAGTAATTATGCTTTATCTGCGGTTTCAGAGTTAGGTGTTGGTCTAGCGCAGTGGTTCTCACCCCAGTCCTCTGGGACCCCTAGTCCAGTTGGGTTTTCAGGGTACCCACAATGAATATGCATAAAAGATAGATCTCTGCATACAATGGAAGAAGTGCATGCAGATTTATCTCATGCATCTTCATTGTGGATATCCTGAAAACCTGATTGGCCTCGGGGTCACAGAGGACTAAGTTGAGAACCACTGGTCTAGTGTTTGGGTGCTGTAGTGGTTTTCTTGTTGCTGTGCTAAGTGGTAGATGGAAGCATATTAAGATGTGGTTGGACCATGGGTCTGGGATTATCTGAGTTGCTGGGGAGGAGGGGATGCGGATTGGATTTTTGTTGATGAAGATGAGGTCCACTGTATTGCCTTTGTCATGTGTGTGTGCATCAATGATTTGAGTGAAGTCATAGCTGCCATGTGGCTTCCAGGAAGGCAGCTGCACGTTTTGGTGAGGTGGAGTTGAAGTTCAGGTCTCCTAGTAGGATGAAATTTTTGTTCTGGTGTTTTCTAGGACCTTTTCGAGTAGGATAGATAAGTTTTTGGTTGGGGTGAAAGGGGATTGATATGTGAGGCATAGTGTTAGTTGTTTATTGGATGTGGTGACAATATCTAGGTTTTCTCCAGGAACAAACAGTCCTCACATATGGGTGACGTCGGTGCTCAGACTCCTCGAGATCTCATTGGGGATGGAGGGATTCCTGTGCTTGTCCACATCTCCGAAAGAGGCCCTCAAAGTTGTCTTCTTCTTATGCTTTCTCCCTGGAGTACCTTATTCGGAGTGCCTGCGGATCCGTTGAGGGGCCACGTTGAGGCTACCGGGGATACCGGGGTGGAGTCTGCCTTGTGGAAGATGTCGTCCTGCTTAAGCTGATGGCTCTGGATGGCCTTCATGGACATTTTCTTGCACAGGGGCATTCCTCCAGGTCGCGGTCAGCGCCCAGACACCGGAGGCAACAATCATGCGTGTCAGTGCTGGATATATTTTTAGAACACTGATCACATTTTTAAAAAACGGTGGCCATTGGGGTGAAAAGGACCCACGTGAGGTCGAAGACCCTTGCCGCTGCCAGAGGTTGAAAAGGGCGCAAAAGCGCTGAAAAAACAAAAATATGACAAAAAGCAAAACATTTGAGGCCCGGTGCCGCAGCAGTGGGTCCTAAGGTGGGAAAGAGCCGGCGCAAGCCAGAAAGGTACAAGAATGTACGAGTTAAAGAGAACTTTTTTCAGGGGGCAGGATAAATGTCTGTAGGGCTCCGCAGAAAAAGGGAAACTAATCATGATGACACCCATGGGGGGGGGGGAGGGGACCAGGTATACGTGGTGGCATCTCCCAAAGGCTTTCTTTGAAAGCTGGGGAGATGCTTCCGCGAGGGCTCCGTTGGTGCCGACATCACCCATATGTGAGGACTGATTCCTGCTGTCCCTGGAGAACACCGGTTATAGGTGAATAACTATGCTTTCTGTAGACTTGTTTGCAGAAGTTCAGGTTTGAATCGGCTAGGATGAGCGCCCCACCCTCTTTTCAGTGGGATCTTGGGCAGTGGAATAGGCTGTCGCTGTGGGGTTTGATTTGGTTACAGAGTACTGTGTGTTTCTGCTAGCCAGGGTTCGGTTATGCACAGCAGGTCTAATTTCTGTGTGATGAGGTGGTCTCTGATGACTGTTATTTTCCTCTTTGCGGAGCGTGCATTGATGAGAGCGTAACTGAGGGTGTGGGGGTTGGTTGTGTGCATTTTCAGGGGGTTCTTGAGTATAGGAATTGGTATGAGGTGTTTTGAGTTCCAGAGTCTGGGGGGGGGGTGGGGGTGGTAAAGATTCATGTGGTGAGTGGTGTGAATTATGGTGTAAGGGGGGTTTGGGGTGGGGATAAGGAGGGAGTCCATGGTGGTGGATAGGATGGCAAGAAGGGAGTAGAGCATTTTATAAATGTGGAGCATGGTAAGGAGAATACTTTTCTTGTTGCTGTAGTAGTTTGGCTGAGGGATGGCACGTTGTCGGCAGTGTTTGAGGTGCTGTTCCCGCCATGGTGCATGCCTAAGGGCCATGCCCAAGGACCCGCCAGGTGCGGAGCCGTCTGAGGTGCATTCAAGACTACCAGGATGGATCTGCTGCTCGGACATCCCTGCAGGGCCTGGAGTCTGAGTTGGTATGGCTGGGTAGGCAATTTAGGTCAGATTGTTGGTCAGATAAGAGAGGATGTGGCTTCAGGAGCCGTTTCTTTTATGTGCTGTGTGCTGGCATGATGGATGGATGTTGGAACAGTGTGTGGAGGTTACCACCAGGCTGGATCTGCTGTTCCGATGTCCCTACAGGGCCCAGAGCTGAAATGGTGTGGCCGGGTCAGCAATTCAGGTCTGATCATTGGTCAGATAAGAGAATGCCACTAGGGACTGGAGGTGGGCTGAATTAGTATCCTCGGGGAGAATCTGGACCCATTGTAGAAGCGTGCGAGCCCCGAGACCTCCATAGGCCACCACCTGCACCCCCAGAGAGGAAGCCAAGGTGGTCATCTTCAAAGCCCTTCTACCTTCCAATCCAGCTGATCCCAGAGGGCTGCCCAGCCCTTAATGGGAATGATAGTGCACTTGGTAACAGCAGTGACCAAAGCGTCACGCTTAGGAAAACGCAATCACTTGTCTAAGTCCTCTTCAGACCAAGCGTAAATGCTTCCCAAACACTGGACATTTTTAAGGGCTGTATCAGGACAGTCCCATTCAGCGGAGACCATCTGCTGTAGTTCCGGAGGGAAGGGAAAAGACAGAGAAAATACTGAAGGGGACCCCTAGCTGCACCAGGAGTTTATGCCAGTAATGATGTCACAAATATATATAAGTCCAAATATCAGAATGAAGGAGATATATCCATATATTAGACTTCATCCTACCAAATCATTAATAGGTTCTATACATTGTAAATCATCAAAAATCGGGAGAAAAAGAACCATCGAGCTTCTAGGTCCAAGTTTGTAACAATAACCACGGGCCAGGCTCAGGAACATCAATGATCCTAAAAAAAACTCCCATCTATCAAGCTTCTGTCTTCCATCAAGCTTCTTAATTGTAATCCTACCAGCAATAATTTGATCCAATTTAATAATTCAATAAAAGAAACATATTAACCAAGTAGACCTTGCCCATCAACACTGCAACATAGACAATATCATTAGATCAAGACATCAGCCCATCATCGACAACTTATCATCGGCATTGTGGCCTATCATAGGCATTATCTATCCACACTGATAATCACCCAGCACTTATCTGCACTATGTCACGGCATAGTATGAGTTTTCTCTGTGTCTATCATCTGCTGGCAGGGGGAAATAACCCAGTGGTCTGGACTGGTCTAGCAGGAAGATCTGGAAAGGCGAGTTAAAAAGAAAAATTGCAGTCTGTAACCTCTTTGGATTACATTCAGTACCCACTGGTCTGAGGTAATTCAAGTCCACTTCTCATAGAATGTGGAAAGGCGACTAACTTGATTGTAAGCTCTTCAAGCAGGGACTGTTTTTTCTTACATATTTGTAAAGCACTGTGTATGCCTTGTAGCACTTTGTAAGTGATTAATAGTAGTAGTAGTAGTAGTAATACCTATCCATTTCAGAGGCGGGGGCCCCCAAATTTCCACTGAGATCCTTTAGAGGCTCTTGCCACCTTGCATTCCTGCGTCCCTCTTTTATGGTCTGATTGAAAGAACTATTTATTTATTTATATTCTCTTATATACCGCGCTATTCTGCATCAGTGCGGTTTACATTGAACAAACTCAAATTACATTGAACAGGGCATTATAACTTGGAGATAACTATTTTACAGGGAACATGGGCTATGGAGGGTTAAGTGGCTTGCCCAAGACCACAAGGAGCACCTGTGGGACTAGAAACCCCAGTCCTTCCGGCCCAAGGTTGCTGTCCTCTAGTGCGATTTGAACCCCCGACCTTCCGGCCCGAAGTACCTTGCCCCAACCACTAGGCCACTCCTCCACTCCAGGCCACTACTCCACTCCAATGACCAAAAAGGAAATATGTGAATGCTGAGATGAACCTTCCTTTCAGGGATGGTAGTGCTTAACCGCTCCAACAATGGATCTTCCTGCATTGATGCGAGACAATTTCCTCAAGCAATTTCTGAGGCTTCGTCTCCCCCAAATCTTCTCAAAAGTCATGTGCACCTCTGAAGGAAGCTGAGTAAGTTGAGTGTTAGAAGCTGTATCCTCCAACCAGTTTCTGAGCCACAAGAGTCAGATCCGTCACTGACACTGCCATCCGAAGTGCAAAGCAGATCATACAAGGACAACCTGGACTCTAGGCATGCTGAGTCCTTCTGAGGATGTTCGGAATCCACCAAATAATCTTCAATCCACTTTTGCAATCAACATGAACATGCCCTTGACATGTAAATACTGCAGACAACAGCTTGCAAGCCTAAGGAGTCCACCTCAGACTTTGGAGCAGACTCGTCTATGATCCTGCAAAACCACTCCCCCATCAAGAGGATTAGCCTGATACAAAATGATCACCCACTATAACATCAGAAATATCCTTCCTATTTGTAAGCACCAAGTCCAGTATAGCCCCATCATATCCGAATTCTGCTCCCAGTTACCGGACTAGTTCTCTCTGTAGAGAATCCAGGATCTCCTTACTGTACTTCTAGACAACACCGTAGAAGGGATGTGCCAATCAACAACAGGCATACTGAAATCACCTAGCAGCAGTACGTCTTCTTTCATAGCAATATCTGCAAATGTTTTCAATTAAATCTCTGTCCAGTTCTTCTACCTGGGAAGGAGTTCAGTATATCACACCAACACAAATGCTTGCTCCATTCCCTCTTTCCAGTTTAACCCATGATGTCGCCTTCTCCTCTCCTAAGTACTGCAATTCTGTAAAATAAAGCCCATTGTCAATGGCAGCAAGACAGAGAATTTTTTTAAAGCTACCTTTCCTCTCAAACTCCCCTCCTAATGCCTCTCTCCAAAAAAGGTGGCCTTTTTTTATCCTCTGTTATAACCAGTCAAGCTTGGGAAAGGGGAGGTGAGGGAGAAGAAAGACGACAGAGAAAAAATAAAAATACACAGAAATACACAAGCCCTTGCATCTACTGGCTAGGTGAGGTACCTGGACTCCTCCAGGTAACATCCACTAAGTAGTCTTTGGGAACTTGAGCAAGAGCCAACTGGGCCCAGGAGCCTTTCCTGTTGCATGGATTGCTGTCACCATCTGCTGGAGCCTATGCCTGCAGGATGCCTATTATAGACCAGAACTCTCAGCCCTATTTTTCTGTCTCCATCTGCTCGCTGACAGGCATAACCCATGCACTCTGGATTGGTGGACAATAAGGAAAATCAATTTTTGTGCTTTGTGATAGGCTTCCATTTGTAATTCCAAAAATGTCATTCACAATGAATTAACATAGGAAAAACATGACCTACTATTTCATAACAATATCTTGAAAAGCAAGAAAGCTCAGAGAGTTGTTGCAGCATTTATTTATTTATGCTTTTCTTCTATACCGCTTTTTCCAGAGATCAAAGGCGGTTTACATATAACAAATATTGAACATGGTTTTACATGGAACAGCGTTTTCTTAACTATATACAGTTAACTTTTTCATGAACAATATCAATTTTAGTAACTTTTTACATCTTGTAATTAATTGAAGTCAACTCAAGCATGAATAGTGGCGATAGCAATGCCATTAACTATTTACATCAAACATTCATCATTAATCGTAGTTTTGTAAGACTTTCGTTTTTCTTTTTAGGTGTATTGGGCGTTTTTAATCCGGGGTTATGGTGGATTGTTAGGGAGGTGTATTATGGAGGATGGGGGGATTCATTTAAATTTGCAAAGTGTTCTGTGAACAGGTGTGTTTTTAGTTCTTTCTGGAATAGATGAAGGTCTTTTATCTTGCGGAGGCTTAGTGGAAGTTTATTCCATAGGGTGGGGGCTGCATATAAGAAGGCTCTGGAGCTTGTGGTTTTCTTTGTTTTGTGGATGGATTTTTTTATGTCTAGAGAGTAAGTTGCGTTTTGCCTGCGGGTTCTAAGTTCCTTTGGAGCATGCAGGAGGGTGGTTAGATGTGAGGGTGAGATGCCGTTGAGAAGTTTAAATGTGGTTAAGAGTATTTTATTTGATATTCTGCTATTTATGGGAAGTCAATGTAGTTCAGCGAGAATGGGAGTTATGTGGTCAGTGAGGCGAGCTTTTGTTGTTACTTGGGCACAGATGTTTTGAGCTCTTTGAAGTAGGTTTGTATTTGTGAGTGGGAGGCCAATTAGGAGACTATAGGGAGTGATAAGTGTGCTGATAACAGATCTGAAATCATGTGTGTCTAGGAGTGGTCGTGTTGTATGGTCTTAAGTTTATAGAATATGGTCTTCACTGTTTGTTTTATGTGAGGGAGCATACTAAGTGTGTGATCTAGTATAATCCCTAAGTATTTTACCTCTTTTTTAACTGGAATTTTGGTGTTATTGATTGTTATAGTTTCTGGGTGAATAGTGTCTGGTTTTCTTGACACAAACATCGCTTCTGTTATTTTTTAGGTTGATGCCGAGGTTATTATTTTCTAGCCATGTATCTGCCTCTCTGATACAGTTTAATAAGTTCTGGTAAGTGGGATTATTTGTGTTTATTGGTAAGGTGAGCAAGATATCGTCTGCGTATATGTAGTGGTTGACTTTTTATTTTTTGAATATATTTGTGATGGGTTGAAGGTATAGGTTGAAAAGGAGGGCTGAGAGAGCCGAGCCTTGTGGAATACCTTGTCCTTGTGTGAATGATTCTGAAGTGTTTTGTCCTAGTTGGACGCGTATCGATCGGTTTGTAATGTATGATATAAACCATTGTAGAATTATCCCTCCAATTCCCATGTTTTGTAATCTGTTAATGAGTGTGTTATGGTGGATATTGTCGAAGGCAGCAGCTATATCAATGAATATGAGGATGAAACCTTGGTTGCTGTTATCTGTGCCTTTAATGAGGTCATTCATGAGTGTTATTAGTAAGGTTTCGACTCCGTGGGATGGGCGGAAGCCGAATTGGTGTGAGTCAAGTGGTGCATGTGTGTCGGTAAAATCTTGTAATTGGAGTTGTATGATTTTTTTCTATTAGGTATGCTGGCTATGGGCCTATATGAGTTTGGGTCTTTAGGATTGAGTTTGTTGTTTTTTAGGATAGGGCGTAAGGAGGTGAGTTTTAGGGCGTCTGGCATAATGCCTTGTGATAACGATTGATTTACTATATTTTGTATATGTATAGCGAGTTCAGCTTTGGTGTTTTTTATCCATGACACAGGGCATGGATCTAGGGGGGAGGTAGTGGTATTGATCATTGTTATGACATTGAGAAGGTGTTTTTGATCAATCTCTTGAAAGGTTGCCCATTTATTTGTGTGTTTTGAGTCTGTGTGTATTGTTGTGGTTGTGTTGGATGATTTATTTCTTAGTTTGTCAGCGAAATGTGTTGCAAGTGTTTGTACACTTATCGTTGAGTGTTCAGGTTCCGGAATTTGGGGTTTTGTTAGTGTTTTTACAATTGCAAATAATTCTCTCGGACGGTTGATGGCCATGTTTATTACTTTTGCGTGATAATCTCTTTTCGATCTGTTGATTGTATCTTTGTACTTGTTGAGAAGACTCAAGTATTGAGCTTTATTATTGTTTGTTTTAGTTTTTCTCCACCGTTTTTCCTGTTTTCTTAGTTGTTTTTTAGATTAGCGAGGTCTTTATTAAACCATTTTTCAGACTTTATTTGTTTTTGTGTGGCCTGGGTGGGAGTTGCTGCTTTTTTTATTATTGAGTTCCATTGGTCTATTTTTGTGTTGACGTCGGTCGAGTTATTTGTAAGTTTGGGTAATACAGTATCTAGAAAGGTATCTTTGTCAAAGTGGGTAAAGCGGGATTTATGAGGTGTTGGAGTTGTTGCAATGTTAGTAGGTGATTGTGAGAGTAAATTGAAGGTTATTAAGTGGTGATCTGACCATGGTACTTCTGTAATAGGGGAGGTGTGTAGTTGGTGTTTATTAAGTGGAGTGGGGATGAATATGAGGTCTGGGGCGTTTCCTTTTGTGTGTGTGGATGTCTGCATGATCTGGTTGTATCCCATTTCTGTCATGGAATCCATAAAATTGGTTGTGTGTTAAGTGATGGGAGGTTCAGATCACCTAATATGATAAGTGGTTTTCTCTGCGAGGCTGTGCATGCAAGTTCTAGGATTGGGGTGAGATTTTTGTGGTCAGCTGAGGGGGGTCTGTAGATGAGGCACAGTGCAAGGGTTTTATTTTCTATATTTATGATGTCCATACCATCTACGTTATTTACATTTGTTAGTGTGTACTGGAGTTCTTTTTTAGCGATGATAAGGGCTCCGCCTCCTCTTTTTGCCTCTCGGTGGCAGTTGAATAGGTCATATTGATGTATGTTAAGTTGGTTTAGGAGGATTGTGTTGGTGGGTGAGAGCCATGTCTCTGTGATGAGAAGAACGTCAGAAGTTTTATCAGTAATTAAGTCATTAATTATTGGTATTTTGTTTCGTATGGACCATGCATTTATGAGGATGAATTTTCTGATGGTGTGTGTGTTGGAAGAGCTGTTCATTTGTTACCAATATATGGGAGTGAAGGGAACAGTGAGCAAGGTGGAGACGATGGGGAGTATTGGACTGTAAGAGCCATCAGTAAACCTGCAGGGGGCGCTACAGATTTTCAAAGTCAGAGAGGAAGTAGAGTGTGGCTGAGCTGCAAACTGTTTTCATAAGGGCAGCGCCATACGCTGCATCTATTATCGGATGCATCTGTTCCTCGTGCCCTGCCAGATCTTGCCACAGTGTTCTGATCCTTTGTTCCAGTGCCGACAAAGACTGCACATACTTTTTACCCCAGGCTTTGCACCAATTCTCATAGCTAAAGTAGATCTTCACTTGTCTTTGAAACTTTCTGTTGATATGAAGGACATGTGGAGAATTGCATTTGGTTTTCTGCTGGAAAAGTCTGTGTAGGTCATAAGTGAACACGCCCGTGAAGCCCTCCTCTCAGTGTGGCTACAAGTGCAGACATTAGTCCACAACCAGCAGACTCCTAGTGATATTCAGGCGGGCAATTTTCAGGCAGCCTCTTTATGCAAATAAAACACTATTTATCACAAGAAATTATTGAAAATGTACCTCTTACGGCCCTATTTACTAAACATTTCCCCATAGACATAAAATGGGAAAAATCTTTAGAAAAGATCCCCCCTAGAAATCAATTTGACTGACTAGAAAGCACAGTTACTTACCTGTAACAGGTGATCTCTGGGAACAGCAGGAATTAGTCCTCACATATGGGTACGTCGGTACCGACGGAGCCCGTGCGGGAAAGCTCCCCAGCTTCTTAGAATAGAAGCTTTTGGGACCTCCCACTGCACATGCGCACTGCCTTCCCGCCTTCCTGAACAGCTCTCCTCAGTTTCGAGTTTATAGCTGAGTCAACAGAGAGAGGACAGGAAGATAGATAGATAAAAGATACAACTCCTAGGGGAGGTGGGTGGGTTGTGAGGACTAATTCCTGCTGTTCCCAGAGATCACCTGTTACAGGTAAGTAACTGTGCTATCTCCAGGAACAAGCAGGAATAAGTCCTCACATATGGGGACTCCCTAGCTTAGATGCATGGGATCCCCTGTAAAGGTTCGCCATCTTCGTATGGATCTCAGGCATCCATTCTGGGAAGGTGGGCAGGAGTTGTTTAGGAATGGAACAGGTGCTTGAGGACAGCCTGGCCAAACAAGGCATCCCGGCGGGAGTCCTTGTCCAAACAGTAATGGGCTGTGAAGGTATGAACCGAGGCCCAGGTAGCGGCTCGACAGATCTGATCTATGGAAACAGAGTGCAGATGAGCCATAGAAGTTGCCATGGCCCTCACATTGTGAGCAGTGACATGGCCTTCCAGAGAAATGTTTTTGCTCTGGTAAGCAAAAGAAATACACTGAGCAATCCAATTGGAAAGTGTACGCTTGGAGACTGGAAGTCCCAAATGGGAAGGATCAAAGGCCACAAAAAGTTGAGAAGACTTTCGATGTGGCTGAGTCCTATTAAGGTAAAAAGCGAGAGCTCTTTTACAATCCAGAGTATGAAGGTTCCTCTCTGCATTGGATGCATGAGGAGCTGGAAAAAAGACAGGTAGATATACCTCTTGATTAAGATGAAAAGGCGAGACCACTTTAGGCATAAAGTGGGGATTCGTCCTAAGGACCACCTTATCATGATGAAATCTTGTGTAAGGTGGATTAGCCACTAAAGCCTGCAGCTCACTGATGCGGCGAGCCGAAGTGACTGCAATGAGGAAGATGACCTTCCAGGAAAGAAATTTCAAGGAGGTGGAAAACATTGGCTCAAAAGGTGGCTTCATAAGTTGACCGAGCACTAGATTCAAATCCCATGCGACCGGGGGTGGTCTGATGGGAGGTTTAGTGAGAGTCAGGCCTCTCATGAATCTTGCAACAAGAGGATGAGAGGAGATAGGTTGTCCATTTATATGTTTCAAGGATGCTGCAATAGCACTTAAATGGACTCTTACCGAATTCGTCTTGAGGCCTGCATTGGATAGATGCAGGAGATAATCAAGAAGAGAATTCAAAGGAAGTGCCAGAGGGTCAAGACCCTGCTGAGCACACCAAATGGAAAAACGTTTCCATTTGAAAGCATAGGAACGCCTGGTAGAGGGTTTCCTAGAGGCAGAAAGGATATCTTTCACTGGTTGGGAAAGATGAAAGTCTTGAAGGCTTAAGCCTTCAGTAACCAAGCACTGAGGTGAAGGGATTTGGGGTTTGGGTGCCACAAAGTCCCCTCCTCCTGAGACAGGAGGTCTGGCGCAGCTCCCAGATCCAAGTAGGATCCCTGGGAGAGCTGTAGAAGTAGAGGGAACCACACTTGGCGTGGCCAGCGTGGAGCTATGAGGATCATAGTTCCATGATCCCTCTGGAGTTTGAACAGAGTCTTGGGAATCAAAGGAATGGGTGGAAAGGCATATAGGAATGCCTGATTCCAATTCAGGAGAAAGGCGTCCGTAGCCTGAGCTCCCTGACACGGAGTTCTGGAACAGAACCGGGGAAGTTTGGCATTCCACGGACTTGCAAAGAGGTCTATGTCCGGGGTCCCCCATTCCTGAAAGATTCGGTTTATTTGGTCCAAATGTAGGGACCATTCGTGTGGCAGCAGAACTCGACTGAGCCTGTCTGCCCGAGAGTTTTGAACTCCTGGGAGATACACTGCTAGCAGGTGAATCTGATGCTCTCTGGCGAAGGCCCATAGTCTTAGAGCTTCGTTGCAAAGCGACAGAGAGCCCATCCCTCCTTGTTTGTTTATGTAAAACATGGCCACCTGATTGTCCGTCTGAACTAGGACAGTGAGGTTGGCTAGGAGGGAGTGGAAGACCTTGAGGGCAAGGTAAATTGCTCGCAGTTCCAGAAGATTGATATGAAGGGTGGTCTCCTGTAGAGACCAAGTGCCCTGAGTGGAGAGAGTTTGCAGATGGGCTCCCCACCCTGTTTGGGAGGCATCTGTTGTGAGGGTTGCTTGGGGTAGCAATGGTTGAAATGGAGCCCCCAACAACAGATTCTTGGTGGAAGTCCACCAGTGGAGGGACCAAAACAGACGATCGGAGGTTTGTATTTGGTCTGAGAGCGCTCCTGACGCCTGAGTCCACTGAGTGGCCAGGGTCCATTGAGCTGCTCTCATATGAAGACGAGCATAGGGCACCACATGCACTGTGGAGGCCATATGACCCAGTAGGCGTAGCATTTCCCTGGCTGTCAAGTGAGTGCTGGACTGAGCTTGGGAGGCCAAACTCAGGAGGCGCTGGCCTCGAACCTGTGGAAGGTAGGCCCTTGCAGTGATGGTGTCCAACTGGGCCCCTATGAATTCCAGAGATTGAGTAGGGATGAGTTGGGACTTGGGAAGGTTTACCACCAGTCCCAGATACTGCAAAAGGCTCCTTGTGTGGTCCAGGGAAATCTGGGCCTGTGACTGAGTTGGAGCTCGGATGAGCCAGTCGTCCAGATATGGGAAGACAAAGATTCCCATGCCTCTTAGAAATGCGGCTACGACTGCCATGCATTTTGTGAATACTCTTGGAGCAGAGGCTAGACCGAAGGGGAGTACTCTGTATTGGAAATGTTTTCCCTGAAACAGAAAGCGAAGATACTTTCTGTGGGATGGATGGATGAGTATATGTGTATACGCATCCTGTAGGTCTAGAGAACAAAGCCAGTCCTGACCCTGGAGGTAAGGAAGGAGAATGCCGAGAGACAGCATTTTGAATTTCTCCTTGAAGAGAAATTTGTTCAATTCTCTCAGATCTAGGATTGGTCTGAATCCCCCTGTCTTCTTTGGAATGAGAAAATAAGGGGAGTAGAAACCGGACCCTTGTTGAGGAAGAGGAACCTCTTCTATGGCCCCTTGGGCAAGAAGAGAGGAAACCTCTTGACCCAACAGGGTTAGGAGAGATGGGGGAGAATTGAATGGTCTCACCATATGATGGGGAGGAAGGCTGGAGAAATGAAGTTTGTAACCCTCTCGAATGATAGAGAGGGTCCATTGTTCTGTTGTGATTTGTTCCCATCTGGGAGCAAAGTGAACCAACCTTCCGGGTATGGTGAGAGGTTCTGGTTGTGTTAGAACCAGAAGTGGCAAGTTCCCTAGGAGCAAGTCAAAACCCCTGAGGGGTTGGAGCCTGCTGAGCTACAGTAGCTGCTGCAGGCTTAGCTCGTGCTTGTTTGGATTGCTGACGCTTAGCAGTATAGCGAGGTTGAGAAGACTGCTGGCCAGTATTTGAAGCAACTCTGGCCTTCTTATAGTAAGGCCTTTTAAAAGACTTTTTCTTAGTAGGAATTGAAGTGGACTTTGAAAGTCTTTCCAAGGTGGCATTTTCAGCATCCATCTGGGTGGCTTTGATTTGCCACTCTTCCCCAAATAAGTTCTCACCTGTACAGGGCAGATTCCGTAAGCCATCTAGAACCCAAGGTTCCAGATCAGAGGCCTGGAGCCAAGCAAGACGTCGGGCTGCAATAGCAATGCCCGAAGCCCTACTGGCTCCCTCAAAGGAATCATATGCTGCCCTATTAGAGAACTTAGAAACCTCTAAGAGTTGTTTCACTAGGGAAAGGAATCCCTGCTTTTTATCCTCAGGGATAAAGGGGGCAAAATGCTGCACCTTTTTGGCAAGTTCCTCCAGGAACATGCCCATATAGAGACTGTAGGAATTAATCCTGGCTATAAGCATACTAGCCTGGAAAATTTTCCTACCAAAAGAGTCCAAAGTCTTACATTCCCGTCCTGGAGGGGTGGAAGAGTGCCTTTTGGTACTCCTAATCTTCTTCATTGCAGACTTCACCACAATAGAGTGGTGGGGCAATTGAGTCTTTTGGAAACCAGGAGAAGGAGGGACCCTATACATGGTGTCCAACCTACGGGAATAAGGAGACAAAGTCAAAGGATTTTCCCAGAAATCCATCAGTTGTTCTTGAAGGATTTCATGGATAGGCAGGGTAACTGCCTCCTTAGGGGCCTTTGAGTATCCCAAAATATCCAGTTTTTGGATCTGGGTTCCTTTTCAGAGGATGTGGTAATAGAAAGGGCTGTAGCCATATCTAAAACAAAGTCCTGGAAGGACAAATCCTCTGGAGGGGACATTCTCCTTTTAGGAGAAGAGGGCTCCTCAGGTAAGTTGAGTGAAAACTCAGCAGAATCATCAGAGGAGTGAAAATCCTCAGAGGAATCGGTGCTTTCCTCTAACGCACGATACGCGTACCGATCGGTATCGATATCGGGCGTATCGGGTATGGAACCGGTATGGAGCGAAAGCCCATACGGTACCGACTTGCGTTTAGAGGTGGACGGCCTCGATACCGGCATGGCGGACGATACCGGTATCGGGCCCGGAACCGCTGAAAGCGGAACCGATGGCGTTGCAGCTTTAATGAAAGCCATGACGGCCTGCTGCATGGACTGTACAGTATCGCCCATGGACGCCATAGCTGCCTGGATGTCGGTACCGGAGTGACCCGGTACCCCAGAGCAGGCTAACAGGTGATCTGTCGAGGCCGTAGCATCGATATCAACCTGAGACCCCTGAATTGGCGTTTTTGGAAGTTGGACTTCCCGCCGGGGTTGTTTGGCTGGGGCAGGGTCCTCAAGTTCTAAGCTAAGAGCCTCTCGATGCTTTGAAGGAGATTTGCTCTTTGAGGACTTGCCCACAGAAGGTTTGGTTACCTGAGATCCATCCGGAGAAGAAGACCTGGATGACTGTGATGCTGTATTCTCTGAAGCAAACAGCACATGGAATTTGTTGGCCCGGTTCTGCAGCCCACGTTTAGACATGTGGGAGCAAGATGGGCAGTCCGGTATGGAATGGTCAGGCCCCAAACATTTCAGACACCAGTCATGGGTGTCTGTGACTGAAATAACAGCATTACATTTGGTACACTTCTTAAATCCAGGGGCTGGCTTCTCCATGAGGAGAAATTGAGTAGGCCGAGAGGCCTCTCTGAAGTGACCAAAAAGCTAAAAAATAAGAAAAAAGAATTATAATTTTTTAAAGAAAGAAAGAAAAGACCGGCGATACCGGTATCGGTATGGGGAAGGCAGGTACGCGGTCTAAAGAAACAAATAAAATAACAATTTCTTCAGCGGTGACAGGAACACGACCTGCTGGCTCCGCGGAAAAAGAGAAACTGAGGAGAGCTGTTCAGGAAGGCGGGAAGGCAGTGCGCATGTGCAGTGGGAGGTCCCAAAAGCTTCTATTCTAAGAAGCTGGGGAGCTTTCCCGCACGGGCTCCGTCGGTACCGACGTACCCATATGTGAGGACTTATTCCTGCTTGTTCCTGGAGATAACTGGTTATGCTGGTTCATAGAGACAGAGGTGTAAGGCTTACCGGGTTGTTCTTTGAGTCTCCAAGTAGCACTTCAGGAGCAATCCAGCCCTCTGTACCAGGAATCCCGGAGCGCAGGCTAAAGCTGTGCCGCCCATCCTGTAGTTTCTTGCATAAGCCAAAGTCGCAGATCACGGCTCTTACAGTCCCACATGAGTTTGGTAATGAGATCAAAATGTTGCATGGTTTTATATCCCGATGCACTGGAAAGCAGAACTGCTGGGGTTACCAAGAATGTGTTTAAGGAATATCCCAAACTTATTTAGTTCCTGAACTACACAGAAATGTTAGCATTTCTAATGGACTAATGTGGCAGCTGGGATGCCAGAATAAAACATATATACACTGAAATGGAACTGAATTAGATAAATAACCAAGCAGATTGGATGGGACAAACAACGTCTTTTCGGCCTTCATCGACTCTTACTTTTGGCCAAAAGAGAGAGCATACAACAGCAACTTCCGCCTCCTTTTCTGATCGAGAAATATAATTGAGCCAATTAAGTGCCCAGTATCCCTTGCGGTGTGCACAGGGTCAGGGTTACAAAAATTTACAATTCATCAGATAAAAAAGCTAAGGCCATGAATTCAAATCCCAGCTCTGTCATGGACTCTGTGTGACCTTCGGCAATTGCCTTAATGTCCCTAGATCAGAGTTTACCCAAGTGTAATTAGATACTAACTTTACTAGCCTTTTCCTTTCACCCCATTCAGATGGTCCAGCTTCGGACAACATACTGCTAACCACTCCAACCTACAACTGGCTACACGTAGTTTTCTAATGTGTTAATGTATTAAGCATACTGGAATCCTGTCAATGGAAATTCTTCCTCCTAAGCCTGGCATGTGGCCAGTTGGAAAGTGTACTGCTACTATTAACCATTTATACAGCACTACTAGGCATACACAGTGCTGTGCCAATCCAAGACAGAAAACAGAACAGAGGACTAGGGTGTTCTTAAGGGAAATGACAGGAGGTAAGGAGGTGTTGGGGCGGGTGTGCATGCGTGCATGTCATGAGGGATGTTTGGGAGATGCTCTTTTGCTTCCCTTCACCCAGCTGTGCACTCTCTCTCCCTTCCCTGCCATGCACTTATGGTTTCCCTGCTTTCTCTCCATGCTCCACTCCTTACTTGATTTCAAATGGCCTGGCTTCAAGCTCTGCTCTTCAGGCCAGCAGGACCAGGGACTCCTGCCAGTTCATCTCCCTGCTGCTTTGTAAAGAATGTGACTCCATTTGCATCTTTTTTGTGTGTAAATGTGCAGACAGATGCGTATGGAGGATAGACAAAACAAACAATCCTCTACAACTTTCCACAACTAGCTGGAGCCTCCCCAATAGGCGCGATCACTTAATGTGAAACACACCTAAAAATGCAGATGGTGAAATTTTCCTTACTGTTAATTTATTTTCCTGGAGTCCTACTAGACCAGTCAAGACAAGTGGGTTAAGTCCCCCTGCTAGCAGATGTCGAGACAGAGAAAGTAGAGCAAGCCAATCAGAGCTGTGACATCCTTATTGGTATATCTCCGAGGCACAGCTAAGTGTCTCCTCAGTACACGCATAGAAAGCAATGAAGACAAGAGACCAGTTTCAGAGACCCCGGCTCTGTCAGACAATACTGAACTATATACACGAATCAAGATAACTATATACAGGAACAGCATTAAGAACGCTCTGAGCTGTGAAAAGCAGGGTAAACAGACTGAAGGGGTGAGTGCTAGACTGGTCTAGCAGGACGCCAGGAAAGGAAATTAATGGTAAGGAAAATTTCTCCTTCCAGATTGTCCAACTAGGCCAGTCCAGACAAGTGGGATGTACTCAAGCTAATCCCCCTCTGGGCGGGACGACAGTGCAGCAGATAGAGCACAGTTACTTACCTGTAACAGGTGATCTCTGAGAACAGCAGGAATAAGTCTTCACATATGGGTACGTCGGTACCGACGGAGCCTGCGTGGGAACGCTCCCCAGCGTCCAGGAAGAAAGCCTTTGGGAGCATCCCACACGCATACGCGCTGCCTTCCCACCTATTCACTTCCCTCTCATCAGTTGGGTTTGTAGCTGAGACCGAAGGAGGGAAGTAGACAAATTAGAAAGAGAGAGAGAGAGAGAGAGAGAGAGAACAACTCCTAGGGGAGGTGGGTGGGTTGTGAAAACTTATTTCTGCTGTTCCCAGAGTAGTTACTCACCTGTAACAGGTGTTCTCCAGGAGCAGCAGGAATCACTCCTCACATATGGGTGTCATTGGCGCCGATGAAGCCCCAGCGGAGCATTTCCCCAGCTTTCTATGAAAGCCTTTGGGAATGCAGGCACGCATGCACGGTTCCCTTCCCGCCTAAAGGTGCCATCTTACCTCAGTCAAATGACATAGCTAAGAACAGCACACAAAAATATAAAAATAAACTATGTACAACTGCAACTCCCAGGGGAGGAGGGAGGGTTGTGAGGACTGATTCCTGCTGCTCCTGGAGAACACCTGTTACAGGTGAGTAACTACTCTTTCTCCAGGACCAAGCAGGAAGTCAGTCCTCACATATGGGTGACTCCCTAGCTCTGGGCTACCGAGGAACCCAGGCTGAACAAGAGAACTCCCTCTAGTCTCAGCAGCAAAGAAAGGCTTTTCAAGGACACAACCTCCACCGGTAGCCCAACAGAGGGCAGGAGGGCAGGAGTTGCCTAAACCTCAAAGAGATTCCGGAGTACTGCCTGGCCAAAAGCACTGTCCCTACAGGACTCCCTCTCCAGGCAGTAATGGGCCGCAAAGGTCTGGCTTGAAGAACAAGTTGCAGCCCTGCAGATGTCTACCAAGGGCACAGAGCGGAGATGAGCCACTGAGGCAGCCATTGCCCTGACACGATGGGCCGTGACCCTACCCTGCAAAGGAAGGTCAGCCGCCTTGTAAGCCCAGGTGATACAGTCAGCCACCCAGATGGACAAGGTACACTTGGACACAGCCAACCCCAACTTATTGGGGTCAAAGGATACAAAGAGCTGAGTAGCCCTTCTATGCCCCTGCGTATGGTCAAGGTAGAAGGATAAGGCCCTCCTACAGTTCAGGGTATGGAGGACCGCTTCAGCCTGGCTTGCATGAGGCCTAGGGAAGAATGTTGGAAGAACCACCTCCTGATTGAGGTGGAAAGAGGAGACAACCTTCGGGAGGAACTTTGGATGAGTCCTGAGGACTACCCGGTTCCTATAAATCCTGGTGTAAGGCCTGTCACAGACCAGGGCCTGAAGCTCACTTACTCGCCTAGCCGAAGTAAGGGCTATTAGGAAGAGTGTCTTCCAGGAGAGGAAGCATAGTGGACAAGTAGCCATCGGCTCAAAAGGAGGGCAAGTCAGTTGCTGCAAGACCACATTGAGCTCCCACTCAGGGGCAGGAGGACGGATGGGAGGCTTGAGCAAAAGCAAGCCCCTGAGAAAGCGGGACACCAAGGGTTGACCAGATAGAGATTGCCCCTCTACCAATGACTGGTGAGCTGCTAGAGCTGAGAGGTGGACCCGAACAGAATTGGACTTAAGTCTCTGATTGGATAAGTGCAGTAAGTACTGAAGAACTACTGGCACAGTACAGGAGAAAGGATCCTCTGTACGTAGGTGACACCACACAGAAAACCTCTTCCACTTGAGAGCATAGGTTTTCCTAGAGGACTGTTTCCTAGAAGCTAGGACAACCTCCTCAACTTCCTGAGGTAGGCCCTAGGGAGCCAAAACTACCCTTGCAGCCTCCAGGCCATCAAATTGAGAGATTTGAGATTGGGGTGAAGAAGGAAACCTTGGTCCTGTGTGAGAAGGTCGGGTTGCAACCCCAGAGGCAGTGGAGGATCTACCGCCAGTTGAAGCAGAAGAGGAAACCAAGGCTGTCTCGGCCACCTGGGAGCTACCAGCAGGACCGAGGCCTTGTCCTGGTGAATCTTGAATAGGGTTCGGGCCACCAAGGGCATGGGAGGAAACGCATAGAGGAAGCCCTGAGACCAAGATATCAGAAAAGCATCCGCTGCTATCCGCAGAGGATGCGGTTGCCTGGAGCACAATTTTGGCAGTTGCTTGTTCATGGGGCTGGCAAAGAGATCCATCAAAGGGAGACCCCATTTCAGGAAGATCTTCTGAACTACTGAAGGATGCAGCTGCCACTCATGGGGCTGCAGTATCCGGCTTAACCTGTCTGCCAGGTAGTTGTCCTGGCCTGGAAGGTACACAGCCCTGAGGAGCATGTTGTGCTTGAGGGCAAAAGAACAAAGGTCCTGAGCTTCCCGACAAAGGATCCTGGACCCAGTCCCGCCCTGTTTGTTCACATAAAACATGGCAACTTGGTTGTCTGTCTGAATCAGGACAGACTGTTGAGCCAGGGTAGGAGTGAAAGCTTTGAGTGCTAATCGAATAGCTCTGAGTTCGAGGAGATTGATCTGCTGTGCAGCTTCCCAGGGAGACCAGAGGTCCTGGGTGCACTTGCCCAGACAATGCGCTCCCCAGCCTTGCATGGAGGCATCTGTGGTTAGCATCACTGTGTAACCTGGAATCTGAAAGGGCACCCCTTTCAGCAGATTGGGTGGGTGTAGCCACCAGTTGAGGGAGTGCAGAAATGGTCTGGACACCCTTATCCTGTCTCTGAGGCTGCCTGTGGCCTGTGACCACTGAGTCCAAAGGCACCACTGTGCAGGCCTCATATGGAGCCTGGCATTGGGGTCACATGTACTGTCGAAGCCATGTGGCCTAGAAGCCGCAGGCAGAGTCTGGCGGAGACCAGGGACCTGCTGAGAAACTGACTTGCCAAGGCCATCAACCTCCGGGCTCTGTTTTCTGGCAAGAATGTCTTTGCCAGGAGAGAGTCCAACCTTGCCCCTATGAACTCCAAGTTCTGGGAAGGGAGCAAAGTGGACTTTGCGAAGTTTATGACAAACCCCAGGCGTTGTAGAAGAGCAGTGGTCCTGAGGGTGGCTTGATGGGCCTCCTGACCTGTCTGACCCCTGATGAGCCAGTCGTCCAGATAGGGGAAGACAAAGATGCCCTGATTTCTCAGGTAGGCCGCCACCACTGCTAAGCACTTTGTAAAGACTCTGGGGGCGGAGGTGAGGCCAAAAGGCAGCACTCTGTACCGATAATGGTTTCCTCCCACGATGAACCTTAGGTACTTTCTGTGGTCTGGATGAATGAGGATGTGAGTGTACGCATCCTTTAGATCTAAGGAGCATAGCCAATCTCCCTGCTGGAGGTAGGGCAGAAGGGTTCCAAGAGTAAGCATCTTGAACTTTTCTTTCACTAGGAACTTGTTGAGGTTCCTGAGGTCCAGAATAGGACGAAGGCCACCGGTCCTTTTGGGCACCAGGAAATACCTGGAGTAGAATCCGTGACCTTGCAAGTGGGGAGGCACAGGCTCCACGGCCCTGTCCAACAACAGACCCTGAAGCTCCTGACGGAGAAGGTCTGTGTGCAGAGGAGGCCTTGGAGGCTCCCCCGGAAAATATGGGGGTGGCAGTTGGTGGAAATGGAGGGCATATTCCTTGTGGATTATCTCCAGCACCCAATTGTCCCCGGTGATAAGGGGCCACTGGTGGGCAAAGAGGGCGAGACGACTTCCTGTGCAGGGTTGGGAGAGCAGTGGAGGAGAGGCTATGCTCAAGGAGTCAAAAGCCCCCACCCTGCTGAGTGATAGCAGGGGCCTGAGGCTTGGGGGTCCTCTGCCTACGGGGTCCATTACCCTGGCCCTTAGCTTGCTGACCCTGGGGGGCAGCCTGATATTGTGGGTACTGTTTGTAGGCAGTGCCCTTCCTCGGGTAAAAGGGCTTTTTACCCGAGCCCTTTTTTTTATGAGAAGGGGCAGAGATCTTCCTCGACAGCCTTGTCCGGGTGAGGTGCTCGGTCTCGAGCTGAGCGGCCTTCTCAGTCATGGGCTTGCCAAAAAGGTTTTCACCTCGGCAAGGGACATCGACCAACTTGTCCTGAACCCATGGCTCGAGGTCCGATGACTGCAGCCATGCCTGGCATCGAGCCGCGATGCCGGCTGCCGCAACTCGGGCCGAAGCCTCGAAGCCATCGTAGGCGGCGCGGGACATGAACTTCGAGCAGTCCTGAATCCCCGAGGACAAGGACTTAAATCTCTGCAAGGGTTCCCCAGAGAGACCAGCAGAGAATCCGGCCAACTCCTTGGCCAGATCCCGCAAGTACATACCCATGTACAGCTGGTAAGACTGGACATGGCAAGCAAGCATCGAGCCCTGAAAACACTTTCTACCGACGCCATCTAGGTTTCAGGCCTCCCTTCCAGGAGGCACCACGGAGTGCATCTTCTGACTCTTCAGACGATGCATGGCCAATTCCACAACCATGGAATGGTATGGTAGCTGTGCCTTCTGAAAACCAAGGCTCTTACGGAGCCGATAGATCGAATCGACTCGCTTGCTAAGAACCGGCGCCGAGGCCGGTGCCTCCCACATACGGAAGAGGAGCCATACAAGCATCAGAGGAACCGGGACAGTAAAGGCCTCCTTCGGAGGAGAGTCATACTGCAGCACCTTGAGCTCTTCAGCTCGAGGGTCTTCCTCGGGATCCGCCGGAATAGCCAAGGCAGTGGCCATATCCCGGACGAACTCCGAGAACCGGGTGTCCTCCGGGGGGGACCTACTCCGGGGCTCAGACTGCGGTGAGTCCGAAGGGACGCACAGAGTCTTAAAGGTGTCAGAAAACTCCTCGTCCTCCGTCTCCCAAGCCGACTCATCCAAGGAAGAGTCGGGGTCCGACCCCGCGGGGCCCTGGAGCACCCACCCCGACGCCGGAAGCACCGGCGTCGACACCCTCGGTCCCGAACAGGAGGTCGAGGGGGACCGCGACCGAGGTCGACTCCGAGCCACGATGGACTCGAGTATCGGCTCGGTCTCTGGGGTCGACTTCGATGTCGATGTCCCGGTGGCCGGGGCAGATGCGCCAGACAGGCTGGCCATCAGTGCCCGCTGCTGCTCCATGAAGGCAGACATTCTGCTCTCCAAGCCTGTCATCCTGAGACTCAGCTCGAGAGACGCAGCAGCCACCGACTCAGGCCCTGGCGGCGCCGGGCCCGACGTCGGCTCCCTGGGAGGAGAGTCCACGAGGACTACGGGGCTTACGTGTCCAGCAGACTCCGGCTCCACACGAGGAACTTTGGCAGGCTTCTCCGGTCCCACAGGCCCGGGGCGACGGGGGTTTTAGACCTGGCCCTGGAGGAGCCAGGGACCTCTTCCGACGACGCCCTCGCGAGCCATTTCTTCCTCTTGCGTTCCCGGTCGGGGGACCCCCTTGTCCAAGGAGCTTCGACGGCGCTCGGGATCGGAATCCTGAGATGTCGAGGCCTCAGACGAGGTCTGGGCCCAGCCGGAGGCTGAGTCCGAGAAAAGCCTTTCCTTTTGCTGCTGGCGACTTTGCAGTGCCTTGGAAGACATTTTTCCACAGGCCCCGCACGACTTAGGATCGTGGTCGGGGCCCAGGCACCGAAGGCAGCAGTCGTGTGTGTCGGTGAGAGACATTAGTTTCTTACACCGATCACACTTCTTAAAACTACTGGAAGCCATCGGGGAAAAAAAAAGAGTCCCCGTGAGATCAAAAGACCGGCCTTCCAGGGAAAAAGAGAAAAAAGGGCGCGAACGCCAACCACTAAGGGCAAAAACCGAAAAAGTGGAATCGGGCTCGATACCGGTGTACCGAACCTGGCGGGAGGGGAACCGGCGTCGAACCAGTAGAAAAAGAGCAAAAAAATCGCTGAAAAATCTAATTTTAACTGGGAAAACTGGACACACGTCCGGTGGGCTTCACGGAAAAAAAGAGACAGAGGTAAGATGGCACCTTTAAGCGGGAAGGGAACCGCGCATGCGTGCCTGCATTCCCAAAGGCTTTCATAGAAAGCTGGGGAAATGCTCCTCTGGGGCTTCATCAGCACCGACGACACCCATATGTGAGGACTGACTTCCTGCTTGATCCTGGAGAAAGCACAGTTACTTACCTGTAACAGGTGATCTCTGGGAACAGCAGGAATAAGTCTTCACATATGGGTACGTCGGTACCGACGGAGCCTGCACGGGAATGCTCCCCAGCATCCAATCAGAAAACTTTTGGGAGCATCCCTCGCGCCTGCGCACTGCCTTCCTGCCTTTTCCACTGCCTCTCCTCAATTGAGTTTCATAGCTGAGACAAAAGGAGAGAAAGAGGAAAGGAAGATAGATAGATAGATACAACTCCTAGGGGAGGTGGGTGGGTTCTGAAGACTTATTCCTGCTGTTCCCAGAGATCACCTGTTACAGGTAAGTAACTGTGCTATCTCCAGGAACAAGCAGGAATGAGTCTTCACATATGGGGACTCCCTAGCTAGAGATGTCAGGGGGAGATCCCATAAAATGTGTGTCCCTGGATCAGGACTGCAGTACCCACACATGGATCTCCAGCATCCCATGAGGGATGGTGGGTAGAAGTTGAACGGAGAGGAGCTGTAAGAAAACAGCAAAGCTAAGGACTACAGGAGAAGAGTCCTTGGTATGCATGATAAGTACCATTAAAATTATTTAATGAACAATCACAAAATGGATCTTACCTACTGGGTTGTAGGAAGTAGAGAGCGTGATGGAGTCTACTGGAGATTCAGTAGAGGATCGTCAAGGTGACCTCACGCAGTGAGGGTGAAGGTCCAAATCTGGAATTGGCAGGTGCCCCAGGTGTCAACTGGGGTAGTATAAGAACGGCAGGTCTTCAGTTGAAAGCTTTATGGAAAAAAGCTGAAAACTCTTTTAGCTACAGAGTCATTGACATTGAGGAGTAAAAGAGGAAGACTGACCGATTTGGACAAGTAGCCCAGTCCTGGAGGGAAAAAGGGGTATGGAAAAAAGCCCGTATTCCCAAAGAGGACAGATGTGTGAAGGGCTGAAACCTCAGCACTACTGCAGATCTACATTGTCTTTCCTAGCTGGTGAGAGATAGGAAAGATATTGAAGCATGATGCTTCAGGGATAGCGAGACCTAGAGTAAAGTGGAAGCTGCTAGTACCACAGTAGTGGTTTTGTGCATAACAGCCCCTACATAGCGAGGGACAGTACGAAGATATGCAAACCCACTGTCTGGAACCTCTATGAAGGTAAAAACCTTTATAGCAGAGACAGTTAGGGAGATAGTATGTAAGACATATCTACCTATAAAAACAGATATATAGATAGAGGGATATATATATATATATATATATATATATATATTATATATAGGGGCATAACCCATGCATACACAGCTTACAGACATATGTATGTATAGAAATAAATAGAGATATATACATACATGAATATGTAAACTTGAAAATACATATTTGCAACTAAGCCCCATAAGAACATTCACATGGAAGATGTGAAGGAGAAAGATTCATCTAATAACAAGGAGGTGGAACCTACTTGAAAAGATATATAGAGAATCTATTCCTCGTGGGCTAAGAGGGTGCGGGAATGCTATCCAGTGAAATAACCAGGATGGTTGCGTGAAAAAACTGAGGATAATATCAGTCTGTAGAGAGCAAGTCGTGAGTTCTGTAGAACTCTGACATGGTAAATGGACAGGAAACGCATAGAGGGAGATACCAGGATGACCCACTGGAGGGACACAGGGGTATCATGCGTTACTAGTAGAATATGTGCTGTCCATGAGGAGTAGGATAGCATGAGGCCAAGCTGTAAGGAAAAAACAGCATATTCCTGCAGGATTGGGAAAGTCCTTGGACATTCATGCAGAAAAAGCTTATATCCTGTATTATAACAGGAGACAAGAGGGTGTGGAGAACCCTCACAGTCATGGAAAATGACTGATAAGCCTTTTCTACTATATGGAATAGTCATCAGAGACAAAGTTCAATGCTCTCTAGCAAGGGCCCATAGTAGAAAGCTTCTCTGAAGATTGCAGAGAGCATTATGCAGGAGAATTAGGAGATAAAACTGACTGTAGGTCAGCTGAGTTGCCAAATCCAAGGAAATGGAGATGGCCAGAAAGAAGATAATATAAGAAGCCTGAAGTGAGTAGGATTATCCAAGATAGATGAGGACTATCTTGGAATCACTACTAAGGCTAGACAGACTGGAAACTTGTGGAAAAGTACCAGTAGATCAATCACTGGAACTCCTGCATGAATAGCAACTGAAAGAGACAGCAGAGGGAATCTTCCTGTGAAAACACAGAGAGAACAGACAAAGGGAGAGGAGTAGTCCTGTCCTTGTCTGATAAGCTGTCTAGAGAATTTATTCAAAGAAAAACTACACTGGAATGAAAGGTGTACAAGTATGGTACCACTCAATCAGGAGAAAACCTGGATGAGATGGTAGAAAAACAGGAACTGAAGGGTGACTTACCATATGGTGAGTCAGCTGAAGAAAAAAATGTTCATGTTGGGACAGAAACTATCATGGGATAGTAGTTAACTTCTCTTCTTGGTAGGAAGAAGAGGAGAAATCTGTAACCCATAGACAAGAATATCCTGACAGCTCAGTACATCCTGAAGAAAGGAAGCCATCTGTAGAGCTTTAAAGAAAAAAAAACAGTGAACAAACTTCTGCTAAGAAGAGGTTAACTGTAGGTTGCAACCTTCAGGAACCTATGGTTGCTGGGTATGCTCAGACTGGCTAGAGTTTGGATTCTTCAGACCAGGACGAGGTGTCCCCTGCTTGAGTACATCTGGATGATGGGCAGGAGAACAGTGAAACCTTCTTTTCTTAGGGAAAGAAGGTTTGGTAGGACATTTCCTACCTCTGGGGGAAGAAGGCGGCTTAGGATGGTTTCCAGAACCAGGGAAGTCAGTGGAGCAGAGAGCAACCTGACGTAAAGCCTCCTTATTGAAGAGATTTTCTCCAGTACAAGGAGAATTACCCAGTGTGTGTTGTGCCCATCTGCTCAAGTCTGAAGCCTAGAGCCAGGCTCTACGACGTGCTCCTATGGCAATAGCAGAGGATCTGCTAACAGACTCAAAAGGCCTTTTCTCACCGCCCAAACACTTACTACACTCCTCCTGTCCTTGGTTATGTCCCGTGTTGATTTTTGTAATTCTATTCTAACCGGTCTCCCTGTCACACAGCTTCACCGCCTCCAGCGCATCCAAAACACTGCTGCCCGTCTCATTTTCCACTCCTCTCCCCGTGATCACGTCACACCCCTGCTCATTCACCTCCACTGGCTTCCTGTCAAGTCCCGTATCCATTTCAAGATCCTGACCATTCTTCACCGTGTTCTTTATTCCCATTCCCCTCAGTACCTCGCTGACCTCGTTCATTTTCATTCCTCAGCTCGCTCCCTACGGTCTATGCACCTCAACCGCCTTCATCTTCCTTCTCCTGCTCACGCTCACCTACAGTCCACCCGTTCCTCTGCTTTCTTTTTCCTTGGCCCTGCACTATGGAACTCTCTCCCCACCTCCATCCGGCTTGAACAGTCATTTACCACCTTCAGAATCAAACTCAAAACCCATCTCTTTGCCCTTGCCTTTGACCTCCCTGACCCTTCTGTGTAGCCTATTCCCCCTCTCTTCCCTTCTCTCCTCCCCCTGCCTGTCTCGTTGACTGATTCTGTTGATTTGCTTTCCTGTTTTTATTGTAACTTCCTTTCCCTTTTCACAAATATGATTTCTTTATGTTATTGTATCATGTGAACCGCTCTGATGTTTACTGAAGGGCGGTATATTAAGCTCAATAAACAAACATAAACATAAAAGAGTCTAGAGAAGCACGAGAAAGAAACCAAGAGAGATTCTGGTTTTGACTAAGAAGTAAGGAATAGTCTGCAGCCTTAGGCTCTGATAGAAAAGGAGTCAAAAGAGATAATTTCTTTGTGATCTCCTGAAGGGATAGACTCATATAAAAAATATAAGAGATAATCCTTGATGCCAGCATAGATGTTTGGAAGGTTTGACGTCCAAAGGCATCAAGTGCTCTAGATGCACGACCTGGCAGATAAGAAGAATGCTTCTTCTTGCTTTTACCTTCCTCATTGCTGATTCCACTACAATGGAATGATGGGGAAGTTGAGTCTTTTGAAACCCTGGAGAGGGGGGCACCTGATGCAGAACATTAGTTGCTGCAGAAGGTGAGGGAACCCTTAAAGGTGATTCCCATATTCTCAGAAGAAGATCCTGCAAAGAATGATGTAAAGGAAGCATTATATTTTCCTTTTCTGCAGGAGAGCCTCGAGTAGGATCACAGCCAGGGATAGGAATAGCAAGAAATATTGCCATGTCAAGGAGAAATTTCTGAAAAGAGGGATCTCCAATGGGAACTATCCCTGGGCAGGCTAAGGTTGAAGGAGCAGCCTGTGCACCAGAGGATGTACTGGTCTGGTGCAGAAAAAGAACCCCACTAGGATGGATAGTGGTACTGGCAGTCACGATTTGAGGCAGTCAGTACTGCATCGTCAATGCCAGGTATCGATTCCAAACTAGGCATAGAGAGGATCGATGGTGCCGATGTAACTGCAGGAACCGATATCGATACCGATACCGGTAGCTGAGTCGGAATCGGAGACGGTAACGCCCTCGAAGCAGTCATCGGAGGCTGCTCAAGCGGTACCGAGGCAACCAGAAACGCTTGGTGAATATCCTCGTTACTGCGTATCCGGAAACGATAAGGGTCGGTTCCGAGACACGTCGCTACCCAGTCATCTAGACTAGATATCGATTCCAGACTCGGCATCGAAGGGAGCGAGTCCATCGATGCATGTCTAGAGGGTACCAACGTCGGTGGTGGTATCGGCGATGTTGTCGATACAGGAAAGTCAATCTGGGTCGTATCGATCGGTCCCGAAGGTACCGAGAACGCCAGATGACGATCCCTGGTGAAGAGTGGATCACTCAACACCGGTGCCGATGCCGGGGTATCGGTACCGCTCGAAGCGGATGCCACCACCGAGCATGGCTGAGATACAGGAAAGTCAATTTGGAACGTATCGATCGGTCCCGAAGGTACCGAGAACGCCAGATGACGATCCCTGGTGAAGAGTGGATCACTCAACACCGGTGCCGATGCCGGGGTATCGGTACCGCTCGAAGCAGATGCCACCACCGGACATGGCTCAGGTATGTTCTGTGAGGGGTGAGCCCCAGGAACAACCTGAAACCCCTGAAATGCTTTGGAGCCCGGAGACTCCCGCCGGGGTTTTAATGCCAATGGGGTCTTGAGGGCAAGGCCGGAGCTGTCATCATGCTTGGCATGAGACCTACCACTCAAGGATTGGCTAGTCTTAACAGACTGTTTGTGGGTTACCTGATCCTGTAGAGAAGAAAAGGCCGGTGCCCTCACTCCAGGAGGGAAAACGGTATCGAGGGAAACTCGAAAGAGGGAAGTTCTTCTCACAGTTTTGCAGCCTGATTGTTCAGGGGAAAAAGGGTCAGGACCCAAACAGGTTAGACACCAGGCATTGGAGTCTAAAAAGAAAACACTGCTTCCACAGTGAAGGCACTTCTTAGGAGAAGGCTCCATGATGGAGAGGCCTTGTAGGCCCAAAAAATGTAAGACAGAAACTGAGGGAAAAATTTCCCTGAGTTTAAGAAAAGGAAAAGAAAAAGAAAAACCCACCGGCGGTACTGGTGGCGGCGGGAAAAACAGCCGCGACCACAAGAAAACAAGAAATAAAGGATTTGAAGAAAAGTTTCTGCGGTGACAGGAGGACGTCCTGCCGGCTCCGCGGAAAAATGAAAACTGAGGAGAGGCAGTGGAAAAGGCGGGAAGGCAGTGCGCAGGTGCGAGGGATGCTCCCAAAAGCTTTCTGATTGGATGCTGGGGAGCATTCCCGTGCAGGCTCCGTCGGTACCGACATACCCATATGTGAAGACTCATTCCTGCTTGTTCCTGGAGATCACTTGTTACAGGTAAGTAACTGTGCTATCTCCAGGAACAAGCAGGAATGAGTCTTCACATATGGGGACTCCCAAGCTAGAGATGCCTGGAGGAGGTCCCAGCATGTTGCAAATCTAATGGATGGGCCATGCTACTTCCCAGAACCTCAGGCATCCAAGGGATGGAGGGTAGGAGTTGAATTAAAAGAAAGAAAAAGGGGGGGGGGGGTGCTGTGGAACAGCTTGACTAAACAAGGTATCCAGAGGGGAGTCCTTGTGTAGACCATAATTGTTAATAAGTGAAAAATGAGTCCCAATTTTCTAACGTGGACCTTACTCAGAAGTATTGTGAAGTATTTGTTGAGGCTAATATGGGTCTGTTGTCAAGAGCCATTACAGTATCCTCAAAGAAATTCCCTTACTGTGAAGTACAGGAAAATAAATTCTGCAGTACAGGTAGAGATAAGAAGCCTTAATGGCTAAAACCAATCCCAGGAGAAAAAACTGGGGGAGTTTAAATGAGGTTGGACTTTGGAGAAAAAGCTAAAGCTTCTGTAAATTCCAAAGTTTAAAACTCTTTTTCCTTGGAGCAGAATAAGGCCCTAGGAAAGAAAAGAGAGAAATCTGACTGATCTGGATGAAAAGGTAGAGATACCTTTTGCAGAAAAAAGGATGGGTCTTTAGGACCCTTTTATGCAAAATGAAAAATTTGTACTAGGCGGTGTAGCCCTCAATCTCTGAAGATCAGTAATGTCTTTCATAAGTGACGTCACTTAGGATAATGACTTTACATGTAGAGCTTCAGATGTGACGTAACCAGAAAGGTTACGGTAAAAGAAGGTATTTCCTAATTTACCATAGAAATTGGTTGTCCATTTAAACCTTATGGTATGCTGTAACAGCATTAATATGAACAGTAACAAATCTTTCAGAGTCAGATATTAAAAAGAGATTCATCTAATAATAAGAAGGGTTAAGACCTACTTGAGAATATTGATGGAGAATCTCTTTCTGGTTAAAGTGAAAGAACCATAGAGAAGGTTTCAAGGAAACCGGTAGGATGTTCTTTACTTATAACGGGAAGTCTAGGTTTCTTTAAAAAAACCTAGCCCTTGAATAACCAGGTCTTGAGACGTACGTGAAGGAGTGCAGAGGAGATCCTTAGTCTTAAGACAGCAAGTCTGGATCCTTCTATAACTTTAGTGTAGTAGCTGGAGAAAAAGATGCAATATAAGAGGATATCATGCTTGCCTCTTTATGAGGGCAATATGAGTATCATGCGTTCTTTGTTCATTATAAGCTTCAATGAAGTATTTGGAATTAGAAGGAATACACAAAATAAGGACCGACTGCAGTGAAAAAGGAATGCATTCCTTTTGTAAGAGTTCCACTGGAGATGTGGAACCACCTAGGGAATTGTGCAATTCCTTAAACTTTCACTGGTTCCCTTTCCTTAAAAGGAAAAATTTAAGGAAGATGGTAAGAATAGGAGAACCAGTCAGGTAGGAGCATGACTGGGCAGAGTCTACCAGCTGAAGCCTTTTTAACCATCTGGGAGCTACCTACTAGGGGTGGCTCTGACGCTCTCTGTCAAAGGCCCTTAGTTGCAGAGCTTTATTGTATTGTTGCAGAGAGCATGTTATAGGTTGCTTAGGTGAGATCTGGCTGTTTGATTGCCAGAGTGCAACCTAATCTATTCTGCTGGAGACAAAAAGAATTGAAGATGGCTAAGAATAGTAGACAGGCCTCTTGCCCTGCAATGATAAATTGTCCAAGTGGGTTCTGGAACCTTTCTTGGAGTTATCTGTTATTAAGGCAGCAGAAAAGTTAGATCCTATAGATTGGAAAAGGACCGACAGACATAATTAGGAATGGTAATACTCAATTTTTGTCTGATAAGCTGTCTTAAAAGAAGTATTTGAGAAGGTCAGCTGGAAGATACGCAAGCAGCGTAGATTAGGCAGAAACCTTTGTGAGCTATATGCTTAAGCGAGCTCATATAACCCACATGGTGTTTTTTTTTTTTTTATAGGTTTCGTAAGCGTTTGAGCTGACTATACTCAAATGAACAGAATAAATCTGATAAGGATTACCAGAATGCTGTTCTGCATTTTGTAATAATGCAGAAAAAGAAGATCGCAAAGGGGAGAACCCCCTTGCAGTCAAATTTTGAGATATCCTCGTACAGGAGATTGTCAAGGTGAAGGGCATAGCTCACCTTGTTGTTAGTTGTTACTCCTCTTTTTCCTTCAAAAAGGAGAGGAGAAACCTGTTACCTTTAGGGCATGATTGAACTCAATAGCTCTTGGAGCTAGAAGAGTGGATTTCTCTTGTGGCAAGAGATTCATGCCTAGAGTCGAGGATTGATTCAGTGTATCACTGATATCTCAGCATGGATGAACTGTAGATACTTCTGTTGATAAGAAGTAGATTTACAGGTTCTAAAACTCAAACAGGAAAAAAAGATTTAGTAAATAAAATATCAGAAACCCTGCGACTGCTGGGTTTGCTGAGCCTGTTGAGGGTTTGATTTTCTTAGCCTGGTTTGATGTTGCCCTTTTTGGGAAACATCTGTATGATGGTTAGAAGATGGATAAAACCTCTTTCCCCTAAGGGAATAAAGCTTCTTAGGAGATTTTTTATTAGCTGGGAGAGAGGAAAGTTTTGACAATCCTCTGAAAGTAACATTATCAGTGCTTAACTGATTAGCTTGAAATAAAGCATCCTTGTTAAAGAGATTCTCACCAGTACAAGGAGTATGTCCCAGCCTTTCTTGTACCCATTTGTCCAAGTCTGAAGCTTGGAGCCAGGCCATGCATCATGCTCCTATGGCTATAGCAGAAGTTCTGCTAATAGACTCAAAACAGTCCAGAGAAACACGATTAAGGAACCTAGAGATATCTTGAGCATGATTGACTAATAAGAAATAGTCTGCTCTTTTATGCTCTTGAAGAAAAGGGTTCAAAAGCTTTAAGTTCTTTGTGACCTCTTCAAGAGAGAATCCCATATAGAATATATATGAGATAATTCTTGCTGAAAGCATGGATGCCTGGAAGCATCGATGTCCAAAGGCATCTAAAGTCAGACTCACGACCTGGCGGATAAGAGGAGTGCTTCTTTGCACTCTTAATACGCCTCATTGCTGATTCTACAACCATAGAATGATGAGGAAGTTGAGTCTTTTGAAAACCTGGAGAAGGTGGCACCTTGTACATAGTGTCAAGTGTTTTAGAATGTGGGGATACCGTTAAGGGAGTTTCCCACATTCTTAATAATAGATCCTGTAAGATCTGATGCAAAGGAAGCATGATCACCTCCTTTGGAATCCAGGGGAATTGCAGGGTTTCTGAATCCCCTGGTATAGATTCTTTACCAGGTATAGAAATGGCAAGTAACTTTGCCATATCAAGCAGAAAAGCTTGAAAAGAAATCTCTTCTGAGGCGGACCCTCTGAAATGAGGGGTAAAAGCTGGAACTGTTGAAAGTTCAGCCTTGGTACCGATGGATTCATCCCAGTCATCGGGATCGGAAGACTTGAAAGGATGAAGCATCAGATTTTCGTTAGAGATGTCTTCGCTACCGCTCGAGGCCGGTCCCGAGACGAGTCGGTACCGAATCCTCCATGCTAGAGAGCGAATCCAGGCTCGGCATCGAAGGAAGCGAGTCTGTCGAAGAAAACATCGACAGTACCGACACCGGTGACGATGTCGATACCGAAGCCGATACCGATACTCGGGGAACGGTCTGCAGTGACTCTAGTGGTACCAAAGGAGCTGAGAGCGCTAGACTACGTTCATCGGTGAGGAGTGTTTCATCCATCACCATAGCCGATGCTGGGGTGTTGGTACCGCTTGAAGCGGCCACAACCACCGAGCATTGCCCAGGTATGTCCATGGAGGTAAGAACCTCAGGAACAACCTGGAGCCCCGTTAATGCTTTGGAGCTCGAAGACTCCCACCGGGGCTTTATTGCCAAAATGTCCTCGAGGGCAATGCCAGAGGCATCTCGATACTTAGAAGGAGATCTACCACTCGAGGACTGGCTAGTCTTAACAGACTTTTGTTTGGTTATCTGATCCTGGAAGGAAGAAGATATTCTGGCTGGTGACATCGAGTCCAATGTGAACCGGGTATCGAGTTGTGCTCGATCCTGAAGACTTCTTCTGTTTGAGCTCCAGCAGGAGAGACACTCCAGTGGGCAATGGTCAGGACCTAAACATTTTAGACACCAAGCATGAGTGTCTAAAAATATATTTGTACCGCCACACTTTGGGCATTTCTTAAGGATAGTGGCTGGCTTTTCCATAATGGAAAGGATAGAGGCCTAGTGGCCAAAAAATCGTCAGGCACTAAACAGGAAAATATTTCCTAGAAAAAAGAAAAGATTTTTCAAGAAAAGAAAGAAAAGCACCGGCGGTACCAGTGGGCGTCGAATGAAGGCAGGCGCGACCACAAAAAATAAGAATAAAAAAGAAGAATTTTCTGCAGTGACAGGGATATGTCCTGTCGGATCTGCGGAAAATGAAAAACTGATGAGAGGGAATAGGTGGGAAGGTAGCGCGCATGTGTGTGGGATGCTCCCAAAGGCTTTCTTCCTGGACGCTGGGGAGCGTTCCCGCGCAGGCCCCGTCGGTACCGACGTACCCATATGTGAAGACTCATTCCTGCTTGTTCCTGGAGATCACTTGTGCCCCAAATCGTACCTCTGTATGTGCCTGTATGTTGAGCTGGTAGTGCTGCACAAAGGTAGACCAGGATGACCAGGTCGCTGCTAGACAAATATCCAAGGGAGTTGCAAAGGCTAACTCCGCCCACGGAGAAGGTAGAATATGCCTTAAGCCCTGGGGGGAAGAGGCCGGTTGACCAAGAGATAAGCCGAGATAACTGCTTCGCGAATCCACCGGCCAAGCGTTGCCTTGGACACTGCCTGGCCCTTCCTAGAGCCCGAAAAGAGGGCAAATAGATGGTCAGAGAGGCAGAAGGAATTTGTGACCTTGAGGTATCGTAAGAGTACCCTCCGGACATCAACATACCAGAGATCCTGGTCACCCCCTGCACACTTTGGAGAAAAGGAAGGCAAGGAGATAACCTAATTCACATGAAATGTGGAGAGCACCTTGGGAAGAAAGGAAGGAACAGTCCGCAAGGTGACGCCTTCAGGTGAGCAGGCCAAGTACAGGTTGTGGCATGACAAGGCCTGCAATTCTGAGATGCACCTTTATTTATTTATTTAACAAACTTTTATATACCGCAACCTTCCGTTGCTCAGGTGCGGTTTACAAATAACAGTTGAGGAGACAGAATGGCATTTCTGTTTACATTGAACATTATATGAATTATATACATGAATAAATTAACGTTTTTAAACTTTTAACTTTGGAGAACTATGTACAATTTAAACTATGTAGAATTAACTATGTACAGTAAGTTCGACAGTATCAACATCATTAGGCAGTGTCAAGGTCAAGCTATATGAAGCATTGCAGTGTTAGTTTCAGAGTGTTATAGATCATCCCTTTTCATGCCATGGTGACAGGTGACGATCCTTGCGGAGGCAATTGTGACCAGAAGTATCATCTTGAGGGTAAGATCTTTGAGCATAGCCTGCTTAAACGGCTCAAAGGGAGTACACGTGAGAGTGCGGAGAATGAGCCCAAGGTCTAATGAGGAAACTACTGGCTGGACCGATGGCTGCAAAGCCCAAGCCCCACGTAGGAAACATCTGACATCGTGGTGCACTGCCAGGGACCGTTCTGCAAGCGGCCCTCGAAAGGTAGACAGCGCTGCAACCTGGATTCCTAAGGAATTCCAAGAGGCCTTTATCCAAGCTCTCCTGCAGGAAGACCAGTATTGCAGGAACAAGGACCTGCCATGGTGACAGGTGACGATCCTTGCACCAGGTGGTGAACAGAAGCCAGACGTGCATGTAAGCCAAAGACGTGGAGGCCCGGCGGGCTTAGAGTAAGGTTGAAATGACTGCCCTGGAATAGCCTCTGCACACAAGGTGCCTCCTTTCAAGGGCCACGCCATAAGCGAGAAGGAAGCAGGGTCCTCCACCGTGCTCCCAGGGGAAGCGGTGAGCCAGCTAGGAGCCATATCAGATCGGCATACCAGGGGCATCGAGGTCAACCGGGAGCCACCAAAATGAGGAGATGCGGGTGCTGTTCAATCCACTGAAGCAGCCAGAGTAGCATCGCCCATGATAGAAAGACATACAGGAGCACATCGGTGGGCCAGGCCTGAACCAGGGCATCGATCCTGCTGGATGCCGGCTCTCTTCGGCAGCTGAAGAAGTGGGGAGTCTTGGCATTGCTCTGAGTTGCCATAAGGTCCATATCTGGCATTCCCCAATGCTGGACTATGCAATTGAAGGCCCCTTTAGCCAGTTCCCATTCCTCGGGATCGAGAAGGTGACAACTGAGATAGTCTGCTTTGATGTTTTGTTCCCCCACTGTGTGTTGGGCTGAGAGAGCCTGTAAATATGCCTCGGCCCAGGGGAACAGGAAGGTCATTTCCTGAGCCACTCCCTGGAATTTGGTGACCCCTGCCGATTGATAAAGGTGACAGCCGTGGTGTTGTCGGAGAGAACTCGTACCGATCGACATTGTAGTAGCTTCTAGAATTGCAAAAGAACCAAGCAGATGGCTCACGCCTCTAGTCAATTGATGGCCCACTGCGTCTCCCTGGGAGTCCACAGACCCTGAACTGTGTGGCCCAAACAGTGAGCTCCCCAGCCCATCGGTTGTCAGAAGTGTCCAGGGTGGTGATTCGAGAAGCATTCCCTTTAACACATCCTGCCTGCTCAACCATCAGTGAAGTCTAAGGCGGACGGTGGTGGAGAACAGTAGTGGAACCCAATACTCCTGCGAGCTGGGGGACCAGTGCGACAGGAGGGCTAGTTGGAGCGGACGCATGTGCGCCTGGGCCCAGGGAATGAGGTCTAAGGTCATTGTCATTAGCCAAGTAGCTGAAGATAATCCCAGGCAATGGGAGTTGGCAGTTCGAGGAAACGATGGAGCTGCTCCCTCAACTTGGTACAGCGTGTCTAAGTAAGGAGGACCCTGCTGGCACAGGTGCTGAAACACACACCAAGAAACTGAAGTGTCTGCGACGGTATAAGACAGCTCTTGTGCAGTTGATGACTCAGCCCAGCTGTTCGAGGCATTGGAAGACTCGCTGTAGGGCCGTTTGCATCTCAAGGAAAGACCTGCCTCAAACGAGCCAGTCATTCAGATAGGAATGGACGCAGAGCCCTTTGTGATAAAGTGCCACCTCTATGACTGCCATGACTGGAGAAAGTCCGCAGTGTGATTGCAAGCCCAAAAGGCAGGGCGGCAAACTAGTAATGAGCCCCGAGAATGGTGAAACAGAGGAAATGTTGCTATTTGGGGTGAATGGGGATGTGTAGGTACGCTTCGGCAAGATCCAGGGAAGCGAGAAACTCTCCTGCTCTGACTGCCTGGATGACAGACCTGAGGGTCTCCATGGAAAAACGCGGCACTCGGAGACAGCAGTTTATGCCTTGTAGATCAAGAATAGGCTGGAAGGCACCATCCTCCTTTGGGACAACGAAATAGATAGAATAATGGCAGAGACTGCAGTCCACTGGAGATACAGGTACAGGTACAGTGGCCCGTAATTGCAGAAGACGCTGGAGAGTGTCATGAACCACTGCCCGCTTTGGAGAAGCCCCGCAGAGTGAGAGGATAAAGGCATCCTTGAGGGGTCTGGCACAGTCCAGAAAGCACAGTTACTTACCTGTAACAGGTGATCTCTGGGAACAGCAGGAATTAGTCCTCACATATGGGTACGTCGGTACCGACGGAGCCTGCGCGGGAAAGCTCCCCAGCTTCCCAGAATAAAGCTTTTGGGAGCCTCCCACAGCGCATGCTTGCTGCCTTCCCGCCTTTCCTGACCAACTCTCCTCAGTTTGAGTTTAAAGCTGAGACAATAGAGAGAGAGAGGAAAGGAAAGATAGAGAGAGAAAGATACAACTCCTAGGGGAGGTGGGTGGGTTGTGAGGACTAATTCCTGCTGTTCCCAGAGATCACCTGTTACAGGTAAGTAACTGTGCTATCTCCAGGAACAAGCAGGAATAAGTCCTCACATATGGGGACTCCCTAGCTAAGATGCCCGGGAGATCCCCAAGAGTATGAGACCCTGAAAGGTTCCTCGTCTTCCTATGGATCTCAGGCATCCATTCAGGGAAGGAGGGCAGGAGTTGTTCAAGAATGGAACAGGTGTCTGAGGACAGCCTGACCAAACAAGGCATCCCGGCGGGAGTCCTTGTCCAAACAGTAATGGGCTGTGAAGGTATGAACCGAGGCCCAGGTGGCTGCTCGACAGATCTGATCGATGGATACAGAATGAAGATGAGCCATAGAGGTGGCCATGGCCCTCACATTGTGAGCTGTGACATGGCCCTCCAGAGAAAGGTTCTTACTCTGGTAAGCAAAAGAAATACACTGAGCAATCCAATTGGACAGTGTTCTTTTAGAGACTGGAAGTCCTAGATGAGAAGGATCAAAAGCAACAAAAAGCTGGGAAGACTTTCTATGTTGCTGTGTCCTGTGTAAGTAAAAAGCAAGAGCTCTTTTACAATCTAGAGTATGAAGGTTCCTCTCTGCAGTGGATGCATGAGGAGCTGCAAAAAAGACAGGTAAATATACCTCTTGATTAAGATGAAAAGGTGAGACCACTTTAGGCATAAAGTGAGGATTTGTCCTAAGGACTACCTTATCATGATGGAACCTTATATAAGGTGGATTAGCCACTAAGGCCTGCAGCTCACTGATGCGGCGAGCAGAAGTGATTGCAATAAGGAAAATAACCTTCCAGGAAAGAAATTTCAAGGAAGTAGTGGCTAAGGGTTCAAAAGGTGGCTTCATAAGCTGACCAAGAACCAAGTTTAAGTCCCATGCCACCGGAGGAGGTCGAATGGGAGGTTTAGTTAAGGTTAGGCCTCTCATGAATCTGTCAATAAGAGGATGAGAGGAAATAGGTTGTCCATTGATAGGCTTAAGGGATGCTGCAATAGCACTTAAATGGACCCTTACGGAATTCGTCTTAAGGCCTGCATTGGAAAGATGCAGGAGATATTCTAATAGAGAATTCAGGGGAAGTGCTAGAGGGTCAAGACCCTTTTGAGCACACCAAATGGAAAAAGTCACCATATGCATATCAAACCTATCCATGTTCTCCACACCATCCAGAAAACATGTTGAAGACACCATCGCTGCGCTTAACACGACTACTGCACAAACTGACCCTTGCCCAGCCCACTGGATAAAGGAACTACGCCAAGATCTCAGCCCCATCATCACTAAAATGATGAACTTATCCTTTACAACCGGCTCCTTCCACCAGCCCTCAAGAGAACATCCATAAGACCCCTCTTGAAAAACCACAAACTCGACCCACAAAAGGTTGAATCTTATAGACCCATAGCTAGCATTCCCCTACTAGCGAAAATAATTGAAAAGGAAGCTCAAAGACAGTTTACAGGACCACATTGACACCGTCTCCCCTCTGGACCACTGCCAACATGGCTTCAGAGAGTTCCATGGTCTTGAAACCCTCCTCACCACTCTCTGCAACAACATCATCACAGGCATTGATAACATCCGCCAAGGCTTGCTCTCATCTTCTTAGACATTGCTGCGGCTTTTGACTCTGTACATCACGATCTGTTAATAGGGCGACTAAAAGAAAAAAGGCATCAATAACACTGCCCTAGAGTGGTGCAAGTCATACCTTGATCAGAGATGGCAGTACGTTACCTCAGGGACCACAAACATCCACACCATACCACCAAAAGCAAGGCGTACCACAAGGATCATCCCTATCCTCACTCTTTTTCAATATATACATACAACCGGTTTGCAACATCATCAGGTCCTTCAAGGTTGAATGCTTGATATACGCAGATGACATCCTCCTATATATGCCTTTCTCCACAGTTCATATGGACCTTTCCCCGCTAGCTAAATGTTTTGATGCAGTATCCGAATGGCTTCAATCCCAGAACCTCCGAATTCAACATAAAAAGACCGAGGTTCTCTTCATCACCAGGGACCCACTTTTCACCTCCCCACCCCATATAAAGGTGAAAGAAGCTGAGCTCCAATCAAAACCGTCCATTCGCTACCTTGGAGTCACTTTTGACCAACGCATGGATCTGAAACTACACATAACCAACGTAGTCAGAGCAATCTACCTCAAGATCCGGACTCTTCGACATCTTCGCCCCCTGCTTGATCCTGATGACTTCAGAACTATATTTCAAGCCTTAACCTTACCACACCTTGACTATGCCAATGCCATTCTCCAAGGCCTCCCACACTCCACATTAAACCCTCTGCAACTCGCCATGAATACCGCTGCTAGAGTCCTCTACGGAGCATCAAGAAGGGACCATATAACACCCATCCTAGAGCAACTCCACTGGCTCCCCATACATGGCAGAATATTATTCAAAACATTACTCCTAACTTTCAAGGCCACTAAAAGCATCACCTCCACCTCCCTAATAGACTTCATTCAGGCCGTCCCACCCAACAGATCCAGGAGAACGATATCAACAAATACTCTAATCATCCCTAAAGCAGCGACAAAATGCCTATCAGTGACATCTAACAGGGCCTTCAGATTCTATGCCCCTAAGTACTGGAACGCTCTACCCCCAGAGATTCGTGCTATCAATGATCTATCCCTTTTCAGGAAGGCACTCAAATCCCACCTCTTCCCCCAATATTACTTGACCAACTAACCAATCTTAATCACTACCCAAACTAAGAACAAATCCTGTAATGTATACTTGTAAATACTCTTGTAAATACTCTTGTAAATAGTTGCAGTAATGACGTTCCATGTTTTATTCCAAGTTCTCTGACCTTGTTCTCTGTAAAACCTAACAGTTTGTTGTTATGGTATGTTGTTATATTGTGAACCGCGCTGATTCTGAATAGAGCGGTATATAAGAGCCTGTAATAAATAAATAAATAAATAAATAAATAAATAAATTTAAAAGCATAGGAACGCCTAGTGGAAGGTTTCCTGGAAGCATGAAGGATATCCTTCACTTGTTGCGAAAGATAGAAGTCTTGAAGGTCTAGGCCTTCAGTAACCAAGCTCTGAGGTGAAGGGACTTGGGGTTTGGATGCCACAAAGTCCCCTCCTCCTGAGACAGAAGGTCTGGAGCAGCTCCCAAGTCCAGGGAGGGGACTTGGGAGAGATGCAGAAGTAGAGGGTACCACACTTGGCGTGGCCAGCGTGGAGCTATGAGGATCATATATCCTTGATCCCTCTGAAGTTTGCACAGAGTCTTGGGGATCAAAGGAATGGGTGGAAAGGCATACAGGAAGTCCTGACCCCAATGAAGGAGGAAGGCATCCTTGGCCTGAACTCCCTGACACGGAATCCTGGAACAGAACCGGGGAAGTTTGGCATTCCACGGACTTGCAAATAGGTCTATGTCCGGGGTACCCCATTCCTGAAAGATTCTGAGTACCTGATCCATGTGCAGGGACCATTCGTGTGGGAGCAGAACTCGACTGAGTCTGTCCGCCCAAGAGTTTTGGATTCCTGGGAGGTATACTGCCAGGAGATGGATTTGATGCTCTCTGGCGAAGGCCCATAATCTGAGAGCTTCGTTGCAAAGCGACAGAGAGCCAGTTCCTCCTTGCTTGTTTATGTAAAACATGGCTACCTGATTGTCCGTTTGAATGAGGACTGTCTGGTAGCTGAGGAGGGTATGAAAGACCTTGAGAGCTAGGAACACTGCTCAAAGTTCCAAGTGGTTGATATGAAGAGAGGTCTCTTGTGGGGACCAAGTGCCTTGGGTGGAGAGGTCTTGCAGATGAGCTCCCCAACCTGTTTGGGAGGCATCTGTTGTGAGGATTGCTTGGGGCAACAAGGGTTGGAAGGGGGACCCCAACAACAGATTTTGAGTGGACATCCACCATTGGAGAGACCAAAGGAGACGTTTGGAGTTTGCTATTTGGTCTGAGAGAGCTCCTGACGCTTGAGTCCACTGGGTGGACAAAGTCCATTGAGCTGCTCTCATGTGTAGACGAGCATAGGGTACCACATGTACTGTGGAAGCCATGTGGCCTAGTAGTTGCAGCATCTCCCGGGCAGTGAAGTGGTCCTTTGACTGAATCTGGGAGGCTAACTGCACTAGACGTTGGCAACAAGCCTGGGGAAGATAGGCTCTTGCAGTAGTGGTGTCCAACCAGGCCCCTATGAATTCTAGGGACTGAGTAGGGATGAGTTGAGACTTTGGGAGATTTACCACAAGTCCCAGATACTGCAGAATGCACCTGGTAGTGTTCAGGGAAATTTGGGCTTCTGACTGGGATGGAGCTCGGATGAGCCAGTCGTCCAGATATGGGAAGACAAAGATTCCCAGAGTGCGCAGAAATGCAGCAACTATTGCCATGCATTTGGTGAACACTCTTGGAGCAGAGGCCAGACCGAAAGGAAGGACTCTGTATTGGTAATGTTTTCCCTGGAACAGAAAACGTAGAAATTTTCTGTGGGATGGATGGATGAGTATATGGGTGTACGCATCCTTGAGATCTAGAGAACAAAGCCAATCCTGACTCTGTAGGTATGGAAGGAGAGTGCCTAAAGAGAGCATCTTGAACCTCTCCTTGTACAGAAATTTGTTCAATTCTCGGAGATCTAGAATAGGTCTGTATCCCCCTGTTTTCTTTGGGATGAGAAAGTAGGGGGAGTAAAAACCTGACCCCTGTTGAAGAAGAGGAACTTCTTCTATGGCCCTCTGGGCCAGAAGGGAGGTTACCTCCTGATCCAGAAGGTCGAGGAGAGATGTGGGAGAATTGAAATGTCTCACCATGGTGTAGGGAGGAAGGTCTGAGAAATGAAGTTTGTAGCCCTCTCTGATGATGGAGAGGGTCCACTGCTCTGATGTGATTTGCTCCCATCTGGGAGCAAAATGAGCTAACCTTCCTGGAATGGTGAGAGGTTCTGGCTGTTGTAGAGCCAGAAAGGTTAAGTTCTCTAGCACTAAGTCAAAACCCCTGAGGGGCTTGGGACTGCTGGGTTGCAGCAGCCCCTGCAGGTTTAGGCCTGGCCTGTTTAGGTTGCTGACGCTTAGTAGCAAATCAACCTGCAGAAGACTGTTGACCAGAAGTGGAAGGAAATCTGCCCTTCTTGTAAAAAGACTTTTTAAAAGATTTTTTTCTTGGCTGGAGTGGAGGTAGACTTAGAAAGTCTATCAAGAGCAGCATTTTCTGCATCCATTTGAGTGGCTTTAATTTGCCACTCTTTGCCAAATAGGTTTTCACCTGTACAGGGTAGATTTCCTAAACCATCTTGAACCCAGGGTTCTAGATCAGAAGCCTGGAGCCAAGCAATTCTACGAGCAGCTATAGCAATTCCTGAGGCTCTGCTGGCAACCTCAAAGGAATCAAAGGCTGCCCTGTTGGAAAACTTTGAAATGTCTTGCGTATGCTTAAGCCAAAGAAGGAATTCCTCCCTTTTATCTTCAGGAATAAAAGGGAGAAAGTTGTGCAGCTTTTCTGCAACCTCCTTCAAAAACATACCCATATAAAGGCTGTATGAATTGATTCTGGCAGTAAGCATGCTAGCTTGGAAGATTTTTCTACCAAAAGCATCCAAGGTCCTGCATTCTCTTCCTGGAGGAGTAGAAGAGTGTCTTTTGGTACTCTTTATTCTCTTCATAGCTGACTGCACCACAATAGAATGGTGAGGAAGCTGAGTTTTTTGAAAACCAGGAGAAGGAGGGACACGGTACATAGTGTCCAATCTACGAGAATGAGGAGAAAGGGTGAGAGGAGTCTCCCACAATTCAAGCAAATGTTCTTGGAGAATTTCATGAATTGGCAAGGTGACTGCCTCTCTGGGAACCTTAGAGTATCCCAAAATGTCTAACTTTTTGCTCTAGGTTCTTTTTCAGAGGTTACTGAAATAGAGAGTCCTTTAGCTACTTCCATGATGAAGTCTTGAAAGGACAAATCCTCTGGAGGAGACATTCTCCTCTTTGGAGAAGAGGGCTCCTCAGGAAGAGTAAGAGATACTTCAGGAGAGTCATCCGATGAATCGGAATCATCAGAAGACTGGAAGTATCGTCTGTTTGCTTCCAGGGATCGATAAGCGTATCGACCGGTATCGACATCGGGCGTACCCGGAACCGGATCGGGAAAAGTCCCGGAACCGGGAACCGGAACCGGTATCCTGGTCGATGTGGATGCCCTGGGTACCGGTATCGGTTGTGGTACCGGAACCGAGGTCGGTACCGCTTGCTGCGGTACCGTGGGTGTCGCAGCCTTAATAAAAGCCATTATGGCCTGCTGCATGGATTGAACTGTATGATCCATAGACGCCACGACTGCCTGGATGTCGGTACCGGAAGAGTGTGCCGGTACCCCAGAGCAGTCTAACAGGTGATCGGTCGAGGCCGTGCCATCGATGTCAACCTGTAACCCCATAGGAGGAGCTTTGGAAGCCGGAGCTTCCCGCCGGGGTTTTTTGGCTGGGGCAGGGTCCTCAGGGTCAAGCCCGGGGGCATCTCGATACTTGGAGGGAGATTTGCCCTTCGAGGACCTGCCAGAAGAATGTTTGGTTACCTGAGATCCATCAGGAGAGGAAGACCTGGAAGATGTCGATGCTGGAGTATCTGTGGAAAACAGCATATGAAACTTGGCTGCTTGGTTTTGTAAGCCACGTTTAGACATCAGGGAGCAGGACTGGCAATCCGGTATGGAGTGGTCAGGCCCCAAACATTTAAGACACCATTCATGTGACTGAGATGGTACCGCTACACTTGGTGCATTTTTTGAAACCAGAAGCTGGTTTCTCCATGAGGGAAAAGTTTTCTCCAGGCCTAGAGGCCTAAGGGGGGAAAAATTTCACCAAGTTGTGCCCTTTGTTGGACCAAGTAGGGAAAAGAATTTTTTTTTTTTTTGAAAAGTAAAAAGAAAAAAGACCGGCGGTACCGGTATGGAGTCGGGGAAGGCAGACACGCGACCAAAGTAACAAATTAAAATAAGAACTTCTTCAGCGGTGACAGGAACACGACCTGCTGGCTCCGCGGAAAAGAAGAACTGAGGAGAGTTGGTCAGGAAAGGCGGGAAGGCAGCGCGCATGCGCTGTGGGAGGCTCCCAAAAGCTTTCTTCTGGGAAGCTGGGGAGCTTTCCCGCGCAGGCTCCGTCGGTACCGACGTACCCATATGTGAGGACTTATTCCTGCTTGTTCCTGGAGATCATAGCCATGCCGAATAATATCAAGGACCCACCAGTCTGTGGTGATAAGGGCCCATCTGTGGTAAATGTGCTGAAGGCGTCCTCCAACTTGCACCAGCCTGGAATGGGTCCCTGTCCATCAATGGGGCAGGTGGTGGATTTACTGCTCTCATTAGCCCCTTGGAAATAGGGCGAGCAGTCGTCTGAAAGGAATGGGACTGACTTGTGGACACCGCTGGAGCAGAGTATTGTTTGCCAGGCCGGTACTTTCATGAGTCGCAAAACGTGGAGTGCGATGAAGCACCAGAGGGATTTCTCTAAGATGAAGGCTTGGGCTTATCCTCAGGCAAACACTGAGGTTTAGCCTCCCTGAGGACCCTTACCAGCCTTTCCAGGTCAGCACCAAACAGCAAACCACCCTTGAACAGGAGCTTAGCTAAGCGGCCCTTGGAAGCCACATCTGCCGACCAGTTCCGGAGCCGGAGCCGGAGCCAGAGCCAGAGCCAGCAGTGGGCGACGGTGACCGCCGCAATGCTCCAGGCTGAGAGATAGAGCAGATCATAAAAGGCCTCAGCCAAGAAGGCTGTCAATGATTCAAGGCAGGCAGAAGTAGCGTCCTCGGGCCAACAGCTGAATCTAGCAGAATAGAGCACGGGCTCACAAGTCACCTCAAGTTAACGCTTGTTGGGCGAGAGAAGCTGTGGAAAAGGCTGTCTTTAGAAGACTCTCGGTTTTGCAGTCCCGGATATTTCTGAGCCTGGTACCCCCTCAACAAGAATGGTGGTGCACTTAGTCACAACTGTGATCAGCACGTCCACCTTAAGAAAACGTAGCCATCTGTCCAAATCAGTTGTGGAACAGGAATAAATGTGCCCCAAATGACAGACCTGCTTCAAAGATGCATCCGATGACTCCCACTCCCACTCCCACCCCCACTCCCACCATCGGTTGGAGCTTCGCTGGGAAGGGGAAAGCTCGCACAGGCCGCTTGATTCCTGCCACGATGGGGTCAGTTGTAGAAAATGGCTGGGTGTGTTTGGGCATCTCAGGGATGTGAAGCACCTTAATAATCTGGGAGATGAGTCCTGGAATCTCGTCTCTGCGACAGAGCCGGACCACCACTGACTGAGAATCTTCCTCCAAGGGAGAAACCTTCCCCTCCTCAGCTTCCAAGGGGGAGTGAGAGGAAGCAACAGGGAACAGTCTCCAAGTCCTCTCCCCCCCACTGAAGCACTGTCCTTCCAAACTGAATCTCTGAATTCCTGAGAAGGGCCCGCTTACAGGCCCTAGCCATTTGGGAGGGACTTGGCTGCGGAGAAGGCAACGTTCCCCCCCCCCCCTTCCAAAGATTCCAGGCATGCTAGAACAGGGAGAATTCTATGGCTGCAGGATCCAGAGATTGCTGCTGTGGGAGGAGAAGGGGGGGAGGAAGAGGCTCAGCTATCTGAAAGGCCGGTAAAGGTGCTGACAGGGCCAGCAGTGAAGGGGAATCTTGGCCCTGGGTAGGGGGAGGGGCCGCCGGAGAAACTGAAGCACTGGCTTGTCCCGGGGGAAGCAGTGGACCTGCTGTAGAAGAGGATTCTCCTGGATGGGATTCACAAACTGAGCAAAGCTGGTTAATGAGAAGTCGGCACTTTTTACCACATGCCAGGCACTTAGGCAGGGAAGACTGCATGGCAGGAACATGCAAGATGGTGCCCGTTGGATCCCTCCCACTAGGATAAAAAGGGCGTGAAATGCCGTTGGGAGCAGAAACACTGCAGCAGAGAGCAGGCCGCGACTCTGTTAGCTGTAGTGGCATCTGCGCTGTTGAAGAGGTGAGAGAGACAGCGCTGTTGTCGGTACTTAGTCAGGCAGTGATCTGCTGCTCTCAACGACCCCGACCGATGGTCTGAGGAACGTGGGCAAAAGGGGGCGGGGGGGAGGAGAGAACCCACAGCCTGTAGAAGCAGCTCACAGCGTGCAAGGCAGATCATGACTAGGGAAAACTGCACTATGATTTGGAATCTGAAATTAAATAAATGCAGAAATGAAATAAAATTAAACTAAGAGCCCCATGATCTCAAAGGGTCCTCCTGACCCAAGGCCCCGACCAAGCTGCACTGGACCTCATAGCCAGAAGCTAGCCCAGAGGTGATCTACCAGGATGGCCCAGCATACAAGAGTCCAGATATCAGAAGGCTGAAGGCCACTGAAGAGAAAGAAAGAAGTCCAATATCTGCTGAGGACAGAGAAAGTACTGAGGAGACACCTAGCTGTGCCTGAGAGATATACCAGGAAGGATGTCACAGCTTGACTTGCTCTCTCTACTTTCTCTGCCTCTACATCTGCTAGCAAGGGGACTTAACACACTTATTTGGACTGGTCTAGCTGGACGATCTGGAATTGGACATCATGGGGCAGTGGTGCCAGCACATTTAAAGCAGCTTTGAGATAGACTCAGATGTTTAATACTGGGGCCACACCTGGCCACTGGCATCTGGGTTGCCCGGCTGATCTTTCTGCAATTCAGTCAATGGAGATATTCAGCCTTAAGTTCGGCCAGCCTTTGTTTCACTTAACTCTAGCTGGTTGATATTAAATGGGCGGCAGCTCCAGTGTCTCCCCTGCTATCCTCCCAGAATGCACCGATGCTAGCCAGTTAGCACTGGGGCATTCATTAGCAGAAAATGGCTGTGTGGTGTTGAATATCCCAATTGCCGGGGTCTAATGATGGTGTTAATCCTTTTGAATATGCCTCCCCCTACTTTTAAATATTAAACTTTGCTTTGTATTTATGCGTGTTCCTGCTCTCTCTAGGTATAACACACTGATGGCTCTGTTTGACTGTCAGAATCCATTACTGCTGCTGCTGCTCTTTGCCTCCCTTCAGAAGCAGTTGTTCCAGGCAACCGTCTACTCTTGCCTAATGGTTGGGCCAGCCTTGACCGCAGCACTTTAAGCAAGGCCCTTTTCTGTTCTCACATTTGATTCCTTGGATTGATGCAAAACAGAAGAAAAATGGTGGAGTATCCTAGTGGTTAGAGCTGCCAGTTGAGGACAAGGGAAACCTGGGTTCAGATTCTACTTCTCCTACTGACTCTCCTTTTGACTTTGGGCAAATCACTTAACCCTCCAATGCCACAGGTACAACTTAAATTGTAAGTCCCATTGGACAGAGAAGTAACTTGTGCACCTTAACTCAGATTTGGAAGTAATTAAATCTCAAGTCCAAATTGCTTGCAATTTCAGCCTTTATATCTGAAGCTAAAGGTTGCATATCCTACACTGACCACCGCAGGCTGCTTCTTCCTTACCTATTTTCAGTGAGTGCAGGTGGGCAAGGCCAGACATAGTCTGATAAAGCAAGGAGGCGGCGTCTAGTCCACGCTCATCTTCCGGCAGCTTCTCAACATACTGAGAACAGTCAGAAAGAGAGGAGGAATGATAATGAGAAAATATGTTTAATTTTATGAAAATAAAAATATAAATGGCAGCAACCAATTTTACAACGTTTACAGCATATACAGCCCCCTCTCCTCCTGTAAACAGACCTCCATATCACTACCTTCCTGTAGCAACAGCACACTGCCCCCTCTCCTCGTATAACAGACCCCTGCGACACTATCCTCCTGAAGCGACAATGCACACACCCTCCTCATGTAACAGACCCCCATGTCACTAACCTCCTGCAGAGACAGCTCCATCTCCTCGTGATATAGACCCTTGTGTCACTAACCTTCTGTAGCGACAGTGCACGCAGCTCCATCTCCTCGTGTTATAGACCCTTGTGTCACTAACCTTCTGTAGTGACAGTCAGGGGCGGCCCAAGGGGGGTGCGGGGCCATGTGCGGAGACTCGGTGCAGGGCCTCATTTGCATAAGGGACTCATTTGCATAAATATTTGCATAATATTACCATACACTAACTTTTAGTAAACATGCCTCTTAATAAGTGTATGGATAAAGAAAGACTAAAAGATTTCTACATTACTATAATCCAGTGCCAACCGCCAGGCACATTAGGAACTACTACAAACACTGCCCATTAAGAACCCATCCTACCCAATACACCCCTGGAAATCAGCCCAATGTAAACTAGAAAAACATGATTCCCCTATAATATATCACCAACCCAAACAACTACAAATGTTACCCTAGACTCTAAAACCAACAGCTATCCCCACACATAAGAGGAGTGAATTTCGGAGACTATCACGGACAGAGTGAAGGGGACCTGTTCCGTAACAGCTAAGTTCTCTAAAATATCTTTACGTTTGAAGGGGGACTTTTGGAGCTGTGAATTTGGTTTTTTTGTAGCCCGAGGACCATTTGGGATCCAATAGACGCTTTTTGACGTTTTAAAAAAAAGGTTTTTGCTGACAACAGCAATGTGCTGATTTGGTCGGCTTGGCTGGGAAACAGCCGTTTTCAATTATGAGTAAAAAGGAGGGTTCACTTCAGGAGGTGAAAAGTTTTGTCTCACGGTGAACGATCCGACAAAAATTTGACACTTATGTGTGGGGATAGCTGTTGGTTTTAGAGTCTAGGGTAACATTTGTAGTTGTTTGGGTTGGTGATATATTATAGGGGAATCACATTAAGAACCCATAGCAAACCTACTGTATCGTAACAGCACTACCAGGACTCACAAAGCACCAGACCCTACCTATCAAAAGGCAACACTGCAAATATTAAACCAATACATTTCAGAGAATAACAATACATGACCTACTGGGGAAAGAGAACAAGGGCAATATCAAATAGCAACTACATAAACAGAATACCTCAGCTCAGTTACACATGCAGAACATAGACCATCACCAAACAAGGAATTACAATTTAGAAACAGGAAGACAATAATTAAACTGGGAACACCAAAAGCCAAACTTGGAATGTACAACACTGTAGAAATAAAACTATAAATTAATTTCCTCTTGTACTAAACAATGCGCAGACGTTAATGATGCACATTTCCCAGAGCTGACATATTCCAGTTAATAAATTCAAAATAAAGAGATCTTTCTACCTTTTGTGCATTTTTTTTCAGTTGCAATTGCTCTAGCCACTTTCTTCTGGTTTCTTCGCATCTTCTGCTAACTCTCCATCATCTGCTGTCCATTTGTCCTTTCTTCTCTCTTCTAATTTTTTGCCATTCTCTCTCTACATCTGCTTTAACATGCTAATCTTTCTCCTTTTGCTCTTTCCTCGTTCCTATTTCATCCACTCAAATTTTACCCCTCCATCCTCAATCCCCCACATACTCTTCCAATACCCGGCCAATTGTAGATTTTTCTTCCCTCCCACACAAAATATTTTTCCCCTCTCCATTTCACTCTCCCAGCCCCATCCCATTCTAATCCTCCTCCAAAATCAGCCCCTTCTAGTTCCAGCCCTATCCAGCATCCACTCCCCGCATCAGCCCATTTCCAGTCCTAACCCCCATCAGCCCATTTCCAGTTCTAGCTCCCCTGTCCATTTCCAGTCCTATCCGAGTCCCTCCATCAGCTCATTTCCAATCCCACCCCCTATCAGCCCATTTCTAGTCCTTTTCTAGCCCCATCATCAGCCCATGTCAAATCCTAGCTCCTCTCCACTCAGCCCATTTCAATCCAAGCCCCCTATGAGGCTACTTCCAGTTCTAGCCCCTCCATGATTCCATTTCAATCCAAGCCCCCACCACAGCCCATTTCCAATCTTAGCTCCCCCCAACAGCCCATTTTCAGTCCTATCCTAGCCCCTCCATCAGCCCATTTTCTGTCCTAGCTCCCACCACTCAGCCCATTTCCAGTCCTAGCTCCCTCCACTCACAGCCCCTTTCCATTCCAAGCCCCTCCCCATCATCTATTTTATGTTTAAGACCCCCTTCCACTCAGCCCATTTCCATTCCAAGCCCCCCTCCCCATCAGCTATTTGCAGTTCAAGTCCCCTTCCACTCAGCCTATTTCCATTCCAAGCCCCCTCCCATCAGCTATTTGCAGTTCAAGCCCCCCTTCCACTCAGTCCATTTTCAGTCCTAGCAACCCCCCCAACCCATTACCAGTCCTAACCCCCCATCAGCCCACAGCACATTACCAGTCCTAACCCCATCAGCCCACCTTAAGTTCTAACCCCACCATCAGCCCATTTCCAGTCCTAGCCCCCCACAGCCCGTTACCAGTCCTGACACCCCCATCAGCCCACAGCACATTACCAGTCCTAATCCCCCCCATCAGCCCACAGCACATTACCAGTCCTAACCCCATCAGCCCACCTCAAGTCCTAACCCCCCCCATCATCCCATTTCCTGTCCTAGCCCCCCAAAGCCCATTACCAGTCCTAACCCCCCCATCAGCCCATTTCCACTCCTAGCCCCCCAAAGCCCATTACCAGTCCAAACCCCCCCATCAGCCCACAGCACATTACCAGTCCTAACCCCATCAGCCCACCTCAAGTCCTAACCCCTCCCATCAGCCCATTTCTAGTCCCCCCCATCAGCCCACAGCACATTACCAGTCCTAACCCCCGCCATCAGCCCACAGCACATTACCAGTCCTAACCCCATCAGCCCACCTCAAGTCCTAACCCCTCCCATCAGCCCATTTCTAGTCCCCCCATCAGCCCACAGCACATTACCAGTCCTAACCCCCGCCATCAGCCCACAGCACATTACCAGTCCTAACCCCATCAGCCCACCTCAAGTCCTAAACTCCCCTCCAGCCCATTACCAGTCCTAACCCCCCTCCCTCCCATCAGCCCAGGGAAAACTAAAACTTAAAAAAAAGCTGTCTGCTGCCGCTGCGGCAGTGGCAGAATCGAGTGTCCCGCGGGGCCCCCACTGTCCGGCACAGCACTCCCTCCCTCCCTCCCTGTCTGCTTGCTTGCCTCAGTCCCTCTCCACTTCAGCTTAGAACCGCGAAGGGAGAGCTTTTCCCTCACGGTTCTGTTAAGCCCGCTGGGGCTTATGGGAAATTTCCCATCTGCCCCGGTGGGCTTAACAGAATCACGAGGGAGAAGCTCTCCCTTCGCGGATCTGAAAGCCGGAGAGGAGAGGGATTGAGGCAAGCAAGTAGGCAGGGAGGGCCCCGCGGGACACTCGATTCTGCTGCTGCCGCGGCGGCAGCAGACAGCTTTTTTTTTTTTTAATTTACTTTTAAAGCGGAATTTCTTTGCGCGGGGCCCTGTGCAAAAAACATTCTCGCTCAATGGACGGGACGGCCCTGGTGACAGTGCACACAGCTCCATCTCTTTGTGTTGCAGACCCTTGAGTCAGCATAGTTACTCACCTCTAACAGGTGTTCTCCAGGGACAGCAGGAATTTAGTCCTCACATATGGGTGACGTCGGCGCCGATGGAGCCCTCATGCAGAGCAATTCCCCAGCTTTAAAAGAAAGCCTCTGGGATTGCATCGCACGTGCGCGATCCCCTTCCCGCCCAAGGGTGCCATCTTGCTCAGTCAAATGACATAGCTAAAAAGACGGCAAAATGAATAAAAATCAATAGTAGGACTGCAACTCCAGGGGAGGAGGGAGGGTCGTAAGGACTGATTCCTGCTGTTCCTGGAGAACACCTGTTACAGGTGAGTAACTACACTTTCTCCAGGAACAAGCAAGAAGTCAGTCCTCACATATGGGACTCCCTAGCTATAGGCTACCGAGAACCCCTAGCTGAAAAATGGCTCCCTCTAGAAGAGCCGCAGCAGCTGTGATAGGAATTCAGCGGAGACGCCACACCCCCGGTAGCCTGACATCAGAGGGCCGGAGGGTAGGAGTTGCCTAAACCTCAAATAAGTTACGGAGAACTGCCTGGCCAAAAGCACTGTCCCGTCGGGACTCTCCATCAAAGCACTAATGGGCTGCAAAAGTCTGGCTTGAAGACCAGGTTGCGGCCCGGCAGATGTCTGCCAGCAGAAGAGAGCGGAAGTGAGCCACTGATGAGGCCTTAGCCCTGACACGGTGGGCTGTGACTCGACCCTGCAATGGGAGGTTGGCCGACCTGTACGCCCAGGCAATGCAGTCTGCCACCCAGGTGGACAACGTGCGCTTGGAGACAGGTAGCCCCAGTTTACTGGGGTCATAAGAGATGAAGAGGTGGGTAGCCCTTCTATGTCCCCACGTACGTTCCAGGTAGAAGGCTAGTGCCCTCTTACAATCAAGGGTATGCAGCACCGCCTCTAGCCGCCTGGCATGCAGTCTGGGAAAGAATGTTGGAAAAACCACCTCTTGGTTGAGGTGGAATGGAGAGACCACTTTTGGAAGAAACTTGGGATGGGTGCGCAGGACTACCCTGTTCCTATAAAACCGTGTGTACGGTCTTTCTGACACAAGAGCTTGTAGCTCATTCACTCGTCTGGCAGATGTGAGTGCCACCAGGAAGAGCACCTTCCAGGAGAGGAAGCGCAGATGGCAAGCAGACATCAGCTCAAAAGGTGGGCGAGTAAGCTGTTGTAAGACAGGAGGAGAAGGATGTTACCAGTGGTGTGCCCCAGGGATCTGTCCTTGGTCCGATTCTTTTTAACATCTTTGTTAGTGATATAGCGGAAGGGCTGTCGGGTAAGGTTTGCCTCTTTGCGGAATGTACCAAAATCTGCAATAGAGTAGACACCCAGGAAGGGGTAGATAACACATGAGGAGGGATCTAGCTAAGCTTGAAGAATGGTCTAGAATTTGGCAGCTGGGATTTAATGTTAAAAAATGTAAGGTCATGCATTTGGGCTGCAGCAATCCAAGGGAGCAATACAGTATAGGAGGTGAAGTACTTTTGTCCACTAAAGAAGAGCGGGACCTAGGCGTGGTTGTGTCTGATGATCTTAAAGTAGCTAAACAGGTAGAAAAGGCGACAGCAAAAGCTAGAAGGATGCTTGGGTGCATACGGAGAGGAATGGCTAGCAGAAAAAAGGAGGTGATAATGCCTCTGTATAAGTCTTTGGTGTGACCTCATTTGGAGTATGGTGTGCAATTCTGGAGACCGCACCTTCAAAAGGATGTGAACAGGATGGAGTCGGTGCAGAGGGTTGCTACTAAAATGATTAATGGGCTTCATTATAAAGCATATGAGGACAGACTTAAGGATCTTAATATGTACACCTTAGAGGAAAAGGCGGGATAGAGGTGATATGATTGAGATGTTTAAATACCTCCGTGGCATAAATGTTCAGGGAGAGAGCCTCTTTCAATTGAAAGCAAGTTCTGCTACAAGGGGACATGGGATGAGGGTGAAGGGAGATAGATTCAGGAGTGATATGCGGAAATATTTCTTTACGGAAAGAGTAGTGGATCCATGGAATAATCTCCCAGTGGAGGTGGTAGAGATGAGGACAGTAACTGAATTCAAAAAAGCATGGGACCAACACAGAGGATCTCTAAAAGTAAAAAGTGGACTGTTGTAGTTGTTGTTATGGAAGGACAGACTAGATAGGCCATGTGGTCTTTTTCTGTTATCATGTTTCTATGTTTCTATTCAAATCCCACTTGGTTGCTGGGGGACGAACCGGGGGTTTTAGTAGAAGTAGACCTCTGAGGAATCTGGACACCAAGGGGTGAACCGACAGAGGCTGTCCTTCCACTGGAGAGTGGTGTGCCGACAAAGCACTCAGGTGGACCCAGACAGAGTTAGACTTGAGGCCTAATTCTGAGAGGTGAAGCAAGTACTGTAATACTACTGGTACTAGACAAGAGAAAGGGTTCTCGTTGTGCTGGTTACACCATACTTCAAACCTACGCCACTTGAAGGCATAGGTTTTCCTAGTGGACTGCCTCCTTGAGGCCAGTAGCACTTCTTCCACGTTCTTAGGCAGGAAGAGAGAAGCCAGCACTACCCTTTCAGCAGCCATGCCATCAGGTTGAGGGACCTGAGGTTGGGGTGTAAGATAGAGCCCTGCTCCTGGGACAGGAGGTCGGGCTGCGTCCCCAGAGGGAGTGGGGTTTCTACTGCCAGCTGGAGGAGAAGCGGAAACCAAGGTTATCGTGGCCATCTGGGGGCTACCAGGATGACCGAGGCCTTGTCTCGAAGGATTTTGAATCGAGTTCAGGCCACCAGAGGCATGGGAGGAAACGCATACAGGAGGCCTACGGACCAGGAAATCAGAAAAGCATCTGCAGCCATCCTGTGGGGGTGTGGCTGACTGGAGCAAAAGGTGTGCAACTGATGATTCTGCGGACTAGCAAAGAGATCTATGACTGGATGTCCCCAGCACTGGAAGATCTGCTGGGCTACTTCCAGATTCAGTTGCCACTCGTGAGATTAGAGAATTCTGCTTAGCTTGTCCGCTAGGTAGTTATCCTGACCCGGCAGGTAAACTGCTTTGAGAGACATACTTTGTCGGAATGCAAAGGAAGAGAGGTCCAGTGTCTCCTGACACAGGATGCGGGATGCTGCTTGTTCACGTAGAACATAGCTACCTGGTTGCCTGTTTGTACTAGGACAGACTGATGTGAGAGAACATGAGAGAAGGTCTGAAGAGCTGGACGTATCGCCCGGAGCTCTAAGAGGTTGATTTGTTGCGTCTTCTCTTGAAGAGACCACAACCCTTGAGTGCATAACTCCTGGCAATGGGCTCCCCAGCCCAGCAGGGATGCATCTGCTGTCAGCACTCTCGTGTATGAGGGAGGCTGGAAAGGCACTCCCTTGAGCAGGTTGGATGGCTGAAGGTTGGATGGCTGAAGCCACCAGGTCAATGACCTCAGTAGTCATTTGGACACTCTGATCCTGTCTCAGAGTCTTCCTGTGGTTTGTGTCCACTGATCCCTGAGGCACCACTGAGCTGTCCTCATGTGGAGATGGGCATTTGGGGTCACATGAACCGTGGAGGCCATGTGTCCTAGAAGGCATAGAAAGTGCCTCACTGATATCTCAGGCTTGTGGCTGATTTGGTGCACCAGCTCCCAAAGCCTCTGTGCTCTGCCCTCTGGCAGGTAAGCCTTTGCTTGAAGGGTGTCTAACTTTGCCCCATGAACTCTAAATTTTGAGTGGGGAGCAAAGTGGACTTTGCTTGATTTATGACAAAGCCTAGATGCTGCAGCATGTTGATAGTGCGAGCTGTGGCCTGTTGGGCTTCTTGAGGCGACGGGGCACTGATGAGCCAGTCGTCCAGGTACGGGAAGACAAAAATTCCCTGGTTCGTGAGGAAAGCCGCTACTACTGCCAGACATTTGGTAAACACTCTGGGGGCAGAGGCTAGGCCGAATGGAAGTACTCTGTACTGAAAATGGTTTCCTCCCACTACAAATCTGAGACATTGTCTGTGGTCTGGATGTATGAGGATGTGCGTATAAGCATACTTCAGGTATAAAGAGCATAGCCAGTCTCCCTGGTGGAGGTAAGGCAGCAATATTCCAAGGGAAAGCATCTTGAACTTTTCCCTCACCAGGAACTTGTTTAAGTTTCGCAGGTCGAGGATGGGCCTGAGGTCTCCTGTTCTCTTTGGTATCAGGAAATACATGGAGTAAAAGCCTTGTCCTAGCAGGCTGTGGGGCACCAGCTCCACCGCCTGATCCTCTAGAAGACCGGCCAACTCCTGTAAGAGGAGGTTCCTGTGTAGAGGGGGTCTGAGAGGCTCTCCTGGGAAGTAGGAGGGAGGTAACTGGTTGAAGTGGAGCAAACAGCCCTTTTGGACTATTTGTAAGACCCAGGCATCGGTGGTGATTGCAGGCCACCTGTGGGCGTACAGTGCCAACCTTCCTCTTGTGCAAGGCCTCACCCCTGGCTGGAGAGAGACTATGTTGTGACAGTCAAAAACCCCCTACCGGCTGGGAAGGAACCGGTGCCTGGGGCTTGGGGGTCTTCTGCTTATGCGGGCCGTGCCCCTGTCCCTTGGCCTGCTGCCCCTATGGGGAGCCAGGGAGGCCTGGTGAGTGGAGTAGTAGCGGTAAACAGTACCCTTCCTTGGGAAAAAGGACTTTTTACCCGGGCCCTTCTTTTTGGAAAGGACAGAAGTCTTTTTGGAGAGTCTTGTCCGGGTCAAGTACTCAGTCTCGAATTCAGCAGCCTTTTCAGTCATAGGTTTGCCAAAAAGGTTGTCACGTCGGCAAGGGACATCGACCAACTTGTCCTGAACCCATGGCTCCAGGTCAGATGACATTAGCCACGCCTGGCACCGATGCCAGCTGTGGCTACTCGGGCCGAAGCCTCGAAGCTTTTTTAGGCTGCTCGAGACAAACTTTGAGCACTCCCGAATCCTAGTGGACAAGTTCTTGAAATGCTGCAAGGGTTCCTCAGAGAGGCCAGCAGAGAACCTGGCAATCTCCTTTGTCAGGTTTCGTAAGTACATGTCCATGTACAGCTGGTATGTTTGGACACGGCATGATAGCATCGAGCCCTGGTAGCACTTTCTGCCGAGGGTGTCCAGGTTCTGGGACTCCCTGTCAGGGGGCACCGAGGAGTGCATTTTCTGGCTCTTGAGCCTGTGCATGACCGATTCCACAACCATGGAGTTGTGCGGCAGCTGTGCCTTTTGGAACCCAGGGCTCTTTCGGACTCAATATATGGAAATCGACCTGTTTGCTGAGAACCGGCATCGAGGCCGGTGACTCCCACATGTGGAGCATCAGCTGTTCCAACATCGCAGGAACCGGTACCGTAAGGGCTTCCAGAGGGGGAAAATCATACTTGAGGGCTTCGAGCTCTTCAGCCCGAGGCTTCCCCTCGGAGTCCGCCAGGAATGCCAATGCCTTGGACATGTCCCTGACGAAGTCCGAGAACCGGGTATCCTTCGGGGGGGGGGGGGCGGGGGGGACCTTCTCCGAGGCTCGGACCCCAGCAAGTCCGATGGGACACACCGGGTCCAGTGGCTGTCCGGGGACTCTTCATCTTCCGTTTCCCATGCCGATTCCTCCAAAGAGGAATCGATGGGCTCTGGCCGTGCGGGCTTCGATCTCGACCGCCCCGACGCCAAGGGCACCGGCGTCAATGACCTCGGTCCCGAATGGGAGGTCGAGGGAGACCTTGGCTGAGGATCGACTCGGCCTCTGGGGTCGACTTGGATGTCGAGGTCCCGGTGGTCGGGGCAGACAGACCGGTGAGACCGGCCATCAGTGCCCGCTGCTGCTCCATAAAGGCAGACATGCTGCGCTCCAAGGCCGTCATCCTGAGACTGAGCTCAGAAGACTCCGCAGCCTCCGGCTCAGGTCGCGACGCCGTCGGGCCTGATGCCGGTTCTCCCGGAGGAGAGTCAATGAGGACAACAGCAGCTACCTTCCTTGGCGTCTCTGGCTCGGTGCGAGGTACTTTTGCAGGGCGCTCCAGCTCCAAGGACTTGGACTCCGCCCTCGCAGGCTTCTTCTTCCTATGGTGTTCCCACGAGGAAGACCCCCGTTCAGAAGATCCACGACGATGCTCGGAGTCAGACAGCTCCTGAGACATGGAGGCTTCTGACGAGGTCCGGACCCGGGTGGATTCGGACTCTGAGAAAATCCTTTCACGCACCTGCTGCCTACTTCTAAGTGCCTTAGAGAACATTTTGCTGCACGGGCCACAGGCCTTCGGGTCATGGCCGGCCCCGAGGCAGCGGTGACAGCAGTCATGTGTGTCAGTGAGAGACATTCATTTTTTACACCGATCACACTTTTTAAACCCGCTGGCAGCCATCGGGGGGGAAAAGGGCCCCTGCGAGGTCGAAATTCCTGGCTGCCAGTGAAAAAAACCCCCAAAAAACAAAAATAAGACTGGACTTGATACCGGTGTACTGAATAAGAGGCAGGAAGGGGAACCGGCGTCGAAAAAAAAAATCTTCTGGAGTTTTAACACACTTTTTCCTGAGGGAAGTTGGACTACGTCCATTGGGCTCCGTGGAAAAAAGGAGACTGAGCAAGATGGCACCCTTGGGCGGGAAGGGGATCGCGCATGTGCGATGCAATCCCAAAAGCTTTCTTTGAAAGCTGGGGAATTTCTCCGCATGAGGGCTCCATCGGTGCCAACATCACTCATATGTGAGGACTGACTTCCTGCTTATTCCTGGAGAAACTAACCTTCTGTAGTGACAGGGCATGCAGTTCCATCTCCTTACTACTAGTGCTACAAGGCATACACAGCACTGTATAAAACACATGTAAAATATGCCCCCTGCTCAACAGTGCTTACAATCTAGTCAAGACAGACAGCACAACAGCTCCATCCCGTTGTCTTATAGGCCCATCAATCACTAACCTTTTGTGGCAACAGTGCATTCAGTTCTATCTCCTTGTGTTATAGATCCATGCATCACTAACCTTATGTGACTTCAGTGCACACAGCTCCATCTCCTTGTGTTATTTTTTTCTTTATTTTATTTAAAGTATTTATATCCCACTTTATCCTTGAATCAAAGTACTGTAGTTGATCCACGTGTCGCTAAACCTCTGTAGCGACAGTTAACATAGCTCCATTGCCTTGTGCTATAGACCCATGTGTCACTAACGTCCTGCTGTGGAAGTAAAGAACGCAACTAGACCATTTATAACATATGGCAGGCAAAGAGAATTTGAAAAGAGGCTTGTCGTGGAAGCAAAAACTCATAATAAGAACTTTTAAAAAACATTTGTAGCAAAAAAACCTGCATGAGATTCAGTTGGACCATTAGATGATAGAGGGATAAAGGGGGCAATAAAAGAAGGACAAGCCCATAGCAGAGAGATTGAATGAATTCTTTGCTTTACTGAAGATGATGTAGAAAACTTACCCATCAAAAAAAATTATTTGGGGAAAAACTCTTAAAGGAGAAAAGGAGCTCAGTAGGTAAGCCAATCATATATTAATAATATTGTCTGGCAATCTTTCAAACATCATTGATGCAGAAAAAAACTCCTTTAAAGAGATTTTCACATTTATATATGTTATATTTAAGTAATAGTACAAAAAACTGTTCAATCCACAATCTTCATTGAAAAATATAACTTAGAAAAATACCATTACCAATCCTTGCAATATATATATCAAGGCAAGCAATACATCACTTATCTGAAATTACTGCTGTTACATTGTAATCGCCTACATTGTTTTATTTTTCTATGAAGACTGGATTGAACAAAACATTTTTTTTTTTACTATTTCCTAAATATAACATATATAAATACTAAAAATTTGAAAATCTCTTTAAAGGATTTTTTTCTAGATCAATGATGTTGGAAAGATAACCAGACAATATTATTAATATATGATTGGCTTACCTACTGAGGTCCTTTTTCTCCTTTATTTAAGGTTTTTTCCCAAAGTAATTTCTTTTACTGGTTGTATTAAATTTGGAGTACCTTTTTTGTGTAGGAAACTTATCCATGCCAGGATAATTATTTAAAGGTGATGGATCGGAGAAACTGAAAAAAATTCAATAAACTGAGAGGATGTAATTACAGCAATTTGATAAACTAAAGAGTAACAAATCATCTGGACTGGATGGTATGCATCCCAGGGTGCTGAAAGAACTCAAAAATGAAACTGCAGACCTACTATTAATAATTTGTAAACTATCAGTAAAATTGTCTATAGTACCTGAAGATTGGAGAGGGACCAACATAATGCAAAATTTGTAAAAGTGTTCCAGGAAACTACAAACCAGTGAGTGTGATGTCAGGGCCGGGCAAAATGGTAGAAATTATTATAAAGAACAAAACTACTGAACATATAGTCATGGTTTAATGAGACAAAGTCAACATGGAGTTGGCCAAGGAAAGTCTTGTCTAACTAATCTACTATATTTGTTTGAAGGTGTGAATAAACAGGTAAATAAAGGTAAGTCAGTTGATATAGTGTATCTGGTTTTTCAGAAAGTCTTTGACAAGGTCCCTCATGAGAGACATTTGAAGAAATGAAAGTCAAGGGATAGGAGGCAGTGTCCTATTGTGGATTGGGAACTAGTTAAAAGATACAAAACAGAGTAGGACTAAATGCCGTTCTGGTCACCATATCTTAAAAAGGATATAGCAGAATTAGAAAAAGGTACAGAGAAGAACAACCAAAATGATTTATTTATTTAAAAGGATTTATATCCTCTTCTTTAATCAAAAGCGGTGTACACAGCAACCAATCAAATTATATTGCCCTTTCTGTGTTCATGCTGTGTTATTCAGTGAATGAGTGTGTAAGTTGGCGTTGATTCGTGGTGGGCTATTTACAGCATAAGCTATTTTACAATGTTATGTACAAGAGGGAGAAAGGGTGGGGGGTTGGTATTAGTCCAGGAGTTGACGGGCACAATTATGTGCTATCACCGTAGTGCTCAATGAAGAGCATTGTCTTGAGTTGTTTTCGAAAGTCCTTAATGTCTTCTGTCGATCGTAGGTCGTCAGGGAGGGCGTTACATATTGTAGGTGCTGCCATTGATAGAGCTCTTCTTGATAAATGGGATTGAAAGATACTCTTACGAGTAGAGGCTTAAAAAATTAGGGCTCTTCAGCTTGAAGAAGAGATGGTCAAGGGGAGATATCAAATAACGAGTGGAGTGGAATGGAATGGGTAAACGTAGATGGTGAGATTTTACTTACAGATAATCTTTCCTGGAGTCCCGCTAGACCATTCCAGACAAGTGGGTTGTGTTCCCCCTACCCGCAGATGTGGAGACAGAGAAAGAATTTGAAACTTTGAGTGACCACATCACTGAAAGTAATGCTGATGCAGCTAGGTGCATACTTAAGTATTTGTACCCAAGCACTCCTAACTACACATAACCTCATTAAGGAAATTAGTAAGGAACATAGAGAACTATGTCCATGTCCAGAACAGTCATTGGACAGAATCTTGTCCAAGAAGTCCATAGAAGGCTATCAATAATACAAGGCCATATGGATCTGTTATTAGACAGAACTCCTTTCAAGAAATTCATAGAAGTCCACAGACAGAATCTCTTTCCAGGAGAACACAGAATGCTAGGTGCAAGGAGCTCTTTGCTCTCAGGGAACAAGTCCGTTCTCTAGAGGCTAGAGTAGCAGACTTGGAAAACATAAGAAAGACAGAGAGGTACATAGACGAGACCTACAGGGATATAGTCCTGAAGTCCCACCTCCAGTCTGGCAGCATCCCTGTTGCCATGAGGAGAGAGGTCACTTGACAGGAGAGCATCACCCTGGTGTGGCAGGAAGTGATCCTGTAACTAGGACCTGTCCTCCAGGTGATGTAAAACCCTCTCGCACTGAGGAAGTTTCTTCAGGGCCATGTGTCCATGAAGGAAGGGTTAGGACAGCCGTTATAGTTGGTGATTCGATCATTAAGCATGTAGATAACTGGGTGGCTGGTGGACGTGAGGATCGCCTGGTAACATGCCTGCCTGGTGCAAAGGTAGTGGACCTCACGCGCCACCTAGATAAGGTCTTAGATAGTGCTGGGGAGGAGTCTGCTGTCTTGGTACATGTCGGTACCAATGACATAGGAAAATGTGGTAGGGAGGTTCTGGAGGCTAAATTTAGGCTTTTAGGTAGGAAGTTGAAATCCAGAACTTCCAGGGTAGCGTTCTCAGAAATGCTTCCCGTTTCAAGCGCAGGACCCAAAAGGCAGGCAGAGCTCCGGAGTCTCAATGCGTGGATGAGACAATGGTGCAGAGATGAGGGTTTTGGATTTATTAGGAACTGGGGAACATTCTGGGGAAAGGAGGGGTTCTTCCGAAGGGATGGGCTTCACCTTAACCGGGATGGAACCAGGCTGCTAGCATTAATCTTTAAAAATAGAGCAGCTTTTAAACTAGATAATAGGGGAAAGCCGACAGTCGCCCAAGAGCGGATGGTTCGGAAGAATGTATCCTTGAAGGATATACCAAAAGCAGAGAGGTTAAAAAAAAAAAAAAAAGAGTAAAGCAGCCCAAATGCCCTCGAGTATGGAGCAGACAGAGATTAAAGATCCCAAATTACCCATGTCTACCAATAGCCAGATTAATATGAATAAAATACAGTCTCTAAAATGCTTGTATGCAAATGCTAGAAGTCTAAAAAATAAGATGGGAGAGTTAGAATATATAGCACTAAATGAGAGGTTAGAAATGATTGGAATATCAGAGACATGGTGGAAGGAGGACAACCAGTGGGACACTGTGATACCTGGGTACAAACTATATCGTAATGATAGAGCTGATCAAATTGGTGGAGGGGTTGCGCTCTATGTTAGAGAGGGCATTGAGTCAGAAAGGATTAAAGTTCTGCAGGAAACAAAATTTGCTGTAGAATCTCTATGGATTGAAATTCCATGTAAAAAGGGGAAGGCGATGGCAGTGGGGGTGTACTATCGACCGCCTGGCCAGAATGAACAAATGGATGATGACATGCTCAAAGAAATCAAGGAAGCTAACAAACGTTACAGCGCAGTAATAATAATGGGTGACTTCAATTACCCCGGTATCGACTGGGTCAGTGTCATGGCAGGACATGCTAGGGAGATGAAGTTCCTAGATGAAATAAATGACTGCTTCGTGGAGCAGCTGGTTCATGAACCGACCAGAGGGGAAACCATATTAGACCTAGTCCTTAGTGAAACACCAGATCTTGTGCAAGGGTGTTGGGCCACTTGGCAATAGTGATCATAGCATGATCGCGCTTGATTTAATTAGTGGAGGAGGGATAGTAAGGAAATCCACAGTACTACCTTTTAACTTTCGAAAAGGAGACTATGATAAAATGAGGAAAATAGTTAAGAAAAAACTAAAAGGAGCAGTTGGAAAGGTTAAAGACTTACATCAAGCTTGGGTGTTGTTGAAAAATACTATCTTGGAAGGCCAGACCAGCTGTATTCCACGCTTTAAGAAAAGTGGAAAGTCCAAAAAACTGCCAGCATGGTTTAAAGGTGAGGTCAGAGAGACTGTTGTTGCCAAAAAAGCATCTTTCAGGAAATGGAAAAAAGAGCCAAACGACGGAACCTGTAAACAGCACAAGCACTGGCAAGTCAAATGCAAGGCATTGATAAGGCAGGCAAAGGGAGAATTTGAGAAGAAGTTTGCTGCAGAAGCAAAAACGCGAAATAAAGACTTTTTCAAGTACATTTGTAGCAAAAAACCTGAGAGAGATTCAGTTGGTCCATTAGATGATAGAGGGGTTAAAAGGGCACTAAGAGGCAACAAGGCGATAGCGGAGAGACAATGAATTCTTTGCTTCGGTCTTTACTGAGGAAGATGTAGGGATGTTACCCATGACTGAAGTGGTATTTAAAGGTGCGGAAGAATTGGAGGAAAGCACAGTTACTTACCTGTAACAGGTGATCTCTGGGAACAGCAGGAATTAGTCCTCACTTATGGGTACGTCGGAAACGACGGAGCCTGCGCGGGAAAGCTCCCCAGCTTCCCAGAAAGGAAGCTTTTGGGGCCTCCCACTGCACATGTGCGCTGCCTTCCCGCCTTCCTGACCAGCTCTCCTCAGTTCGAGTTTATAGCTGAGACAATAGAGAGAGGAAAGGAAGATAGATAGAAGATACAACTCCTAGGGGAGGTGGGTGGGGTGTGAGGACTAATTCCTGCTGTTCCCAGAGATCACCTGTTACAGGTAAGTAACTGTGCTATCTCCAGGAACAAGCAGGAATAAGTCCTCACTTATGGGGACTCCCTAGCTAAGATGCCTGGGAGATCCCCTCCCAAGGGTTCACCATCTTCGTATGGATCTCAGGCATCCATCCTGGGAAGGTGGGCAGGAGTTGTTCAAGTATGGAACAGGTGTTTGAGGACAGCCTGACCAAACAAGGCATCCCGGGGGAGTCCTTGTCCAAACAGTAATGGGCTGTGAAGGTATGAACTGAGGCCCAGGTGGCGGCTCGACAGATCTGATCTATGGATGCAGAGTGAAGATGAGCCATAGAAGTGGCCATGGCTCTCACATTGTGAGCTGTGACATGGCCTTCCACAGAAATGTTTTTACTCTGGTAAGCAAAGGAAATACACTGAGCAATCCAATTGGAAAGTGTACGTTTGGAGACTGGAAGTCCCAAATGAGAAGGATCAAAAGCCACAAAAAGTTGGGAAGACTTTCGATGTGGCTGAGTCCTGTTGAGGTAAAAGGCAAGAGCTCTTTTACAATCTAAAGTATGAAGGTTCCTCTCTGCACTGGATGCATGAGGAGCCGGAAAAAAGACAGGTAGATATACCTCCTGATTAAGATGAAAAGGCGAGACCACTTTGGGCATAAAGTGGGGATTCATCCTAAGGACCACCTTATCATGATGAAATCTGGTATAAGGTGGATGAGCCACTAAGGCCTGTAGTTCACTGATGTGGCGAGCCGAAGTGACTGCAATAAGGAAAAGTGACCTTCCAGGAAAGAAATTTCAAGGAGGTAGAAACCAACGGTTCAAAAGGTGGCTTCATAAGCTGACCTAGAACTAGGTTCAAATCCCATGCTACCGGAGGAGGCCGGATGGGAGGTTTGGTTAGAGTCAGGCCTCTCATGAACCGTGAGATAAGAGGATGAGAGGAGACAGGTTGTCCATTTATTGGTTGTAAAGATGCTGCAATAGCACTCAAATGGACTCTTACTGAATTCGTCTTAAGGCCTGCATTGGAAAGATGCAGGAGATAGTCTAATAGAGAATTCAAAGGAAGTGCTAGAGGGTCAAGACCCTGTTGAGCACACCAAATGGAAAAGCCTTTCCATTTGAAAGCATAGGAACGCCTCGTGGAGGGTTTCCTAGAGGCATGAAGGATATCTTTCACTGGTTGAGAAAGATTGAAGTCATGAAGGCTTAGGCCTTCAGTAACCAAGCTCTGAGGTGTAGGGACTTGGGGTTTGGGTGCCACAAAGTCCCTTCCTCCTGAGAGAGAAGGTCTGGCGCAGCTCCCAGGTCCAGGGAGGGTCCCTGGGAGAGATGCAGAAGTAGAGGGAACCACACTTGGCGTGGCCAGCGTGGAGCTATGAGGATCATCGACCCGTGATCCCTCTGGAGTTTGAACAGTCTTGGGAATCAAAGGAATGGGTGGAAAGGCATATAGGAATTCCTGAGCCCAATGTAGGAGAAAGGCGTCGTTGGCCTGAGCTCTCTGACACAGAGTCCTGGAACAGAACCGGGGAAGTTTGGCATTCCACAGACTTGCAAAGAGGTCTATGTCCGGGGTTCCCCATTCCTGAAAGATTCTGTTTATCTGGTCCATATGTAGGGACCATTCGTGTGGAAGCAGAACTCGACTGAGTCTGTCTGCCCGAGAGTTTTGAACCCCTGGAAGATACACTGCCAGAAGATGAATTTGATGCTCTCTGGCGAAGGCCCATAATCTGAGAGCTTCGTTGCAAAGCGACAGAGCCTGTCCCTCCTTGTTTGTTTATGTAGAACATGGCCACCTGATTGTCTGTATGGACTAGGACGGTCAGGTTGACTAGGAGGGTATAGAAGACTTTGAGGGCAAAGTAGATTGCTCGCAGTTCCAGGAGGTTGACGTGAAGGGTGGTCTCTTGTGGAGACCAAGCACCCTGAGTGGAGAGGTGTTGAAGATGGGCTCCCCACCCTGTTTGGGAGGCATCTGTTGTGAGGGTTGTTTGGGGCAACAAAGGTTGGAAGGGGGCCCCCAACAACAGATTCTTGGTGGACATCCACCATTGGAGGGACCAAAACAGACGCTTTGAGGTGAGTATTTGGTCGGAGAGCACTCCTGATGCCTGAGTCCACTGGGTGGCCAAGGTCCATTGAGCTGCTCTCATATGAAGACGAGCGTAGGGCACCACGTGTACCGTGGAGCCCATGTGGCCCAGAAGTCGCAGCATTTCTCTGGCTGTCAAGTGACTGCTGGACTGAGCTTGGGAGGCCAAGCACACCAGACGTTGGCCCTGGACTTGAGGTAGGTAGGCCCTTGCAGTGGTGGTGTCCAACTGGGCCCCTATGAATTCCAGAGGACTGAGTAGGGATAAGTTGAGACTTGGGAAGGTTTATCACCAGTCCCAGATACTGCAGAATGTGCCTTGTGCGGTCCAGGGAAATCTGGGCCTCTAACTGAGATGGAGCTCGGATGAGCCAGTCATCCAGATATGGGAATACAAAAATTCCCAGACCTCTTAGGAATGCGGCAACAACTGCCATGCATTTGGTGAACACTCTTGGAGCAGAGGCTAGACCGAAGGGAAGTACTCTGTACTGGAAATGTTTTCCCTGAAACAGAAATCTTAGATATTTTCTGTGGGATGGGTGGATGAGTATATGTGTGTACGCATCCTTGAGATCTAGAGAACAAAGCCAATCCTGACTCTGAAGGTATGGAAGGAGAATGCCTAGAGAAAGCATTTTGAATTTCTCCTTGTACAGAAATTTGTTCAATTCTCTCAGATCTAGGATAGGTCTGAATCCCCCTGTCTTCTTTGTTATGAGAAAATAAGGGGAGTAGAATCCTGTCCCTTGTTGAAGAAGAGGAACCTCTTCTATTGCCCCTTGGGCAAGGAGAGAAGAGACTTCCTGATCCAACAGGCACAGGAGAGATGGGGGAGAATTGAAGTGCCTCACCATGGTATATGGAGGAAGGTTGGAAAAATTAAGTTTGTAGCCCTCTCTGATGATAGAGGGGGTCCAGTGCTCTGATGTAATTTGCCCCCATCTGGGAGCAAAGTGAGCTAACCTTCCGGGAATGGTGAGAGGCTCTGGTTGTTCTAGAGCCAGAAAGGTTAAGTTCTCTAGGGGCAAGTCAAAACCCCTGAGGGGGTTGAGCCTGCTGAGGAGTGGCAGATGCTGCAGGCTTTGACCTTGCCTGTTTTAGGTTGCTGACGTTTAGCAGCAAGCGCGGCTGAGCAGAGTGTTGGCCAGTATTTGTGGAAAATCTGGCCTTCTTGTAGTAAGGCCTCTTGAAAGACTTTTTCTTGGCAGGAGTAGAGGTAGACTTAGAAAGTCTATCTAATGTAGCATTTTCTGCATCCATTTGAGTGGCTTTAATTTGCCAGTCCTTACCAAATAAGTTCTCACCTGTACAGGGCAGATTCCGTAAGCCATCCAGGACCCAGGGTTCTAGGTCAGAGGCCTGGAGCCAAGCAAGTCGTCGGGCTGCAATAGCAATGCCCGAAGCTCTACCGGCACCCTCAAAGGAATCAAAAGCTGCTCTGTTGGAGAACTTAGAAACATCTAGAAGCTGTTTCACCAGAGAAATGAACTCCTCCTTTCTATCCTCAGGGATAAAGGAGGCAAAATGCCGTACCTTTAGGGCAAGTTCCCTTAGAAACATGCCCATATACAGACTGTATGAATTAATCCTGGCTATAAGCATACTAGCCTGGAAGATTTTCCTACCAAAAGAGTCTAGGGTCTTACATTCTCGCCCTGGAGGGGTAGAAGAGTGCCCTTTTGGTACTCTTAATCTTTTTCAGCGCAGACTTCACCACAATGGAATGGTGAGGCAGCTGAGTCTTTTGAAAACCAGGAGAAGGAGGGACCCGGTACATGGTGTCCAACCTACGAGAATAAGGAGACAACGTTAGAGGAGCCTCCCATAAGTCCATCAAGTGTTCTTGAAGGATATCATGGATAGGCAGGGTGACTGCCTCTTTAGGAACCTTAGGGTATCCTAAAATATCCAATTTCTTTGATCTAGGTTCTTTCTCAGAGGATGTAGTAATAGAAAGTCCTTTAGCTACTTCATAATGAAGTCTTGAAAGGACAAATCCTCTGGTGGAGACATTCTCCTCTTTGGGGAAGAAGGCTCTTCAGGAAGAACAAGAGAGAGCTCATCAGAGTCATCAGAGGAGTCAAAATCCTCAGAGGAATCAGAGTATCCTCTATTCGCTTCCAACGCACGATACGCATACCGATCGGTACCGACATCGGGCGTACCGGGTATGGGATCGGTATCGGGTGAAAACCCGGATCCGGCATGCGGAACCGATCTGCGTTTGGAAGACGATGATCTCGGTTCCGGTATGGAAGACAGTACCGGAACCGGACCCGGAACCGCTGGATGCGGTACCGAGGGCGTCGCAGCATTAATGAAAGCCAGCATGGCCTGCTGCATGGTCTGAACAGTATTGCTCATAGATGCCACTGCTGCCTGGATGTTGGTACCGGTATGGGCCGGTACCCCAGAGCAGTCTAACAGGTGATCGGTCAAGGCCGTGCCATCGATGTCAACCTGTAACCCCATAGATGGTGCTTTGGAAGCCAGAGCTTCCCGCCGGGGTTGTTTGGCTGGGGCATGGTCCTCAGATTCAAAAGTGAGAGCCTCTCGATGCTTTGAAGGAGATTTGCTCTTTGAGGACCTGCCCGAAGAAGGTTTGGTTACCTGAGATCCATCCGGAGAGGAAGACCTGGATGACTGTGATGCTGGATTATCTGAAGCAAACAGCACATGGAATTTGTTGGCCCGGTTCTGCAAACCACGTTGAGACATCTGGGAGCAGGATGGGCAGTCCGGAATGGAGTGGTCAGGTCCCAAACATTTAAGACACCATTCATGGGTGTCTGTGACAGAAATAACAGCACTACACTTGGTACACTTCTTAAAACCAGGGGCTGGTTTCTCCATGAGGAGAATTTATGTAGGCCTGAGGCCTAACCGAAGTCACCAAGTTGTGCAAGATAAAGTTTTTTGGGTTTCTTTTTAAAAGAAAAGAAAGAGAGACCGGCGGTACCGGTTTCGGTATGGGGAAGGGAGGTACGCGGTCTAAAGAAACAAACTAAAACAATAATTTCTTCAGCGGTGACAGGAACACGACCTGCTGGCTCCGCGGAAAAAGAGAAACTGAGGAGAGCTGGTCAGGAAGGCGGGAAGGCAGCGCGCATGTGCAGTGGGAGGCCCCAAAAGCTTCCTTTCTGGGAAGCTGGGGAGCTTTCCCGCGCAGGCTCCGTCGGTTCCGACATACCCATAAGTGAGGACTTATTCCTGCTTGTTCCTGGAGATATATCAATACATCGGGAAGATGTATTACAACTATTAGATAAACTAAAGAGTAGCAAATCACCTGGGCCGGATGGTATACATCCAAAGGTGTTGAAAGAACTGAAATTTGAGATTGCAGACCTGCTATTAGTAATCTGAACTATCATTAAAATCATCTCTAATACATTGGCAATCCTCCAATCTTTAGGTAACACCAATTTTTAAAAAGGGTTCCAGGGGTGATCCGGGAAACTACAGACCGGTGAGCCTCACGTCAGTACCGGGAAAAATGGTAGAAACCATCATAAAGAATAAAATTTCTCAGCATGTAGATAGTCATGGCCTAATGGGAGACAGCCAACATGCCTTTAGACAAGGAAGATCTTGTCTTACTAATCTGCTATGTTTTTTTGAAGGTGTGAATAAACAGGTGGACAAAGGTGAGTCGGTTGATATAGTGTATCTGGACTTTCAGAAAGCCTTTGACAAGGTCCCTCATCAGAGAATTTCGGCAAAACTAAAGAGTCATGGGATAGGAGGCAGTGTACTATTGTGGATCAGAAACAGGTTAAAAGATAGAAAGCAGAGGGTAGGGCTAAATGGCCAATTTTCCCAATGGAGAAAGGTGAATAGTGGTGTACCCCAGGGATCTGTGCTGGGTCCGCTGCTTTTTGACATATTCATAAATGACCTGGAAAGTGGAATAACGAGTGAGGCTTTCAAATTTGCAGATGACACAAAACTATTTAAAGTTGTTAAAACCCAAGAGGATTGTGGAAAATTGCAAGAGGATCTTGATAAATTGGAAGACTGGGCATCAAAATGGTAGATGAAATTTAATGTGGACAAGTGCAAAGTTATGCACCTAGGGAAGAACAACCCAAACTATGGTTACACGATGCAAGGTTCCACATTAGGAACCACCACCCAGGAAAAAGATTTAGGCGTCATTGTGGATAACATGTTAAAACCCTCGGCCCAGTGTGCAGTGGCGGCCAAGAGAGCAAATAGAATGCTAGGTATGATAAGGAAAGGAATGGAAAATAAAACAAAAGATATTATAATGCCTCTATATCGTTCCATGGTGAGACCACACCTTGAATATTGTGTGCAATTCTGGTCGCTGTATCTTAAAAGGGATATAGCGTTATTAGAAAAGGTTCAGAGAAGAGCCACCAAAATGGTAAAGGGGATGGAAGGATACTCCTATGAAGAAAGGCTAAAAAGGTTAGAGCTCTTTAACCTGGAAAAGAGACGGCTGAGGAGAGATATGATAGAAGTCTATAAATTACTGAACGGAGTGGAACGGGTAAACGTAGATAGATTGTTTACGTTATCAGAATATAGAAAGACTAGGGGACATGCAATGAAGCTACAGGGTAAACTATTTAAGACTAATAAAAGAAAATATTTTTTCACTCAATGTGTAATCAAACTCTGGAATTTTTTTTACCGGAGGACGTAGTAAAGGCTGTTAGTGTAGCTGGGTTTAAAAACGGTTTGGACAAGTTCCGGAGGAAAGGTCCATAAACCATTATTAAGAAGGGACCCAGGATATCAATGCTTGACCGAGTACAAGCATTGTGGAACCTGTGTCTTTTGGGGAAACTGCTAGGTACGTATGACCTAGATTGGCCACTGTTGGAAACAGGATACTGGGCTTGATGGATCTTGGTCTGACCCAGTATGGCATATCTTATGTTCTTATGCTAGCAGACAGACGTCTTTCAAGACAGTCATTAGCCATGCAAGACCCATCTCAGAAACAGCATAAGTCATACAAGGCCCAAATCCTAGCAGTAGCTGGAGAGTCTTTCAAGACTATCATAAATCATAAGGCCAATTGCAGAAATAGCAGAGTACCAAGGCGGATCCTTACTGGTCTAGCAGGACTCCAGGAAAGGAGATTATTGGTAGGTAAAAATCTTACCTTCCGGTTCTTTCTGGTATTCCAGTCCACAGAAGTGGAGTGTACCGAAGCTACTACTCCACTGGGCAGGGAGAAAACCCCACAACTACTTTTTAATTTTCTGCACTGAAGGCCATGCCTGCCCTAGTGCTCTCTGTCAATGGTGGAGGGGCAACCATGTTGCAACCCTACAGATGTCAAAGATTATCAGAGGACTAAGCTCCACTTTGGATGACACCTTCACCCCAGTGCAGTGCGCCACAATCCCTCAGATCAGAGAAGTTTAGCAACAGTATGCTGAGGCTATCACCTCTTTGATACAATAACTGAAAGAAGCCACTTCATCGTTGTGTGGACCCGCAAAGAGCAGAAACAACCCTTCCCACTTATGGGAAAGTGTTAGTGACCTTTAGGTATCTGAGAAACAAGCAAAAATCTCTATTTTCTCCATGAACAAGCAAGAAAAAAGTCATCACGTATGAGTGATTTCACCAACAGAGCCCCACATGGAATGCTCCCCAGCTTCCAAAGGAAGCTTTTGAAAGACACATCGTGCATGTGCATCTGCCTTCCCGCCCGCCATGGCACCATATTCTCCAGTTTTTTTTGCCGCGGAGCCCCTTGGACGTGTTCTTGTAGTCTGGAAAAAAGTTTGAATTTCTTGCCCTTGTGACTGAGCCTTTGCTCGTTTTTTCACTCGCCTGTCGTGGATTGGTCTTTTTCTTACCCTCTGAATGTTTTTTCTGAAATTGTTTTGAACCTTTTTGGCGTCTTTTCCCTCCCACAGCTGTTTTTCAGTTTGATTTTGCTGAAGTGGTATTATTCGGCATGTCTAAGCCTGTTAGCGGCTTTAAGAAAGGCACCCAATGTGGCAAGACCATCTCTGCCACGGACCACCATAATCAGTGCTTGCAATACCTTTGACCAGACCACCAGTTGGCATCCTGCAAGCTCTGCTTGCAGATGACGCGTTGAGAGCTGAAGGGTCGGGAATAGCAGAAGGAGTCTCTCTTCGGCTCAACTGATTCAGCATCCTCAGTCCCAACTCCCTTGTCCATGCCCGTGGCCAACGGAAAAGAGCAGAAGGCTCAGTCAGAGTAGAAGAGTTTGAGTGCGGAGGGGAGACCCTCCGCAGAGATCCCAAAGGTGGAGTACAAGGAGAAGATTCGTGTGCAGCGCCACCACAGCCCCTCAGCGCGAGATGGACAGCGACAGCTAGGAACAACTGGCTAAGCTTCCCCGGTGGGAGGACCCAACCCAGATGGCAGAGTCCACGCCCAGTACCCAGGAGAACAGCCGAATGTCTCCCCATGCTCCAATCATCATGAGATCCCCACTCGAGGGATCACTGGTGATGTCCACACTGCGGCATCGACATCCTCATCGGTGAAGGTTCTGGAGGAACGCTTACGAGCCTTAGCAGCTCACCTGGTGGTAATGGAAGCTCTACGGGATGCAGACTTCACGGCGCAGAGCATGTCGTCACCGCACTCCTTCCAGCCTATCCTGTAGGCCCATGCCCTGCCCGTCAAGGCTGGGACATCGGTGGGAGATTGGTATCGACGCCAGTGGCCGAAGCCATCTCTCTCTCTAATGTGTTAGATTCTGAAGCCCAGGGGCATCGCCATGCTGGGTAGAAGGAGAACCATCAAAGTCCACCCTCTCCTGCGCTGCACAGTCGACTTTTGGAGGAGACTCGGCATTACCTCGACGACCTTTTGGAATTCAAGTTGGAATGGGAAACAGGTAGAATCGACAGTGTTGGACCTTCGGTCCTCAGACCTCCCATCTGACCCATCGCCCCCTCCAGAGTGGCGGAAGTCACCTCTGGAGGACATGTCCTTTCAGGATTTTGTTTGAGACCTGGCCAAGGCCGTCCTCTATTCTCTGGAATCTGTGTGTGGAACCCCAGGCAATGGGCCCCCCAGGCAATGGGCCCCCCAGCCTAGCAAGGAGGCATCTGTGGTGAGGACCCTCGAGTGTGGAAGGGCCTGAAAAGGCATACCTGCCTTCAAGTGCTGGGGCGAGAGCCACCAGGACAGGGACTGTATTAGGCGCCTGGTCACCTTGATCCTGTCCTGGAGGTGTCCCGTGCCCTGGGATCATTGGTCTCTGAGGCACCACTGCGCAGTTCGCATGTGGAGCGGGCATTTGGAGTGACATGGACTGTGGAAGCCATGTGCGCGAGGCGGCGTAGCAGTTGCCTCGCTGGCATTGAGGAGCTGTGGCTCACTTTCCCTGCAAGGGCTATAAGCCTGTCTGCAGGCAGGAAGGCCTTCGACTGCAGGGTATTGAGCCTTGCCCCAATGAAGTCTAACTCTTGAGATGGACAGAAGCTGGATTTGGGGTAGTTGATTACAAACCTCCAAGTGCTGCAGGACCTGGATGATGCGAGCTGTGGCCTGATGCACCTCTGCGGCCGAAGTGCCCCTGAAGAGTCAGTCATTGAGACAGAGGAAGAGGAAGATGAAGATCTCTTGAAGCCTGAGAAAGGCGGCGACCACCGCCAGGCACTTTGGAAACACCCTGGGGGCCGAAGCAAGGCCAAATGGGAGCACTCTGTACTGGTAATGGTTGTCCCCCACCACAAAGCATAGGTATTGCCTGTGGTTTGGGTGGATTAGGATGTGTGTGTAGGTGGAGGTAGGGCACCAGGAATTTGTTGAGGTTGCGCAGGTCAAGAATGGGCTTTAGGCCCCCTGTCTTTGGCACGAGGAAGTACCTGGCGTAGAACCCCTTGCCCTTGAGGTGGTGGGGCACCAGTTCCACCGCATGGTCCTCGAGAAGACCTGCCAACTCCTTCAGAAGAGGGTCCCGGTGAAGGGGAGACCTTGGAGGCTCTCCTGGGAAGTAGTGTGGAGGCACTTGGGCTAGATGGAGGAGGTATCTCTCCCTGATCACTTGTAATGCCCATGAATCGGTGGTGATGGTTTCCCACCTGTGGGCATACAAGATGAGCCGACCTCCTGTGCCCATGTACAACTGGTACGCCTGGATTCGACAATTCAGCATCGTGCCCTGGAAACACTTTCTGCCGAGGGCATCCAAGTTACGGGCCTCCCCTGCCGGCGGGCACCGAGCAATGCGTCTTCTGGCTCTTAAGCCGACGCATGGCCAATTCCACAACCATGGAATTGTGCAGCAGCTGTGATTTCTGGAATCCAGGGCTCCGGTGGACTCGATACATTGAGTCAAGCCGTTTGCTGATCACCAGCGCCGATGCTGGTGTCTCCCACATGCGGATCATGAGTTGTTCCAGGGATTGGAGGAACAGGTACCGTGAGGGTCTCCCGACGAGGAGCCTCATATTGGAGGATCTCGAGCTCGTCAGCTCCTCCTCAGACTCCGTGGGGAAAGCCAATGCCTTGGACATATCCCGCACGAAGTCCAGGAAACCCATATCCTCCGGTGGGGACCTTCTCTGAGGTTCAGACACGGGGGAATCAGAGAGGACGTCCCTATGCCTCTGGGTATCCAGGGACTCTTCTGTCTCCCAGGCTGAGGCCTCCAAGGAGGACTCAAGTGGCTCCTCGGGCATCGAGGGCCCCGGCGCTGTCCGTCCAAATGCCGGTAGACTCGGCGGCGACGACTTCAGTCCCGAACGGGAGCCCAAGTGCGACCTTTGCCGAGGATCGACTCGAGTCCAAAAGGTCTTGAGGATCGGCTTGGCATCTGGGGTCGACTTTGACGTCGAGGGCCCGGTGGTCGGGACGGAGGAACCAGACATGCTGGACATCAACGCTCGCTGCTGTTCAATGAAGGCAGTAAAACTGCGCTCCAAAGTCACCATCCTGGACACAAGTTCCGGAGGCTCCACAGCCACCAGCTCGGGCGCCGACATGGTCGGCCCTGACACCGGTTCCCCCAGAGGGGAGTCTTTGACCATAACAGTCGGTACTTGCCTTGGCTGGGCCGGCCACTCCTTTTACGACAATCCCGGCCAGCGCTCGGGGCTCTGCGGCCGATCTCGCGAGGAGCCCAGCCATTCGGAGCCATCCAGAGACGCAGCCTTTGAGGACTTCTTCTTGTGCTCCCTCGAGGGAGACCCCCTCTCTGAGCATTTTGCCACCACCTGAGGCATCAGTTGGTGCTGATCCAAATGGACAATCAAGTGGCAATGTTCTACATGAACAAGCAGGGGAGCATGGAATCTTGCATCCTCTGCCTCAAAGCGATGACACACTGCTGCTATGCAATTCGTCAGAGAATACTCCTACGGGCTGTATAACTACCAGGCCAAGACAACACCCTCGCGGGCACACTGAGCAGGATCTTCCAACCACACAAATGGCAACTGGACCCCAGAGTAGCTGCCTGGTTCTTCCGACTCTGGGGGAGCCCACGAGTGGACCTTTTTGCTGGCCTGGACAATTACCAGTTGCCTCACTTCTGCTCCCATCAGCCCCATCCATATCAAGTAATGGCAGACATGTTCCTCATTCCATGGTCAAAAGGCCTCATTTACGCCTTCCCACCCACGTCGTTGATTGCCAAGACCCTTTTCAAAGCTCTTTGCGATAAAGTGTCACTGATCCTGATGGCTCCATGGTGGCCCAGGCAGCTGTGGTTCCCACTTCTCCTCCAATTGTCAGTGGTGGCTCTGATCCCCCTGGGGAGTTCCCCGGGACTCTTGTCTCAGGAGGGAGGCTCTCTCCTGCATCCCAACCTGGGGTTCCTATCACTGACAGTATGGCTACTGAAAGGATAACCTTAGCTCCTTTCCACCTCTCTGGAGAAGTGGAAGAGATCCTGCTGGCCTCCCGTAAGACCTCCACCAGGAGAGCTTATGCCTTCAAATGGCACAGATTCTCGGTGTAGTCTGTGGAGCAGTGGCTAAACCAGTTTTCCTGCCTGATGCAGATGGTACCGCTGTACCTTCTTCATCTCTCACAATCCGTGCTGAAGTCGACCTCTGTTGGGGTACGCCTCAGTGCCCTGGCAGTGCACCACCACTCTATCGAGGGCAAGTCCCTCTCGGTCCAGCCTCTGGTGACCCGCTTCCTGAGGGGACTTCTACTATCCAAACCCCCCCCATCTGCCCTCTGGCAACAAAGTGGGACCTAAATGTTGTGTTGGCGCAGCTCACCCACCCGCCATTTGAGCCCCTGGCTACCTGCCACCTGAGGTACCTCTCATGGAAGGTCGTGTTCCTGGGGCACTCACCTCTGCTTGCAGGGTCAGCGAGCTCCAAACCTTAGTGGCAGAAGCACCATATACCAGATTCTACAAGAACAGGGTTGTACTGCGCATGCGCCCTAAATTCCTTCCAAAGGTGGTTTCTTTTTTTTTACCTCAGCCAGGAGGTGGTGCTACCTACATTCTTCCCAAGGCTTCACCCCAGCAGGGCGGAGACGGTCCTTCACACCTTGGACTGCAAGAGGGCCCTGTCCTTCTGCATTCAACGTATGCACGGCCACCACAAAGCTTCTCAGCTTTTTGTTTTCTACGACCCCAGTCGGCTGGGGGAAGCGGTGACCTAGTGAACACTGTCCACCTGGGTGGCGGTCTGCATCGCCCTCGCTCATGCTAGATGCTCATGCTAGATGGCCGTGTCACGGCACACAGTGTCAAGGCCATGGCAGCCTCTGTGGCAAACCTGTGCTGCGTCCCAATGCTGGACATCTGCAGGGCTGCCACCTGGTCTTCAGTCCATACCTTCGCAGCTCATTACTGCCTGAAGAGGGAGTCCCAACAGGACAGCACCTTCGACCAGGCCGTGTTCCAAAATCTCTTCGGGGTCTAGGCAACTCCTACTCTCTGACCCTTCAGTGTTCAGGAAACCGGAGCATTGATTGCATCGGGCACAAGGGTCCTACTTAAGTCTGTTTCTGCGGACTCAATTGCTGCTGCTCTCGGCTCACTTTGAGGACGACCATGTTTTTTCCTTACGGGCTTTAGGTAGCCTGTAGCTAGGGAGTCCCTTATGTGAGGACTGACTTTCTGCTTGTTCCCGGAGAACGCATAGTTACTCACCTGTAACAGGTGTTCTCCAGGGACAGCAGGAATCAGTACTCACAAACCTTCCTCCTCCCTTTGCTTCTTTACTATCTTTTATTTTTGCCGTCTTTTAGCTATGTCATCTGACTGGGCAAGATAGCACCCTTGGGCAGGAAGGGGACCATGCATGTGTGGTGGTATCTCCCAAAGGCTTTCTTTGAAAGCTGGGGGGATGCTTTCACGAGGGTTCCATCAGTGCCGACGTCACCTATATGTGAGGACTGATTCCTGCTGTCCCCGGAGAACAGCTGTTACAGGTGAGTAACTATGCTTTCTCTCTCCTCATGTTATAGACCCATGTGTCGGTCTAACCTCCTGCAGTGACAGAGCAGACTGTCCTCTCTTCTTATGATGTAGACCTCTGTGTTAATAACCTGCTGCATTGACAGTGCAGACTGTTCTCTCTGCTCATGATATAGACCCGTGTGTCACTCACCTCCTGCAGTGACCATGCAGACTGTTCTCTCTCCTTGTGATATAGACCCGTATGTCACTAATCTCCTGCAATGACAGTGCAGACTTCTCTCTCCTTGTGATATAGACCCTGTGTCACTAATCTCCTGCAGTGACAGTACAGACTGTTCTCTCTGCTCATGATATAGACCTGTGTGTCACTACCCTCCTGCAGTGACCATGCAGATTGTTCTCTCTCCTTATAATACCAACCCGTGTGTCAGTCTAACCTCCTGCCGTGACACTGCAGACTGTTCTCTCTCCTTGTGAAATAGACCCGTGTGTTACTAACCTCCTATAGTGACACTGCAGACTCTTCTCTCTGCTCATGATATAGACCTGTGTGTTACTAACCTCCTGCCGTGACACTGCAGACTGTTCTCTCTCCTTGTGAAATAGACCTGTGTGTTGCTAACGTCCCGCAGCGACACTGCAGACTGTTCTCTCTGCTCATGATAGACACCCGTGTGTCACTCACCTCCTGTAGAGTGGCTGCACAGAGTTCAATTGCTATGTAATAAAACTGTTTGTCTTTCTCAGTGCAGAAATAGCGAATGACATTAGTGTGTTCATCAGACTCCCGAAGAAGCTCAACCTCTCGATCAACAAAGTCATAACATTCTGGCAAGATCCTCTTTACTGCAACAGTTCGATCATCAAACCTTCCCCTAGGATCAGGGACAGAAAGTGTCATGAAAACAGGCACAGTCTTGCAATGTGAGAAATAGCACAAATAGAAAGGATTCCTCAACAAAATACCAAAGGGGAACCAAAACAGCAAAGAAGCAAGAGGGAGAAAGTCAGACAAACATGAAATGAATTATTTTTTATAATTATTATTTATAATATAACATCCACTAATCATATAAAAATCAACAAAAAAATTAACATTGACATTTTTTGGCAGCTGCTTTAACAGGCAATGTGATAAACCCTAAAGGACCAGTCTCACCTGAAGACAAAGGTGCCTCCCGCTCCATGACCCAATATGTCCCTTGGGTTAAAGGAAATCTTCCCTACTACTTGCAAGTCTACATCTATCTCTGGAAAAAGAGGAAATGCAGAAAAACAGAAATGTAAATCTAAGTGTTGCACCACCTCCAGGTTGGAGGAGACTGGTGGCTTCTGGAATTCTGCCCTTGCTTTGTCAGACAGGAAGGGGAGAGTCCAGGCAGAGTGTGACACTGCTCTCACTCACCTCCTGAGCTGGCTTTACAATTCATATGCGGTATTTCTTTTGCTATGGCATTCGGTAATATTGACCGGCTGCTGTTCTCATTGTTCTGTGGGCCTGAGCTCACAGAGTCTTTGGGGGATGCCCTGATTGGTCCATCCACAGAATTTATGGAATCTGGACTGGTAAATTGTGGAGGTGAGGAGGGGGTTTGCTGCTGTTGTAGGCGTTGAATTTTCTCTTCCAGCTCCTGCTCCAGCTGCTGCTGCTGCCTCTTCTGTTGATCTTGAATTTTCTAGTAGGAAACATGAATGTGGTTAGCTAATGTTAACTCCCTCTAATTATTTTATGTTATACACTGGGGTTACTAGCTATATAGTCTCAGTTACATGAATAAATTAGACTTTACCTGCTAATTGATGTTCCTTGAGTTACTCCAGTCCTGACACCTCTGGGTATTCACACCTAACCAGCAGCTTGGAGACTGAGCATGTCATGATTTTCATGACCTCCCCTAAATAGACAGCTGGCTCCTCCTCTAGCCTCTAGTATCCTATTGACAAAGCAGACTCATGGAAATAACCATTATAACCACCCTAATAACTAACATGTACAGAAACTTACTTAATTCGCTAAAAAAAAAAAAAAATCCCTCCACACAAGGGAAGGAGAGTCATCTCCGCTCATCTGTAATGAGCATGTGCTTCACAGGAGACCAGTTACGTCAGTCCCCCATCTTCGGCAAACACCCCACTCTCCGCCTTTCTCCTGTAACAATTTTATTTTATTTAACAATTTTTTTATACCGCTTTATCATATAATCAAAGTGGTTTACATTGAAACTTTAACTTACAGAGAACTTGAAAGCAAACAATAAAACTCAAACAACAGGAACAATTTTCTTAGGGGAGCAAAAAATGGGGGTGAAAGTGTAGTGCAAGGAGCACAACTTATGTACATAGTGATGTATTAATAGTTGCTCATGGGTTGGGAGAATGAAATGAGAGGTTATCTTGGGTGTTGAGACTGTTCATTGAAATGTTCAGAGAAGAGGAGAGTCTTGAGTGGTTTCCGGAAGTCCTTTAAATCCGTGGTTGATCTTAGTTTTTCCGGAAGAGTTCCAAATGGTGGGGGCAGCAAGTGAGGTAGCCTTTTTGGTGGTGGATTGTTTGGCCTTTGTATATAAGCTGGGGATTGGTATGGTCTTTATAGTGCTGCTTCTCTCAGGTCTGTTGCTGGTCTTGTTACAGATGAGGTCCTGTAGAATTCCTGCTGTGATCTTATTTTTGATTTTAAAGATGGTAAGAGTGGATATGTATTTAATGCGTGAGGCAAGTGGTATCCAGTGAAGTTCATACAGGATGGGAGTGATATGGTCATATTGTGATGCTCCAATGATGATCCGGGCAGCAGTGTTTTGGACTAGTTGAAGGGGATGGATGGTTTGCTTGGATAATTTTTTGGAAAAGGGTATTGCAGTAGTCTAAGGCTGGTGTTATGATGGCTTGGCAAACTGTATGGAAATGTTCTTGGCTGAGGAGGTGTTTTAATCTTCGGATTGTTGCGAGTTTGTAGAAGGCAGTCTTGGAGGTCTTGTTGATGTGTACTTGTAATGTAAGGTGCTTGTCAAGGATGACCCCGAGATACTGAACTTCATTTTTTATTGTAATTGGCATACTGGCAATATTGATTGAGGTGGTGGGGGAAAGATGAACGTAGTTTCCCCATGTGATTATGATTGTTTCCATTTTTTTTGATGTTGATATTGAGGTTGTTGTTTGTGAGCCAGGTTCTCATTTCTTGGAGGCAAGTTGATAGAGTCATGAAGTCAGGGGCATCCAGATGGAATGGGGTATAGGCCATAATGTCGTCTGCATATATGGCGCACTGAATCTTGTATTTGTTGAATATTTTGAATATAGGCTGTATGTAAATGTTAAAGAGGAGGGCGGACAGTGAGGACCCTTGAGGGACTCCATGAGTTGCATGGAATGGAGCTGAGGTGAGGTGATCGGATTTGACTCTCTGTTGTCTGTTTTCGCGGTAGGATCGGAACCACTTGATGGGTTCTTCTTATTCCCCAGACCTACTTAAACTTGAGTTAGGTGGACTTCTTGCTGCCAGGGAACATATCCGTTCACAGGGAGGGATTCGGGATTGGACTGGAGTAACTCAAGGAACATCAATTAGCAGATAAAGTCTAATTGCCTCTTCCATTTAGTTCCTCCAGTCCAGTCCCGGCACCTTTAGGTTGTACCACAGCAATACTATCCTTGGGAGGGATTCGCTAACCCAGCCTGCAGCATCGTCAAGCCAAAACATGCCTCTGCTGAAGCTTGCACATCCAAACAGTAATGCTTCACAAATGAAGACAAAGAGGACCAAGTAGCTGCCCTACATATCTCGACTGGCAGCACTAGACTAAACTCAGCCCATGACGCTGTGTGGGCACGCATAGAATGCGCCCATAAACAGATGGGAATGGGCCTCCTCAACAAATAAGCTGAGGAGATGGCTGCTCTGATCCATCTCAAGATGGACACCGCCTCTCCCTTACACAGCCCTCCAAACAATACGAACAAGTGCTCCGATTTCTGAAAGGGTCCTGTGCATGACAGGTATCTCCTTAGCACCCAACGCACATCCAAACGCTTCAGGAGATGGTCTGACGTATCTGTCCCTTCCGTCCCCGAGCAGACCTGGAGGGACACCGTCTGATTCAGGTAGAAAATTGATAGTACCTTCGGCAAAAAGGAGGGAACCAGCCACAATACAACTTTATCCCTAGATATAACCAGATACGGCTCCCTGCACGACAAAGCCTGGAGCTCCAAAATCCTTCTGGCCGAACAAATGGCTACCAGAAATACCACCTTTAATGTCAAATCCTTCACTGTGCAATCCAGCAAAGGCTCAAAGGGCTGCTCCATGAGGACGGAAAGCACCAGAATGAGGTCCCACAGCGGAACGACCTAACGCATTGGCAGCTTCACCTATTTTATTGCTCTAGAAAGCGAACTACATCTTTATTTATTTATTTATCTATTTCTTCTATACCACCCCTTCCAGAGATCAGGGGCGGTTTACATGGAACAAGTTAACAGTTTTGTATACTTCTGTATACATCTGAGTGCTACACTAGGGGCACCCCTCAAACCCGGCCCCTTATAGAACGACAGTGCAGCCACCTGCACTCTTAAACTACGTGCCAGACCCTTGTCCATTCCGGCCTGCAGAAACACCAAGATCTCTGGCACCCAGCACTACATAGCAGAACAACTTTGCCCCACACGCCAATGTTTGAATACTCTCCACACATGAATATACACCAGCGAAGTGGATTATCTACAGGCCTTAAGCAAGGTTGCTATCACTGCCAGTGCATTTATTTATTTATCTATCAAAGTTTTATATACCGTCTCTTCCCGTGATCAGAGGCGGTTTACATCAAACGACTTTTACATTGAACATTGGAACTATATACATTTAACAGTCTCAACACCCAAGAATTTAACATATTCGAACTATATACAGGTAACTATGTACAATTTCATTGCAATTTTGGTATTTAGTGGCACTGCATATTTATGTTATTGAAGTAGATGATATCCTCACTTCCTTAACTGTGCCCTCTCAAGAGCCAAGACGTAAGCGAGAATCGATCCACCTGCGGTATTCAAATGGGTTCCTGACTCAGCGGATCCTCTCGGGCCAAGAGACGCCATGAACTGTTGACCATCAGACGTAGCAGATCCGCATACCATGGCCGCCTCAGCCAGTTGGGGGCAATCAAGAGCACTAGTCCCCCATGTGTCTCTATCCATTGCACTACCCTGCCGATCAGAGGCCAGGGAGGAAAGAAATACAGAAGCCCTTCTGTAGGCCACGGCTGCACCAGCCCATCAAGCCCTTCTGACATGCGCTCTCTCCTTCTGCTGTAAAAGTATACCACTTTGGCAGATAGGTAGGTTGCCATCAGGTCCATGATAGGCTGCCTCCACCGGCAACTGCTCGAAGATGTTCTAATTGAGCGTCCACTCCGCCAGGTCTATCTGCGCTCTACTGAGATAATCCGCCTTAACATTCTCTCACTCGACCATATGCACTGCCGACAGAGCTAACAGCCTCTTCTCTGCCCAGTCCATCCACAGACTGGCCTCCTCGTCCAGTTGCACACTGCCCATACCACCCTGCCGGTTGATATATATGACTGTCACAGTGTTGTCCGAGAACACTCACAGCCTTCCCTCGCAACCGGTCCTGAAAGCTTTGCAGGGCCAACCAAACTGCTCTGAGCTCCAGCCAATTTATGGGCCACTCCTCCATCCAGAGTCCTTGTGCAAACTGAGCTTAGCAACGCACCCCCCAACCCACCAGGCTGACATCTGTTGCGAGCTGTATCCAATGCGAAATCTCTAATGGCATGCCCTGCAGGAGCCTGTCTGGCTGGAGTCACCAACTGAGTGCGTGCCTTGCCTCCTCCATGCAAGGCACACACTATGAAGGAGTGAAGTTGCGCAGACCACCTGTGCAGCAGAACTCTCTGTAAAGGTCTTATATGCCCGAGCCCAAGGGACCATTTCAATCGACACTGCCATAGAGCCCAACACTTGCAAGTAGTGCCACGCTGTTGGTCTTTCCATCCATAGGAACTGCCGAATATGGTTCTGCAGCTTGTGTACTCTCGAGCGGCAGTGACACTATTCCCAGCAGTGTCTGAAATTGAGCCCCAAGATACCCCAGGTCTTGCAAGTGTGTGATCCAACTTTTGGCAAAATTGACCACCCAGCCAAGGCTCTGAAGGAACGCAATAATCCATTCCATCACCCGCACACTCGGGGGGGGGGGGGCTAGAACTGGTAATGGGCTGAGTGGAAGGGGAGACTTGAACTGCAAATAGCTGATGGGGATGGGGACGGGTGCTTGGAATGGAAATAGGCTGAGTGGAAGGGGGGCTTGAACTGCAAATAGCTGATGGGGAGGGGGGCTTGGAATGGAAATGGGCTGTGAGGGGAGGGAGCTAGGACTGGGAATGGGCTGAGTGTGGGGGGAGCTAGGACTGGGAATGGGCTGATGGCTGTGCTAGGATAGGTCTGGAAATGAGCTGTTGGAGGGTGCTGAGATTGAAAATGGGCTGTGAGGGGAGGGAGATAGGACTGGAAATGGGCTGAGTTGGGGGGAGCTAGGACAGGAAATGGGCTGATGGAGGTGCTAGGATAGGACTGGAAATGGGCTGTTGGGGGGTGCTAAGATTGGAAATGGGCTGTGGTGGGGGCTTGGAATGAAATGGACTCATGGAGGGGCTAGAACTGGAAGTAGGCTCAAGGGGGGCTTGGATTGGAAATGGGCTGAGTGGAGGGGAGCTAGGATTTGACATGGGCTGATGGTGGGGCTAGGAAAGGACTAGAAAATGGCTGATGGGGGTGGGGGCTGGGATTGGAAACGAGCTGATGGAGGGACTTGGATAAGACAGGAAATAGATGGGGGAGCTAGGACTGGAAATGGGCTAATGGTGGGACTAGGATAGGACTGGAAATGGGCTGATGCGGGGAGCTAGAAGGGAGCGGATGCTGGGTGGGGCTGGAACCAGAAGGGAGCTGATGTTGGGGAAGGATTAGAATGGGATGGGGCTGGGAGAGTGAAATGGAGAGGGGAAAAATATTTTGTGTGGGAGGGAAGAAAAATCTTCGATTGCCCGGGTATTGGGAGAGTAAGTGGGGATTGAGGATGGAGGGGTAAAATTTGAGTGGATGAAATAGGAATGAGGAAAGAGCAAAAGGAGAAAGATTAGTATGTTAAAGCAGATGTAGAGAGAGAATGGAAAAAAAACTAGGAGAGAAAAGAAAGGACAAATGGACAGCAGATGATGGAGAGTAAGCAGAAGACATGAAGAAACCAGAAGAAAATGGCTGGAGCAATTGCAACTGAAAAAAAATGCACAAAAGGTAGAAAAATCTCTCTTTATTTTGAATTTATTAACTGAAATATGTCAGCTCTGGGAAATGTGAATCATTAACATCTGCGCTTTATTTAGTACAAGAGGAAAATAATTTATAGTTTTATTTCTACAGTGTTGTACATTCCAAGTTTGGCTTTTGTGGTTCCTAGTTTAATTATTGTCTTCCTGTTTCTAAATTGTGATTCTTTGTTTGATGATGGTCTATGTTCTGCATGTGTAACTGAGCTGAGGTATTCTGTTTATGTAATTCCTATTTGACATTGCCACTTGTTCTCTTTCCCCAGTAGGTCATGTATTGTTATTCTCTGAAATGTATTGGTTTAATATTTGCAGTGTTACCTTTTGATAGGTAGGGTCTGGTGCTTTATGAGTCCTGGTAGTGCTGTTATATGGTGGGTTTGCTATTGGTTCTAAACGCAACCAAATGAAGACAAATACTTGAACCCGATCAGAATCACAAAATATCACCAACATATAAAAAATCCCGATCACCTTAGAATCCCTAAAAGATTTCAGTAATATTTTTGTCGGAGCTGGTCAGCTCAGTGCCTACAGAATGTCCATAGCACCGCTGTGACCTCTCCTTTTATTTAAATAATTAAGTAGAAAGTTTTAACTTAGCTTATTGCATATTCGCCAAAGTGCTGCCAAAGCGCCAAAAAAACAAGACGACGCGGCTCACGTTTCGGGTTTATATCCAATTTTTTTCCCGAAAAACCCTGCTTCAGGTCCAATGCATAGTCGGCAGTTGACAGTTCTCCAGCTAGCTACCAAATAGGGATGTAGCCCGCCTTTTTATCTTCGGCGACTGACGTCATGTTTAACTGAGGGCAGTCCAAGCCAATCAAAACACACCAAAGACGAATTAGAATTACTGGAATTGGTTTTGAATAACAATTTTTTTCTATATCAGAAAACATTCTATAAGCAGATACATGGAATAGCTATGGGGGCCACGGTGGCTCCGTCAACTGCCACCATCTATATGCACTGTTCCCTCTAAGCTGTGCGCGTGTGCGCGCGCACACCTCGCCGAGCGAGCGCACATACTTTACAACAGAGCGCACAAAAATTACGTCTCTGATTCTAATAGAAAACAACACAGACGTCTTAAAATTTAAAAGTTATGATTGTAATTACTAGAAATTTCCCACTTCATTTAGTAATCGTCTATTTTCATTTAATTTGATTAAAAACAATGTGGTGTACATACTGTATTCTGACGTGTAGTCAAATTTTAAAGTATATAACTCCGAGTGTCATTATGTGGCGCACAAAAATTTAACCTTCCTTCAAAAGCTGCACACAGCTGATATTTTATGCGCACACAGCCTACAGAAAATTAGAGGGAACATTGTCTATATGGCTGACTTTGAAAGGATGTATATATATTCCGATTGGGCGTTTCGGTTTATTCCTTTTTGGAAACGTTTCCTTGACGATATATTTTTCCTCTGGACAGGTTCACAGATGGATTTGGATGATTTTGTGCACAGACTTAACACACATGTACCGGTAACTAGAATTCAGTTTACGGCACAGATCGCTCCCAAAGTATGCAATTTTTGGATGTTCAGATTACTTTACCACCACAGGGACTTGTCACAACATTATACCGCAAGTCGGTACAACGTAATACGTTGCTTCGGTATGACAGCTTCCATCCTCGGGCTTTGAAACAAGGTCTACCCTTTGGACAATTCTTGCGGTTGCGATGTAATTGTACAACTATACAGGATTTTAAATTTCATGCACAGGAACTTACTATACGTCTCGTTCAAAGGGGATACCCGCGTTTTTTGGTTTACAAAGCATACAAACGAGCTAAACATCTTCATCGGGAATGGCTTTTTATTCCACATGCGCCTAAGACCACAGATTCGGTTGTGACGGGAGTTCTCCCCTATATCCGAAACATCACATCTGTCACCAGACTTCTCCATCGTTTTTGGCAGATTTTAGGGATACATGCCTGTTTCCGAGATAAGACCTTACAAGTAGCATATTCACGGAAGGCTAATCTGCGAGATGTACTAATGAAAACTACTTCGCTGGAAGATCGCCCAATTAGGTCACATTCGGACTCTGGCCACTTTGCGTGTGGCAATTGTACATACTGTTCTATGACCATTACAGGCCCCGATTGGGTTGATCATCACACCTCTCGGAGGTTTTCAACTGAATGGCATACAGATTGCTCTTCTGCATATGTCGTATATTCAATTATTTGTCCCTGCTCACTTTATTATATCGGTTGCACTAAACGAATGGTGCGAACTCGGCTTTCAGAGCATGCTTCTCGGTTGCGGACAAAAAATCTTGCAGCCCCTATGGTGGAGCACTTTTTAACAACAGGACATTTGTTTGACACTATGCGCTGGAGAGTACTGGACCATATCCCGATAGACCCCAGGGGAGGTGATCGTGAACAGAAGCTACAATGGCAAGAACAACGGTGGATTCATCTTTTAAATACAGTGACTCCAACGGGACTGAATTTACAAATAGACTGGCATACCATCATTTGATTGAGCCCTTCATAATCGCCTTGCGATTCCATTAAGGGATTTCCTGTGCAGTGGGAGTTCCCTTGGGGTTTCGTCTTTGGTGTGTTTTGATTGGCTTGGACTGCCCTCAGTTAAACATGACGTCAGACGCCAAAGATAAAAAGGCGGGCTACATCCCTATTTGGTAGCTAGCTGGAGAACTGTCAACTGCCGACTATGCATTGGACCTGAAGCAGGGTTTTTCGGGAAAAAAACTGGATATAAACCCGAAACGTGAGCCGCGTCGTCTGTCTTTTTGGCGCTTTGGCAGCATTTTGGTGAATATGCAATAAGCTAAGTTAAAACTTTCTACTTAATTATTTAAATAAAAGGAGAGGTCACAGCGGTGCTATAGACATTCTGTAGGCACTGAGCTGACCAGCTCTGACAAAAATATTACTGAAATCTTTTAGGGATTCTAAGGTGATCGGGATTTTTTATATGTTGGTTATTGGTTCTAAATGGGCAGTGTTTGTAGTAGTTCCTAATGTGCCTGGCGGTTGGCACTGGATTATAGTAATGTAGAAATCTTTTAGTCTTTCTTTATCCATACAATCATTAAGAGGCATGTTTACTAAAAGTTAGTGTATAGTAACATTATGCAAATATTTATGCAAATGAGGCCCCGCACCAAGTCTCCGCACATGGCCCCGCACCCCCCTTGGGCCGTCCCTGCATACCGAGGCCTGTAAGGACAGGGCACTACGGTCAAATGCCTGTTTCAGGAGGGTTTCCAATTTGCAGTCTTGAACATCCTTGAGAGCTGAACTCTCCTCTATGGGATGGTAGTCTTCTTTGTCACGGCTGAAACTGCCACATCCACCTTAGCAGCGTGCAAGATCTCTCTGTCCTGATCTAGGAGGAGGTAAAGATGCAACATCATCCTAGTACCCCTAAGCACCCCTTCGGGCACATCCTACGACTCCTGAATCATCTTACACACTGCCCTATGAATAGGGAACACCTTTTGCATTGACCTAACGGCCTGGAACAGTGGATCCTCTAAGGGCTCCTCTTCCTCTGGTACCTCTGTGCAAACATTCAATACCTTGGTGGACTACACTATCCATGCTCCTCCCTGCGGAACACTCAGACAATGCGAGAGTCCTCTGCCTATGGATCTCCCCTTCTTCCAAGTCTGAGTCTGGAGCGTCCTCCTCAATCAACTCCTCCATCTCCTGCGGAGTCTCCTCCCAGGGATCTTCTTCCATTCTTTGCTTGCTGGGACCTGGCTCCCCTTCAGCCACCTCCCATGCTACCTCCGCCTCTGTGGCCCGCTTCGTTCCACTCCTAGGAGCAAGCATTTCCACTCCTAGCCGTTGCTTCAAACAAAAGGTTTTGTGCAACAAAAGCACAAGTTCCGGTGAGAAGGCACCTTGAGGGCTAATCCCCCTGGCCCCTCCCTTGTGACACTCACCTTAGCCGGCTTCTTGCCCTTGCTTTTCAGGCCTTTGCTGATGTGTAGCTCTCTTGCGTCCACCCTCACCTCTTGTTCCACTGCTGCCACGGCTTCTGTGGAAGGCCCTGCGGCCTCACAGTCCGGCAAGCTTTTAGGGGATCTTTCTGGCCTGTCCTCTCACAGGCCCACCTTGATGCACTGCGATTCTGCCTCGCACCCCTTGCAGAACCCGGCCATGAACACAGAACCCTTGCATGACCCTCAGGCTATGCAGGTTGGCTTGGCTGGCATGCTGTCACTGATTGCCTTTTTTTTTTTTTTTATTATTATTACACACACTCAGGAAATCTCTAAAAACAATCAAAGCACTCAAAAGAATCAAAACATTCTCTGAGGGAGAATGCCCGGCTTCCCCAAGTCCCCCCTCCTCTGTAGCTATTGCTGAGCCTGAAGTTTCCTGTGCACCCCAAAAATGGCGGCCGCTACGTGGCTTCCTCAGCCTGCCCGTCACTCACCGCCATTCCCCTGTACTTGCTAAAGCACTCACTGGCACCGGAACAGCCCTCCTGACACTCAGCCAGCCTCGTGGCTTCGGCATCGGGTGTTGGAAAAGGCCTCCGGAGGAGAGCCTGGTTTTCCGAGGCGCGATGACTCCTTACCCTTCAAACTGTGGATCCAGAGTAGTCACGCACGCACTTGTGCTGCCAGCAGTGAAGGTTTCTCCTTTCCTAATTTGCCAATGACATGGTGCATTATCTCCCAACAGCCAGACCACATGCCAAAACTCCCCCATGGGGTAGCTGTGCGGACCTGGCGGCTCACCTCCAAGCCTGCAAGGGTTCTCAACCCTGGCACAGGCAAAAATTGTGCAATCAGCGTTTGCTGACTAACAAAGCAGAGCTGTGCAGGTGAGCAGAGCTCTCTCCATTGAAACTTAAATTGAAAATGCTCCAATACTAAACAAATTGTTCCTTCAGTGAGTCCTAGTCCAGGGATTCATGTCTCTCCAGCTGCTTGGAGACTGAGATATTGGAGGCTGGAGGAGGAGCCAGCTATCTAGGGGAGGTCATAAAAATCATGACATGCTCAGTCTCCAAGCTGCTGGTGGGGCGTGAATACCCAAAGGTGCCAGGACTGGACTGGAGGAATGAAACTGAATATTCAGTTGTGGGGACAGATTTCTTATAAAGACACATGAAGTGCCATAACGGGTCAGACCAAACATCCATCAATCCCAGTGACTAATCCAAATCCTAAGTACTTGGCAGGATCCCAAGAAGCAGATGCATTCTCTCATTTGTTTTAAATGCTAGGCAGGTGCATATAAAACATTCAGTTCCTTTTTGAGTCACTTTCAGACTTACTGTGTTTTGGGACTTTTTTTGGTTAGTTTTGAAAACCTTTTTTGCTAAATAGGTTCTAATGTGCAATAAATTTGTTAACACCTGGAAACTGACTTCCTGCACATTAATTCATAGTTGAAAGTGCTAAACCTATTTAAGGTGTGCTGATAAATACCCCTCCCTATTAGTTTCATGGAATGTCCCCAGTCTTCTCCATTTAAAAGGATGCACAACGATTCCCCATTTACCCATTCCAGCCCATTCATGAGGTTTGTTTAAATCATTTTTATTGAAACCGCCACCAAACAAGCAATAGAAACGGTGGCCCTTGGCGACACTTACATAGGTCCGGGGGTCCAACAAACAAGGTTTACAAACATTTTCTCTCTTTATATCCCAACAGACCCCTCCCCCCTTATAGCTTCAACAACAAGAGCATAGCCCACACAAAATGCACCCCAGCAAGACAAGTACCACAAAGCAAGTTAACATAAAATTAGATGTCCAGACACCAGAGTAGCTACAACAGGTGTCCTCGCCCCTCATCCCTCCCTCCTATAAGCTGTAGAGAACCTGAAGGCAGGACAAAATCAGATAAAGACACAGTTCAAAGCCATACTACGACCCCACGGAGACAAAGATTGAATGTAGGGTTCCCAAATCACCAGAAAATGCGCATGTCTGGGGCCTGGGCCCTGAACCGCCAGGTTCTCCATCTGCATGAGCTCGTGTAGGCTATTATGTCAAGGCCAAAAGGCTGGTGGCTCCGAATTCAACCACATTCACAGCACCCCCTGAAAGCCAAGCATACATGCCTTGAGCACAAAAGGTTTCTGTCCTCTCCCCTTCACTTTGAGCCCCTCGGGGTCCCCAAGTAAGAACCTCTCCACCCAAACAGATACAGGCTGGCCCAGTACGACCCCCAACTATTCCCACACTTTATCCCAAAACCCGCACACCACACTATACAACCAGAGCACGTGCCCTAGCATACCCCGTTCCACATGGCATCTGGGACAAGCCTCGGTAGTGTAGGGTATAGTAGTAGCACAAAAATAAGTTAGACTCTCTGTTGTTGTCTAGGGGAGATAGCTACTAATATACAGCCCAAAGTTCGGTGAGTTATTCTGGCAATGAGCCACGAAAGAATTCTGGTCTGCAGATATATATATTAGACTTATTATAGGCAACCAAATAGAAAAATATACATACACATATATAGCTAATTAGAAACATGAGGTAAAAAGTTGTTATGGTACAGATGTACACTTGGACAATGTAATAAATCAGATTAGTAACCAGACGTCACTGATTCGCTCTGCACTGAGGAAAAGCAAGAAATATATTGCTAACCCCTTTGCCCATCCAGGAGAGGAGAGATAAGCCAGTACCTTAGCTCCGTCGGCACTCAGAAGCAGCTTCTAGCTAGTGCGGGCTCTAGCCTCGTCAGGCGAGCCGCAGTAAGTTCCGAACCGGAGGTATCTGTGAAAGTCTTATCTCAGACCTGTGGAGGACGGCCTAGCCCACACGTAGGGGCCGTCTGGCGGAAGGCTCAGGGCGCAGGAATCAGGTACGCAGTGCACAGCAGCAGGACCGGTGCAGAAGTCTGTATGTCCAGGTGGGAAAAAAGCCCCAACTCTCTCTTACTCTCCATCTTACAACTACAACTTTCCAGCGCAGAATGCATAATTCTGTGTGAGAATCCTCCGTCATAGGTCCGATGATTGGTGGGCACCAGGCAGTCTGAGGTGTTCTCAGCGAATCAGGAGGTCGATGATGAGCAGCTTCTTGCAAACAAAGGAGCCATGGTAAAAAGTCAGGCAGAAGCAACAGTATGTAACTTCTGGCATGTACAAGTGTCCAAGGCCAGCCACGGACAATAGCCTCTGTATGCATGCTTAGAAACGCTGATCCAGCAGTTGCTTGAAGGACAGGCTTATAGCTGAACACAGCAAAAGTGAAGTGAAGAATCCATCTTGTTTTGTGCAGTTTGGTTCATTTTGGTTCAGGCCTGAGTTGCTGAGCAGGCCGGAGATTTACATGTAGAATTGCAGGGGTACCAGCCCTACAGTAGCCACCAGACCCACCACCTGCGCTTTTGTGAGTGCAAAGACAGCAGATAAAATCAATGTTTCCCACAGCATCAGACATGGTAACCTGGGGAACCCTCTTAACCACACGCATGAGATCCTCGCTCCCCCACGTCATCCCTAACTCCTCAGTCCAACAGCGGACCAGATCAGTGTGGCACTGCCTGGTCTCCAAAGTGTCTTCCACATCAATGAGAGCGACATGCACTCTCGACTGTCAATCTCACAAGCACTGAAAAGAGATCCAGGGCCTGCATCCTTGCCACAGAAACTGACTAAGCTGTCGATGCCACACTTGAAGGTCCCTCTGCAACAGCCGAAGGGGGAGAACCTGAAACAAATGGAGCAATCTAAGAAGGAAAATCATCTTGTAGAGGACTACCCATCCTAATAGAGAAAGTGTGAGGCCTTCCCAATATCGCAATTGCACCCATTCCTGTTGCAACAAAGGTGAGACATTCAAGCCATACAGCTGGATCAAATCTGCCGGCAGCCACACCCCTAGATATTTAAAGGAGCTAGACATCCACTTTAAAGGAAAGGGACCAAACCAGCGCCACAGCAGGTGGTGTCCAGAGGCAAGGCCTCAGACTTGTTCATGTTCAGCTTGAGGCCTGAGCAGGCCCCAAACCATTTAAACCTATTCAGAAGCACTGGCAGGGAGGACTGCGGGCTGCACAAATGGACAAGAATATCAGCAGCATATGCTGCGATCTTAAAGAATGTGTGTCCTACCCGCACCCCCTCTATCCGCTCATCAGCCTGTATTGCATGCCACAGAGGTGCAAGAAAAATAAGGAAAAGTAGGGGGGGGGGGGGAACAAAGGACAGCCTTGCCGCATCCCCTGGGCAAGATCAAAGGCCTCTGAAACCTGTCTGTTAACTACCACAGACACCCGCAGGGTCCTGTACAGACGCTAAGGTGGCAAAAGTGGAGGAATTATGGATAAAGGGGGGGATGGGGTATGGAGAGCCTGGGAGAGGTAGGGGTGAAGTGGACATCCTTCTCGGATGTGTCTGTGGCCGATGTTCAGGAGCTGCTTCAGGGCTACATCTAACTTAGATGTATTTGGATACTGCCCCTAGGTAGCTTTTGCGCAGAGCTTCGGAGTCAACCTTGGTGTGGCTGGCCGACTTGGTCAACACCTTCCTGTGTCAGGGTTGTTACCTCATGGAACTCAAGGGGGCTATACTCTTATCCCCAAGAAAGGGATGAACTTGCAGTGTTCTAACCTGCGCCCTATTTCATCTTTGCAGAATCTGACTAAAGTTGTGGAGAAAGTGGTTTTACTTCAGCTGAGTTTTTGGATTGAGAAGGGGGGCTGGATTGGGGGCAGGCCAGCTTTAGAAAGGGTTCTGGTACAGAATCCTTGATTGTGTCAGTTATGGACCTATTGCGGAAGAAATCTGCTCTGGTGGTGATGTTGGACTTGTCCACAGCATTTGATCTGTGAGACTAGGATATTCCGGCGGCACGCTGTCCTGCCTTAGGAATGGGTGGAATCTTTCTCTTTCTCTTTATTGAAGACTTAATATACCGCTTACACAAAAGCGTCAAAGCAGTTTACAATCATTGAAAAATAAAGGCAGAGCTGCTTTGAAAAAGAAAAGGAACGCCAACAAATGTAGACAGGAAAGGGGAGATGAGAATCAGAGAAAAGAGCAGCCAGTGACTGCGCTGCAGCAGGGAAGGGAGAGGAGGGGGGTTAACATCAGCGGGGGACTGGGGACAAAGAGGAGGGGGGTGGGGGGAGGTCGAAGGCGGAGCAGAAAAGGTGGGTTTTTAATCTGGCCTTGAAGGTGTTGAAGGAGGGTTCCAGACGGAGAGAGGAGGGGAGCGAGTTCCAAAGCCAGGGACCCAGGAAAAAGAAGGCTGAAGACCGGGTGGATTCTAGATGGGCTTGGGATGGGGAGGGAAGAAACATGCGATTGGAGCGAATGTACCTGAGTGACCGATGCAGGATATGGAGGTGAACCGAGTCAGCGAGATAGAGAGGGGTACCAGAAGTTGAAGCAGCATTGAAAGCCTTATCAAAGAACAAAGCACCAGGCATTGATTGCATTCCCATAGAAGTATTACAGCAATCTGATGCCGCTGTTACCGTACTTACAAGGCTCTGCCAAGAAATATGGAAGACAGCATCATGGCCAAGTGACTGGAAAAGATCTGTGTTTATACCAATACTAAAGAAAGGTGATCCAACTGACTGTGGAAATTATCACACAATCGCTCTGATCCCACATGCCAGCAAGATTCTACTGAAGATTATTCAAAAGAGACTACAATCATACCTGGAACAAGAACTACCTGAAGTGCAAGCAGGGTTCATAAAAGGGCGAGGAACGAGAGACATCATTGCGGATGTGAGATAGATCCTTGAAAAGACTAAAGAATACCAAAAGGATATCTATTTGTGCTTTATCGACTATATCAAAGCTTTTGACTGTGTAAACCATGAGAAACTCTGGGCCACATTAAGAAGCATGGGTATACCAGAACACCTGATCGTTCTCTTGTACAATCTGTACATTGATCAAGAAGCAACAGTTCGAACGGAACAAGGAGAAACAGAATGGTTTAAAATAAGCAAAGGTGTAAGACAAGGCTGCATACTTTCCCCCTACCTGCAGAACAAATCATCAGAGAAGCAGGATTGTATGAAGACAACAGAGGTGTGAAGATTGGTGGAAGACTCATCAACAACCTTCGCTATGCTGATGATACCACATTACTGGCGGAAAGTGAAGATGATCTGAAACATTTGCTTCTCACAATCAAAGAACATAGTCTCAAAATGGGCCTGCACCTTAATGTAAAGAAGACAAAGATCATGACAACTGGCATAATCAACAGGTTCATCGTCGAAGGAGAAGAAATTGAAATCGTGAATAACTTTAACCTACTTGGATCAACTATCAATAAAGAAGCAACAAGCAGTCAAGAAATCAGACGACGCATTGCTCTTGGCAGAATGGCTATGAAAGACCTAGATAAGATTCTCAAGAGCAGAGATGTCTCTCTCCATACAAAGATTCCACTTGTTCAAGCCATGGTATTTTCAATAATATATGGATGTGAAAGCTGGACAGTGAAAAAGATAGACAGGAAGAAAATTGATGCCTTTGAATTATGGTGCTGGCAGCGAATACTGTGTATACCATGGACTGCCTGAAGAACAAACCAGTCTGTACTAGAGGAGATCAAACCTAAGCTTTCTTTAGAAGCTCAGATGACAAGACTTTGACTTTCATACTTTGGAGACATCATGCGGAGAGAGAGATCACTAGAGAAAGACATCATGCTTGGCAAGATAGAAGATCAACGCAAAAGAGGAAGGCCAGCAATGAGATGGATCGATACAATAACAGCAGCTACGGGTACCAGTCTGTCAACAATGAGCCGCCTGACTGAAGACCGAACACAATTTAGGATAGCTATCCAGAGGGTCGCCATGAGTCGACTCCGACTCGACGGCATTTAACAACAACAACCAGTGTGGATTAACTTATGGATGAAGATGAGGAATTTATATTGAATCCTAAAGGGAATTGGGAGCCAGTGCAAATGTACGAGGAGGTGGGTGATGTGATCTGAATGGGAGGCGTGAGTCAGAATACGAGCGGCAGTGTTTTGGACGAGTTGTAGACGATGCAGTTGGGATTGAGGAATGCCGGCAAAGGAGACATTGCAATAGTCCAGACGAGACATTACGAGGGACAGGAGCAACGTGGTCAGGGAAGGGACAGAAAGAAAAGGACGAACTGTGCAAAGTTGTCTCAGAGTGTGGAAAAAGCGCTGGACTATGGAAGAGATGTGGTCTTTAAAGGAGAGGGACGAATCAAGAGTTACACCCAGGTAACGTATGGAAGTGACAACGGGAATAGGGGAGGAGGAGAGAAGGGGGCAAGAGGTGGGACGGGATTGCCAGAGGTAAACCAAATGGCAGAGGTTTTGGAAAGGTTAACATGTAGGAAATTAGAAGACAACCAAGAGGTAACAGAGGATAAACAAGCGTTAATGGGACATATCAGGGGAGGAGTCGTCTGTATGGTGAATGAGGATAATGTCATCAGCATAGTAATAGGCGGAGATAGTATGCTGCTGAATTAGAAGTGTGAGAGGGGCCAGGAAAATGTTAAACAGGAGAGGTGCTAGGACAGAGCCCTGGGGGACACCGCAGTGGAGGGGGGTAGGGGAAGAGGAAGCATGCCCTGATAAAACTGAAAAAGACCTGTTAGTGAGAAAAGAACAGAACCAGAAAATTGAGTAAGAGATACCGATACTGTGAAGACATGCAAGAAGGGTGCGGTAATCAACAAAGTCAAAAGCGGCAGATAGATCAGGGGAAACAGCGATAGAAAAGGAGCCAAGGACATAGGCAGCGTGCAGTTCGTTGAGGAGGGAGAGAAGGATGGATTCCATGTTGTGGCCAGACCGAAAACCAGATTGCCAGGGGTGAAGGACTAGCGAAGCTTCAAGATGTGAAGAAAGTTGAGCAAAGACCAGCTTTTCCAGGAGCTTAGCGAGAAATGGTAGGTTAGAAATGGGACGCCAGTTGGCAGGAGAGGTGGGGGTCCAGGGAACCCTTCTTTAGGATAGGCCGGATCAAAGCGTGCTCCCAGAGGGAGGGGAAAGTACTCGAAGAGAGACTAGAGTTAAAGATGGAGAGGATCAGGGAGGAGAGTGCTAAGGAGGGGTCTAGAAGCCAGCGAGAGGGGATGGGGGTCAGAGAAGCAGGAGGTTTTACGGATGGAAGCAAAAACCTTGGATAGTTCCGAGAGAGTGACTGGCTGGAAGGAAGACCAGAGATGGGAAAGGGGGGGGCAAGGGGAGTGGTGGGGGTGGGGGTGGGGGAGGGGGGAGGAGGAGGAGGAGGGAGCTGGGGGAGGGGGAGAGAGGGGGGGACAATTGGGGAAGAGGAGACGAAGAGAAAGGACCTTAGAGGCAAAATGCGATGCCAATAGAGCAGGATCTGGAATGTTAGAGGGTGGAGTCGAAGAAGCAAGGGAGTGGGAGGCAGAGAGAGGATGGAGAACTGAAAAGAGCTGACGTGAGGAACTAGCCGAGGAGGAGATGACTTTGTTTCAGTCTGATAGGCAGTTTCAGGTATATTGGGGGGAGGGGGGTTCAGTCTTCTGTGGTGTGAAAGCTGGTCTGTAGGGTCCCACAGAGGTTGGCTTTGTCCCCGGTCTTCTTTCATATTTATATGAGACCGGTAGGTGGCATTTGTCGAAGATATGGGTTCTCAGGTTTTCGTATGCCGATGAAATTCAGTTGATTATTGTGGTGGATGATGAAGAGGCTGTGGTCCTTCAGCGTGCCAATCGGTGCTTTGCTGATATCGCTGCATGGTTACAGGCGCACTGTTTGGTTCTTAATGTCACCAAATCTGAGGTACTCTTGTGAGGGGTGCTGACGGATGCAAGTCTGCAGATGGGTCTCTCCATTGGGGGGAATTTGCCTGGACTGGAGAGGGGAGATCTGGGACCTAGGAGTCCTTCTGGATGCAGATCTAAGTCTGCATCAGCAGATGTCCCAGGTCATCCAGACAGCCTATGGACATCTGCAACAGCTTCAGCCATTCTTAGATTGCGACGCCTTATGCATAGTGATTCAGGCTTTGGTGTTATCTTGGCTTGACTATTGTTAACACCCTTTCTCCAGGAACAAGCAGGAAGTCAGTACTCACATATGGGTGACGGTGTCGACTGAGTCCGCGCGGAGCATTTCCCCAGCTTTCAAAGAAAGCCTTTGGGACATGCTACCACACATGCATGGTTCTCTTCCCCCCCAAGGGTGCCATCTTGCTCAGTCTCCTTTTTTCTGCGGAGCCCAATGGATATCTGTCCAGTTTCCCACGAAAAATCCTTGCTGTATCCTTAAAAGTTCGCTTTTCCCAGTTTGCATACCGGTTCCTCTTCCCGCCTCAAGCTGGAGCCGGCACTGGACCCAGCGCTGTTCTCGGCTTTCCCCCCCTTTTTTGATCAAGGCTTGCCTCGACCGATGTTCGTGTCTTTTTTCGCTCGGGAATTGTTGATCCCGACTGGGTGTTTCCCACCATGTCTTCCGGTGTGTTCAAAAAATGTGACCGCAGCAGTCAAACCATGTCAGTCACCAACACCCATGACTGCTGCTTACGCTGCCTGGGACTGGACCATGGCAGCACCTTCTGTGACCTGTGCCAGGCCATGACACCTAAGACCAATAAAAAGAGGTTGGAGTTGCAGGAAAAACTGTTCCCAAGTTCCAACTCGGCACCGGCTTCCCTGCCACTGAGCTCCAAGCCCAGCACTTCCCATGATGCCCAAGCATCCTTGGAGTCCTGCAGTGGCAGCTCCTCCGAGAAGACCCTGAACCCCAAGAAAAAGAAGAAAAAGTCCTTTAAGGCTCCACTGGAGAAACCCGGTAAAACCACTTGAAGGGACTCGGGCGGCTCCGAGAAGCACCCTACCAAGGTCCTCAAAAAGGATTCCTCGGCCAGCAGAGAGCATGCGAGGTTCCTCAAGACCATAGTCCTCGTCGAGGACGCACTCACAAGAGTGCCGGCACCGGACCCGAGATCCTCGGGGCCCGCGCTAAAAGCTGAGGAGCCTTCTGGCTTTTAAACCAGAATGCTACCTTGAAGCAGATCACTGCTATCATGGCCCTGCAGCAGGCAATGATGGCTGGTTCATCCGCATTATCTGCCCTGATGACTGAGCCCTCGACTGCAGGGGAGTTCCTGGTTGTCGAGCCGAGCACCACCGGCCTCGGGTAAGCCCTTGGCACTGGTCGAGGTCCCAGTCCTGTTCCTCAGGCATCTGATCCTCCCCAGCCAGTTTCCGTGACTCAGACCCTAGGGTCCTCTAGAAGCTCCCAGCCCCTCGGCACTGGCCTTGAGGCAAGGAATCGCAGGATCTCCGATTAGTCATCATCCCTCGACTCCGAGTGGGAGACTGACGACGAGGCATCCCTGGAAACCGGATAGCATCAAGACATTCCCTCGGACCCGTCTCCCCCAGCGTCATTCTCCTCCGGAGGATGTGGCCTTCTATGACTTTGTCAAGGATATGGCCAGAGTCCTCTTACTGCAAACCGAGGTGAAGGAGGATCCATGCACCAAAGAACTGGATATTCTCCAGTATGAGTCTCCACCCAAGGAAACTCTCACGATGCCAGTGCAGCCTATCCTCGAGCGACTACTGTTGAGAATGTGGGCGACCCTGGCGTTGGTACCGGTGGTCATCATGCGCCTAGATGCTATCTAACACATCAGGAAAGGGCTGGGGTTCCACAAACCCCTATTCCCACATAACTCCATGGTTGTCAAGTCAACCATGCAAAAACCTAAGAGCCAGAAGACCCACTCTTCTGTTCCCCCTGGAAGGGACACTAGGGCCCTCAACATCCTTGGGTGCACGTGCTACCAGGGTTCGATGCTGGGGTGTTGAATCCAGGCCTATAAGCTATACATAGGTATGCATCAGAAGGCCCTAACCCAAGAGTTGTCTGGGTTTTCAGCGGGGCTTGCCGGGGAACCCCAAAGGACTACTCTAATTTCCTCTCCCAGGCGGCCTACGATGGTTCCGAGTCAGCAGCTCAAATAGCAGCAGCCAGCATCGGTACCCAATGCCAAGTCTGGCTATAGTCTTCGGAACTCGAGCAACAGGTCCAAGACAAGCTGCTCAATATTCCCTGCACCGGAGAGAACCTGTTCAGCAAACCTATGGCTGACAAGGCAGCCAAGATAGAGGCTGATGTGGTGACCCACCAGAGGATCTAAAAAAAAAAAAAAAGACCTCTTCCTTTCCCCTTAAGAAACCCTCAGGGAAAAGACCCCTGTTCGAGGAAAAAGGGGCACTTCCAACAGAGTCACCACTACCAGCCCTTCTCGGGCCAGCAACAGGATTCTCACCCTAAGTGAAGCTCAGAAGCCCAAGGCTCAGAAACCCCAGGCCCCAGCTCCAGCCCCAGCCCGACCCGGGGGGGAGCTTTTGACTCCCAGAGCAGGGCCTCCCCTCCCACAGGAGACCTTCACCAGTCCATTGAGGGCCTCCTGGCTTTCTTTGCTCACAGGTGGGCCAAAGTCACCTCGGACCAGTGGGTACTGTAAGTGGTAAGGATGGGATACCGCCTCCACTTACAGCAGGTACCACCCAAGATTTTCCCAGGAGAGCTGGTGCGACCTCTCCTTCACCAGACCCTTCTGCTCTCAGAGATCGATGGTCTGCTCAGGGACAATGCAGTAGAGCCTGTACCCAAACACCTATGGGGGAAAAGGCTTCTAATCCAGGTACTTCCTTTTCCCAAAGAGAACTGAGGGCCTCAGGCCCATATTAGATCTGAGAAACTTAAAACAAGTTTCTGGTGAGGGAGAAGTTCAAGATTCTCTCCCTTGAAACACTGCTGCCTTATCTCCACCCAGGAGATTGGCTGGGCTCCTTGGACCTAAAGGATGCATACACTCACATCCTGATCTACCCCTCCCACAGGCAGTATCTACAATTTGTGGTGGCAGGAGGGCACTACCAGTACAGGGTGCTACCCCCTTTGGCTTGGCCTCCTTGCCAAGTATCTTTACCAAATGCCTGTCAATGGTAGCCGCCCACCTTCGCCTACAAGAGGAAGTCTAAGATATTGTAGCTGGTTCGTTTTTAGAAAAACGTATTCAGCTTTATACAACCAATATTTGTTGAATTTTCCCAAACAGAGATTGTGCTTTGTTTTTTAATTCAAACATGCGTATTATACGTTCCTTCTATATACGCTGGAATAACTTATCATTTTATGAATTGGAAGAACTTACCAATATTGATAAATATTGTGGCAAGGTCATCTATCCTGAGTATGGGGGAGGTGAGAAACGTAAAGAATTCACCCTAGTAAAGGGTCCCCTTTTAGGAGTGCAGGGTGAGAAAGCCACAGCCACACCTAAAAACCAGAAAACCCCCAGCTGGAGCAGGTTTCATGCAGTGTCTGAGAGTAAGAGAGAGAGATTACGGGCACGAGGTCCAAAACCCTTACTTCAACAAGTTCCCTGATTACTCAAATACCAGAAGGCAAGGGGATTGCCAACACCTGGGAAGGAAGAAGGTGGGGCTAGAACCCTGGAGGTATAAGCCTATGCTAGAGTATACAGACAGGAAGAAAGGAGGAGAGGGAGGAGAAGGCATAGACCGGAGAAGAGGAGGTAGAGAAGGTGCTGACTCATGCAGAAGAGCCGAGCTACCAGGAGCTGAGAGGGCTGAATTCCCTGCAACAGGTTGGCAGCAGAGCTTGGAGCCAGGAAGTGGAGAAGCTCTCAGAGCACCGGAGAGGTTGTCAGCTGAGCAGTCTGACCGTGTGGGTGAGTCAGAACCCATGCAGCTGGGAGAGCCAGTGGCAGAGTTTGGGGAAGAAGACATCCTTCTGGATTGCTCTCTGTGCCAAGCCTTAGACATGGAGTCTTGAGGAAAAGCCAGCCCTGAAAGAATTATCCTCCTTGAAAAGGTAACCATAAGAAACAGGCAGTGTGGTGGTAAATTCCCATATGTTTTTAAAAGGGAAGTTTACTGAAATTTAAGGATAAGCAGGAAGCTGTGATTCATGCTTGTTATCCACCTATGGTTTGAACTGTGAAACGACAAGAAGCCAATTTACCTGCTAGAAGAGGTTTTCTTTGCTCCTCTGTTATGTGACAAGCCTGTGGAGAGTTTTGATGGCAGTCTGAATGTTTGCTTCTTGTTTTGAGTTCTGTTATACCTGAAATGCAGCCTAGAAGGAATTGAGGCTGATTGAAGCCAAACTGCCACAGAAGATTAAGCTTGTTTGGACTTTATGCTGTAATTAGCAAGGACTAAAAGGAAGGTGGCAGCCTTGCTAACAAAGGCTGTGCTTCTGAAAGTAAGAAGACTTTAAACAGCCCTTTTTGGGTTCTTTTGTTTACTTTGCCAACCATCTCCTGTACTTTGAGCAAATCCTACAGAAATAATCCTGTAACTGGTACTTTGAATCTTTTTGTGCGAAATAAAATTTTCTGTTATATGCCTTACCTCGGTGGCCTTAACTACAACTTTCTACCTGAAGCACAAACACATCTTAGCAGTACTATACTTCCCAGAAGACACCACAAGGAAATAGGCTGCTAAGGTTGATAGGAGAAGATTCCTCCAATAACCACACCCCTCTAAAACTAGAGGCAAGTGGTGAGGGCGTTTGACAATATATATGACCACACAACATTAAGATAACTTCAATATCATCTTTTTTCAGTTTATTGCCATTACTGTGCTTTGGACACACAACAAAAATTTTGCTTCTGCTCAGTAAATCCCTGTTTTTCGATTATGACTGTGCTGGGGTTTCAAGACCATCCTGTCTGTGACAATGTTACATTTTGATCAGATGTATGGTGGTTTGTTTATTAACTATTTGTGTGTTTTACATGTCCACTTTCTTTTCTTTCATATGGACCCTAAAGTTACTGCTTGGGTTAGAAATTGGTTGGGTAGGAGGCGACAAAGAGTACAAGTAAATGGAGCTCACTCTGAGGAGAAGGATGTTACCAGTGGTGTGCCCCAGGGATCTGTCCTTGGTCCGATTCTTTTTAACATCTTTGTTAGTGATATAGCGGAAGGGCTATCGGGTAAGGTTTGCCTCTTTGCAGATGATACCAAAATCTGCAATAGAGTAGACACCCAGGAAGGTGTAGATAACATGAGGAGGGATCTAGCTAAGCTTGAAGAATGGTCTAGAATTTGGCAGCTGGGATTTAATGTTAAAAAATGTAAGGTCATGCATTTGGGCTGCAGCAATCCAAGGGAGCAATACAGTATAGGAGGTGAAGTACTTTTGTCCACTAAAGAAGAGCGGGACCTAGGCGTGGTTGTGTCTGATGATCTTAAAGTAGCTAAACAGGTAGAAAAGGTGACGGCAAAAGCTAGAAGGATGCTTGGGTGCATACGGAGAGGAATGGCTAGCAGAAAAAAGGAGGTGATAATGCTTCTGTATAAGTCTTTGGTGCAACCTCATTTGGAGTATAGTGTGCAATTCTGGAGACCGCACCTTCAAAAGGATGTGAACAGGATGGAGTCGGTGCAGAGGGTGGCTACTAAAATGATTAGTGGGCTTCATTATAAAGCATATGAGGACAGACTTAAGGATCTTAATATGTACACCTTAGAGGAAAGGCGGGATAGAGGTGATATGACTGAGATGTTTAAATACCTCCGTAGAGAACTAATAGAAAAAACACCCTCCTCAATGATGGAAATCCAAAATTGCAATAAAAACCACCATAGAAATAAACCCACCAAAAAATGTAAATTTTGTTTTGTCGAAGCCCACCGAGGGGAGGCTAGAACTATTCCCCTAGCCCCCTCCAGACGGTAGACTGCTTTTATTATATCAATAAGTCACCATAGTGTTATTAAAACAAGTACTTATCTTCTGAATCATAAGACTCCTCATTCATTTTCAACCACGTTGCTAATACTTGAGGTGCAGCAGACGTGCACGTTTCGGGTGTGCGCCCTGCTTCAAATGCTCTCAAACGGTTTGAGAGCATTTGAAGCAGGGCGCACACCCGAAAAACGTGCACGTCTGCTGCACCTCAAGTATTAGCACGTGGTTTGAAAATGAATGAGGAGTCTTATGATTCAGAAGATAAGTACTTGTTTTAATAACACTATGGTGACTTATTGATATAATAAAAGCAGTCTACCGTCTGGAGGGGGCTAGGGGAATAGTTCTAGCCTCCCCTCGGTGGGCTTCGACAAAACAAAATTTACATTTTTTGGTGGGTTTATTTCTATGGTGGTTTTTATTGTAAATACCTCCGTGGCATAAATGTTCAGGGAGAGAGCCTCTTTCAATTGAAAGCAAGTTCTGCTACGAGGGGACATGGGATGAGGGTGAAGGGAGATAGATTCAGGAGTGATATGCGGAAATATTTCTTTATGGAAAGAGTAGTGGATCCATGGAATAGTCTCCCAGTGGAGGTGGTAGAGATGAGGACAGTAACTGAATTCAAAAAAGCATGGGACCAACACAGAGGATCTCTAAAGGTAAAAAGTGGACTGTTGTAGTTGTTGATATGGAAGGACAGACTAGATCGGCCATGTGGTCTTTTTCTGTCATCATGTTTCTATGTTTCTATATATTCTTCTTCTTTTTTGTATACAAAGTTGTGTGGTCAGAATTGAGTGAATATGATTTTATCCGTTGTTTTATGTATTTATTTATTTATTATGATCTTTATTCTTTACATTTTGATACAATGTTTTATACATATTTTAATTAGTATGAATGTTTTATATACAAGTGATCTTAATGTTTTATTTATGTTCTGAGGTTTACCCCCTGACAAAGGCTTATGCTGAAATGTGGCCGTATCGGGGTTGCTGGATCTCCCTATACACCGAAACATCCTTCTGGCTTTCGCAGTCACCTTTTCTACTTGTTTAGCTCTTTAAAATCGTCAGACACAATGATACCCAGGTCCCGCTCTTCTTTCATGGACAGAAGTACCTCATCCTTTACACTGTACCACTCCTTTTGATTTTTGGAGCCCAAATGTTACCCACCAAGAATGCCACCCACCAATGTAACCCACTCTCTCCCCATCTCCCCCCCCCCAGTTTCCCATCAATACCCCTCTAGCCTCACCCTTCCAGTTTCCCCCCAAACTCCTACCTCAAATCTTCATACATTTATAAATGTATATAATTACTCTCAATTACATGTATCAATGATTTTCCAAGTTGATCTCCCTGTTTAATGTAAAATGTTCTGTTACAATGTAAACTGCTTTGACCGTAGGATAAAGCGGTATAGAAAAACTGTTAAATAAAATAAATAAATAAATGAATGCATGACCCTTAATTTTTTAACAAAAAATTTCAGCTGCCAAATTCTAGATCAGTCTTCAAGTTTCACTAGATCCCTCCTCATGTTATCTACCCCTTCCTGGGTGTCTACTCTATTGCAGATTTTGGTATCATCCACAAAGAGGCAAACCTTACCTGAAAACCCTTCCGCTATATCACTAACAAAGATGTTAAAAAGAATCAGACCAAGGACAGATCCCTGGGGCATACCACTGATAACATCCTTCTCCTCAGAGTGAGTTCCATTTACCTGTACCCTTTGTCGCCTCCCATTCAACCAATTTCTAATCCAATCAGTAACTTTAGGGTCCATCCCTAGGGTACTCAGTTTGTTTATAAGTTGCCTGTGCGGAACAGTGTCAAAGGCTTTACTGAAATCTAAGTATACTACATCTAGAGCTCTCCCTCGGTCCAACTCCCTGGTCACCTAGTCAAAGAAATCAATCAGATTTGTCTAACATCACCTGCCTCTGGTGAATCCATGCTTTCTTGGATCCTGCAATCCATTGGACTCCAGAAACCTCACTATTCTCTCTTTTAGTAGCCTTTCCAATAATTTACTAACACAGAGGTTAGACTAACTGGCCTGTAGTTCTCAATGTCATCCTACTGTCCGCATTTGTGTAAAGGAACCACATGAGCCTTTCTCCAGTCCTCTGGTACCACTCCTGACTCCAAAGAAGCATTGAAAAGGTCAGACAGTGGAGCCGCTAGAATGTCCCCAAATTCCCTCAGTATTCTTGGATGTATCCCATCCGAACCCATAGCTTTGTCAACTTTTAGTTTAGTTAATTCCTCATGAAAATAGTCTTCTGAAAAGCGTTTGAGATCCCCATCACTTCTGTTCCTATTTGTGGGTGTTTTCTGAGGTCCTGCTCCTGGCCCTTCATCTGTGAACACAGAACAGAAATATTTGTTAAGCAATTCTATTTTATCCTCATCAGTTTCGACATATTCCTCCTCTTCATCCTTGAGTCTGACAATACCACTTTTGCCCTTCCTCTTCTCACTAACATACCTGAAAAATGTCTTATCCCCACATTTTATTGCATTGGCTATTTATTCTTCTTTTTGTATCTTTGCTTTCCTGAATATTTTGCTAGCTTCTCTAAGTTTTTCTAAATATAGATGCCTGTCTTTCTCTCTCTGTGATCTCTTGTATTTTATGAAGGCTACCCTACTTTTCTTCACCTTTTCAGCTACTTCTTTTGAGAACCATAGCAGCCTCCTTTTCCCTTTTACATTTATTTACCTTTCTAACAAAAAGGTTGGTTGCACTTAAAATATCCCTTTTCAGTTTTGCTCACTGTTCTTCTCACTAACATATCTGAAAAATGTCTTATCCCCCTATTTTATTGCATTGGCTATTTCTTCTTCTTTTAGTATCTTTGCTTTCATGACTACTTTGCCAGCTTCTCTAAGTTTCTCCAAATATAGATGCCTGTCTTCTGCTCTTTGATCTCTTGTATTTCTGAAGGCCTCCCTCTTCTTCTTTACCTTTTCAGCTACTTCTTTTGAGAACCATAGTGGCCTCCTTTGCCTTCTACCTTTATTTACCTTTCTAATAAAAAGGTTGGTTGCCCTTAAAATATCCCCTTTGAGTTTTGCCCACTGTTTTTCTACATCCCCTAGCTGTTCCCATCCCACCGACAACTCCCTGAGGTATTGGCCCATCTTGGCAAAGTTAGTTTTCCTAAAATCTAAGACCCTCACTTTTGAATGGATTTTATCAGCCCACCATACCATCTGGAGATCACTTGATGCAAGATGACTTCCCACTATAATATCAGAAACACTTTCACCATTGGTAAGCACCAAGTTCAGTATGGCCCCTTCATGTGTGGCTTCTGTTACCAGTTGGCTGAACAGTTCTCCCTGCAGAAAAGCAGGATCTCCTTACTTCTAGATGACACCACAGCAGGGATGTTTCAATCAATATCCGGCATATTGAAATCACCTATTAATAGCACTTCCCCTTTCCTAGCAATGCTGCGTATGTCTTCTATTAAATCTCCATCTACTACTTCTCTCTTTGAGCGGTGTCTGTATATCACGCCAATGCAACTGATTTCTATTTCCCTCTTTCTAGTTTAACCCACAGTGCCGCCTCTCTTCCTTTTAATTCTATAGCTTTAATTTTATTTTTTACATATAGTGCCACTCCTTCTCCCCTTCCTCCTTGCCTATCCTTCCTGAATAAGGTATAGCCTGGTATAATTACATCCCAGTCATGGTTGTCCGTGAACCATGTCTCTGTAACCGACACTAAATCCAAGTCAGTCTCTTCCATTAAAGCCTCAACATCTGGGATCTTATTTCCCATGCTACGGGCATTTATAGACACAGCTTTCCAGATGTTGCTCCTTTTACCAATTTTTATAGAAGTATTTAATGTTTCACTTACCTGGGGGCTTTCGTCACCCATCCCCAACAATTCTAGTTTAAAGCTCTCTTTAGTAGGTTAGCCAGTCTGCTTTCATATATCATATTGATAATCCCTCTGACCCCTATACATCCAAGCCCCTTTCCCTTACCTTCTCTTTCAACTTCCAGCTTTGCTCTTCAGCCCCCACTCATCAGCTTGGTCACTTCCTTGACCTCGTTTTCTACTCTAATTGTTTACCTTCTAATTTCCATACCTCTGCTCTTTCCTTATCGGACCATCACCTGCTAAGTTTCACTCTTCATTACTCCCCCTCTCAATCTCACGCAATCTCCTCCTATCTTTTTAGGAATCTTCATGCTATCGATCCACTGACTCTATCCACTACCATCTCATCTCTTCCACTTTGTTCTCTAAGTCTGCTGATGAAGCCATAGCTTCCTATAATACTGCTCTCTCCTCTACTCTGGATACCCGTGTTTCACCCATTCCATGTCCTGTGAGGCGCACCTCACCTCAGCCCTACCTCACCTCAGCCCTGGTTGTCTTCACCTACCTGCTACCTACGTTCCTGTGCCCTCTCAGCTGAGCACACTTGGCTCAAATCCCACTCTCTGACTTTCTTCACTTCAAATTCATGCTTTCTTCTTTACAGTCCACCATTGCACTCGCTAAGCAAAACCATTTTCTCCATCTGACTCTCTTGCCTCTAACCCTCGCTGTCTCTTTTCTACTCTCATTTCTCTTCTTAAGGCTCCTCCACCTCCAATCCCTCCTCTCTCTGCCGAAATCCTAGCAGACTATTTCATTGACAAAGTACATAAGATTACTCTTCAATTCCCCACTAAATCTTCTTCAGCCCCTTTTCCTCCTCTCCATTATCAACGTTCCCCCTCAACCTCTATTACCCTTTCATCCTTTTCTAAAATCTTTGTTGAGGAAACCTCTCTTCTTTTTCCTTTAAACTCACTACCTGTTCCTTCTGATCCTATCTCCTCCTCCATCATCCCTTTCATCTCACATATTCTCAACCTTTCACTTTCCACTATAACTTTCCCTGCAGCCATCAAGCATGGTGTAATCACTCCTCTCTTCAAAAAAACCCTCACTTGACCCTACTTGTCCTTCTAATTATCGATCCATCTCCCTTCTCACATTCATTTTCAAAATTCTTGAATGTGCAGTTTTCCGCCATTGTCTCAAATTTCTCTCCTCTCTAGCCCTCCTTTATCAACTTCAATCTGTTTTTCGTCCATTTTATTCTACTGAAACGTCTCTTGCCAAAGTCTCCAGTGACTTGTTCCTGGCTAAGTCCAAAGGCCTTTATTCAGTTCTTATTCTTCTTGATCTTTCTGCTGCTTTTGATCACTCTCCCTCCTCGACACATTATTCTCTCTTGGTTTTAGAGGCCCTGTATTGTCTTGGTTCTCTTCTTATCTCTTCAATTACTCTTTCAGTGTTTGTTCTGGAGGTTCCTTCTCTTCTGCCATCCCTCTCTGTTGGTGTACCTCAAGGGTCTGTTCTGGGCCCTCTCCTTTTCTCTCTCTATACCCAGTTCCTTGGTGCCCTCATCTCTTCCCATGACTTTCAGTATCATTTTTATGCTAATGACTCTCAAATTTACCTACACCTGACATCTCTCCTTCACTCCAAACTCTCATCTCTATTTGCTTATCTGACATCGCTGCCTGGATGTCTCACCGCTTCCTAAAATTGAATATGGCTAAAACTGAACTAATTATTTTTCCCCCGAAACCCTTCCCCTTCCTCCTTTCTCTAACACTGTTGACAACACTCTTCTTCTTCCTGTTTCCTTGGCACGCAGCCTTGGGGTCATCTTTGACTCCTCCCTTTCCTTCTCCCTCACATACTGAACATATAGCTAAAACCTGTTTCTTTCTCTACAACATTAACAAAATTTGTCCCTTCCTCTCTAAGCACACTGCTAAGTCACTTGTCCACTCTTTGATCCCCTCCAGTCTTGGTAGCAGAAATCCAAATGAAATGTACACGATAGGGGGCGAGAGGTTGGTGTGCATGGAGCAGGAGAAAGACCTTGGTGTGATTATTTCTGTAGATTTCAAGGAGGCAAAACAGTGCGACAAGGCGGTGGCAAAAGCCAGGAGGATGTTGGGCTGCATTCAAAGAGGAATTACCAGCAGAAAGGAAAGAGCACTAGTGCCACTGTATAAGTCTCTGATGAGGCCTCACTTGGAAAACTGTGTTCAGTTTTGGAGACCGTATCTTGCAAAGGATGTAAAAAGAATGGAAGCTGTTCAGAGGAAGGTGACTAAAATGATTTGGATCCTGCGTCAGAAGCCTTATTAGAAGAGGCTTGAAGACCTAAATATGTACACTTTGGAGGAGAGGAGGGACAGGGGAGATATGATTCAGACCTTTAAATACTTAAAGAGAAATAATGAACAAACAAACCTCTTCCAGAGACGGGGAAGCTGTAAAACTAGAGGGCATGACATGAAGCTGCATGGTGGTAAATTGAAAGGCAATGTCGGGAAATACTTTTTTTTACTGAAAGGGGGGTGGATGCTTGGAATGCCCTCCTGATGGAGGTGGTGGGGGAAAACATAGTGACGGAATTCAAAATGGCATGGGACAGACACAGTGGATCCCTTTACAGCAACAGGATAAAATCAAAATAAACTGAACCATTTAATTTCTCAACAAATAGGGGTGTCCTACATGGAGCAATGGGGGGAGGAGCAGTGGGTTCACCCCTAAACAAACAAAGAAACAAAGATAAGGGGAGGGGTGCACCTGCTCCTGGTGGGTGCACCACTAAGCAAAGACATGGGTAGGGGTGCACCTACTCCTGCCATATTGCTGGGCAGACTAGATGGACCACGCTGGTCTTTATCTGCCATAATTTACTATGTTACTATGACTATTGCAACCTCCTCCTTGCTGGTCTCCATCAGTGTCATCTCTCTCCTCTTCAATCTATCCAGAACTCTGCTCTGCGGCTATTCGTCTGCCAGCCCTGATACACTCAAATAACCCCTCTTCTAAAATCACTTCACTGGCTCCCCTTCCATTTCTGTATTCAATTTAAACTTCTCCTTCAAACATATAAATTCACTCACTCTACTGCCCCTCATTACCTTTCCTCTCTTCTCTCTCCCTCACACTGAACTCTCTCTCCTTTGGCTCTCTTCTCTTTGGTCCTTTTCTTCTTCTGCAAACTCCAGACTTCAATCTTTTCACCTTGCTGCTCCTTATGCATGAAACAAACTTTCTCTATCTTCCCCTCTCAAATCCATGTTAAAGGCTTACCTCTGAGACCACATTTGGATCCTAATCCCTTGTTCTCCTTGTGTCTTCTTTCTTATTTGAACCCCCCCCCCCCCTTGTTTCTCTTGTATTGTTCTGTCTGTCTTGATTAGATTGTAAGCTCTACGAACAGGGACCGTCTTCCTTATATGTTTGTACAGTACTGCGTATGCCTTGCAGCACTATATAAATGATTGATAGAAAGGGATATTCAACGGCACTACTACTACATGCCCCGATGCTATCTGGGCATTCTGGGGCGGAGTGGAGATGACAACAAGCGATATTGCATACTGCCCGGTTAGCGATCTGCGCCAAAAAGATAGGCGAGGAAAACCCTCGCCTATCTTTCGGCCCAGGAGCTAACCAACCAGCATGCAATATTGCTGCTGCCCGGTTACCTATTGCGGCTTCCGGCATGTGCAGCAATCCCCAGCTATTCAATGCCAGGGCTGCATATGACCCCAATATTGAATACAGGGTTAAGGGTCGGCGGACAGGGCTATGTGTCATATTGGTGCATAGCCTGTCCAGAAGAATATCGGGCCCTTATTTAAAAATGAACATCAAGGGGACTTCCGGTGGCGTCAGCACCCTCATGGACACCTGAAGATCACGCTCCGACGCGGACGGCGGCATTAATGCCCCAATTAAGACACACCGCAATAGAAAAACTGACCTCCCGATTTGGCAGAACGAGTAGAGCACCCCTGGAGCAAGCTGGATGGCAGGAAAGAAGCCGGGAGTAGATCTGAAAGCCTTTTCGTTCAAGGCAACGGCAGGAGCGAAGACCCACACGGCCAAGATGGCGTCCAGCCAAGGCGACTCCGGTGGAGTGGTGGAGTTGGAGAACAGCAAAGGCTGGCAGAGTGATGTACAAGCCCTCAGACAGGACCTGAGAGAGTGGTTTGATTCCACCAAACAGGAAATTGGGAGCCTGAAAAGTGAAGTGCAAAGATGGTTCCAGGAGCTTAAAGGAGACATGGCTTTGATGGGAGCACGCATGGAAGAAGTGGAGACTCAGTTGGAGGAGCATGTGGGCCAATGTGTACTAACTGAGCAACGTCTGGAAAATGTGTGCGCTGCGCAGGAAGATCTATGGCAAAAGGTGGAGGACTTGGAGAATCGGTCCCACCGGTCTAACCTGCGGATACGCGGTTTACCAGAGGAAGAGGGGTCCGTAAATTACCTGCTGTTAGCAGAGGAGTTCTGTGGCACGGTACTGAAAGCAGCTGACATGGACCTGGAAGGGATGTCTCTCAGAGTGGATAGGGCTCACAGAGCGCTAGGCCCTAGGAGGGAAAACAGGCCATGAGACATAATCTTGTGCTTGCATGAATATAGAACCAAAAAACTGGTTGCTGCAGCGGCAAGAAAGCTGGGAAAGATCAAGTGGAAAGATGCAGAGTTGGAAGTATTTGCAGACATCTCCGGTATCACTATGAGAAAACGCAGGGAGTACCAGGTGGTGACACGGAAGCTCAGAGAGGAGAATGTTCAATACCGATGGCTTTTTCCAGTTGGATTACAGTATGCTATTAACAGGAAAGCGATAACTGTGCACTCGGTGGAAGCAGCACTAATGAGCATGAAGCAAGCAGGGTGGTCGGACATCCCAGCTAATCCAATAAGTGAAGGTGAAGGTGCTACAAAAGCAGGACTTCCAAAGAATGCATATACGCAGTGGAGCCGAGCAGCTGGTGGAGATAAGAGGCTGAGGCGCCAAAAGCCAACGAGGGGACTATCCCTTAAAGGACTCATGAGTTGGTGGTAGATGGATAATTATAAGTATTATGGTCTATGGTCTGTGGGTCCTATACTAGTGGAAAAAGCTATTGTTAAAGAGGGCTCTGTGGGGGTTGGTTAGTAGGAATTTTATGATCCTATTGTTTAAGTTGGTAATAGTTTTGGGGTGATGTAAGTTGGGAGTGTGGAGGTGAAGGGGGAGTGCTAGGAATGTATGAGGAGTTGGCTAAGGTGAATATTAACTTGAGGGTTGTTAAAAGGTATCATGGGTATGTAAAAAAAAGTTATGTGTAACATCAGGGGCTTTCCGGGTCTGGCCTCACCTGGTTTTCGAATCTACCTAGTGGATCTGATGGTGGAGGGAGGGAGGCGGGAGGGAGGAAGGCGGGAGGGTGAAGGTGGGGGAGTAGGGGGGCAGGGGGGGAAGGAGAGTGTGGAGGGGATAAGACATGTTAAAGTCGGAGAGGGTACTAATAGCCATTCCCATTTATTGACATGCTATGTATAATATGGTAATAATGAATGTCAGAGGCCTTAATTCCTTTAAAAAATGTCAGCTCCTTATAAAAGAGTGTACAAGACTGAAGGGGGATATTATTTCTGTACAGGAGACGCATCTCTTATTGAGAGATGAAGGGCATATGGGTCACCCACTTTTCCCACAACAGTTTTTTGCCTCTAATAAACTGGAGAAGAAGAAGGGGGGAGTGGGGATACTCCTAACAAACAGGGTCGTAGGGCAGGTGGTCGAACATGTAAAGGATAAAGGGGGAAGGTGCGTGCTCATCAAACTCAAGACGGGAGGTGAAATCTACACTTTGGTTAGTGTGTATGCACCAAACATTAATCAAGCAGTGTTCTTTCAAGAGCTCCAAAGGACTCTTTGGAAAGGTAGAAGGAAAATCGATTATTGGGGGAGATTTTAATGTAGCGCTCAACCCACTAATGGATACTTCAAGGGGGGTGGCCTCTGCACCCAGTGTGCATAGATTACGGTTGAAACAGATGATTGGGGGGGATGGATCTGGTGGATGTGTGGAGAGAGGTGAATTATGGACAGAGGAATTATTCATTTTATTCTCTGGTTCACAAGGTCTATTCTAGGATTGATTTATTCCTCATAGACAAAACTCTGGTGACGGGCATAGGGAAATGTGAAATTCGTGAGCGAACGTGGTCGGATCATGCCCCAGTATTATGCAGTATTCAGTTGGGTAAACAGGGCCTGAGCAGGGCATGGTGGAAGCTGAATGAATCTCTCAGAGGACCAGGAGGTAATGAAGCAGACTAAGGAGACAATTGAGGAATGTTGAATGATAAGGGGTGAATGTTCCCCGGGGATTCTTTGGGACTGCTTGAAGGTGGTGGTAAGGGGGAAGCTCATTGCGGTGGGGGCACATCGGAAGCGGATCCGGATGCAACATCAAACGAGGGTGATCGAGGCTATAAAGGACACCGAGAATAAATTAAAGAGGGACCCCTCAGGAGGTGCAGTTGAGAGGTAAACTACAGGGATTGAAAAGGGAACTCAGTGATTTACAACTGCATGATATTCAACATAAGCTGAATATATTAAAGCAGAGAAACTTTGAGTTTGGTAATAAGGCTGGGAGACTGCCTTCCCGTAAGGTAAAGAAGATGACCACCTGTAATACTATAGTCCAGATTAATGATGAGGCAGGGAAGCCTGTATGGATAGGGTAAAGACATTGAGAATAGGTTTATCCAATTCTATCAGAAGTTATATACGCCAGAAAATCATGTGGAGGAAGAGAAAGTGCAAGAGTACCTAGATAGCGTTAAGTTACCGCAGCTGTTGAGTGAGATGGAGGGGCTTTCCAACCCAATTAGAGAACAGGAAGTAGTGACAGTGATTAAGAAATTACAACCCCATAAAGCACCAGGCATGGATGTTTGTTTATGTTTATGTTTATTTTAAAATTTGATATACCGCCCAACACCAGAGGCACCTGAGCGGTTTACAATAAAACAGTTTAAAACCAATTAAAAACAGGCTGCATGAAACAGAAAAGAACGCCATAAAATTGATAGGACAGAGAAGAAAAGAGAGACATTGAAAGAATAACTACAGTACAGCATTAAAAGGTTACAACATCATAAGACAGGGGGAGAGGGAGTAGCGGAGGGGGAGGGAGAAACCATGGTTGGAAGGTCAAACGCTAGTCTGAAGAGGTGGGTCTTGAGTTGAGAATTGAAGGAAAGGTAATACTCTTCCGCACGAACCGGGGGGGGGGGGGGGGGGCCGGGAGTTCCAAATGCTTGGGGCTAGGAAATAGAAAGCAGAAGAACGGGTGGAGACAAGATGGGCCTGAGAGGGGGAGGGAAGAAACAGACGATTCGTGTGAATAGCACGGAGCAAACGGTGGGGAGGGCGAAAGTAAATCAGATCAGCAAGATAGGAGGGGGAGCCAGTGCGAACAGCCTTGTGAGTAAGAATAAGAATTTTATACTGGATACGAAAGGAGATAGGCAGCCAATGGTGATGAAGAAGAAGTGGGGTAACATGATCAAAACGAGAGGCGTGAGCTAGAAGACGAATAGCAGAGTTCTGGACACGTTGAAGACGAGACAGTTGGGAAAGGGGCAGACCAGCAAGGGAGACATTACAATGGCTTCTCTAACCGGGTCTATAAAGTGTTTGGCGGGAACCTAGTGGGGTTACTCACTAGAATGTATAACTCGTTTGATACAGAACGTATGATGCCCGCGTCCTTGCGGCTGGCAGGAATTAGCATCTTACATAAAGGAAAGGACCCGGCTGAGTGTGGTTCCTATAGGCCAATCTCACTGCTAGGTAGTGATTTAAAATTTTTTACAAGGGTATTGGCAAATAGGTTGATGCCATGTTTGGGACGGCTTATTCATCCCAATCAGTCAGGGTTTGTGCCTGGTCGGGCCTTAAATTTAATATGGTATGGAAGACGTGAGCAGACAGAATTAGCCCTTTTAGCAGTGGATGCTGAAAAGCATTTGACAGGGTGAGCTGGCCCTTTCTTTTAAAGACATTGGAGAGGGTGGGGATTAAAGGGTCTTTTCTGAAATGGATACAAATTTTGTACAATAAGCCGATGGCGTATTTAAAAATTAATGGTTCCATTACAAGGGCCTTTGAGTTGCATAGGGGAACTAGGCAAGGATGTCCACTGTCTCCGTTGCTTTTTATTTTAGCTATGGAGCAAATGGCACAGCGAATACGGGATCGGGTGGATGTCCCTGTGATTAAAATGGGGGAAACATCTCCACAAAATATCGTTGTTTGCGGATGATGTGCTACTTTATATAACTAATCCGGCAAGGTCATTGCTAGCGGTTCAAGATGAACTACATAACTATGGAGAAATGTCAGGTTTCCGTATGAATGCTACCAAATCCGAGTTATTGAATATAAATATTAGTCAGGAAGAGGTGGACAGTTTGAAACAATTCCCCTTCAGGTGGGCAAAGGGTAGTATTCGTTACCTGGCAGTGTAGATAACGGCAAGGATGGACCACATATTTTCGGACCATAATTTGTCGGCTAGGAATAGCATGTTTAGGGAATTGGAGAGGTGGGAGAGGTATAAGGTCTCTTGGTTGGGCAGGATGGAGCCGATTAAGATGATTTTGGAACCCCGTTTTTTGTATCTATTTATGAATATTCCAGTTGAGGTTCCAGCAGCCTTCCTGAAGGGTCTGCAGGATAGATTCATGAAATTTGTATAAAAAGGGAGGAGGCCTAGAGCAGCAAGGAGTATTTTATGCACGAGTAGGAAAATAGGGGGGTATGGGCATGCCGTTATTATCCAGATATTAAGAGGCAGCTCGGGTGAGGGCGGTAGTGGAATGGGTACTAAGGGGACAAGCTGAATGGGTGGAATTGGAGGAGTGTGGATTGGGACAAAAAGAAATCTTAGCAAATATAATATAGCTTAAGGGGGATCCCTTGGCACGCAAGCGGGATAACCCATTTCTAAATCTCACTCTACAGTACTGGCAAAAGTGGCAGACAAGATGGTATGGGACCCAGGGGTGCTCAAAATGTTTGCCCTTAGTCGGCAATTCGGAATTTCCGCCAGGTAATCAAGACCCCACTTTTACCAAGTGGGCTGAGAAGGGGTTGTGGAATGTGGGTCAGTTTAAAGAGGGAGGAACGTGGGTGGAGTTTGAGGACTTGAAAAGGGAGTACATGCTGCCAAATGCAGACAGATATCGGTACGTACAAGCAGTCCATTTCTCTCAGCAGATGGAAAAGAGAGGTAAGGGGGCTAAAGGGGATGAGGTGGACAGCTTATTTGGTAGTCAGGAGGTTAAAGGTCTAATTTCCAAACTCTATAGAGCAATGGAAACAGTTAATAGTGCCGACTGGTCACATAGGAAAGCATGGGAAGGGGATTTCAATGGCGGTCAGTTTGTAAAGGCTTATTCAGAGGGGTAGTGGCCAGCAATATATTGGAGCATAATTATAAAATGCTGTATAGGTGGTACCTGACTCCCCAGAGATTGCAGAGATGGCAGGGAGGACCAGCTTTATGTTGGAGGGAATGTGGAGAGGTAGGCTCTTTCCTGCATATTTGGTGGGGGTGTAAAAAAGTAAACTCCCTCTGGCAAGAAGTGGAAGAATGGATGAAGAAGCTAGTAGGGGAGGAAATGAGTTTGGGTCCCTGTTTGGCTTTGTTGAATGTGGGGAGTGAGATGTATGTATAGCGACTAGACAACTGATAGCTGGGCATTGGAAGGAGGTGGAGGCGCCCTCTTTGAGGGCTGTGCAAAATAGGGTGGAACACTTATATTTGATGTATCGACTTACGGCCCTGCAAAGCCCTTGGGATTTCAAAAAACATGGGCAGTGTATTTTGAGTGGCGGAAGGGGAATAAAAACTCAGATGAGGAGTTACGTGATGTGGTGAGAGCGAGTGGACGCTGAATGCTTGCTCTCCGGGCTGCCCCTGACCTCACCGGCGAAACGAGCCGTTTCTGCTGCCCGCGGTGCTCTCCAATGACGCCGGCGGGCGAAGTGAAGATCAGCGCAAGTGCGGGTGGTGATAAATGAGCATGGCAGCGGCGGCAAAAGCTAATCGGAGGGAGAAGAAGCGGGCAGCCGGCCAGCCCAAGATGGCGGACTCACCCCCGAAATTGCCTGCCTCACAAGCATTTTTTGACGAGGTCTCTGCAGCGGTGACTGAAGCGCTAGCGGCACAATTCAATACCTTGCACAGCAAGATGGACTCCCTGCAGGAAACCATGCGATCGATGGGAAATCGGATGCAAGAGGCCGAGTCCCGGATAACACAGAGCGAGGAAGGCCTAGAGCAGGTCACGCAGGAGCTGAAACACGTGCAGCAAGCATTCCAGGCCCAGGCAGAAAAAATAGATGACTTGGAGAACCGATCCCGGCGGAACAACCTCCATTTTATGGGCATTCCAGATCGGATCCTAGACAAGGAGTTACAGGCATACCTGGATAAGCTGGTAGCATCGCATAGGGCCAAAGCAGTCCAAGGATCACAGGCCTAGAGTGGTCTTGGCCAAATTCCTGGAATTCCCGCAGAAGGAGGCGGTGCTGCGGGCAGCTAGGAAGCAGGGGGTACTGGAGTATGAGAATGCTAAAATCAGAGTGGCGCAGGACTATTCAGTGGCTCTGAGCTAACGCAGACGAGCTTATGCGCCTATCTGCCAACAGCTGGTGGATGCAAGTATAAAATTTATAGTCCAGTACCCAGCTCGACTGCATATCACCTACAATGGAGGACATCGGACCTTTGAGACGGCTGCGGCAGCGGCGCCATACATTGCGGGCATAGTGCAGAAAGCGGGAACAGCAGCGGGGCCGGAGGCTGAGGAGCAGGCGGCGAGACTTAACAGACCGTGAGTAAGGCCCAGAGAAACTGCTGGCTGTGGCAGCTTCTGAGAAGAGACCGAAGGCCTAATGAGAGTGACCTGGACAATATAATTGGACTTGAAACTTGAGGGTACCGGTTTTGGAAAGTGGGAAGAGAGGTGAAAGGGACTTGTTTTCTCTGTGGTCTGGTGGGAGGAGGGAGGCAAAGGTTCTAGTCTTATCTTCATATGTGTGGGGCAGTGGGTTGTTTGGGGGCTTGGGTTAATACTAGGAAGTGAGAGGGATATATGTTTTATATTATCAGTGGGGGTGAGTGTGTTTCTTGTATTTATGGGATCGTCATAAATGTGAAAATGGTGAATGGAGGGGCAGGGGGAGTGGGTTCTCCCATGGGAGCAGTTAGGAATGTTTAAGCGGGAGATTGGGACTCTTTGTACTGAACCCATAGAGGTTGGGGTTAGGCATATCACGTTGGTGTAGCCCCACTGGCAGAACCCCGGGGATTTGGGGGAGACGGATTGGGACTTGGGACATGGAGATAGAGTGCCGATGGGGGAGGGGGGCCTAAACACATTAAGGTGACTAATGGAAGGAGAGGGGGAGGAGAAGCGAGATCAGCGGGAGGGGAGGGAGAGAGGGACCTGGGTCAAGGGGCAGCGATGGGGGTGGGGGGAGGAGAGGGGTTTAGGGTAGAAGGCGGGAATAGTTTGGGAATGGGGCAAGTGGGTTGGGGATAAGAGGATTGGGTGGGGGGATAGGACATTGGGGGGGGGATAGTAAGTAGCTTCAGCAATAATCGAGACAGGAATGCAGCATATGGATGAGCTTCTGGGAGGGCCTCAGGCTGGGGAGATCCTTCCCAGGGTACACTGGATAGCCGGCAGAATGGGAACGATCTGGGAACTCATACCCTGAAGATAATTTCATGGAATGTATGTGGGATAGGGACCCCTATTAAGAGATACAAGGTACTGCGAGCCCGGGCCCGACAAAAATGTGATATTGCCATGCTACAGGAAACTCACCAGACTGCTGAGGAGCACCTTAAATTGCAGAGGGACTGGGTGGGGCAGGTATGGGGAGCCCCGGCGAAAGGGAAAAAAGGGGGAGTTGTCATCTTAATCCATAAAAGGATTAGGTTTGTTCGAGAGCGAGACTATGTGGACCCGGAAGGCCAGTATGTGCTTTTGTATGGGACATTGGAGGGGCAACCCATAATACTGGTGAGCCTCTATAGTCCTAATGTGCTGGACTGGGCGCTTTATGCCTGCTTGGCTTCTCAGGTGGAGCAGCTGCCCAAGGTGTCCCTGATTCTGAGTGGGGACCTAAATGGGGTACTGGATACTGAGTTGGATATGACCAGAGGGGGAGGGGACGGGGCGCGGGCGCAGATGAGAGCTCTACAGGCCTTGAGGCGACGGCTGGGGGTGGTGGATCCTTGGAGTCTTTTGCACCCGATGGACAAGGATTTTACTCACCAGTCGCGGGCGCACGGTTTGAGCGTGCGGATCGACTATATTTTGGTGTCCGAGAGAGTTTTTGCCCAAGTTGAAGATGTCCAGATCGGCCCCACAGAGATTTCGGATCATGCCTTGATCTGGGTAGACCTTGAGTGGACTGGGACTGCTCAGCGAACCAGACTCTGGAGATTCCCGATGGAATTGTACAAGGACGCAGAATTTCAGGCGTACCTTAAGAAATGCTGGACAGAATTTGTTTTCCATAATGAAGGCCACCTGGTGAGTCCAGAGCTGTTGTGGGAGACAGCAAAGGTGGTTCTGCGGGGGGATATCATTGGGTATGTTGCGCGAAGACAGAAAGTGTTGACGGAGCAGATAATCCGCCTTGAAAGGCAGGTGGTGAAAATAGGAGGCGGTACGGGCTCAATCCATGTGCGGTCAATAAACGAAAACTGTGGGAGACCCAAGTAGCCTTGAACGAGGTGTTGCACGGGAGGGCAAAAGAAATCGCGGATGTATTACCGGTATCAGCTTTACAACTTTGGAGATAAGCCTGGGAGGCTTCTGGCGCGCTGCCTTCAGGGCAGTCGAGGTTCTCGCGCAGTCGCGGCCCTGCGGGATGAACAGGGGAGGTTGCATAAAGAGAGTCGAGCTATTGCTCAGGTGTTCCAATCTTTTTATCAGAAATTATACTCGAAGTGGGAGGGTTCGGTGGGTCCCATGCAACAATACCTGCAAAATGTGCAACTGCCAAGGTTGACGGGTGATCAGAGGGTACAATTGGATGCCCCAATAACGGTGGAGGAAGTCCACCAGGTCATTCAGAAGGCCGATTGTTATCGGGCGCCCGGCCCTGACGGTTTTGGGGCAGAACTTTATAAGTTGCTGGGAGACTTGACGGCCCCATCGCTGGTGGCGATGTATCATAAACGAGCTGAGCAGGGAGGGCTTGCATGGGGGGGGGTAATCATGCGTACATTACACTTATACCTAAAACCAGGGAAAGATCACACACAGGCTGCATCATATCAGCCTATCTCCCTGTTAAATTTTGATTTGAAAATGTTGGCTAAGATATTGGCAGATCGATTGGCCCCATTTATGGGGGAACTGGTGCATGGTTCGCAAGTGGGTTTTGTTAGGGGCAGGTATGCGGTGCAGAACCTTCGAAAAATCTTGGCATCCCTGGAGTGGATACAAGGTACCAAACAGCAGTCCCTTTTGATTAGCTTCAATGCCGAGAAGGCGTTTGACCAAGTGAACTGGGAGTACTTGCATTTGTTTTTACCAGGCTACGGGATAGATGAGTCGTTTTGTGGCATGGTGGACTTGCTTTATACACAGCCAACTGCGGGAATGCTGTGCAATGGAGTTTTGTCTGAGAAATTTGGATTAGAAAGAGTACGCGTCAGGGGTGCCCGCTGTCCCCGTTGCTGTTTGTGCTATCCCTGGACCCACTAGCACAGAGGATAGAGGCCTCCAAAGACATTCAGGGGATACGCATGGGGCGACAAGGGTTCAAGATGACTGCTTTTGCAGACGACATGCTGGTGCATTTGACGCTCCCGCAGCGGTCGTTACCATGCTTGCTGGAGGAGTTTGCAACATTTGGAAGGTTTGCAGGATTGCGTATCATATTGGAAAAGTCGGAAGCCTTGGATGTAGCGGGCACACTTCGAGAAAGTTGGAGAGGGACCTTTCCGCTGAGATGGGTACATGACTCGTTTGTGTATCTGGGTATCCTTCTGACAAGAGACCCGAAAGATCTGTATAAAAAGAACTTTGAAAGGGTACTGCTCAAGACCTGGGCACAATTGCAGGCTTGAGCACCTCTGCCGCTGTCCTTGTTGGGAAGAGTGGCAGCACTAGGGATGGTGATCTTACCACGTGTCCTCTATTGGTTGCAGACCCTCCCAGTGTGGATGCCATGTAAGGGCGTTATTTGTATAGAACGGGAGATCCGGGGCTTTCTGTAGAAGGGGGCCAGGGCGCGTATCCCGATGTACCGGTTACGAGGTGGTTGGGAGCGCGGGGAGATAGTCGTAGCAGATTTGGAGACTGGTTGGGTGGTACGGATGTGTATACTCCTTTGGGGATAGAGGAGGCATTGGTGGCTCCCCACAGTTTGACAGCAGTGTTGCATTTAAGCAGTTCAATGGTGCCACGTCGAGTGACTAGTAGTGTGTTGGTATTGCCGGCACGGCGGACTTGGCAGCGGCTACAAAAAGGTTGGGGCGGCAGCCCGGAAGTGTCACGATGGCTGCTCTTGTGGGGGAATGCTCGGTTCTCCCCGGGAACGGACACCGCTGTTTTTCGGCAAAGGGGGACTTGGAGTGTGGGCCATATGATGGACCAGGAGGGGGTATGCAAGTCTTTAGGTGAACTTTGCAGAGAGTATGACTTACCTTTGAGACATTTTTTTGCATATGCTCAGATCTCTCACTATGTGGTGTCGCTGCCGGGAGCGGCATTGGAACTGGAGCGATCAGAGAAGATTTTGGCATTTTTTGCTTTGGGGGAGGACTGCCCGCCCAGGATTGCAGATTTCAAGAGACGGTTAGGGGCATGCGACGCCCCGCCAGATTATTCGATTGAGGCGGCACTATGGGCGAAGGAGCTAAACCTAGAGGTGACCCCAGGGTCGATCGGGAGAGCATTACATCGGATTCCTGGGCTCGTGGAGGGGCTAGATGGCGCAAGATACAGTACAAATGCCCGATTCGGGCACACTTCTCCCCGCGACGAGCAATGAGAAGTCACCTTACATTAGATGGCAGTTGCCCGAAGTGTTCCTGTCATTTGGCAGATTTGGGGCATATGTGGTGGAGGTGCTTGAAAGTTCGAGGTTATTGGTTGAGGATAGGCAACTATATTAGTAGCCTAATTGGCCAACAGATTCAATGGATGGGATCCCTAGTGGTGTTGGACCAACTCTGCCTGCTTCACCCAAAGTGAAGGTGGGAGAGGACTTTGGTGCGAAAGGCATGTCTGGTGGGTAAGGGTCCATTATTACAAAAATGGAGAGAGCCGGTGGCCCCTACTTTTTGGGAGTGGCATAATAGTTTCCACCAGCTAATGCTGCTGGAACGGAGAGGAGCCCGAGGGAGTGTTAAACAATGGGCCTCCTTTTTACTGATCTGGGAACCATATCTCCAACCGCTAGGACCGCAGGTTCGCAGTGCCCTGTTGTCAATTGAGGGCTAGGGAGCAAGGGCTCAGAGGAATGGGTAAGGGGGGTTGTCAAAGGGTATTCCATATTTCTGTGTTCCTAAGGAAAGTTAACTGAAGGGGAAGAGGCTACATTAAGGAGGGAGGATGGGTGGGGGGTGGGGAAGGGGGGTGGGGGGTTAAATGAAACTTAAAACGATTTGGTGTATTTGTCAATACTTGCCATTACACTTAGCCATGGTTGTTTGAACCCTGCGGCGATGGATCAGAGCCAACCCTGCCGGGGATTCTATGTATGTATTTGACTTGAGTTGCATAAGTGTATGCTGTGAATCAAAGAGCGTTTAAAAAAACCAAAAAAGCCCACAACTCAGATAAGGGTGATCGCGAAGGGAATGGTCCTCGAGGGATGAGGCCTCTGACAGGAGGGATGGAAAGAGATAGGGGAAAATGATTCTGCCCGGCGGTAGTTGTTTGAAGTGGGTGAATATAATCATATGCAATGTATATTGACTAAGTATTTATTTTATTTATTTATTTATTTATTACAGTTGCTTATATACCGCACTATTCGGCATCAGCGCGGTTTACAGTATAACAAAGTGACCAAAACACACAGTCTGTTTGGTTTTACATCGAACAGGGGTACAAACTTGGATAACAGGATTGAACTATATACATGCACTATATACATGAGATAGGCTATATATACATGAATTAAAATTCTTATAATAGGGTTGAACTGTACAATAAATAATGAGTCCGTTGCGCTATATGTATGTGTTTGAATTGTTGAACTGTTATGATAGCTAGACTCCAACTATGGTATGATAATTGAGGAAGAGGGGGAGGGGGGAGGATGTGGGGGTTGGGGGGTGGGTAACTGAGCTCTTCAGTGTCATGTTTGTGGATTGCAATGATTTGTTATTGTGCTCTTGATAAATAATAAATGGAAAAAAATGAACACCAAAACTTCTTTAAGAATTAGCTTTTAAAAATGAACATCAAAACCCCTTTGAGAGCTTTCAGGCAGAGTATTACCTTGCTTGCAATGGAGTCCATCAGGAACGCCAGTACCTGAAAGGCCCTGTAGACCGTTATACAGCACTGCCTAGCTCCTTAGCAAGTTAATCAAGGGCCACTAACACCTGATGAGGTCAGTGGTTTCAAAGAGTTAGCTGTGAATGAGGAGCTTATAAGGAAGTTGCAGATGGTCCAGAACGTGGCAGCCAGACTGTTATGAGGCTTAGTGAAGTATGATTTGGTCGCAGAGGTTCTGTGCCAGTTGTACTGGCTATTGGTTAGGCAAAAGTGTATTTTCAAAGTACTGACGCTTGTCTTCAAGTTGTTATGGGGCTCAGGGCCCTGTTATCTACAGAAGTTGGTACGATGGGTACTAGCCTGGGCAAACTCTCTGGTCTACAGGGGCGAGTTGATGTTTTTTCCCCGTGGCAGCCCCACCACTTTTTCCCCGTGGCAGCCCCGTGGCATGTTTTTTTCCCGTGGCAGCCCCACCACTTTGGAATGCTTTGTCATCTGCCTTGCACATGGAAATGGATCTGTTAACATTCCGAGAGCTGAAGACCTTGTTCTTTCCAACAGGCTGATAGAGTCAATTGGTGGATAGCATGGCAGGGAGGATGCTGGTCCAGCAGGGCAATAGTTGGCAGCAGTTTTCTCTTTGTATAATTTTATTTGAATTTTTAATTTTATTTTTATTTGGGGGTAGTTAAGGGGTCCTGCTGGGAGGGGTTAGTGGTGGAATATCGTGTTGGTGCTTCATGTGCTATACACTGTTTTGAATACCGTGTGCATAAGGTGGTTAACAAATGTTTTAAAATAAATACATAAAAAATAAAATAAGCTGTAGGGCTTGAAAAACTGCCCCTCAAACCCAAAGTGCACCAAACCCCAAAAAGAAACAGTCAGTTCACCAGATCAAAAGCCTTCTTGGCATCAAAACTAACCAGTAAAGAGTAGTTACTCACCTGTAACAGGTGTTCTCCAGGAGCAGCAGGAATCAGTCCTCACATATGGGTGACGTCGGCGCCGACAGAGTCCTCGTGCGGAGCATTTCCCCAGCTTTCAAAGAAAGCTTTTGGGAATACAGCGTGCATACGCGGTCCCCTTCCCGCCCAAGGGCGCCATCTTGCTCAGTCTGATGATATAGCTAAGAGACAGCAAAATAACAAAAATGAATCATATGATTGCAACTCCAAGGGGAGGAGGGAGGGTCATGAGGACTGATTCCTGCTGCTCCTGGAGAACACCTGTTACAGGTGAGTAATTACTCTTTCTCCAGGACCAAGCAGGAAGTCAGTCCTCACATAGGGGACTCCCTAGCTTCAGGCTACCGGGAACCCAAGCTGAAAAATAAGCTCCCTCAAGAGCGTCAGCATCTGTGAAAGAATCCTTTCTGAGAACGCCCCTGTACGGTAGCCCAGCACAAGGGCCGGAGGGTAGGAGTTGCCTAAACCTCAAAGAGATTACGGAGTATGGCCTGTCCAAAAGCACTGTCCCTATGGGACTCCCTTTCGAGGCAGTAGTGAGCCGCAAAAGTCTGGCTCGAAGACCAGGTAGCTGCCCAGCAGATGTCTGCCAACGGAACAGAGCGGAAGTGGGCTACTGACGCGGACTTCGCCCTGACACGGTGGGCCGTGACTCGACCCTGCAAGGAGAGGCCAGCTGCCCTGTACGCCCAGGCGATACAATCCGCTACCCAAAGGGACAACGTACGCTTGGAGACAGGCAACCCCAGTTTATTAGGGTCAAAAGATACGAAGAGCTGAGCAGCCCTTCGATGCCCCTGCGTACGGTCTATGTAAAAGGACAACGCCCTTCTACAGTCCAGGGTATGCAGGACTGTTTCAGCCCGGCTGGCATGCAGCCTGGGGAAGAATGTTGGAAGAACCACTTCCTGATTGAGATGGAAGGAGGAGACAATCTTTGGAAGGAACTTAGGATGAGTCTGTAAGACCACTCTATTCTTATAGAACCGTGTGTACGCTCTATCAGAAAGGTAGATAAGGTCTTAGATAGTGCTGGGGAAGAGTCTGCTGTCTTGGTACATGTCAGTACCAATGACATAGGAAAATGTGGTAGGGAGGTTCTGGAGGCTAAATTTAGGCTTTTAGGTAGGAAGTTGAAATCCAGAACTTCCAGGGTAGCGTTCTCCGAAATGCTTCCTGTTCCACGTGCAGGACCCAAAAGGCAGGCAGAGCTCCGGAGTCTCAATGCGTGGATGAGACAATGGTGCAGAGATGAGGGTTTTGGATTTGTTAGGAACTGGGGAACATTCTGGGGAAAGGAGGGGCTCTTCCGAAGGGATGGGCTTCACCTTAACCGGGATGGAACCAGGCTGCTGGAATTAACCTTTGAAAAGGAGATAGAGCAGCTTTTAAACTAGATATTAGGGGAAAGCCGACAGTCGCCCAAGAGCGGATGGTTCGGAAGAATGTATCTTTGAAGGATACTACCAAAAGCAGAGAGGTTACACAAAAGAGTAAAGTAGCCCAAATGCCCTCAAGTATGGAGCAGACAGAGCTTAAAGATCCCAAATTACCCATGTCTAACAATAGCCAAATTAATATGAATAAAATACATTCTCTAAAATGCTTGTATGCAAATGCTAGAAGTCTAAAAAATAAGATGGGAGAGTTAGAATATATAGCACTAAATGAAAGGTTAGATATGATTGGAATATCAGAGACATGGTGGAAGGAGGACAACCAGTGGAACACACTGATACCTGGGTACAAACTATATCGTAATGATAGAGCTGATCAAATTGGTGGAGGGGTTGCTCTCTATGTTAGAGAGGGCATTGAGTCAGAAAGGATTAAAGTTTTGCAGGAAACAAAATCTGCTGTAGAATCTATATGGATTGAAATTCCATGTAAAAGGGGGAAGGCAATGACAGTGGGGGTGTACTATCGAGCGCCTTGCCAGAATGACCAAATGGATGATGAAATGCTCAAAGAAATCAAGGAAGCTAACAAAAGTAACAGTGCAGTAATAATAATGGGTGATTTCAACTACCCCGGTATCGACTGGGTCAGTGTCACATCAGGACATGCTAGGGAGATAAAGTTCCTAGATGAAATAAATGACTGCTTCTTGGAGCAGCTGGTTCATGAACCGACCAGAGGGGAAGCCATATTAGACCTAGTCCTTAGTGGAACACCAAATCTAGTGCAAGAGATAAGGTTGTTGGGGCCACTTGGCAATAGTGATCATAGCATGATCGCCTTTGATTTAATTAGTGGAGGAGGGATAGTAAGGAAATCCACAGTACTACCTTTTAACTTTCGAAAGGGAGACTATGATTAAATGAGGAAAACAGTTAAGAAAAAACTAAAAGGAGCAGTTGCAAAGGTTAAAGACGTACATCAGGCTTGGCTGTTGTTGAAAAATACTATCTTGGAAGCCCAGACCAGCTGTATTCCACGCTTTAAGAAAAGTGGAAGGAAGTCCAAAAAACTGCCAGCATGGTTTAAAGGTGAGGTCAGAGAGGCTGCTCTTGCCAAAAAAGCATATTTCAGGAAATGGAAAAAAGAGCCAAACGACGAAACCTGGAAACAGCACAAACACTGGCAAGTCAAATGCAAGAAATTGATAAGGCAGGCAAAGGGAGAATTTGAGAAGAAGCTTGCTGCGGAAGCAAAAACGCGAAGTAAAGACCTTTTCAAGTACATTCGTAGCAAAAAACCTGTGAGAGTGTCAGTTGGTCCATTAGATGATAAAGGGGTTAAAGGAGCACTAAGAGGGGAAAAGGCGATAGCGGAGAGATTGAATGAATTCTTTGCTTCAGTCTTTACTGAGGAAGATGTAGGGATGTTACCCATGACTGAAGTGGTATTTAAAGGTGCGGAAGAATTGAAGGAAATATTGATACATCGGGAAGATGTATTACAACTATTAGATAAACTGAAGAGTAGCAAATCACCTGGGCAAGATGGTATACATCCAAGGGTGTTGAAAGAACTGAAATATGAGATTGCAGACCTGCTATTAGTAATCTGTGAACTATCATTAAAATCATCTCTAATATCTGAAGATTGGAGGATCGCCAATGTAACACCAATTTTTAAAAAGGGTTCCAGGGGTGATCCGGGAAACTACAGACCGGTGAGCCTGACATCAGTACTGGGAAAAATGGTAGAAACCATCATAAAGAATAAAATTACTCAACATGACCTAATGGGAGACAGCCAACATGGCTTTAGACAAGGAAGATCTTGTCTTAATAATCTGTTATGTTTTTTTGAAGGAGTGAATAATCAGGTGGACAAAGGTGAGTCGGTTGATATTGTGTATCTGGACTTTCAGAAAGCCTTTGACAAGGCCCTCATCAGAGACTTTTGGGAAAACTAAAGAGTCATGGGATAGGAGGCAGTGTACTATTGTGGATCAGGAACTGGTTAAAAGATAGAAAGCAGAGGGTAGGGCTAAATGGCCAATTTTCTCAATGGAGAAAGGTGAATAGTGGTGTACCCCAGGGATCTGTGCTGGGTCCGCTGCTTTTTGACATATTCATAAATGACCTGGAAAGTGGAATAACGAGTGAGGTTATCAAATTTGCAGATGACACAAAACTATTTAAAGTTGTTAAAACCCAAGAGGATTGTGGAAAATTGCAAGAGGATCTTGACAAATTGGAAGACTGGGCATCAAAATGGCAGATGAAATTTAATGTGGACAAGTGCAAGGTTATGCACCTAGGGAAGAACAACCCAAACTATGGTTACACGGTGCAAGGTTCCACATTAGGAACCACCACCCAGGAAAAAGATTTAGGTGTCATTGTGGATATTTTATTTTATTATTACAGGCTCTTATATACTGCTCTATTCAGCATCAGTGCGGTTCACAGTATAACAACAGACCAGAACAACAAACTGTTTGGTTTTACATAGAACAGGTCAAAACAGGTTAAAACCCTCGGCCCAGTGTGCAGCGGTGGCCAAGAGAGCAAATAGAATGCTAGGTATGATAAGGAAATGAATGGAAAATAAAAAAAAAAGATATTATAATGCCTCTATATCGTTCCATGGTGAGACCGCACCTTGAATATTGTGTGCAATTCTGGTCGCAGTATCTTAAAAAGGATATAGCGATTTTAGAAAAGGTTCAGAGAAGAGCCACCAAAATGGTAAAGGGGATGGAAGGATACTCCTATGAAGAAAGGCTAAAAAGGTTAGGGCTCTTTAACCTGGAAAAGAGACGGCTGAGGGAGACATGATAGAAGTCTATAAATTAATGAACGGAGTGGAACGGGTAAACGTAGATCGATTGTTTACCTTATCAGAATATAGAAAGACTGGGGGACATGCAATGAAGAAGCTACAGGGTAAACTATTTAAGACTAATAAAAGAAAATATTTTTTCACTCAACGTGTAATCAAACTCTGGAATTTGTTATCGGAGGATGTAGTAAAGGCTGTTAGTGTAGCTGGGTTTAAAAAAGGTTTGGACAAGTTCCTGGAGGAAAGGTCCATAAGCCATTATTAAGAAGGGACCCAGGATATCAATGCTTGAACCAATACAAGCATTGTGGAACCTGTGTCCCTTGGGGAAACTGCTAGGTACATATGACCTAAATTGGCCACTGTTGGAAACAGAATACTGGGCTTGATGGACATTGGTCTGACCCAGTATGGCATATCTTATGTTCTTATAAAAATAAGCTCCCTCTAGAGCGTCAGCATCTGTGAAAGAATCCTTTCTGAGAAAACCCCCGTACGGTAGCCCAGCACAAGGGCCGGAGGGTAGGAGTTGCCTAAACCTCAAAGAGATTACGGCCTGTCCAAAAGCACTGTCCCTATGGGACTCCCTTTCGAGGCAGTAGTGAGCCGCAAAAGTCTGGCTCGAAGACCAGGTAGCGGCCCGGCAGATGTCTGCCAACGGAACAGAGCGGAAGTGGGCTACTGACGCGGCCTTCGCCCTGACACGGTGGGCCGTGACTCGACCCTGCAAGGAGAGGCCGGCTGCCAAAGAGACAACGTATGCTTGGAGACAGGCAACCCCAGTTTATTAGGGTCAAAAGATATGAAGAGCTGAGCAGCCCTTCAATGCCCCTGCGTACGGTCTATGTAAAAGGACAACGCCCTTCTACAGTCCAGGGTATGCAGGACTGTTTCAGCCCGGCTGGCATGCAGCCTGGGGAAGAATGTTGGAAGAACCACTTCCTGACTGAGATGGAAGGAGGAGACAACCTTCGGAAGGAACTTTGGATGAGTCTGTACGGTCTATCAGAAACCAGAGCTTGTAGTTCACTCACACGCCTGGCTGAGGTAAGAGCCACCAAGAACAAGGCCTTCCAGGAAAGGAAGCGTAAAGGACAGGTAGCCATCAGCTCAAACGGTGGACAAGTAAGTCGTTGCAAGACCACATTTAAATCCCACTCAGGGGCTGGTGGACGGATCGGAGGCTTGAGCAGAAGCAGGCCTCTGAGGAAACGGGTCACCAGGGGGTGGCCTGACAGAGATTGGCCCTCAATCTGTGAGTGGTGTGCCGATAGAGCACTGAGGTGGACCCGAACAGAATTGGAGTTAAGGCCTAGGTCCGAGAGGTGGAGCAGGTACTGAAGCACCACTGGAACCAGGCACGAAAAAGGATCTTCCTGGCGCTGAGCACACCAGGTGGAGAACCTACGCCACTTGAGGGCATAAGATTTCCGGGTGGATTGCCTCCTAGAGGCCAAAACCACCTCTTCCACCTCCTTAGGTAGACGTAAGGGGGCTAGAACTACCCTTTCAGCAGCCAGGCCATCAGGTTGAGGGATTTGAGGTTGGGGTGCAGGAGAGATCCCTGGTCCTGAGACAGGAGGTTGTGATGCACCCCCAGAGGGAGTGGAGTGTCTACCGCCAACTGCAGAAGGAGTGAAAACCACGGCTGCCTCGGCCATCTGGGGGCTACCAGAATCACCGAGGCCTTGTCCTGAAGAACCTTGAACAAGGTTCGGGCCACTAGAGGCGTGGGAGGAAACGCATACAGTAGGCCCGCAGACCAAGAGATTAGAAACGCATCTGCTGCTATTCGCAGAGGATGCGGTTGTCTGGAACAGAACCTGGGTAGCTGACAGTTCAGTGGACTCGCAAAGAGATTGATGGTTGGAAGACCCCATCTGAGAAAGATCCCTTGGACCACCAGAGGATTCAACTGCCATTCGTGAGGCTGTAGAAGCCTGCTAAATCTGTCTGCCAGGCAATTTTCCTGGCCAGGCAGATAAACTGCCTTGAGAAACATGTTGTGTTTGATTGCCAAGGAGCACAGGGCCTGTGCCTCCTGACACAGAAGTTTGGAGCCTGTGCCCCCTTGCTTGTTCACGTAGAACATTGCCACTTGATTGTCTGTCTGAACTAAGACAGACTGGTGAGAGAGGACATGAGAGAAAGTCTGTAGAGCTAAGCGGATAGCTCGCAACTCCAACAGATTGATCTGCTGTGTGGACTCCCAAGGAGACCAGAGGCCCTGAGTGCAAGCCCCCTGGCAATGTGCACCCCAGCCCTGAAGGGAAGCATCAGTTGTCAGCACCTGTGTGTGAGGAGGGGCCTGAAAAGGCACCCCTGGACCAGGTTCGGGAGATGCAGCCACCACCATAGAGAGGCTGCCAGCAGTTTGGACACCCTTATCTTGTCTTTCAAGTCGCCTGTGGCTTGCACCCACTGAGCTCTGAGGCACCACTGAGCAGGTCGCATGTGCAGGCGGGCATTCGGAGTTACATGGACCGTGGATGCAATGTGGCCCAAGAGCCTTAGAAAGTCTCTGGCGGAGACCAGAGACCCGCTCTGGAACTGTTTGGCCAAAGCAGGGCCCTGTTCTCGAGCAAATAAGCCTTCGCCTGGAGGGTATCCAATCTTGCCCCTATGAACTCCATGTCCTGTGAGGGGGAACAAAGTGGACTTTGCGAAGTTTATGACAAAGCCTAGATGCCGGAGAAGAGAAACAGTGCGAAGGGTGGCCTGTCTGGCCTCCTGTGGAGACTGACCCCTGATGAGCCAGTCGTCCAGATATGGGAAGACAAAGATGCCCTGGTTTCTGAGATAGGCCGCCACCACTGCCAGGCACCACCGCCAGGCACTTGGTGAAAACCCTGGGAGCGGAGGTTAGGCCAAAGATAAGTACCCTGTACTGAAAATGACTTCCTCCCACTACAAATCTGAGATATTGTCTGTGGTCTGGATGAATGAGGATGTGAGTATAAGCATCCTTTAGGTCTAAGAAGCATAGCCAATCTCCCTGCTGGAGGTAGGGCAGCAGTATCCCAAGGGTAAGCATCTTGAACTTTTCCCTCTCCAGGAACTTGTTGATATTTCGCAAGTCTAGGATGAGCCTGAGGCCTCCTGTCATTTTTGGTACCAGAAAGTACCTTGAATAGAAGCCTTGGCCTCTCAGGTGGTGAGGCACCGGATCCACCGCCTGCTCCTTTAGAAGACTTGCCAACTCCTGAAGGAGGAGGAGGTTCCTGTGAAGAGGGAGTCTTGGAGGCTCCCCTGGAAAATAGGAGGGGGGTAACTGGTTGAAGAGGAGCAAATAGCCATTTTGGACTATGCTCAGCACCCAGGTATCCCCTGTTATGGCTGACCACCTGTGGGCATACAGTGTCAGCTGGCCTCCTGTGCTGAGAGAAGCCAGCTGAGGAGGAGAGGCTATGCAATGGGAGTCAAAACCCCGCTCCCTGCTGTGCAGGAGCTGGAGCTGATGGCTTGGGGGTTTTCTGCCTACGGGGCCCATGTCCCTGCCCCTTAGCCTGCTGACCCTGATGGGGAGCTGCAGAGGCCTGAAAATGAGGGTAGGATTTGTAGGCAGTAGCCTTTCTCGGGTAAAAGGGCTTTTTCCCCCGAGCCCTTCTTCTGAGAAGGGGCAGACGTTTTCCTGGACAGCCTTGTCCTGGTGAGAGTCTCAGACTCGAGTTCTGCAGCCTTTTCAGCCATGGGTTTGCCAAAAAGGTTCTCACCTTGGCAGGGGACATCGACCAACTTGTCTTGTACCCATGGCTCGAGGTCCGATGACTGTAGCCAGGCCTGACGGCATGCACCGATGCCGGCTGCGGCTACTCGGGCCGAAGCCTCGAAGCCATCATAGGCTGCTTGAGAGATAAACGTTGAGCACTCTTGAATCCCAGATGACAAAGACTTAAACCTCTGCAAAGGTTCCTCGGAGAGGCCAGCTGAGAACCCGGCAATCTCCTTTGCCAGGTCCCGAAGGTACATGCCCATGTACAGCTGGTAACTCTGGACATGGCAAGCCAGCATAGAGCCCTTGAATGGAATCGACCCGTTTGCTGAGAACCGGCGCCGAGGCCGGTGCCTCCCACATGCGGAAGAGCAGCCGTTCCAGCATCGGAGGAACCGGTACAGTAAAGGCCTCCTTAGGCAGAGAGTCATACTGGAGGGCCTCAAGCTCTTCGGCTCGAGGCTCCTCCTTGAGATCCGCGGGGAAGGCCAAGGCTTTGGCCATGTCCCACATGAAGTCCGAGAACTGGGTATCCTCCAGTGGGACCTTCTCCGATGGGACGCATCAGGTCCGGAAAGTATCCGGAGACTCCTCGTCCTCAGTCTCCCACTCTGACCCCTCTGAGGAGGAATCGAGTGGCTCCGGCAGTGCGGGCACCGATGCAATCTGCCCCAACGCCGAGGGCACCGGCGTCGACGACCTCGGCCCCGAGCGGGAGGCCAAGGATCAACTCGAGACCGCAAAGACTCGAGGATCGGCTCGGCCTCCGGGGTCGACTTGGACGTCGAGGTCCCAGTGGTCGGGGCAGATGCACCGGTCAAACCGACGATCAGTACCCGCTGCTGCTCCATGAAGGCAGCCAAGCTGCTCTCCAAGGCCGTGAACCTGAGACTCAGCAGCCCCCGACTTGGGCCCCGATGGCGTCGGGCCCGACATCGGCTCCCCCGGAGGGGAGTCTACGAAGACAACAGCACTCACGTGACTCGGGGACTCCGGCTCCACTCGAGGCAACTTGGCAGGCCTCTCAGACTCCAAGGACCCAGGACGGCGGTCGGGGCTATGCGACCTGGCCCTCGAGGAGCCAAGAGCGTTCACCGATGCCGCCCTCGTGGGTTTCTTCTTCCTTCTGTGTTCCCTCGAAGGAGACCCCCTTTCAGAGGAGCCTCGACGGTGCTCGGGGTCGGACTCCCGAGATGTCGAGGCCTCTGAAAGTCCAGCCCGGCCGGATGTGGAGTCAGAAAAGAGTCTTTCATGCTGATGTCGACGGCTCCTCAGCGCCTTAGAAGACATTTTGCCGCATGGGACACAGACCACCGGGTCATGGTTGGGCCCGAGGCACCAGAGGCAGCAGTCATGTGTGTCGGTAAGAGACATCAGCTTCTTACACTGATCACACTTCTTGAAACCGCTGGCAGCCATTGGGGGGAAAAAGGACCCCTGCAAGGTCAAAAGACCGGACTGCCAGTGAAAAAGAGAAAAAAATGCAGGAACGCTAGTCACGAAGGACAAAAACGGTAAAACTTAGCTCCGGGCTCGATACCAGTGTACCAAGTCCAGGCGGGAAGGGGAACCGGTGTCGAACCGGGCAAAAACACCAATCCACGGAGGAAAATCAACTTTTTACTGGGTGACAACAACATACATCCGTCGGGCTCCACGGAAAAAAGAAGACTGAGCAATATGGCACCCTTGGGCGGGAAGGGGACCGTGCATGCACGCTGCATTCCCAAAGGGCTTTCTTTGAAAGCTGGGGAAATGCTCCACACGAGGGCTCCGTCGGCGCCGACGTCACCCATATGTGAGGACTGACTTCCTGCTTGGTCCTGGAGAATGAATTGTGACCATCTGCTCAATTCACTTCCATCAAAGCTATCACACAATGTAAATTCAATATCAGGTGCCTATCTCTCACAAGGCCAACCTGACTATCCTGAACCAAGCCTGGCATGAAGAATGTGAGATGATTAGCCAGGATCTTGGCTAATAGTTTATTTTTAAGATGGAATAGCTACAAGGAAGCATATTCCCTCTTAAAAGTTACTGCTTGGGTAAGAAATTGGTTGAGTGGGAGGCAAAAAAGGGACCAGGTAAATGGAGCACACTCTGAGGAGAAGGACAGACTTAAAGATCTTAATATGTAGAGGAAAGACGGGATAGAGGTGATATGATTGAGAAGTTTAAATACATCCATGGTATAAATGCAGAGGAGGAGAGTCCCTTTCAGTTTAAAGCAAGCTCTGCTACGAGGGGACATGGGATGAGAGTGAAAGGGGATAGACTTGGGAGTAATATGCGGAAATATTTCTTTACGGAAAGAGTGGTGAATCCATGGAATAGTCTCCCAGTGGAGGTGGTAGAGATGAGGACAGTAACTGAATTCAAAAAAGCATGGTGGTGGAGTTGAGCATTCCCCCGGGCAGGGAGGCCCACGCCATGGGCAGAAAGTGCTTCCAGAGCCTGATGCTTATTGGCCGGATCCAGGCTTACCAGTTGTACATGGCATGTACCTTTGAGACCTGGCAAAGGAACTCGCCGGCGTCTCGGCTGAGAAACCCCTCCAGCAGTTCTGGACTCTGGCCTTGGCAGTCAGGGAGTGCTCCAACAGTCTACAATGGCTGCAAGTCAGCAGCTAGAGCAGCTGAGGCGGGTATTAGTGTCCAGCGCCAGGCTTGGCTACAGTCCTCTGACCTGGAACAATGGGTCAGGACAAATTGGTCGATGTCCCTTGACATGGAGAGAACCTTTTCGGCATCAGGTTCCCCAAGAAGATCGCTGATCCTTCCAGAAGGAAGGCTTCGGGTAGAAAGCCCTCATACCTGAAGAGGAAGGCTTACAGAAACGATGCTCAATTATCAGGCCTTCCCAGCTCCCCAACAGAACCAGCGGGCATGGCCCACGTAAGCTTAATACCCCCAAACCCCAGCCCGTGCCCCTGGCACAACCTGGAGGGGGCTTTTGACTCCTTGGGCATAGCCTCTCTTCTACCAGGAGGCACAGCCCTGCAGCACACAGGGGGGCATCTAGTGCTCTTTGCCCACAGGTGGTCCTCCATTACCACCACCACATGAGCCCTTCAGAAGGTGAGAGAGGGTTACCTCCTCCAGACACCACCACCATTCTTCCTGGGAGAGCCCTCCAGGACTCCCCTCCACTGGGACCTGCTCTGACAGGAACTTGAAGGCTTTCTAGAGGATCAGACAGTGGAACCCATCCCAGCCCACCTCAGGGGCACAAGGTTCTACTCCTGCTACTTCCTGGTACCAAAAAGGACTGGAGGGTTCTGCTCCATCCTCAACCTGCAGGACCTCAACAGATTACTGGTGAGGGAAAAGTTCAAAATGCTCTCTTGGAATGCTGCTTCCATAACTCCAGCAGGGAGACTGACTATGCTCCTTGGACTTAAAGGATGTGTACACACATCCTCATCAACCCCCCTATGCAGGCAGTACCTCCGTTTCGTTGTCGGGGGAGATCATCATCAGCACCGAGTGCTACCCTTTGGCCTGGCCTCCACCCCAAGGGTATTCACTAAGTGACTGGTGGTGGTCGCAGCCCACCTCAGGCTCCAGGGGGTATTCATCTTCCCTTATCTGGGAAGACTGGCTCGTAAAGGACAGCACGGCCATTGAGGCCCATCAGGCGACGGCACACACCATCCTCCTGCTGGAGTGCCTCGGCTTCGTCATAAACCCATACCCAAAGTCCCATCTACTGCCAACCCAGCACCTGGAGTTCTTAGTGCTCGGCTAGACATCGTCCAAGCCAGGGCCTTTCTCCCTCAGGACAGGGCCTTATGCCTTCAACCGCTTGCTGCAAGCACACAGTGCTGTTGCTTGGCATCGGCCCGCCTCATGCTCCACCTAATGAGGCATATGGCATCAACAGTGCACGTCACTCGAGATGCTCACCTGTGCATTTGGACAGCCCAGTGGGCCCTCTGCTCACAGTGGTCCCAGGCCACGGGATGCTTGCGAGACAGGGTGCTCATTACTCATCCCTTGGCTCTCTCTCTTGACTGGTGGCAAAACCTCCGATGTCTGCTGGCCAGGATGCCCTTCCAGCCCCCTGCACCCCAAAGGATCCTCACACTATGGATGCCTCCAAGCTGGGGTGGGGAGCACAATGCGATGACCCCTGCACTCAGAACAGCTGGTCATCGACAGACAGTCTCCAGCAAATCAACCTCCTGGAGCTCCAAGCCATAGCCTTAGCCCTCTGGGCTTTTCACCACCACCTGCAGCATCAGGCGGTGCTAGTTCAGACCGACAACCAGGTGGCAATTTTCTACATAAACAAGCAGGGAGTCACGGGTTCGGTCCTGCTCTGCCAAGAAGCGGTAAGCCTCTGCTCATATGCCAGCATCAACGGGATTCTTCTGCGGGCAGTTTACCTCCCAGGCCAGGACAACACCTTGGCGAACTGGTTCAGCCAGATCCTCCAGCCGCACAAGTGGAGGCAGGACCCAAGGGTGACTGGCCAGCTGTTACAGCGCTGAGGGCTCTTGAGGATGGAACTCTTTGCCAGTCCAGCCAATGCCCAGCTGCCCTGCTTTTGTTCCCAGCAGCCCCAACCCTCCCAGGTGGCAGTGAATGCCTTTTTGATCTCTTGGGTGAAGTGCCCCCTTTATGCCTTCCCGCCCATACCAATGATTACGAAGTCCCTGGTGGCTCCACGATGGGCCAGGCAGCCATTGTTTCCCCTGCTCCTCTGCCTGGCCACATCACCCCCAGTCCCCCTGGGATGCAATCCAGGCCTGACGCAGGAGGAGGGCTCTCTCCTGCATCCCAACCTGGGGTCTCTGACACTCATGGCCTGGCTTCTGAAATGGTAGCCCTAGACCCTTTCAATCTCTCTACTAGAGGAGGTTCTCCTTGCTTTCCACAAAACCTCCACCCGTCGGGAGTACGCCTTTAAGTGGCGGAGGTTCTCGGTCTGGTGCATGGAGCGTCGTGTCATCCCCTTCTCTTGCTCTGTCCAGCTAGTGCTGCAGTACCTACTTCACCTGTCCCGGGCAGGACTGAAGTTGTAAGAGTGCACCCCAGGGCTCTCGCAGTGCCTCACAATCTCATTGAGGGCAAACCACTCTCTGCTCAGCCCCTCGTGTCTTGCTTCCTGAGTGGGCTCCTCCTGTCAAAGCTGCCTGTCCGACCGCCAGCAGCAGAATGGGACCTTATCGTCATGCTCTCCAAGCTCACTGCATCACCCTTTGAGCCTCTCGGCTCCTGCCACCTCAAGTATCTCTCATGGAATGTGGTGTTCCTTGTGGCACTCACCTCTGCCCACAGCGTCAGTGAGCTTCAGGCATTGGTGGCGGAACCACCATACGCTAGGTTCTACAAGAACAGTGTCATGCTAAATACGCACCCCAAGTTTCTACCCAAGGTGGTATCTCTGTTCCACCTCAACCAGCAGGTGATGCTCCCCACCTTCTTTTTACGGCCTCACGCCAGCAGGGCAGAGGCAGTTCTCCACACACTGGACTGTAAGTGGGCACAAGCCTTTTATCTCAGACATATCTGTGTATATAGTTAACATGTTATCCAAGTTAATCTCCCTGTTAACTGTAATTTACGGTGTAACCCCACTGTAAAACTGCTTTGATGTTCCATGTAAACCGCACTGATGTCAAATAGCGCGGTATATAAGAGTATTAAATAAATTTAAAAAAATAAATAAATATCCAGGAGCGCCGCCGAGCTTCTTGGCTCTTTGTTTCCTACGACCTGAGTCGGTTGGGAGCTGCAGTCTCTAAGCGGACACTGTCTAACTGGGTTGCTAACTACATTGCCTTCTCATATGAGTAAGCTGGTCTCTCACTGGAGCACTGTGTCACAGCGCACAGCATCTGGGCCATGGCAGCCTCTGTAGTGAGGACTGATTCCTGCTGTCCCCGGAGAACACCTATGACAGGTGAGTAACTACATTTTCCTGTTGCTCCACCATGTAGTGGTGACCCAAAGCATGTCAGACCTCCTGCACTCACTGAGTTAACCTCAGGATCTGGGATCAATGTGTTTCCACCAGCTGCACTCAAAACTAATAATTTCGCCTCTCATGACCAATTTTGCAGTTTCCCAATACAAGGTCTTCCTTGTGACCGGCATTGTTGAGCTCATAGATATCCTACTTCTCCTGCAAGAAGCATAGGAACTCTGGATCCTTATAAAGGTGTATTGAGAAGCGCCATTGGCCCCGTTTTCGGTGCCCAATGGAGCAAGCTGGAGTAAACCAGACTAGAGCATGATACGAGACCAATATTGCTTCAATTCCCACTTCCTGAACACAAGCAAAGGAAGATGAAGGCACCAAAAAATAATCAATCCTGGAGAGAGTGCCATGACCCTCGAAAAGTGGGTGAAGTCCCGGTCTTGTGGGTGTAATATTCGCCAGACATCTACTAAATGCAGAAGCTCACACAGATGTTCCCCACCCCTCTGCTGGAGCCTGTCTTGTCAGAGCTTCCTGAGGATGTTCTGTCCATGGTATAATCCAAAATACAATTAAAATACCAACCCAGGATCAAAGATGTAAAGGGAACCCTCCTAGCGCTTTGCCCAGAGCCACAAAAAAGGACTTATCCGGGGTATTCAACGCGTAGATACTGCAAAAGGTGAAGGGAGTGCAGGCCAGCGTCCTGCTAAGAATCAAAAAACGTCCCTAAGGGTCTGTTTCCTGTTGCTCAAGCACAAAATCAAGATCCTTGAAGAATAGCATAGCCATGCCCGCCCGTCGGGTGTTAGCCGATGCTCCATACACCTGTCCCACCAACACGTCTGGAGCTTGGCATGTTCTGCTGAGTCCATGTGTGTCTCCTGTAGCAGGGCTACAACTGCCTTCAGATCTCTAGGTTGCTTTAATGCCTTATATCACTTTATAGAGGAGCCTAACCCGTAGACATTCCACTTGAGGTATCGAATGGTGGGATCACCCATTCTCAAACCCGTCTGCATAGAGTTCTAAACATAATTCAATCAACTCACCAGCACAGGGACCCCACATAGTACCATCAAGGACATCCAGAACTAGGTATCCCAGTTGTTTCCTGCTCCAATCCCCCCCACCCACACCTCTTCCACTCCGAGAAAAGATTTCCCCACCCTCCATAACTGCCATTCCTCTCCTTATCCCTCTATACAGGGGCCCACCTCTTCTATCTGTGATATGCAGGGCCCCCCTCAAGTCAATCCTAGCTATCACTTCCACCCAGCTCTCCACCCACCAATCTAACATCCCTTTCCCATACATACCCATCCCTAACTACCCCAACTTCATCCAACACATCTGTCTCATAGCCACTTAGCCTCACCAACCAAACCACACACCTCACACTCAGGCACACAAACGCGCCAATCCCCCGCCTGGTCCTCAGGCCCCCCTGTCTGTGCCAACACATCCTATATGATCTGCCACCACATGTCTAGCACACCCTCCAATATCCATTCTCCCAACCAGTACAGAGTCATATACATGCCAGGGGCTGGGCGCAGCAATCCATCACCAAGTGAAGCTGCCCATCTGCTCCCATCCACTGGTTTATTGCACAAAAACGTCTAAGTCAACACACACCCTATTCACTACCATACCGTTCGCCCCAGTCTTCCACTCCACACATTTCTCCTCTCAGCCACAACTACCCAACCCGCAGATCTCACACATTAACATCCACACACCATGCCCTGGAGCACCCATCTCCTCAGTTACCCCCAAACATCAACCAACACTGCAATACCAAACAGACCAGACCCTAATCACCCCAGTAACTCCCATAGCAACATTCAACCTCCAGCTAAGCCAGAGAGCCTGAAAAAAGCTGGGTATACAACAATCAGTCCATAGAGTCCAGTGGCGGGAACCGCCCAGCGGCACTCCATTCAAGGAGCTGTCAGAGGTACTAGGGCTGTGAAAGCAAGATGCAAAGTTATCATCCGATCTCTGGTGAAGTCACAAGAGCTCAAGCTCCCCCAACAGCTAGATCAGCAAGCACCTTCAGACTAGATTGCCCCAGTATGTCTGCCGGTACCATCCACTAGGCCCGAACACAGCTCCACTCCCCATGTCTCTTCAGTTCAACAGGCATATCCAGAATAAACCCTCCATAATCCCTCAATGGCACAGGCCACAGCCAGCAAATAAAACTGTGCTGCAAAAGCTGTAATCCGGCACGTGTTCCTGGGCTGCTCAGAGATGTCAAACATATACAGCCCATTCACCATCCACAGAGGCCATAATGTGCATCAGGGGAACTATGCCTTGCAAAAAGCAAGGGCCTCTGCCGGCTGAGTGAACACATGTTACTGTCCTTGGTGGTAAATCTGGAGCTTGGCTGGATAAACCAACTTGAAGCGCACTCCGTCCTCCACGAGACAGGTGCAGATCGGCATGAACTTCTTGAGCTGAGCAACGGTCACTGCAGAGTATTCTTGAAAAATCAGCAGTTGTTTCCCAGGCTACTCAACATTCCACTGCGCACGGTAGGCCAGGAGCACTAGCGTCTTGTGCTGGTAGTTTAAAAAGCGGGCAACCGCTACCTGGGGTTGGGTGTCTGCATCTTGTCGAGGGTCCAAATGATGCACTTGTTCAAGGCATATCTTGCCTTCCAGCCCTTCAAGATGGAGATTCAGAGGGAGCCAGGTCTCCAGATAGCCTCTTAATTCAGTCTCCACCACGCTCTTATCAATGCCGACAAAGCAAAGGTTTTTCCTGTGGCCTCTATTTTCCAAGTAATCGAGCTTCGTCGCTACTCTTAACTTGCTCTTCTAATCTTTGTATTATTGCCTGGGTCATCACGCTGCTTTGCTCGAGGTTGGAAATGTGCTTTTTGGCTTGCCCGCAGCATCCCCCAAAATCAGAGGATAGCTTGCGTCAGAGAGGCCCCACAGTCAACCCTCCAGCACGCTGACCACTGCTGCCATTACTTCAACTACCAAAGGCCCAGGGGTCTCTATGCATGGGCTTGCGTGTGCAGTGTCCGCCATCTTGGGATCTGGCATTTTGCTTCTGTCCTTTCGCGCCATTTTCGCTGCCATGGGGGATTCTCCTTCAGATTACCGAGCAACGGGGAAAGGCAGGAACTCTTAAGCATGGATTTCAACCGGTCAGGAGTGCCAGGGATTTGCCAGGTTGGCCATATTCAGGCGGGGGGGGGGCCCAAAATAAGAAAACCACACCTTCCCCGGCTCCACATCACGTGACCTTCACTCATCAGTTTATAAACGTCTATCTCTCCTCCAGGCTAAAAATCCTAACTTTTCAGCCTTTCTTCAGAGACAAACCGTTCCCATCCCCTTTATCATATGCTTGCCCTTCTCTGAAGCTTTTCAAGCTCTGCTTTACCTCTTTGGAGAGAGGTGATCAGAACTGCACTCAAGACTTAAGGTTTAGTGTTTGTATATTTAGGAAGACTTGCTTCAGAGCAGTCACGCCATGGATTTATACAGAGTCATTATGATAGTCTCCTAATAATTCCTAATATTCTATTTGCCTTTTTGATAGTTGAGGATTTCAGTTTATTGTCCACGAAGACTCCAAGATCTTTTTTCTGGGTGGTGGTCCCTAATATGGAAGTCACCACCATCCACCTGTAAATTGGGATTATTTTTCTCATATGTATCACTTTGCACTTGTCCATATTAAAAGTTCACCTGCTATTTGGGTGGCCTGTTTCCTCAGAACTGGGCTTTACTGAGCTATGATGCCTTGAACCTACATTAGCAAGTATCTAGTGTTTTCTTCTGATTTATATGCCCTCCCAGCTCATTTAACCCAGTTATTACACAGACAATGAACAGCCTGGTGAGAGGGCTGGCTTTAGGGGTGTATAACATACAGAACTCTAGAAGGAAGCCTCAGTCAATGGAGAGCAGTGCATTGCCATGGCATTAAAGAGCACACCACTGCCTGTAGCACTCAAGTGTGTGGGAGGGGGGGATTTAACCCTTTTACTTTTCATGTGCACACAATATCACTGATGTCAAAACAGGCTGATGGAAGAGGATCCAAAGAATGAAGGACATTAGTTTGACACACCTCTTTAGTCAGGTGGAGGAGAAGTGAGGATAGCTCTCTTGCTCAGACACTGGGTGGGGTGGGGTAGGTATAGGGCAAGTATTCGACATGCAGGAAGCCCAGGAAAGAAACGTCAGGGACCCACTAGCAGACTTCTTCCTCCTTCAGCTTCAGGGAGGCTTGGGGCTCCTTATATCATAGAGGCCAGAAAAAAAAATCACCATATTCCACTCCCCCTTCCCCAAAGTCCATCCTGTGTGGGTGGATGAGTGGGAGCAGAAAAGGACAGCTTTTGTCCCCTGATGGTGGACTGTTGGGGCAGGGGTGTGGAAATATTTCTGCTCTCTTGTTAGAAGGGTTGAGAAAGGAGCACTCTTACCTTTAGATATGTGATGGCAAACATAATCCATGCTCCTACAAGCACTGTAAAGATCCCTGTGGCGACTATGTTCCATCCTGTTGGCTCTGGAAGTCCCTCACTGCTCTCTAGATTCTTAGGATTGAGGTCCCTTTGCTGAGGCTGGCTGTCCAATCCATTAGTTGCAAAATACTTCAAAGAAAAAACAAAACAAAAGTTTATTATACTAAGATGAGGAACACTCACTAGCCTGCATTTATGACTAGAAGCTGTGCAGAGCCCACAGGCTGAAGGTGCGACACCTCCTGTGATCTATTAATCCCACATATCTATTTTGGAAATTGAAATAAAAATGTATTTATTTATTTTATTTATTTATTTAGACAGTTTTGTATACCGCCTTATCCTTCAATCAAAGCGGTCACAACACAATTGGGGATACATTTAACACACGGGGATATGAGACACATACACTAATACTTACAGGGAACATGGGCAATGGAGGGTTAAGTGGCTTGCCCAAGACCACAAGGAGCATCTGTGGGACTAGAAACCCCAGTCCTTCCGGCCCAAGGTTGCTGTCCTCTAGTGGGATTTGAACCCCCGACCTACCGGCCTGAAGTACCTTGCCCCAACCACTAGGCTACTCCTCCCTCCCAATGCACTGCTGCGAGTGGTAGAGACATGGTTACTGGGGAGAGACACAATTCAATCTATGGAGTGGAGGAGTGGCCTAGTGGTTGGGGCAAGATACTTCAGGCCAGAAGGTCGGAGGTTCAAATCCTACTAGAGGACAGCAACCTTGGGCCAGAAGGACTAGGGTTTCTAGTCCCACAGGTGCTCCTTGTGGTCTTGGGCAAGCCACTTAACCCTCCATAGCCCATGTTCCCTGTAAAATAGTTATCTCCAAGTTATAATGCCCTGATCAATGTAATTTCGGTTTGTTCAATGTAAACCGCACTGATGCAGAATAGCGCGGTATATAAGAGAATGTAAATAAATAAATAAATAAAATAAATAAATGGGTTACACTTGTATCATGAATTAAAACAAGCTGAGGATTAGATGAATGTTAGATGAGTGCACTGGGTCTTACGCACTTTACCTATCAGTTCCTAGGGTACTGTGTAGCAGCCCTCTTTTAATAAGTATTATTTCCCTCCCTCCCTCCCCAACACCCACCCACCCCTGGGATAATCATAGCTTTATAGGTACTTACACATCTTAAAGGACAGGAGGTGCTCTCAGGTGAAGCTCGTTACCCAACTCAGTCATACACTAAGGACCTGAGATTAATTAAGCTTCAGATGAACAAGGTATATTAAATGTATTAGGTAGAGTTTTATTAGTATAAATATCCATAGCAACCCTTAGTAAGTAAAGAACTTAAAGATCTAAACACAAGCTTAAAACTAAGATGCAGACAGCAGTCCAGCAGCAAGATGGGGGCTTTCCAGTCTTTTAATGATTTTCTCCCAGTTGGTGAGAGATCTTACGTGTGCACTACGTGCAAGGAGCTCTTTGCTCTCAGGGAATGAGTCCGTTCTCTAGAGGCTAGAGTAGCAGACTTGGAAAACATAAGAAAAACAGAGAGGTACATAGACGAGACCTACAGGAATATAGTCCTGAAGTCCCACTTCCAGTCTGGCAGCATCCCTGTTGCCATGAAGGAGAGACGGTCACGTGACAGGAGAGCAACACCCTGGTGTGGCAGGAAGTGATCCTGTAACTAGGACCTGTCCACCAGGTGATGTAAAACCTTCTCGCACCGAGGAAGTTTCTCCAGGGCCATGTGCCCATGAGGGAAGGGTTAGGACAGCTATTATAGTTGGTGATTTGATCATTAGGCATGTAGATAGCTGGGTGGCTGGTGGACGTGAGGATCGCCTGGTAACATGCCTGCTTGGTGCGAAGGTAATGGACCTCACGCGCCACCTAGAAAAGGTCTTAGATAGTGCTGGGGAGGAGTCTGCTGTCTTGGTACATGTCGGTACCAATGACATAGGAAAATGTGGTAGGGAGGTTCTGGAGGCTAAATTTAGGCTTTTAGGTAGGAAGTTGAAATCCAGAACTTCCAGGGTAGCATTCAAAATGCTTGCCGTTCCACGCGCAGGACCCAAAAGGCAGGCAGAGCTCCGGAGTCTCAATGCGTGGATGAGACAATGGTGCAGAGATGAGGGTTTTGGATTTGTTACAAACTGGAGGACATTCTGGGGAAAGGAGGGGCTCTTCCGAAGGGATGGGCTTCACCTTAACCGGGATGGAACCAGGCTGCTGGCATTAACCTTTAAAAAGGAGATAGAGCCGCTTTTAAACTAGATAATAGGGGAAAGCCAACAGTCACCCAAGAGCGGATGGTTCGGAAGAATGTATCCTTGAAGGATACTACCAAAAGCAGAGAGGTTCCAAAAAAGAGTAAAGTAGCTCAAATGCCCTCGAGTATGGAGCAGACAGAGCTTAAAGATCCCAAATTACCCATGTCTACCAAAAGCCAAATTAATATGAATAAAATACAGTCTCTAAAATGCTTGTATGCAAATGCTAGAAGTCTAAAAAAAAGATGGGCATGTTAGAATATATAGCACTAAATGAGAGGTTAGATATGATTGGAATATCAGAGACATGGTGGAAGGAGGACAACCAGTGTGATACTGTGATACCTGGGTACAAACTATATCGTAATGATAGAGCTGATCAAATTGGTGGAGGGGTTGCACTCTATGTTAGAGAGGGCATTGAGTCAGAAAGTATTAAAGTTTTGCAGAAAACAAAATTTGCTGTAGAATCTCTATGGATTAAAATTCCATGTAATAAGGGGAAGGCGATGGCAGTGGGGGTGTACTATCGACCGCCTGGCCAGAATGAACAAATGGATGATGAAATGTTCAAAGAAATCAAGGAAGCTAACAAAGGTTACAGCACAGTAATAATAATGGGTGATTTCAATTACTACATTCAATTACTGGGGCTACTTGGCAATAGTGATCATAGCATTAGTGGAGGAGAGACAGTAAGGAAATCCACAGTACTACCTTTTAACTTTCGAAAGGGAGTCTATGATTAAATGAGGAAAATAGTTAAGAAAAAAGTAAAAGGAGCAGTTGCAAAGGTTAAAGACTTACATCAAGCTTGGGTGTTGTTGAAAAATACTAACTTGGAAGCCCAGACCAGCTGTATTCCACGCTTTAAGAAAAGTGGAAGTCAGTCCAAAAAACTGCCACAGCATGGTTTAAAGGTGAGGTCAGAGAGGCTGTTGCCAAAAAAGAATATTTCAGGAAATGGAAAAAAGAGCCAAACGACGAAACCTGGAAACAGCACAAGCACTGGCAAGTCAAATGCAAGGCATTGATAAGGCAGGCAAAGGGAGAATTTGAGAAGAAGCTTGCTGCAGAAGCAAAAACACGAAATAAAGACTTTTTCAAGTACATTCGTAGCAAAAAACCTGCGAGTGTGTCAGGTGGTCCATTAGATGATAGAGGGGTTAAAGGGGCACTAAGAGGCGACAAGGCGATAGCGGAGAGACTGAATGAATTCTTTGTTTCGGTCTTTACTGAGGAAGATGTAGGGATGTTACCCATGGTTGAAATGGTATTTAAAGGTGCGGAAGAATTGAAGGAAATATTGATACATTGGGAAGATGTATTACAACTATTAGATAAACTGAAGAGTAGAAAATCACCTGGGCCGGATGGTATACATCCAAGGGTGTTGAAAGAACTGAAATATGAGATTGCAGACCTGCTATTAGTAATCTGTGAATTTTCATTAAAATCATCTGTAATACCTGAAGATTGGATGATCGCCAATGTAACGCCAATTTTTAAAAAGGGTTCCAGGGGTGATCCGGGAAACTACAGACCGGTGAGCCTAACGTCAGTACTGGGAAAAATGGTAGAAACCATCATAAAAAATAAAATTACTCAGCATGTAGATAGTCATGGCCTAATGGGAGACAGCCAACATGGCTTTAGACAAGGAAGATCTTGTCTTAATAATCTGTTATGTTTTTTTGAAGGTGTGAATAAACAGGTGGACAAAGTTGAGTCCGTTGATATAGTGTATCTGGACTTTCAGAAAGCCTTTGACAAGGTCCCTCATCAGAGATCTTTGGCAAAACTAAATAGTCATAGGATAGGAGGCAGTGTACTATTGTGGATCAGGAACTGGTTAAAAGATAGAAAGCAGAGGGTAGGGCTAAATGGCCAATTTTCCCAATGGAGAAAGATGAATAGTGGTGTACCCCTGGGATCTGTGCTGGGTCCGCTGCTTTTTAACATATTCATAAATGACCAGGAAAGGGGAATAATGAGTGAGGTTATCAAATTTGCAGATGACACAAAACTATTTAAAGTTGTTAAAAACCCAAGAGGATTGTGGAAAATTGTAAGAGGATCTTGATAAATTGGAAGACTGGGCATCAAAATGGCAGAAGAAATTTAATGTGGACAAGTGCAACGTTATGCAGGGAAGAACAACTCAAACTATGGTTCCACGATGCAAGGTTCCACATTAGGAACCACCACCCATGAAAAAGATTTAGGCGTCATTGTGGATACCATGTTAAAACCCTCGGCCCAGTGTGCAGCGGCGGCCAAGAGAGCAAATAGAATGCTAGGTATGATAAGGAAAGGAATGGAAAATAAAACAAAAGATATTATAATGTCTCTATATCGTTCCATGGTGAGACCGCCCCTTGAATATTGTGTGCAATTCTGGTCGCAGTATCTTAAAAAGGATATAGCGATTTTAGAAAAGGTTCAGAGAAGAGCCACCAAAATGGTAAAGGGGATGGAAGGATACTCCTATGAAGAAAGGCTAAAAAGGTTAGGGCTCTTTAACCTGGAAAAGAGACGGCTATAAATTAATGAACCGAGTGGAACGGGTAAACGTAGATCGATTGTTTACATTATCAGAATATAGAAAGACTAGGGGACATGCAATGAAGCTACAGGGTAAACTATTTAAGACTAATAAAAGAAAATATTTTTTCACTCAATGTGTAATCAAACTCTGGAATTTGTTACCGGAGGATGTAGTAAAGGCTGTTAGTGTAGCTGGGTTTAAAAAAGGTTTGGACAAGTTCCTGGAGAAAAGGTCCATAAACCATTATTAAGAAGTGACCGAAGATATCAATGCTTGACCCAGTACAAGCATTGTGGAACTTGTGTCTCTTGGGGAAACTGCTAGGTACATATGACCTAGATTGGCCACTGTTGGAAACAGAATACTGGGCTTGATGGACCTTGGTCTGACCAAGTATGGCATATCTTATGTTCTTATGTTCTTAATACAGAAAGGAGTTTTGCACAGGAGTTAACTGTGCACAAAATCTTGAGCAGACAGCAGCATAGAGCACATGTAAATCCACAGTAATGAAGCAATTAGCTATTCAGTGCAAATGCAGGAAACTGCACAGAAAAGCAGAGGGCTCAACACCGGGATTTTTGTTTTAATTTTATGTTTATTGAAATTTAAATTTACAATCCAAGGATCTACCAATTCTGGTCTGGCCAGCGCGGAGGGCAGATACGCCTGAATGAGTTCTCTGGATTCACCTGCTGCTATAAGCCTGTGAAGCCCACAAGTAGGAGTAGAACTCACCCCCTTCTGCAGAATGCCGAAATCGGTCAAAATTCAAACTGCAAAGACAATTACATTTTTATGCGCTGCGAAAGCTAAGGAGGTGGGGACAATGAAGGCTTCATTGTAGGCCCCAGCGACACCAGCTTCTTCAATAGTGAGTGGGGGAGAGGAGAGCAGTGAACTCACAGAAGCGGATCTGGTGACAATATTGGGAGAAATCAGGGCCTCAAAGAAAGAAATTGTCTATAAATTCCTGAGTAAGATAAAGGAAAAATCTACCACTATGGGCCGCCAGCTGAATGAAGAAGAGTCTCGGAAGCAGCATGGAGGACAGTCAGACCCAACTACAGAGTGCAGTTTCCCACTTTAAATAGGAGGGATGGCTACAAAACAAAGCGGAGGATCAGGAGAACCGCGACAGCAGATCCAGCGTCTGAATTTTCGAGTTTCCTGAGGGGGAAGAGGAGCAGGAGCCAATTACATTTGTACAGGACTCTCTTACAACCTGTTTCCCTGGTTGCCCTTACCCCATATTTATGAAATCGAATGGGCCCACAGAGAGCTCTGTGCGCGCCCCGAGGCGGGTGCTAGGTTATGGTCTTTTATTGTAAAACTACTCCTCTTCCAGGACAAGGAGCACATCATTCGGGAGGCCCGTAAATCCAGGCATGTGGAATATAAAAATTGGAAGATTTCCATGTTTCCTGACCTGGCAGCTGAGACTGTGGGCTGATGGAAAGAACTTTTAAAGGTTAAAAACTCCCTGGCACAGCAGGGCATCAAGGTGGCGATGTGATATCCAGCGCGGCTACAGGATGGGGAATACTGCTTCTTTGCATGCCCAGAGGCACTGGAAAAATATTTGCAATCCACTCGAGTGCAACGGGGACCAAAAAACCCAAAGGAGGCCCGAAAGGATCTGGGACCTTCCTGGGTGGGGAAGTATTCCCAGGCTGAGTTCTGCCCAGATGAAGGTTCCCCAGAGGTGGTGGGGCAGAGCGACGCGACAGTGGAGAACCCAAAGGAAGTGGCAACAAGCAGCCATAGGGGGAGCTTTGAAGGCACAGTGGAGGGAGAATGAGAGACCTTTCAACAACATGAGGATCTGACGGTGCCTGCAGCATAGTTACTCACCTGTAACAGGTGTTCTCTGGGGACAGCAGGAATCAGTCCTCACATATGGGTGATGTCGGTGCCGACTGAGCCCTCGTGGAAGCTTTCAAAGAAAGACTTTGGGAGATGTCACCACCCATATGTGGTCCGCTTCCTGCCCAAGGGTGCCATCTTGCTCAGTCAGATGACATAGCTAAAAGACAGCAAAAAAATAAAATACGGTAAAGAAGCAACTCCAAAGAGAGGAGCGAGAGTTGTGAAGACTGATTCCTGCTGTCCCCAGAAAACACCTGTTACAGGTAAGTAACTACGCTTTCTCCAGAAACAAGCAAGAAGTCAGTCCTCACTTATGGGACTCCCTAGCTAAAGGCTACAGAAAACCCATAGAGAAAAAACACGGTTACCCTTAGGGGAAGCCATGAGCAGCAGCAATCGAGTCCGCAGGCGCAGACTGCAGTAGGACCCGTGTGTCCAAAGGAAACCAGCACTCCAGTATCCTAAAAACAGAAGGGCTGGAAGGTAGGAGTTGCCTAGACCCTGAAAAGATTGCGGAACATGGCCTGGCCAAAGGCACTGTCCTGTCAGGACTCACTCTCCAGGCAGTAATGAGCTGCGAAGGTATGGATGGAAGATCAGGTGGCGGCCCGGCAGATGTCCACCATCGGGATGGAGCACAGGTTTGCCAGAGGTCGCTATGGCCCTGACAGGGTTCGCCATGACTCGGCCTGCTCACAGGTGAGGATGATACAGTCAACCACTCAGGTAGATAGCGTATGCTTGGTAACCGCTTCCCCCAGTCTACTGGGGTCATACGAGACAAAAAGCTGAGCAGCTTTACGGTGGCCCTGGGTACGTTGAATGTAGAAGGACAGGGCCCTCTTACAGTCCAAGGTGTGGAGGACAGTCTCCGCCCTACTGTGTGAGGCTGCACGAAGAAGATGGGGAGCACCACCTCCTGGTTGAGGTGAAAAGGCGATACCACCTTCAGAAGGAATTTGGGGTGTGTGCGAAGCACAACCCTGTTCTTGTAGAACCTGGTATAAGGCGCCTCCTCCACCAAAGCATGGAGCTCACTGACGCTGCAAGCGCAACCAGGAACACCACCTTCCATGAAAGGTATCACAGGTGGCAGGTAGCCAGGGGCTCAAAAGGCGGGCAAGTAAGCTGCACCAGTACGATATCGAGGTCCCACTCGGTCGCCGGAGGGCATATTGGGGGTTTCAATAAAAGAAGTCTACTCATGAAGTGGGCCACCAAAAGCTGGGATGAGAGGGGTTTGCCATCCACCAGACTGTGATGTGCTGCCAGGGCACTAAGATGCACTCTAACGGAGTTCAATTTGAGTCCAGAGTGCGAGAGATGGAGAAGCTACTGCAGGACCAGCTGCACTGGAAAGGAAAATGGGCTAATCCCGTGATCTGCGCATCAGACAAAATCTGCGCCACTTGAAGGTGTATGCTTTCCTGGTGGAGGACTTATGGGAAGCCAGCAGGATCTCCTCCACTTCCTCCAAGAGGTTGAAAGGGGCTAGGCTCACCCTTTCAGCAGCCATGCTGTCAGTGACAGGGACCCCAGATTGGGGTGCAAGAAAGGCCCTCTCCTGCGATAGGAGCCCTGGGGAGCTCCCCAATGGGATAGGAGTCTCCACTGACAGCTGGAGGAGTAACAGGAACGATGGCTGCCTGGGCCATCGAGGGGCTATCAGGATTAGCGAGGCCTTGTCACAGAGGGTCCTGAATAACATTTTGGCAAATAGTGGTGTGGATGGGAAAGTGTATATACGACCTTCTGCCCATGAGATGAGGAATGAATCTGCCGCCACCCAAGAAGGGTGGGCTTGCCAAGAGCAGAAGCGGGGCAACTGGTGGTTGTCCAGGCTGGCAAACAGGTCTATCCATGTTTCCCCCCCAGAGGTGGAAAAGCCAGCTGGCCACTCTGGAGACCAGGTGCCACTCGTGTGGTTGGAGAATCCTGCTTAATCTATTGGCCAGTGTGTTGTCCTGGACTGGCAGGTATACTGCCCATAAGAGTGTGCCCTGCTGGACTGCTTAGGAGCAGAGGACCATTGCATTGCTGCAGAGGGCGCGGGACCCCGTGGCCCTCCTGCTTGTTCACAAAGAACATCGCAGCCTGGTTGTCTGATTGGACCAACAATGGTTGATGATGTAGGCAGAGGCAAAAGGCTCGGAGGCTTAGGTGTATCACCCGTAATTCCAGAAAGTTGATCTGCTGGTTGCTCTCCCTCTGCGATCAGCTGCCCTGGGTGCGGAGTTTCTTGCAGTGGGTTCCCCATCCCAGCAGGGAGGCATCCGTTATGAGGACCCTTAGGGGACATGGAGTCTGGAAGGGTATCCCCGCCTCGAGGTACTGGGGGATTTTGCCACCAGATCATGGATTCTGCCAACTGGCAGGTCACTACAATTCTGTTGCGGAGACTGCCTGTAGCCTTCGTCCACTGGTCTCGAAGGCACCACTGTAGGACCCTCATGTGGAGGCAGGTATCTAGGGTGACATGGACTGTGGAGGCCATGTGTCCATGTAGGTGCGGCAGGAGCCGAGCGGACACCGAGGGCCGGTGTTGTATGTCCTGGGCCAGAGCCCTGAGCTGGGCGGCTCGGTCCCCTGGAAGGAAGGCCTTGCCTGGAGGGTGTCTAGTCTTGCCCTTCCAGACTCCATGTCCCCTAAGGGTCCTCATAACAGATGCATCCCTGCTGGGATGGGGAACACACTGCAATGAACTCCGCACCCAGGGCAGCTGATTGCAGAGGGAGAGCAACCAGCAGATCAACCTTCTGGAATTACGGGTGATACACCTAAGCCTCCGAGCCTTTTGCCTCTGCCTACATCACCAACCATTGTTGGTCCAATCAGACAACCAGGTGGTGATGTTCTTTGTGAACAAGCAGGAGGGCATGGGGCCCCGCGCCCTCTGCAGCAAGGCAATGGTCCTCTGCTCCTAAGCAGTCCAGCAGAGCATACTCTTATGGGCAGTATACCCATAAGAGTATGAACTCCAGACACTGTCGGGAGGAGGTGAGACTTGGGGTAGATTTTGCAGAACCTGGATGGTACATGCGGTTGCCTGCTGCACTTCTGAGGCTGTGCCTCCCTTTATGAGCCAATCGTCCAGGTAGGGGAAGACAAACACCCCCTGGAGGTGGAGGAAGGTGGCCAAGACTGACAGGCACTTGGTAAAACCCCTTGTAGAGGAAGCCAAGCCAAAGAGCAGCACCCTTTACTGGTAATGGCTGCCCCCCACCATGAACCTCAGGTTGGGGTGAATGAGGATGTGTGTGTTTGCATCCTTCAGATCTAAGAAGCATAGCCAATCTCCCTGCTAGAGGTAAGGCAGCAATGTTCCAAGGGAGAGCATCTTGAACTTCTCCCTCACCGGGAATCTGTTCAGATTGTGCAGGTTGAGGACGGGCCTTAGGCCCCCTATTCTTTTTGGTACAAGGAAGTACCTGGAGTAGAACCCCTTGCCCCTGAGATGGTGGGGAACTGGTTCTACCGCTTTGTCTTCAAGAAGACCTGCCAGTTCCTTCAGTAGAAGGTCCCAGTGAAGGGGCGACCTGGGAGGCTCTCCCAGAAAGAAAGGGGGAGGTGGTCTGGGCCAGGTGGAGGAGGTAGCCCTCCTTTACAACGTGGAGAGCCCAAGAACCGGTAGTGATGGCTGGTCACCTTTGGGCACAGTGAATGAAACATCCCCCTGTGGGCTGCTGACCTTTCTTGGCATGGAGAGGCTATGTCCAAGGAGTCAAAAGCTCCCCCTGGCTGGGCCGGGGCCAATGCCTGGAGCTTGGGAGCCTTCTGCTTCTGAGGGCCATGCCCATTTCCCTTGCCCTGCTGGGCCTGCTGACCCTGCTGGGGAGCCGAGGAGGCCTGAAAAGGTGGGTAGTTTCTGTAAGCATCCCCTTTCCTTGGGTAGAAGGGCTTTTTACCCAAGCCCTTCCGTCGGGGAGCGGCAGCGTTTTGGGGTGTTTTTTTGGGGGGGTTTTGAGAGCCTGGTCCTCGTCATGAACTCGGTCTCCAGCTTGGCAGCCTTGTCAGTCACGGGTTTGCCAAAGAAGTTCTCTCCTTGGCATGAGACATCAACCAATTTGTCCTGAACCCATTGCTCGAGGTCGAACGACTGTAGCAAAGCCTGGCATCAGGCACCGATGCCTGCCACCGCTGCTCGAGCCGCCGACTCGAAGCCGTCATAGGCTGCCCAAGACAAACTGATGGGGCTCCTCGGAAAAGACCAGCTGGTATGTCTGGATCCGGCCGATGAGCATCGAGCCCTGGTAGCATTTTCTACCAAGGGCGTCCAGGGTGCATGCCTCCCTACCGGGGGGGCATCGAGGAGTGCGTCTTCTGACTCTTCAGGCAACACATAGCTAACTGCACCACCATGGAGTTGTGCAGCAGTTATGACTTCTGGAAGCCCGGACTCTAGCGGACTTGATACATTGAGTCAAGCCGCTTGCTCACCACCAGCACTGATGCCGATGTCTCCCACACACGGAGCATTAGCCATTCCAGGATGGGAGGGATGGGCACCATAAGCGATTCCCTCAGAGGGGCCTTGTATTGGAGGATTTCTAGCTCCTCCGTCCAAGGTTCCTCCTCCGATTCCGTCGGGAATGCTAGGGCCTTGGACATGTCCTTGATGAAGTCGAGGAACGCCATGTCCTTGGGTGGGGACTGATGCCGGGGCTCCGAGAGAGGGGAGTCCAAGGGGATATCGCATTGGCGACGGGTGTCTGGCAACTCCTCGTCCTCCATTTTGCAGTCAGAATAGTCCATCAAGGACTCAAGGAAAGGATGGCTCATGGGCTCCGGGGATGATCCCCGCCCGCTGCCCTCAGAGGCCCCGTGGCCGGTGCCGAGCACACTGGCTGGGGAATATCTCGGTCCCATGGAAAGGGAGTCAGATTAAGACCTTGGCCGAGGATCGACTCAAGGCCAAAGGACCTCGAGGATCGGCTCGGCCTCCAGGGGCGTCCTCGACATTGAGGGCCTGGTGGTCTGAGCGGAGGAACCGGTGGTACCAGACAACAGTGCCCACTGCTGGTCCATGAAGGCAGACAAGCTGCGCTCAGGGCCGCCATTCTGGACTCCAGGCCAGAAGGCTCCGCAGCCATCAGCACGGGCACTGAGGGAACCGGGCCCATAGCCGGTTCCCCCAAGGGGGAGTTCTCAATGAGGATGGTGTCAGGTGACTGAGGCTGGCCCGAGGTAGTCTTTCGGGGGATCTTCGCAGGTCGCTCCTTCTCCGATCCCTCGGACGAGCATCTAGGACTGCAGAACCTGGCTCGGGACTTACCCGGCCCATCTGAGCCATCCAGGGACACTGCCTTCGAGGCCTTCTTCTTCTTCTTGAGTTCCATTGAGGGAGACCCCCTTTCCGAGGAACCACAGTGTCGGTCGGGGTCCATAAGGCTATCCCGGGATTCTGCAGTTTCGGAGGAGGCCTTGGCCTTTGGAGGTATTGGGGACTCTGGGAAAAACGTATTGTGCTGCTACTGGAAGCTCTCGAGGGCCTTAGTGGACATCTTCTTACAGAGGCTGCATGCCGTGGGGTCGTGGTCCAGTCCCAGACAGCGAAGGCAGCAGTTGTGTGTTTCGGTCAGGTACATTATTTTGGCACACCAATCACACTTTTTAAAACCACTGGTAGCCATGGGAGAAAAAAGTATCCCAGCAAGGTTGAAGACCCACGGTGTCGCCAGTTGGAAAAAAAGGCGGAAGGCGCCAAGAAGGAAAAAAAAGACTACAAACCCGAGACTCAATGCCGTGGCAGCGGGCTCGGGTGGCAGGAAGAGGACCGGTGCACTACCGGAGGAGAGTATGAAACTCAGGTCAAGAAAATCAACTTTTTCCGGGGGAAGAGCAGACAGATGTCTGAAGGGCTCCGCGGGAAAAAGGAGACTAAGTAAGATGGCACCCTTGGGCAGGAAGGGGACCATGCACGCGTGATGGCATCTCCCAAAGGCTTTCTTTGAAAGCTGGGAGGATGCTTCCACGAGGGCTCCGTTGGCACCAATATCACCCATATGTGAGGACTTCCTTCCTCCTTGTTCCCGGAGAACACATGAGAAACTTTAATGCAAACTAAAGTGTATAGTCCTGTATGATGCCATGAGGATGCAGTGGGCAATCCTGCTTACTGGACTGCTGGATGGGGGAGGGAAACTGTTTTGTTAGAGGGGTGTATAGGAGGTGCAGGGGAAATAAGGGAGCCCATCTAAACACCCCATAGGAATAGTGGACACAAGGTAATTGAATTGGGCATCTCTAAGAGTGATGGTGGGGATTAGGCAGGTGGACCAGGAGAGGAAGGGTGCAAGTGCAAGGCAGAAGTGGACCAATGGAAGTCAGAAAAGGTGTAAATTATGGAATGGTGTGTTCAGGATTGTATTGAGGGGAAGGATGCGGGGGGTTCAAAGAGGTTGGTTTGTGGTTCAATGTTTAGTAACTCAGTGTGGATGGCTCTGGATGTGTGGATTTGGCAAAGGGGGGAGAATGTTGGGGCTCTGGGAGTTTTTAATGAGGGATAGAAGGGAAGATGGGGCAATATAAGGTTGCTTCATTGAACATCCAGGGATCCACAGCCCTATCAAAAGGAAGAAGATCTTGATCTACCTAGCAAAAGCCCGGCTGCACTTTGCACTATTGCAAGAGACGCAACTCAAATGGGCAGAACATGACAAACTACGGGGATAGGGGTATGAGCGTGTGCTGTGCTCGCTGTATAACTCCAAAAAGCATGGGGTCGCAATCTTGATCCACAAAAGAGTTCCTTTTGTTCAGTACTCCATGGGGGGGGGGAGGGGGATAACCAAGGGAAAGTGGTATGGGTGGTGGGGATAGTGGACCAGGACGGTCTATCTCTTGAATTTATATGCCTTCAACGGCCCTAAAGAGTCCTTTTCCAGGGCGCCCTGCAAGATTTTGCAAAAGAGACCAAGGGAGATTGGGTGGTTGCAGACTTAAACTGCATGCTTGGGGTGGCAGACAGAACAAACTACTCTGCACAACAGCATGGGAGAAGAGGGGAGGGAAGAGAAAGGAAGGGAAGGAATTCTGGCAGTGCATGAGGACCTGGGACATGGTTGATCTCTGGAGGGTAGAAAACAGAGGGCAAAAGGGGTACTCATATTATGCCCTGCATACTGAGGCATATTCATGTCTGGATTACTTCCTGGTCCAAACAACAAAATGTGATACCAAAAACCCAGTATAAATGAAATCCAAAAAACCAAACCAGGGTTGAAAATACCAGTATACAAAGCAAAAAACTTTTTTTGTCGGAACAGCCAGCTCAGTCGAGAGGAAAAATCCTCACACCGCTGTGGCGTTTTCCATTTTATTAATCAATGTTTTAAAATCAGTATTCACTTAACTGAAATAAGATTTCATGTCCAGTCAGCAATGCAAGAAGTCACGACGTGGCACGTTTCGGGGTAATAACAGTAGTACCCCTGCATCAGGTCAAAGGCATTGCTCGGCAGCCCAGATACTGTGAACTGTTGCTTTGAAGAAACCGGTTTTATAGCACGGTTCCTCAAACCACCCCATATAGAGTGTTGCAATCGATGGCACCACCGTGGCACCCATGGCAATCCCATAGATTTGAAGATAATACTGTTGCTGATAAACAAAAAAATTATGGTTCAAAACTAAATCCAATAAATCCAAAATAAATTGCCTGGGGATACGTTCCGGCAAAGGCAAAGGACACAATGCTAATTTTGCTAATACTTCATGTTGATCTATGTTAGTATAAAGAGCTTGCACGTCCAGTGTCACTAGATAGGTGTAAGTAGAATAATTCTGTGCATGAGGCCAGGTGGTTCAAAAAGTCCCCAGTGTCCCTGAGGTAGGACAATACGGTACTTGCAAGAGGCTGCAAAAATAAGTCGCAAAACTGTGAAAGCGGCTCCAGAACCACGGTGGCGCCATCGATTGCAACACTCTATATGGGGTGGTTTGAGGAACAATTTATTTATCCTCACCCCTTATATGTGCATATTCCTTTTTGGCGGCGCTTTTTAGATGACATCTTTTTTATCTGGACTGGTACAAAGGAACTTCTGGATGAGTTTCTTCGCTCTCTGAATTCTCATAAGGACAATATACAGTTCACAGCTCAAATTGAGACTCGGAGGATCCAATTTTTGGACATTACAGTAGAGCTCACAGAACAAGGCTTTGATACATCTTTATATCGCAAAGCTGTCCAACGGAATACCCTTTTACGTTTTGACAGCTTTCACCCGCCTTCTTTAAAACGTGGACTGCCGTTCGGTCAATTTCTACATCTTCGTAGAAACTGTACCCGCTTGGTGGATTTCAAGGCGCATGCCTGTGATTTAAGCTCTCGATTACTGGCGCGAGGCTATCCACCACAAGTAGTGCGAACAGCTTACAGAAGAGCTTGCCACATTCATAGAGAATGGCTTTTACGAGGTTCTCCTTCCACGTCTTCATCTGATGAAATTACAGCAGTATTTCCCTACATGAAGGGTTCGTCTAAAGTTGTGGGAATCCTGCACCATTATTGGCCTATTTTGGGTCTGCATTCTTGTTTCCGAAAGAAATTACAGATAGCATATTCTAGACAATCGAACCTACGTGATATGATACTGCACACTACTGCAGCCCTTGATCGCCCTGTGACCTTTCATGATATAGCCGGACATTTTTCATGTGGCAATTGTAATTATTGTTCCAACACTATTTCAAGTTCATCTTGGCTCGATGTCCACACTCACACCACCTACCGAGCCCGCTGGAACACTAGCTGTACTTCATCTTTTGTGGTATTTATTTATTATTTATTTTTTTATTTTATTTAACATTTCTTCTATACCGCGCTATTATAATCAGTGCGGTGTATATCGAACAAAACATACTACAATGCATACAAGCAACATTGAGTTTACATAGAACAGGAAAAGAAACATAGGACAACCGGGGTAACTATTCACAGGGTAACTATTTACAGGTTAAATTAGTATTGTCACCAATACTCTAAGCTAATTTGGTATCATCTTCATTTTGTGGACAGGCGTAAAAATTAGTGGGTGGGCAAGAGTATAGGCTAACCATTTTCTGGTTGTAATAAGGTGCTATGGTAGCTGTGACATGAGGGAAGTTTACCCGATGTGTGGGTGTCAGGGTTGGTGTCAGGGTAGCATATTGTGAATAGGTGGTGTTTCAAAGCTTTACAGAATAGGATTAAGCTTTTGATGCCACGGATTTCATGAGGAAGGGCATTCCAATTTAGGGGAGCGAATATAGAGAAAGCCCTGTTGGATATGGTCTTAGTACATGACGTCATCATCTTGGGGACTATTAAGGTGTTCATTGCAGTGGATCTCCTGTCTCTGTTTTCCAGGGTGCTGTGGATTAGTTTGCTAATCTGTGTAGGTGGGTAGTTATTCAGGGCTTTGAAAGTAAGGACTAATGACTTATATTGGAGTCTGGCGTGTAACGGTAGCCAATGCAGATTTTTCATGATTGGTGTTATGTGGTCAGTTCTTGATGATCCAGAGAGAACTCTTGCGGCTGCATTCATAGCCAGGCGGAGCGGATTTAAAGTTGATTGAGGCAGGCCGTGGAGGACGATGTTCGCAAAGTCCAGGTGTGGGAGGACTAATGCCTGAAAGGTTGTCCGGTAGTCATTGGATTCCAGTAGGGGGCGGAGGTGACGTAATGTTCTGATCTTGTGATATATAGACTTTGTAACGTTCTTCACATGTGTGGTCATATCTAGGTGCTGGTCCAATGTGATGCCCAGATATCTGATTGTAGGTTTGGACTTCAATTCTACATCGTTGACAAGTAGCGATGGGGGGGTATGAATTTACGGTTCTTCGTAACAAAAAGGACATCAGTTTTACTATGATTGATCCGAAGGTTTTGTGTCAGCAGCCAATCAGCTACCGCTCCGAAACAATTGATTATTGGGGAGAACACTGGTTGGTCAATTTTGAACGGCATGTAGAGGAGGATGTCGTCTGCGTAAGCCAGGCACCGTACGTTGAAAGATCGGATCAAATCACATATCGGCTGCATATATATATTGAACATTAGTGCCGATAAGGACGATCCTTGAGGTACCCCCTGAGACTGCAGGAATGGTTCCGAGGATGTATGACCTGTTTTTACTTGTTGCCACCTGTTGGATAGGTAGGATTTACACCATTCAAGTGCTGTGCTTTGAATCCCCTTTTCTTTCAGGCGTTGTAGAAGTATGTCATGATTCACAGAGTCAAAGGCGGCGGAGATGTCCAGGAAGATGAGGACAAATCCTTGTTGGATGCTGTCCATTCCAGTGACCAATTCGTTGAATAGGGTTGTGAGGACTGTGTCGACGCCATGCGCTTCCCTGAAGCCGTGTTGTGACGGGTCTAGTGGAGCTTCAGTGTCAATATGGTGCTGGAGTTGTTGTTGAGCAGCTTTTTCTATGATTTTTGCAAGTTGGGGGATGCTCGAGATTGGCCTAAAAGATTCGACTTTGGACGGGTCAAGTCTGCTATTTTTTAATAGGGGCTTGATGGAGGTGTTTTTCAGGCGCTGTGGGAACGAGCCTGTTAGAAAAGACTGGTTCAATATATTGCACAGGATTTGGCTTAGGTCATGACGCAGCTCTTTGATCCAATTGGCTGGACAGGGGTCGTTGGGTGCTGTGCTGGGATTGATAGAGGCGACAATGCTCTCCATCTCTCTATTTGAAACCACAGTGAAATTACATAGTGGAGTTGCTTGGGGTGCCTTAGACGGTATGGGTGAAGTACTGCTACTCATGTTTATGTTGGTCTTAATCATCTTTGATTGCAAGTAGTTTGCAAAGTCCTGTGGTTGGGGCATTGAGGGTTGGGCGGAGACCGGTTCGCCTGTTATGGATTTTACTAGTCTGAATAGGGCGTGTGGTTTATTGATGGAACGTTTCAATAAATCTGTGTGGTAGAGTTTCCTGCTCTGTGTTATCTTTCCACGGTGGGTTATTAGGTAAGAGTTGTATGTATCAAGTGACTCTGAGGAGTGTGATCGTCGCCACCGTCTCTCAAGTTTGCGCAGGTGGTGGAGAGATGAGCGAAGGTCAGAAGAGAACCATGGTGCATGTTCCTGTTTCCTTATTTTCTTTTCAGTGTGAGATGGACAGGAAGCAGCTCGAAGGTTCTCGTCCCATTTGGAGATGAGATCATCTAAGTTTAGAGACGTGTCGGTCATAAGTGGCAGAAGATTTTCCAGGACTACGCTCCGGTTGAATGGTCGGAAGCGGGCAGCATGGGTATCAGAAGTGTTTGATGACATTTGGCTCTTGTAGGATGTATTAAAGGGTATAATGAATCTAAGGAGGTTTGTGATCTGACCAAGGCACAGGTGATATATACAGTGCAAGGTCTTGGGGCTGTTGAGTCGTTGAGATGGGGGGCAAAGATGAGGTCCAGTTTTACCTCCCTTAGAGTGAGTGGGGGAGTCAACATGTTGTTTGTAGCCTAGATCCTCTAAGGCGTCTAGGAATGCTGTTGAGTGGCTATCATGAAGAGATGGGAGGTTGAAATCGCCTACCAACCAAGTTGGGGAGCGTGAGGTGGACGACATGCAGGCAAGCTCAATTATTGTTGGAAGGTCATCTGGTAAAGGGGTGGGTGCCCGATAGAAAAGGTTAATTGTGCATAGCTCATTAGCTATGGTGAGGGAATCAAGGTGGGCTGAGCTAGAGGAGTTGCATAGCTTGAAGTGTAGATCAGCTTTTGCAAGGATGAGCGTCCCGCCTCCTCTCTGGATGGTCCTGTGACATGTGTATAAATCAAATCCAGGTGGCAGCATCTGATTCAATAGGGCGTTGTCGCAGTCAGATAGCCATGTCTCCGTGATCATTAGGACGTCAAGATTGTATAGCGGAATCAGGTCAATGGTAGCAGGCCATTTTGATCTTACTGATCTGGCATTTATCAGTGCACATTTCATATCTGTCCATGTACCCTGTACTATGTGGGACGTACTTCTCGGCCGTTTAAGGTCAGACTAGGGGAACATGCCTCTAGGCTGCGTACTGGATTACTGACAGCACCACTTGTGGAACATTGCAGATCCAATTCTCATACTTTTGACATGCTTACCTGGCGGGTTCTGGATTTCATACCTTTGAACCCTCGGGGGGGGGGGGTAACCGCTTACAGGCTTTACAATATCGTGAACAACGATGGATATATCGCCTAAACTCGGTCTCTCCATGAGGTTTAAATCAACAACTGGATTGGCATACGATCATATAATTGCATCATTTTATCACTTAAAGATCCAAAGGGGTGGTCTTCATGTGATGACCCCTCCCCTTGTAGCTCTGATTGGCTCTCCGTGGTGCCTCCATCACCAGCTGAATGGAATCAGCTGTGTATGCGTTGTCGACGCCGTGCTATAAAACCGGTTTCTTCAAAGCAACAGTTCACAGTATCTGGGCTGCCGAGCAATGCCTTTGACCTGATGCAGGGGTACTACTGTTATTACCCCGAAACGTGCCACGTCGTGACTTCTTGCATTGCTGACTGGACATGAAATCTTATTTCAGTTAAGTGAATACTGATTTTAAAACATTGATTAATAAAATGGAAAACGCCACAGCGGTGTGAGGATTTTTCCTCTCGACTGAGCTGGCTGTTCCGACAAAAAACGTTTTTTGCTTTGTATACTGGTATTTTCAACCCTGGTTTGGTTTTTTGGATTACTTCCTGGGCCAGCAGGACCAGCAAGGGATTATAGGCGAGGTGGAGCTTCACCCAATCGCTCTTTCGGACCATGGCATGGTACCAAGTAGATGGACTCTGAGAAGGGTAGGGTTGGACACAGGTCCAGGATATGGAGGGCCAATGTGACACTTCTGCAGGCAGGGAGGTGTTGTGGACAAACTAAAGAAGGTGTGGAAGGCATACCTCCCACAGAATGACACCGGGGAGGTAACAGAGGGAACCTTATGAGGATGCAGGTAAGGCCTATATGCGAGGAGTTATGCTTTAAATCAGTGCTCAGAAGAAGTGGGCAAAAGAAAAGGAGGGACAGCAGTTGCTGGTACTGATAGGGGAGCTCAGAAAGAACATAGTAAGACAGGTGGGAAGAGGGTGTATCAACTTCTGTGTAGTGCTGGACACAGAGAGAATGGTATACTTGTTAAGGGCCACCAAGTGCAACTATATGGAAAGTGGGAAAAGGTGGGAAAGCTGCTTGCCTGACAACTCAGGAAGCATGGGGAAGCTAGATTGGTGGTGGAGATAGCCCAATCGAGTGGGGGCAAGGTTCACATGAATGCTAGGATTTGTGAGGCGTTCCAGTGTTTCTATGAACATCTCTATAGCACAGAAGGGGTGGGTTCACCGGAGCACCTAAACCGCTATTTAGCTGAGACTGGCCTTCCTTGTTTGGGGGGAGGAGGAGGCTATGTTCCTAGGCCACCCAGTTACTGGGGTGGAGGTGGTACAGGCCATATGGAGGTTGCCTAGAGGGAAGGCAGCAGGCGAGGATGGTTTCCCAGCAGAATATTATCACGCCTTGCAAAATGATCTAGCACCGGTACTGGCTAGGCTATTTTAGGAAGTTCTCCAGGGTGTGTCACTCCTTAGGACTTTTGTTCAAGCAAACATAGTACTGTACAAAGAAGGAAGACTTCAGGATCAGTGCGGGAGTTATTGACCCATCGCACTGATCAACAGTGATACAAAGCTGTTTGCTAAGATCCTAGATCCTAGCCATGAGATCGGAGAAGGTACTTTTGCAGCTGATCCATCTGGATCAAACTGGATTTATTGGAGGGCGGGGCATCTCGGATAATCTCAGACATGGGGTCAACTTACTGCACAAAAGAACAGGAGCTTTGTGTAGTATTGGATGCCGAAAAGGCATTCAACAGGGTGGAGTGAGTGTTTCTGTTTGCTGTTTTGGAGCATATGAATATGGGGGGCTTATTCAGGGTGTCCGGGCACTTTACACTGGCCCATTGGGGTGGATTTTAGTGAATGGGCAGCACTTGGAGAAGTTTGGGCTACAAAGAGGGACATGACAGGGGTGCCCCCTGTCCCTGATGCTATTTGCAATTGTCATAGAGGTCTTCGTGATGCATGTTTTATTTTATTTTTTATTTATACATACATTTATATACCGCATCTTCCAAAGTTCAGTTGCGGTTCACAGTGAACAACAATTAACAAAACAAGTTTGTTTTACAGGGAACGTCATATTATAACAGAACATATTTACAAGGAACATCATATTATATAAAGCGTATACAGTCTAAACAATGTGAGATAATATAGAACATATTAAACTATATACAGTTTTGTGTATGTATATATATATACATGGTGGTGAAAGGACATAGGCTGTGAGGTCATTATGGGTATGTGTTATCTGTATGTGTTAAGGGCTTTTGCTTAATGTAGACAGATATCTGTTTAACCTTTGTCTAAAGCAGGTGCTGAGTTATCTATGTTATAGTGTTTGGTGAACAGATAAGTTTTCAATTTTTTACGGAGTTCCATGATTTCCGTTAGTGTTCGTAGCTCCTCTGGGAGGGAATTCCAGGTCATTGGGGCTATGTGGGAAAAGGCTCTGTTATTTGTTGATTTATGGGCTCTTGTATAATCTTTCGGGATCTTTAGTCTGTTCAATTGGCCTTTTCTGTGTGTGGGCTTGGATGGTTCTTTATGTATTAAGTTACATAGCATGGTTGGGGCCATATCATTTAAAGCCTTGAATGACGTTATTATTGCTTTGTAGATTATTCTGCTCTGAATTGGTAGCCAGTGGAGGGAGGCTAGTACTGGTGATATGTGTTGGAGTGAGTTAATTTTCAATATGATTCTGGCGGCTGCGTTTTGCGCTAATTGCAGTCGTTTGATGTTTTGTTTTGATATGCCTATTAGAATTAGGTTGGCAAAGTCTAAATGTGGAGTTATTGTTGCCTGGATTATGTTGATAAAATCTTGTGTAAATACTAGCGGACGAAGTTGTTTGAGGGTTTTGAGTTTGAAATAAATTTTCTTTATGATTGCTAATGTGTGTTTCCATCGTAAGGTGTGTATCTAGTATAACGCCTAGATATCTTATTTCGTTTTTTATTTTGATTTCTTGGTTTTGAAGTCTTGTGTGTTGGGGGGATATAAGCTTTGTTCTTGGTCACAATTAGAAACTTCGGTTTTAGTGTGGTTTATGTGGAGGTTTTGTGCTTTTAGCCATGTTGTGATTTCATTATAGCAGTCCGATAGGAGTTGTAGCGGTAGGTTGGGTATCGTGAATGGGATATACATCATAATATCGTCTGCGTATAAATGATACTTTACTCCAAAATTTTTGAAAATGTTGCAGACTGGTTTTATGTAAGTAGGGCTGACAACGCTGAACCTTGTGATAATCCGATCTCTTGTTTATATGTGGTTGAGTTTTGATTCCCTATTCTTACATTTTGCGTTCTATTGTTTAGGTAGGATGAGAACCAATTATGTACTGTGGAGTTTAAGCCTATTTGCTTCAGATTATTGAGCATTATTGTGTGGTGTACGCTATCAAACGCAGCTGAGATATCAATAAAAAGTAGAATGAAGGCCTGTTTATGATCGTCTATCCCTCTTAGGAGCGCATCTATTAAAACTGTGAGGAGTGTCTCAACTCCATGGCGGGGTCGAAAACCATACTGTTGCTCATCGAGAGGGTAAGATGAGTCTAGAAAGTCCTGAGTCTGTAATTGAACCACTTTTTCAATTATTTTTGCCAAGAAAGGTATGCTTGAAATGGGTCTATATGATGTGGGCAAAGTTTTATCAAGTTTGCTATTCTTAAGGATTGGCCGTATTTGTGCGTGTTTGAGTGATGGCGGTAGGTATCCTTGGGTCAGTGAGAGGTTCACTATTGAGAGAATGTAGAGTAATAAAATTGGTAGTGTATTCTTTATCCATGTTACTGGGCATGGATCTAGATATGAAGTTGTGGTGTTGAGACTGGTGATGATATTTTTTAGTGTCTCTTTGGTTACAGGATGAAACTCTGACCATATATCTGATGGTTGGTGTGGTGAGTTGATAATGTCTATGGACATTGATGGCATTTTTGCTTTGTTTTGGTAATGGTGGGCTAAGGTTTGAACCGAGATGTCAGTGATTTCACTGTCAGAGATTTGGGGGTTGGTTAGATTTCTTACAATGGTGAATAACTCTCTTGGCCTGTTATACGATTTTGATAGTATTTTAGTATAATATTCTTTTTTTGTGCTGTCTAAGGTTTCTCTATATTTAGTGAGGTGGTTATTGTACATTTCTTTATGTATTGTCAATTTCGATTTTCGCCAGTTGTGTTCTAGTTTTCTAAGATTCCATTTCATTTGTTTTAGTGTATTGTTGAACCATGGTTTGGTATTAGCCTGATAGTACGTGGTCTTTTTGTATGTGTGATTAATTTTTGCTGCATTGTTGATGGTTTCATGCCAGTTCTTGACAGTGTCATCTAGATTAGTTGCAGGTGAAAAGAGGTGGGGGATTGTTAAGTCAATAAATTCTTCGTTGTTGAATTTTTTGAATCTTGTAGTTGGGACATTTCTAGATTGTTTGTTAGAGCTAGTGAAGGGATATGTAAGATTTAATTTGATAATGTAGTGATCGGACCAGGGTATCTGTGTGCATTCAACTGAATTTGGATTGATTAGCTTGAAGAAAGTCCTTGGGGAGAAGGACAAGATCAAGGGTTCCACCTTTGATGTGTGTAGATGTGTTTATTATCTGATGATATTCCATGTCTGATATTGTATCAAAGAATAGTTTAGATTCCAATGTTGGCAGTGAGGGAAGGTTAAAGTCTCCAAGCATAATTATAGGGTGTTCTGTGGAAGAGCTGAGGAGTTCAATAAAAGCATCAAGGTGATCCGGATTTTGGTTTGGGGGTCTGTATACTAAGCAAAGTTTCATGGGGCCAATCTTTATTAATAATGTGTCTATGTTGTTAGGGATGTTTGACTGGATTGTTTTGGCATTTAGTTCCTTTTTTGTCATCATTAATATACCTCCACCTTTTCTATTAGTTCTATGTTTATAGAAGGTGTCATAGTCTTCATTATTAAGTTGATTTATGTAGACGGTATCTGTGTCGGAGAGCCAGGTTTCCGTGACACATAATATGTCTGGTTTTGAGTCTGATATTAAGTCATTAAATATGGGCAGCTTGTTTTTCATCGACCGTGCGTTGATAAGGATGCATGAGAGGGATGTTGAGTTATTAGTGTATATTCCCTTGGTTGTCTGATGTGGGTTTGTTTTTATGTGAATTAGTCTATGGAAATTTGGTCTAGGATGGGAGTTTGGATAAATGTGTCCAATATTGTAGTTGTCTCGAGTGAGTGAGTGAATTATGGGAATTGTTTTATAATATTTGCTATTTAGGCTCAGTGTTAGGTCGATAGTTAGTATTGCTAAGACTAAGCTGATATAAGAGAGATTCATTAGTATAATGTTTGTACGTGGCATTTTTAGGTGTGTTGCAGTTCGTGGTACTAAGCAGCTATATACCAGAGTAGGATAGATGAGAGAAAAGGAAGTCACTAGGAGGTTGTGTTATGCAGAGAGTTATATAATGAGAGCTGCTAGAAGCAGTATTAAACCTTATTGATGATAGCTACTGACTACAGTATTTGTGTGATAGCTACTACACAGTACTAATGGATGGTAATAAGCTACTGACAACAGTAATAAAATGTATGATTGTTACTTGCTAGCTCGCTACTGACAACAGTTCTGAGTGATGACTTGCTACTGGCAACAATAATGTAGAGAGAGCTTGTAAAGTGTTCAATTGTGGTATCAGTATTAATTGTTGCAACAAATAAATCAGCATTGAGTAGTTATGTATACTATTTTGGTGGCAATGTGAATCCTTAGGCTGTTCAGGCAAAATAGTTATCAGTTAGTGTTAGATTCAGAACAGTTTCAAGAATGTAATAAGTTCTTAGTACTGGCAGTGGTATAGCATTTCATTAATATGTCTTACTGACAACAGTAAACATAATCATACTAGTTATACAGTATATGTGGGTATGAGTTACTGACAACAGTATTTATTTCAGACAGAGATTGTTTATAATGGCAATTTGTATTAATACTAACGATAGTAGTGTAGCTCAGTTGTATATCTTATTTGCAATATTGATCAAGCTATCCCAGTTAGAATGTAGATGCTATAGAGCAGCGATGGCGAACCTATGGCACGCGTGCCAGCTGTGGCACGCGAAGGCCTTGCAGCTGGCACGCGTGAAGGTCCGCAAAAAAAGAAAAAGCGGGCTCTGGCGAGGGAGACAGCGTCTCCCTCGCGTCTCTGTTAAGCCCGCAGGGGTTAATGGGAAATTTCCCATCAGCCCCTTTAGACGCGAGGGACTGATGGGAAATTTCCCATTAGCCCCTGCGGGCTTAACAGAGACGCGAGGGAGACGCTGTCTCCCTCGCGAATCTGAAATCCCTTGCAGAGGGGCTTATCGGGCGGAGGGGGCCCCGCGGGACACAGCATGCTGCCGCGTCCGCGGCAGCAGCCAGAGCCCGCTTTTTGTGTTGTTAAATTTGCCGGGGGGGGGGGGTTTAGGACTGCTAATGGGCTAATGGGGCTAGGGGGGGGGGTAGGACTGCTAATGGGCTGGGGGGGGGGTTTGGACTGCTAATGGGCTGGGGGGGTTAGGACTGCTAATGGGCTAGGAGGGGGGGTTAGGACTGCTAATGGGCTAGGAGGGGGGGGGGTTAGGACTGCTAATGGGCTAGGGGGGGTTAGGACTGCTAATGGGCTGTGGGCTGATGGGGGCTGTCTGGAAATGGGGTGATGGGGGGTTAGGACTGCTAATGGGCAGGGGGGGGGTTAGGACTGCTAATGGGCTGGGGGGGGTTTGGACTGCTAATGGGCTGGGGGGGGTTAGGACTGCTAATGGGCTAGGAGGGGGGGGTTAGGACTGCTAATGGGCTAGGGGGGTTAGGACTGCTAATGGGCTGTGGGCTGCTGGGGGCTGTGGGGAAATGGGGGCTGGAAATGGGGTGATGGGGGGTTAGGACTGGTAATGGGCTATGGGGGGGGTGGTTAGGACTGCTAATGGGCTAGAGAGGGGGGGGTTAGGACTGCTAATGGGTAGGGGGGGGTTAGGACTGCTAATGGGCTGGGGGGGGTTAGGACTGCTAATGGGCTAGGGGGGGGGTTAGGACTGCTAATGGGCTGGGGGGGTTAGGACTGCGAATTGTGGGGGGGGTTAGGACTGCTAATGGGCTAGGAGGGGGGGGGGGGGTTAGGACTGCTAATGGGCTAGGAGGGGGGGGTTAGGACTGCTAATGGGCTGGGGGGGGTTAGGACTGCTAATGGGCTGGGGGGGGGTTAGGACTGCTAATGGGCTAGGAGGGGGGGTTAGGACTGCTAATGGGCTAGGGGGGGGTTAGGACTGCTAATGGGCTAGGAGGGGGGGTTAGGACTGCTAATGGGCTAGGGGGGGTTAGGACAGCAAATTGGCTGAGGTCTGATGGGGGCTGTCTGGAAATTGGGTGATGGGGGTTCGGACTGCTATTGGGCTTGGTGGGGGGGGGTTAGGACTGCTAATGGGCTAGAGAGGGGGGGTTAGGACTGCTAATGGGCTAGGGGGGGGTTAGGACTGCTAATGGGCTGATGGGGAGGGGTTAGGACTTGAGGTGGGCTGTTGGGTGGGGTTAGGACTGGAAATGGGCTGATGGGGGGTTAACACTGGATGTGGTCTGATTGGGTAAGGACTGGTAATGGGCTGGGCTATGGGGGGTTTAGGACTGATAATGGGCTATGGGGGGGCTGGGACAAGAAATGGGCTGATGGGGAGGGGTTAGGACTTGAGGTGGGCTGATGGGGTTAGGACTGGTAATGGACTGTGGGCTGATGGGGGGGTTAGGACTGGCAATGGGCTATGGGGGGCTGACTGGACGTGGGGGTTAGGACTGGTAATGGGTTATAGGGGGGGGGCTTAAACTGAAAATGGGGTGATGGGGGGTTAGGACTGGAAGTGGGTTGATGAGGGGGGATAGGACTGGTATTGGGTTGGGGGGCTGCTAGGACTGGAAATGGGCTGATGCAGGGACTAGAAGGGAATGGATGCTGGGTGAGGCTGGAACTAGAAGGGAGCTGGTGTTGGGGGAGGATTAGAATGGGATGGGGCTGGGAGAGTAAAATGGAGAGGGGAAAAATATTTTGTGTGGGAGGGATAAAAAATCTACAATTGGCCGGGTATTGGGAGAGTAAGTGGGGATTGAGGATGGAGGGGTAAATTTTGAGTAGATGAAATAGGAATGTGGAAAGATCCAAAGGAGAAAGATTAGTATGTTAAAGCAGATGTAGAGAGAGAATGGAAAAAAAAAACAAGAAGACAGAAGAAAGGACAAATGGACAGCAGATGGAGAGTTAGCAGAAGACACGAAGAAACCAGAAGAAAGTGGCTGGAACAATAGCAACTGAAAAAAAATGCACAAAAGGTAGAAAAATATCTCTTTATTTTGAATTTATTAACTGGAATATGTCAGCTCTGGGAAATGTGCATCATTAATTTTTGCGCTTTGTTTAGTACAAGAGGAAATTAATATATAGTTTTATTTCTACAGTGTTGTTGTATATTCCAAGTTTGGCTTTTGGGGTTCCCAGTTTAATTATTGTCTTCCTGTTTCTAAATTGTGATTCCTTGTTTGGTGATGGTCTGTTCTGCATGTGTAACTGAGCTGAGGTATTCTGTTTATATAATTCCTATTTGACATTGCCACTTGTTCTTTCCCCAGTAGGTCATGTATTGTTGTTCTCTGAGATGTATTGGTTTAATATTTGCAGTGTTGCCTTTTGATAGGTAGAGTTTATGTTTATGTTTATGTTTTATTAAAATTTGATATACCACCCATACCACAATAGGCATCTGGGTGGTTCACAATTGATTAAAATTACAGGCTGCAAGGATTTAAGAAAAGAACGCCATCATATAAAAGAAAGGAAGGATTTTATAAACAAGTAAAACAGGACATGACAAAAGAGGAAGGTCAGGGAAGGGGAGTAAAAGGAACCAACATAAGGGTGAGGTTTATGGGGGAAGATTGAATGCTACTGTGAACAGATGTGTCTTGAGCTTTGCTTTGAAATGAGGGAAAGATGTTTCAGTGCGGAGGGAAAGAGGAAGAGAGTTCCAAAGATGCGGACCCAGGAAAAAAAAGCAGAGGACCGAGTGGATTCCAGATGTTCATGTGAAGGGGGGGGAAGAAACATACGGTTGAGATGAAAGGAACGAAGGGAACGGTGGGGAGTGTGAAAACGAACCTGATCAGCGAGGTAAAGAGGGGTACCTGTAAAAAAGAGCCCTGTGGACAAAGATAAGAATCTTATAGTGAATACGGAAAGGGATAGGTAACCAGTGCTGTTGCAGAAGAAGGGGAGTGACGTGATCGTACCGGGAGGCGTGAGTGAGAAGACGAACTGCGGTATTTTGAATACGTTGAAGTCTGGTGATTTGAGATTTTGGGAGACCCGCCAGGACGACATTGCAGTAGTCGAGCCTGGATATTACAAGGGAGATCAGAAGAGTGGCTAATGCAGAGGAAGAAAGAAGAGGGCGAACAGCGCGGAGTTGTCTAAGAGAAAGGAAAGATCGTTGCACAACAGAGGAAATGTGTTCCCGACAGGAAAAGAGCAGAATCGAGAACCACACCAAGGTAACGAAAGGAAGAGACTAAGGGAATAGGCTGAGAGGAAAGAGTCGGAGAACATGTGGGTGGAGGAGTGCTCCCTAGAGTAAACCAAGTGGCAAATGACTTTGCAGAATTAACATGTAGATAGTTAGAAGAGAACCACGCAGCGACAGCAGAAAGGCAACTATTTAGAGGAGTGATATCCGGGGTGAAAGAATCAGTATGGAGAAGAAAAAGAATATCATCCGCGTAATAATACGCGGAGATACCAAATTGTTGAACAGTAAGTGCAAGGGGAGCCAGGAAAACATTGAAGAGAAGGGGGGCAAGAACAGAACCTTGGGGCACACCACAGGAAAGAGGGGTTGGAGCCGAAGAGGAAGATCCAGAGACAACAGTGAAGGAGCGGTTAAAAAGAAAGGAATGAAACCACCGAAGAAACAGTACCTGAAACACCAGCTTCGTGAAGGCGAATGAGAAGAGTACGGTGATCTACCAAGTCGAAAGCTGCAGAAAGATCAAGTGAGACAACAAGAGGAAATAAGACCGTGATCATGTGCATAGTGAAGTTCATTTAGAAGGGAAAGGAGGATAGATTCAGTGCTGTGACCAGAGCGAAAACCTGATTGCCGAGGGTGGAGAGTGAGAGAAGATTCTAAATGAGAGGAAAGTTGATGAAAGACAAGTTTCTCGAGAAGTTTTGAGAGAAAGCAAAGATTAGAAATAGGACGCCAGTTTGAAAGGGTGGCTGAGTCCGAGGTGTGTGATTTCTGTATGGGACGAACAACAGCGTGCTTCCAGGGTGTGGGGAAAAGACCAGAGGATAGATAGTGTTGAATAAAGCAAGAATGATGGGAGACAGAAGCAGTGACGGTTCCAGTAACCAACGTGAGGGAATGGGATCGGCGGAGCAAGTAGTTTTCCGGATGGAGAGAAAAGTCTTGTGTAGAGTCGTTGAAGTAATAGGCTCGAAGGAAGACCAGGAATGTGACAGGGGGGGGGAGGAAGAGAAAGGGAAAGGGGTAGGGGTGAGGGAGATGTAGGAGGGGGGGAGAAAGAGGTAAGGGACAGGCGGAGAAGGTTCGACGTAGATTGTCAACCTTAGAGACAAAAAAGGAGGCAAGTGCAGAGGGATTGGGGGGAACAGAGGAGGAGGAAGAGGGTTGAAGGATCAGAAGAATGTGTGGCAGTAAGGGTGCGGAGAACAGCATACAGTTGACGAGAGGAGTTGGAGGAGGAAGAAATAAGGTTAGAATAGTAAGTGCGTTTAGCAGACTGGAGACGAAAGCGGTAATGTCGATGACATTCGCGAAAAAACTGTAGAGAAGACGGAGATGGGTGGGCCCGCCAATGACGCTCGGCCCGTCGGAGATATTTCTATGTAATAAGAGACCAGGGTGATACCAGGGATGATGCAGACGGCTTCGGTGGGGTATACGTGGGTGTAAGGGAGCGATAGAGTCCAGTGCTGAGGTGAGAGAGGAATGCCAGAGATGAGCCTGGGAGTCGAGAGGAAGAGATCCGAAGTCTGCTGGAAACAGAGAGGTAGAGGGGGGGAAATGGGATAAGGTGTCAGAAGTAATTGTACGGGTAAACAATGGTTGGGCTGTAGAAGTACTAGGAGAGCGGGAGGGAGAGGTTAGTGAGATAGAAAGGGGAGGAAGGGGAAGAGAGAAAAAAAGGCAAAAATGGTCGGACCAGGGGAGAGGGAGGGAGGAAAGGGAAAAGGGAAAGACAGGGGAGGAGACAGGAGCAATAATGAGGTCAAGAGAGTGTCCAGCGGTATGAGTCGGAAAAAGAAACAAATTGTCGAAGAGACAGATCAGATAGGAAAGAGAGAAAGGAGAGGTCCCTAGTAGAAGAAGGGGAATCCACATGTGTATTGAAGTCACCCAATATCAGTAGTGAGGGATACTGCAGTGAAACTTCAAGGATGGTGGCTAAAAGAGAATCCCAGACAGGTGCCGTGAGAGATGGAGGGGCATAGAGGAGGAGAAAGTGACTCGGGGGAGAAAGGGAATCTAACCGGAGAAGTAAGGATTCAGAGTAAGCTAGAGAGAAGGAGGTAGGAGGCTCAGAGAGAGGGAGAGAGGAGCGGTATATAACAGCAACCCCTCCACCAGCCCTCCCTCGACGGGAGGTAGATAAAAATGAATAGCCAGGCGGCAGGCAACGGCTGAGAAAGGCTTCCTCGCCCTCCTTCAGCCACGTCTCCGTTAAAAAGAGAAGATCCAAAGAGTGTTGAGTAATGAGATCATGTACCAGGAGAGTCTTAGTACGAAGTGAGCGGCTGTTTAGTAAAGCAAGCTGTAGGAACACAATAGTAGGAACCGAAGGGGGGGGGGGACGGCGAGGAAAGGCGTAGACAGTTAATAAGATTGGAGGGTTGACGGGCTGAAAGCCCTGGGAGAATAGAATTGGAGAGGGGAGAGCGCCAGCCCCAGTGTACAGGAATAACAGACATAACACAAAGGAGCCAAAAGAAAACTAACCCAAAAGGTAACCAAACCCGAAACCTGAGATGGGGGAAAGGGTGAAATAAAACACCAGAGGCTCTAGGGTACTCGCCCCGTCCCTCGCCCCAAGGAGCTCGCGCAAGGAGCAGGTCCTGCTCCTTGTGCGCGCTCCTTCGGCGCGCGCCCGCGGCGCGCGCCCCCGCGGCGCGGGACGCGCCGGAGCGGATCTTATACAGCGCTGGGCTGTCCGTCACTTCCGGTGAGGTCAAACCGGTCAGAGTGGAACAAGTGGTTTAACCCTACCTGGGGAGACACAGCACAAGACACACGTTGCAGAACAGCAGCAAAGACAGGTAGGCACAATAGCAGCAGGCACAAGAGCAGCAGGCACTAGAGCAGCAAACAGGCAAGCAGGCAGCAGCGATAGTCAGATGGACGCGCCGGAGCGGATCTTATACAGCGCTGGGCTGTCCGTCACTTCCGGTGAGGTCAAACCGGTCAGAGTGGAACAAGTGGTTTAACCCTACCTGGGGAGACACAGCACAAGACACACGTTGCAGAACAGCAGCAAAGACAGGTAGGCACAATAGCAGCAGGCACAAGAGCAGCAGGCACAAGAGCAGCAAACAGGCAAGCAGGCAGCAGCGATAGTCAGATGGACGCGCCGGAGCGGATCTTATACAGCGCTGGGCTGTCCGTCACTTCCGGTGAGGTCAAACCGGTCAGAGTGGAACAAGTGGTTTAACCCTACCTGGGGAGACACAGCACAAGACACACGTTGCAGAACAGCAGCAAAGACAGGTAGGCACAATAGCAGCAGGCACAAGAGCAGCAGGCACAAGAGCAGCAAACAGGCAAGCAGGCAGCAGCGATAGTCAGATGGACGCGCCGGAGCGGATCTTATACAGCGCTGGGCTGTCCGTCACTTCCGGTGAGGTCAAACCGGTCAGAGTGGAACAAGTGGTTTAACCCTACCTGTGGAGACACAGCACAAGACACACGTTGCAGAACAGCAGCAAAGACAGGTAGGCACAATAGCAGCAGGCACAAGAGCAGCAGGCACTAGAGCAGCAAACAGGCAAGCAGGCAGCAGCGATAGTCAGATGGACGCGCCGGAGCGGATCTTATACAGCGCTGGGCTGTCCGTCACTTCCGGTGAGGTCAAACCGGTCAGAGTGGAACAAGTGGTTTAACCCTACCTGGGGAGACACAGCACAAGACACACGTTGCAGAACAGCAGCAAAGACAGGTAGGCACAATAGCAGCAGGCACAAGAGCAGCAGGCACTAGAGCAGCAAACAGGCAAGCAGGCAGCAGCGATAGTCAGATGGACGCGCCGGAGCGGATCTTATACAGCGCTGGGCTGTCCGTCACTTCCGGTGAGGTCAAACCGGTCAGAGTGGAACAAGTGGTTTAACCCTACCTGGGGAGACACAGCACAAGACACACGTTGCAGAACAGCAGCAAAGACAGGTAGGCACAATAGCAGCAGGCACAAGAGCAGCAGGCACAAGAGCAGCAAACAGGCAAGCAGGCAGCAGCGATAGTCAGATGGACGCGCCGGAGCGGATCTTATACAGCGCTGGGCTGTCCGTCACTTCCGGTGAGGTCAAACCGGTCAGAGTGGAACAAGTGGTTTAACCCTACCTGGGGAGACACAGCACAAGACACACGTTGCAGAACAGCAGCAAAGACAGGTAGGCACAATAGCAGCAGGCACAAGAGCAGCAGGCACAAGAGCAGCAAACAGGCAAGCAGGCAGCAGAGTATGGTGCTTTGTGAGTCCTGGTAGTGCTGTTAGGATACGGCGGGTTTGCTATGGGTTCTAAATGGGCAGCGTTTGTAGTAGTTCCTAATGTGCCTGGCGGTTGGTACTGGATTATAGTAATGTAGAAACCTTTTAGTCTTTCTTTATCCATATACTCATTAAGAGGCATGTTTACTAAAAGTTAGTGTATGGTAACATTATGCAAATATTTATGCAAATGAAGCACCTTATGCAAATGGGCCTTTAATTGACGTGCTGGCACTTTGAGGAAATTCTTTGGTTTTGTGCGGCAGTTTGGGCACTCGGGCTCAAAAAGGTTAGCCATCACTGCTATAGAGGATACCTGTGGATTGCTAGGTAACAGATAGTTTGTTTTTGCTAGATGTATAATTTAGGTTAGAGTCATAGAATTATTCAACATTAATTAAACAGTACCGAAGGAAGAATAATCAGGCTGGGAATTAAAAAGGAACTTGTACTTTCTAATATTATCAGATAATGTCAGCTGAAGAGAACAGGTCTGTTAGTGAATGTCTGTTATCATAAATACTTGCTGCGGTTTGGTAGAATGTCAATTCAGTGCAGTACACGATCGCGACAGTGTCAGGGAGGATGTTAGTTTCCTGTGTTGCTTTTCTTCCAGGTTTTCATGGGCAGTTGAGGATCTTGCCGAGCCTTTGCCAAAGGGCCGTGCCAAAGGGCCCTCTTGCGCGGCCCTCAGGCGCGGGCACGCAAGGCGCGGGCACGCCTGCTGGCGGCTCTTTTTAAATGTGGAGCTCAGCCCCGATTGGGCAGAGCACGTTTCGGTGGTGTCCCCGACGGCTCGATCCCACCCCGGGAGAGCTAGCAGCTAGTGGATGGAGGCTGCAACAAAGAGAGCTCGCGGCAAAACAATGGCATCCACCCGATTGCATTAGGAGATAGGTCTCTCAAAATTCTGCTGTATGCTGATGACACTCTTCTCTTTACAGCCCAACCCAAGGAGTCCATAGCAGTACTGCTAAGGAAGATTAACCGCTTTTCCTCAATGTCTGGATTTCGGGTAAATCTAACTAAGACAAAGACTATTGCTTTGGGAGGGCTCCATCCAACCAATATTCCTGATTTCCCATTTCACTGGGCTGCGAACGATATTAAATACCTCTGTGGCAGAATCTCTGGAGATCCTATGAACCTCTTTCACCTAAACTACTCTCTGCTGATGGGTTGGATGGGAAGAGACTTGGATAATTGGGCGGTTCTGCATCTGAGCTGGATGGGTAGGGTCGCCGCTCTAAAAATGAATATCCCCAAGTTTAATTTTCTCTTGTCACAACTCCCAATTCAAACCTCTGCCTCCCTTCTTGGGGAAGTGGGAAAAGCGACCGATACAATTTGTTTGTCGTTTCCCATCCTTGAGATGGTATAAGATGGCAGTGCTGCGTATTTTGAGGGACCACTACCTTTGGTCAGGGGAAGCCTTATGGGTAGAGTTGTAAAGGGGATTACTAGCTCCACTGTCTATTTGAGTGGCTAGAAGGGGTACGGGCAGAGAGGAAAGATGACTGTTCGGAGCTAGGCAGCCACGCCTTCTCTGGGCCCCTTCGTGGTGTATGTAGGGCAGTGAAGAAATGGGATATGTTGCCCTCGCTTCTCTCCCTTTGGTCCCTGTTGCAAGACTTTCAGCCCTTCTCCGGAGTAGAGTTCCAGGAGTTACTGAGATGTCTGGGGCACAAGGGAATTACAAGGTTCAGTGATTTGTATAGTGTAGATCATCCAAAATCCATGCAAGACACAGAGGGTAAGCTTGGGGGCGGATCCCCTTCTATCGGTATTTTCATTTCCATTTTTTTCTGATGCACTTGGGCAGTGCCCATCACTTGCAATGAGCATCCACACCCATGGCTGATGTTTTATTTCAGGCGTAGGGGAGCACAGCCTTACTTTCAAAGTTCTACAGCTGCCAGCTCGTGGAGGAGGATAAGGGGCTGGGTAGCATTGGTGGCTGGGAAAAGAACTGGAGGAAGGGACTTTGAGACAGATCCATGAAGGGATATCTAGGTTTACATGAGTCACCACTGGAGGCAAACTCAATTTCAAATTATACATCAGATGTATTCCACATCCATGAAATTGTTGAAAGCACAATAGAGGGACACCAGTGCCTGCTGGAGAGGTTGTGAGTCTATGGATGCCTTCTTTCACATGTAGTAGAAATGCCTGGTGATACAAGGATTCTGGGAGGAGGTGTGGTGGGGAATCATGGGAGGGGGTTGGTGGATGGACCCGGAGGAGGTGCTTCTGGGGATGCCAGGGAGCAGTTCTGTAAGACAATACTGGAGAGAAAATGGAGAATTACTCATAGTACCTCTGACCAAGTCATCTATTTAGAATATCTGAAACTCCATCGTGAATCAACCTGGGCCAAGAGGAAGGAATTCCATGCCGAGATCCTCAACTGCTCACTAAATAAGCCAAGAGACCTATTCAACTTAGTAAAATCCTTTACCAACCAACCTTCCCCACATCAACAAGAATGTATTCAGCCCCAAGCATACGCGAACTACATTCAATCCAAAGCAATAAAGATAACTACAACAACATCACAAGAACCCTCCAAGACTCACCACATGCAGTTTCCAATCACTGAACTCTCACCCCCCTCAGCAAAGACCATTGACGAAGTCATCGCCTCAATCAACACTACGACTGCACCAACTGACCCTTGCCCAGCCCATTGGATCAGGACTATGCGCTCTGAGCTCAGTCCATTCATAGCCAACATTGCCAAGTTGTCCTTCGCAACCGGAATCTTCCCAGATGCTCTCAAGCATACATCCATTTGTCCACTACTAAAAAATAACCAGCTGGAGCCAAGAAAGAAGATTCTTACCGACCAGTCTCTAGTATCCCATTACTAGCTAAAATTCTCGAGAAGTTGACCCAGAGACAGATTCAGCAGCATGTGGATTCATCCTCCCCATTAGACCCATGTCAACATGGATTCAGAGAAGCCCACTGTGTAGACACGCTGCTAACGACATTAACCAGTACACGTATCAATGGAATAGACAGTGTCAAGAAGGGCTTTGCACTAATCTTCCTTGATATAGCAGCAGCGTTTGACTCCGTAGACCACGTTCAGCTCCTGAGGCGGCTTCATGAGAAGGGAATACGGGACCAAGCATGGAACTGATGCAAATCCTACCTCGAAGGCAGATGGCAACAAGTCCATATTGGTAACACCACATCCGAACCCTTCCCTGTCTGCTCTGCTCTTTAATATCTATATGCAGCCAATCTGTGTCATTACCCGCTCTTTCGGCATATCTTGCCTTATGTACTGTGATAAGGAAGCTTATCATAGCTCAGGAAGGAGCTATAGAAAATGTGAAGTGACTCTGAACAAGCAACCTGTCAGTTCTGGTAGAAATAAGAAAACAGAATTTTCCCATAAAAGACTACCAGTCCCAGAATGCACCAGGTTTCCAACAGCCATTAGAGGAGCTGAAGTGGGGAAACGTGTGTTCAATCAGGAGGGCTATGAGGTAATCCCTAAGCACTCATCTCAAAGGGCAGGGCCTGATTCAGCACAGCTGCGCTGTGTTAGGGAGGAGCACTCATCTAAGCAGAATAAAGGTAGAGTTTATTCTACAGAGAATCATCCTCATTATCCTGAGAAGCAGCTTGAGCTTGATCATCAGTTTCATCTGAAGGATCATCAGAAGCAGAAGCCAAACCGGATGGACAGAGAAGGAAAGAAACCTTTTGGAAGAAGGAAGAGAAAAGCCTTTGAGAGATCTAGAAGAGTCCAGAGCAGTATGTATACTAGGAGGCATTTCAAGGGCCAGCATACACCATTGGACTGGGGAAAGCCAGAGGAATGGTGCTGCAGAGCTAGGAAACTCCAGACGCTACCTGTGAGGGAGACGGCTGCACGTGGAAGGGACCCTAAGACCTGTGCCAGAAGGTATGTGAAGAGAGATCCAGTGTCCAGGGATCTGGATTGGAAGGCTGGACATAAGAACTGGACCACATACTGGCCAGGCTATATAGAGAGGAACTCTAACAGCAATGGAAGCTCAGGTATGAACACTGATCTATGCCCTAGCTATAACCTTGAAAGACAGCAGGGAAACAAGTATTCTCCTGAAAGTGCTCCATTGAGAGATTCATCTGTGCCAATCCATGATATTGAACCCATGCTTGTTGAAGAAGGGGGAATGATTGCAGATGAAGAATGTGTTTATATGGACTGCTCTCTGTCCAAACTCCTTTGGTGATTTTCTGTTATAAAGTACAGCAACCATCACAAAGAAATACAAACGTGTTCTTTAATCTACTCAGAAAAGCTCCTGAAGCAGGATTTGACCCACACAGTAGAAAGCAAGCTAGCTAAGGGGTTTCAGCTGGATAACTGCTAGCAATTGAGCCTTACCTAATTGCTTGTGAGCTAGGAGAGAATCACTTCTGAATCTATGTGGGAAGTTATCAGAAGTTAACCTGAAAAGAACAGTTTTTTTCTTTCTTTGTGGCTGTTGTTTGATATATGCTAAGAAAACATTAGCTAATGCCTGACAAGTTTGAATGTTGTTTTCCTGATTTTGACTTTGTTTTTCCAAGTTAAACACTGGAAGCAAGTAACCTGATTTATGTGCTACCAAGCATATCTGTGTTGGGAGAAATAACCCCATAAATAAAATCTTATTGGCTTTAACACTTGAGCACAACTAAATTATTGTCAGCAGCTGTGTCTGGTGTGAATGAACTACATTGCCCACAATCCCTTGCAAATCATATAAATATATGCACTTGCCAAGACTGTGAAGATTCTCACCCAGGCAGCCGTCTGACAGTACACAGACGATGTGCTGCTATTTACACCTATAACTGTCACTTGCCCGGACTATACAATGTTAATCAACTGCTTCAACACAATAAGGGATTGGCTACTCATTCAGAACCTCCGTATAAATTTCAAAAAAACAGAAGTCCTAATAATCACAAGAAATAAATGTTTCTCTCCGCCACCAACACTGAAAGTCAGAGACACAGAACTTCCAGTCAAATCCAATATACGCTATCTTGGGGTCGTACTCGATCAACAGTTGGACTTCAAGGAGCACATAAAACGCACTGTAAAAGCCATCTACTTCAAGATCAAAACCCTGCGGCACTTGAGACCTATGATTGAACCCGTTTGACTTCCGCACTATCTTCCAAGCTCTAGTCACACCGCACTTCGATTATGCCAATATAATACTGCATGGCCTCCCAAAGACTACCCTCAACCCTCTACAGTTAGTCATGAATGCAGCGGCCCGTGCACTTTGTGGAGCCTCAAGGAACGACCACATCTCCCCCATTCTAAAAGAACTCCATTGGCTTCCAATAAGCTGTAGAATCCTATATAAGGCCCTACTCATTACCTTCAAGGCCTTCAACAAAATGTCACCCACATCTATTTCTGACCTCCTAGACCAGTGATGGCTAACCTTTTTGAGCCCGAGTGCCCAAACTGCCGCACAAAACCAAAGAATTTCCTCAAAGTGCCAGCACGTCAATTAAAGCCCCATTTGCATAAGGTGCTTCATTTGCATAAATATTTGCATAATGTTACCATACACTAACTTTTAGTAAACATGCCTCTTAATGAGTATATGGATAAAGAAAGACTAAAAGGTTTCTACATTACTATAATCCAGTACCAACCGCCAGGCACATTAGGAACTACTACAAACGCTGCCCATTTAGAACCCATAGCAAACCCGCCGTATCCTAACAGCACTACCAGGACTCACAAAGCACCATACTCTACCTATCAAAAGGCAACACTGCAAATATTAAACCAATACATCTCAGAGAACAACAATACATGACCTACTGGGGAAAGAACAAGTGGCAATGTCAAATAGGAATTATATAAACAGAATACCTCAGCTCAGTTACACATGCAGAACAGACCATCACCAAACAAGGAATCACAATTTAGAAACAGGAAGACAATAATTAAACTGGGAACCCCAAAAGCCAAACTTGGAATATACAACAACACTGTAGAAATAAAACTATATATTAATTTCCTCTTGTACTAAACAAAGCGCAAAAATTAATGATGCACATTTCCCAGAGCTGACATATTCCAGTTAATAAATTCAAAATAAAGAGATATTTTTCTACCTTTTGTGCATTTTTTTTCAGTTGCAATTGTTCCAGCCACTTTCTTCTGGTTTCTTCGTGTCTTCTGCTAACTCTCCATCTGCTGTCCATTTGTCCTTTCTTCTGTCTTCTTGTTTTTTTTTTTTCCATTCTCTCTCTACATCTGCTTTAACATACTAATCTTTCTCCTTTGGCTCTTTCCTCATTCCTATTTCATCTACTCAAAATTTACCCCTCCATCCTCAATCCCCACTTACTCTCCCAATACCCGGCCAATTGTAGATTTTTTATCCCTCCCACACAAAATATTTTTCCCCTCTCCATTTTACTCTCCCAGCCCCATCCCATTCTAATCCTCCCCCAACACCAGCTCCCTTCTAGTTCCAGCCTCACCCAGCATCCATTCCCTTCTAGTCCCTGCATCAGCCCATTTCCAGTCCTAGCAGCCCCCCAACCCAATACCAGTCCTATCCCCCCCTCATCAACCCACTTCCAGTCCTAACCCCCCATCACCCCATTTTCAGTTTAAGCCCCCCCCCTATAACCCATTACCAGTCCTAACCCCCACTTCCAGTCAGCCCCCCATAGCCCATTGCCAGTCCTAACCCCCCCATCAGCCCACAGTCCATTACCAGTCCTAACCCCATCAGCCCACCTCAAGTCCTAACCCCTCCCCATCGGCCCATTTCTTGTCCCAGCCCCCCCATAGCCCATTATCAGTCCTAAACCCCCCATAGCCCATTACCAGTGCTTACCCCATCAGACCACCTCCAGTGTTAACACCCCATCAGACCATTTCAAGTCATTACCACACCCAACAGCCCACCTCAAGTCCTAACCCCTCCCCATCAGCCCATTAGCAGTCCTAACCCCCCCCTAGCCCATTAGCAGTCCTAACCCCCCTCTCTAGCCCATTAGCAGTCCTAACCCCCCCCATAGCCCATTACCAGTCCTAACCCCCATCACCCCATTTCCAGACAGCCCCCCACAGCCCACATCCCATTCGCAGTCCAAACCCCCCCTCCCCCATTAGCAGACCTAACCCCCCCTCCTAGCCCATTAGCAGTCCTAACCCCCCCTAGCCCATTAGCAGTCCGAACCCCCCCTCCTAGCCCATTAGCAGTCCCTAACCCCCCCCAGCCCATTAGCTGTCCTAACCCCCCCTCGCCCCTTAGCAGTCCTAACCCCCCCTCCTAGCCCATTAGCAGTCCTAACCCCCCCCCTCCTTGCCCATTAGCATTCCTAACCCCCCCCAGCCCATTAGCTGTCCTAACCCCCCCCCCTAGCCCCTTAGCAGTCCTAACCCCCCCAGCCCATTAGCATTCCTAACCCCCCCCTCGCCCATTAGCTGTCCTAACCCCCCCCCTCTCTAGCCCATTTGCAGTCCTAACCCCCCCATAGCCCATTACCAGTCCTAACCCCCCATCACCCCATTTCCAGACAGCCCCCATCAGCCCACAGCCCATTAGCAGTCCTAACCCCCCCTAGCCCATTAGCAGTCCTAACCCCCCCCCCTCCTAGCCCATTAGCAGTCCTAAACCCCCCCCCCCAGCCCATTAGCAGTCCAAACCCCCCCAGCCCATTAGCAGTCCTAACCCCCCCCCCCTGCCCATTAGCAGTCCTAACCCCCCATCACCCCATTTCCAGACAGCCCCCATCAGCACACATTCCTTTTGCATTCCTAACCCACACTAGCCCATTAGCAGTCCTAACCCCCCCCCCCCTCCTAGCCCATTAGCAGTCCTAACCCCCCCCCCTCCTAGCCCATTAGCAGTCCTAACCCCCCCAGCCCATTAGCAGTCCAACCCCCCCCCCAGCCAATTAGCTGTCCAAACCCCCCCCCCCCTAGCCCATTAGCAGTCCTAACCCCCCCCCCCCGGCAAATTTAAAAACAGACAAAGCGGGCTCTGGCATGCAGTGTCCCGCGGGGCCCCCTCCGCCCGCTAAGCCCCTCTGCAAGGGCTTACAGATTCGCGAGGGAGACACCGACACCCTCGCGTCTCTGTTAAGCCCGCAGGGGCTAATGGGAAATTTCCCATCAGTCCCGCGCGTCTAAAGGGGCTGATGGGAAATTTCCCATTAACCCCTGCGGGCTTAACAGAGACGCGAGGGAGACGCTGTCTCCCTCGCCAGAGCCCGCTTTTTCTTTTTTTGCGGACCTTCACGCGTGCCAGCTGCAAGGCCGTCGCGTGCCACAGCTGGCACGTGTGCCATAGGTTCGCCATCGCTGTCCTAGACCATGGGATGCTGTTCCAAGGGTTGCAGAGCAGAGATGGCATCCATCTGTCCAAGAAAGGTCAACGCATCTTCAGTAGCAGACTGGCTAATCTACTGAAGAGGGCTTTAAACTAGCTTCGTTGTGGATAGGTGAAGAAAGCCCCCAGGTAGGTGATACATTAAATTTATTTTTATTTATTTATTTATTTATTTTATTTATTTCAACTTCTTATATACCGCACTCTTTGACATCAGCGCGGTTTACAAATAACAGAAAGGAACCAGAACAACAGGCTGTTTGGTATTACATATAACAGGAGTATCAACTTGGATAACATGGGAGAACTATTTACATGGAGTATATAATCTATTAGCTAGATAGCATGCTCAAACTATTTACATAAAATTAGCAGTGATGCTTGGAACCAGAGGGATATTGTGGATTATACTAGGGTGAGGCTGTTATGTTACGGTTCATGTAGGGTAGTATTTGATGAAAAGGTGCAGTTTAAGGGCCTTTCTGAACTGGGTTAGGTCGGTTATGGCGCGGAGATCAGGTGGGAGAGCATTCCAGTATTTTGGTGCGCTAAACATGAAAGCTCTGTTTGATGTTGATAGGCTGCACGTTGTTATAGCCTTTGGGGTTGTTAGTGAGTTTAATGCTGCATGTCTCCTATTTCTATTTGATGGGACGGATTGGATGAGTTTGGTAAGTGATGTGGACGATAAACCATTTAAGGCCTTAAATGTGAGAATGAGGGTTTTGAATGTAAGTCTTCCGTGTATAGGGAGCCAATGGAGCTCTTTGAGGATAGGTGTGATGTGTTCACTTCTGGCCGCTCCTAGAAGAACCCTGGCAGCGGTGTTCATTGCGAGTTGCAAGGAGCTTATGGTGGATTGTGGGAGTCCTTGTAGAATGGAATTGGCGAAGTCGAAGTGCGGCAGTATCAGTGCTTGGTAGATGGTTCTGAAGTCTTCGTGGTCTAGTAGGGGACGCAGGTGTCTAAGAGTGCGTATTTTGAAGTATACAGATTTTACGATATTGTTTATGTGTGATTTCATGTCGAGCCTATGGTCTAGTGTGACTCCGAGGTATTTTATTGTATCCTTGGTGCCTAGGTCAGCTCCCTTGACACTTATATGTGGTGGTGGGGTGAAGTTGGGGTCTCTTGTGATAAAGAGAACCTCAGTTTTCTTATGCTGAATGCGGAGGTTCTGTGACAGGAGCCATTGTGAGACTGCATCGAAGCAGTTTGTTATAGGCAGTAAATCCATTTGCATTGTGGAAAATGGCATGTAGAGTAGGATATCGTCGGCGTATATCATACATTTCACATTGAAGGACCTGATGATATCGCAGATAGGCTGCATATAGACGTTGAACAAGAGGGATGAGAGTGAGGACCCCTGCGGAACGCCTTGTCTCTGATGGAAGAGTTTTGATTCTCCTGTTGCGGATTTGACGTATTGCATTCTGGTGTCGAGGTATGATTTACACCATTCAAGTGCTGAGTTGCAGATGCCTTTTCCTTCCAGTCGACCGAGGAGAATCTCGTGATTTACCGAGTCAAACGCTGCTGCTATATCCAAGAAGATTAGCACGACGCCTTGTCGGATGTTGTCTATGGTATTGAGAATATCATTGAAGAGGGTGGTAAGCAGTGTCTCGACGCCGTGGAATTCTCTGAAACCGTGTTGAGAATAGTCTAGGGGGGCTGCGGAGTCGATGTGGTCTTGGATTTGGCGCTGTGCCTCTTTCTCAAAGATCTTTGCTAAGAGGGGGATACTGGCTATTGGCCTGTAGGAGTCTGGCCATTTTGGATCCAGTTTAGCGTTTTTTAGTAGTGGCCTGATGGATGTGAGTTTTAAAGCAGATGGGAAGGCGCCAGTAGTGAAAGAGAGGTTCATGATTCTTGCAATGAAGGTGCTAAAGTCACACCGCAGATCCTTTATCCAAAAGGCTGGGCAGGGATCGGTTTGCGCAGTGGTTGTGTTGAGTGAGGAGATGGTGTCTTCAATGTGTTTAGAAGAAGGCGTGTGAAGTGCGGATAGGGATGTTGGGTAACAGGAAATGGGTAACAGGGGTAACATATGGAAAGCAGTGTGTATAAATGCCCGTAGCATGGGAAATAAGATCCCTGATGTTGAAGCTTTGGTGGGAGTGGCTGACTTGGATTTAGTGGCAGTTACAGAAACATGGTTCACAGAAAACCATGACTGGGATGTAACTATACCTGGCTATACTTTATTCAGAAAGGACAGGGTAGGAAGAAGGGGAGGAGGAGTGGCACTATATGTAAAAACTACTATTAAAGCTTTGGAATTACAGAGCTTAAAAGGGAGAGAGGAGGCATTGTGGGTTAAACTACAAAGAGGAAAAGAGAAATCTATTTACATTGGTGTGATATACAGACCTCCCTCACAAGAGGAAGAGGTGGGCAGAATTAATTGAAGACATACGCAGCATTGCTAGGAAAGGGGAAGTGCTACTGATAGGAGATTTCAATATGCCAGATGTTGATTGGCACATTCCTGCTGCAGTATCATCTAGAAGTAAGGAGATCCTAGATTCTCTACAGGGAGAACTATTCAGGCAATTGGTAACAGACCCCACACGTGAAGGGACCATACTGGACTTGGTGCTTACCAATGGTGAAAGTGTTTCTGAAGTTGTAGTGGGAGATCATTTTGCATCCAGTGATCAACAGATGGTGTGGTTCAGTATTAGGACTAGGGCTGTTAGAATCCATTCCAAGGTGAGGATCTTAGACTTTAGGAAGACTAACTTTGCGAAGATGGGCCAATACCTCAGGGAGTCGTTAGTGGGATGGGAACAGCTGGGGGATGTAGAAAAACAGTGGGCAAAACTGAAAGGGGATATTTTAAGGGCAACCAACCTTTTTGTTAAAATGGTAAATAAAGGCAAAAGGAAAAGGAGACCGCTATGGTTTTCTAAGGAAGTAGCTGAAAAAGTGAAGAAAAAGAGGGAGGCCTTCATGAAATACAAGAGATCACAGAGAGAGGAAGACAGGCATCTGTATTTGGAAAAACTTAGAGAAGCTAGCAAAGTAGTCAAGAAGGCAAAGATTCAAAAGGAGGAGGAAATAGCCAATGCAATAAAATGGGGGGATAAGACATTTTTCAGATATATTAGTGAGAAGAGGAAGGGCAAGAATGGTATTGTCAGACTCAAGGGTGCAGGGGGGGAATATGTAGAAACTGATAAGGATAAAGCGGAATTGCTTAACAGATATTTTTGTTCTGTGTTCACAGATGAAGAACCAGGAGCAGGACCTCAGAAAACACCCACAAATAGGAACAGAAGCGAGGGACATCTTGAACAATTTTCAGAAGACTGTGTTCGTGAGAAACGAGCTCAACTTAAAGTAGACAAAGCGATGGGACCGGATGGGATACACCCTAGAATACTGAGGGAACTTGGGGATGTTCTAGCAGCTCCACTGACTGACCTTTTCAATGCCTCGTTGGAGTCGGGAGTGGTGCCAAAGGACTGGAGAGAGGCTCATGTGGTACCTTTACACAAAAGCGGAAGTAAGGATGTAGTTGAAAACTACAGGCCGGTTAGTTTAACTTCGATGGTGAGTAAATTATTGGAAACGCTGCTGAAAGAGAAAATAGTGAGGTTTCTGGAGTCCAGCGGATTACAGGATCCGAGGCAGCATGGATTCACCAGAGGCAGGTCTTGTCAGACAAATCTGATTGATTTCTTTGACTGGGTGACCAGGGAGTTGGACCGAGGGAGAGCTCTAGATGTGGTGTATTTAGATTTCAGTAAAGCCTTTGACGCTGTTCCTCACAGGCGACTTATAAACAAACTGAGCACCCTAGGGATGGACCCTAAAGTTACTGCTTGGTTTAGAAATTGGTTGGGTGGGAGTGACAAAGAGTACAAGTAAATGGAACTCACTCTGAGGAGAAGGATGTTACCAGTGGTGTGCCCCAGGGATCTGTCCTTGGTCCGATTCTTTTTAACATCTTTGTTAGTGATATAGCGGAAGGGCTGTCGGGTAAGGTTTGCCTCTTTGCAGATGATACCAAAATCTGCAATAGAGTAGACACCCAGGAAGGTGTAGATAACATGAGGGGGGATCTAGCTAAGCTTGAAGAATGGTCTAGAATTTGGCAGCTGGGATTTAATGTTAAATAATGTAAGGTCATGCATTTGGGCTGCAGCAATCCAAGGGAGCAATACAGTATAGGAGGTGAAGTACTTTTGTCCACTAAAGAAGAGCGGGACCTAGGCGTGGTTGTGTCTGATTTATTTATTTATTTAGCTGCATTTATATCCCGCTTTTCACCGGGTCAAAGCGGTTGATGATCTTAAAGTAGCTAAACAGGTAGAAAAGGCGACGGCAAAAGCTATAAGGATGCTTGGGTGCATACGGAGAGGAATGGCTAGCAGAAAAAAGGAGGTGATAATGCCTCTGTATAAGTCTTTGGTGTGACCTCATTTGGAGTATAGTGTGCAATTCTGGAGACCGCACCTTCAAAAGGATGTGAACAGGATGGAGTCGGTGCAGAGGGTGGCTACTAAAATGATTAGTGGGCTTCATTATAAAGCATATGAGGACAGACGTAAGGATCTTAATATGTACACCTTAGAGGAAAGGCGGAATAGAGGTGATATGACTGAGATGTTTAAATACCTCCGTGGCATAAATGTTCAGGGAGAGAGCCTCTTTCAATTGAAAGCAAGTTCTGCTACGAGGGGACATGGGATGAGGGTGAAGGGAGATAGATTCAGGAGTGATATGCGGAAATATTTCTTTACGGAAAGAGTAGTGGATCCATGGAATAGTCTCCCAGTGGAGGTGGTAGAGATGAGGACAGTAACTGAATTCAAAAGCATGGGACCAACACAGAGGATCTCTAAAGGTAAAAAGTGGACTGTTGTAGTTGTTGATATGGAGGGACAGACTAGATAGGCCATGTGGTCTTTTTCTGTCATCATGTTTCTATGTTTCATCACACACACTGCAAACAGAGCTAGGAGATCACTGGCTGCTGACATGCTTCTAATACCAAGTGAATCTTCAAAGCTCAACATGACCACCATCAATAGGGCATTCTTGAACTATGCTCCCAGGTGTTGGAACAAACTCCCTCCCAGCATTAGAGAAATCAGGGACCTTAGGCTGTTCAGAAAAGCCCTCAAACACCACCTTTTCCTCATGCATTTTACACATCTAGATATCCCCCCCTTCACCCTCCCCCACCCTCACAATTCCAAACCTCCCAAACTATATGATTGCAAAAAACCTACAGTGAATTTAGATCCAGTATGTAATGTACTAGAAATGTAAATAGTTTGCCCAAGTTTTACCCCCAAGTTAAATCCCTGTTCTATGTAAACGATGGTCAAATTTAACTGACCGAGTGTTATATTGTTTCAATGTAAACCACACTGATGATTAAGAGCGCGATATATAAGAAATGTTAAATAAATAAATAAATATGAACTATTCCTGTGGGCAAAGCTGCTTCTGGCAGCTCGGGTGACTGTGGCTTGGAAATGACAGGTGGAGACTGGCAGATTAAAGCGGATGAGGCAGTAAGGTTTGATAAATTGACATATGGGCTGCCAGAGGAGGAGTGGTACTTCTGGAAAATCTGAAGCCCCTACATACAGATTCAGGGGGAGCCTATCCCACCAGTGACATCCCCATAAGGTTGCTTGAACGCAGAGCCCGTTATCTACACTGAGAAAGTTAATAGTGTTTGAATGCTGTTGCCACACTGAGCCAGAGTTGTGATTTATTATGTTTTTGGTTTTGTTGTTGATGTTCTTTTTTAATTATATTGAGCAAGGTGAATGCAAAGACTGTTTATGGGGCGTTGGGAGGCTAACATCGCATGGTTGATAGGATTGTCCAAGTGCTCCGCTAAGAGGGAGGGAGAGGAACGGGACTCTACGGTATGCCATTATAGACACTCAGGATGCTGTCAGATATTGATCATAACAAAGTTGGCATTACGGGGTTGACTGGAAAGGATGTTTGGGGGAGGGGGGGCGAGAGGAGTTATCTGTTTCCTGGGGCTAGGACAAGTGCTCCCTCATCTGGTGCACTGTATGTAATGTATATATTCTGCCTACTCTCTAGAGTTGTATGTGGGAAAGTGGCAGTTAGCCCTGAGTGTGTCATTGTTGACTGTGTTGTTATATTTCATCATTAATAAAAAAATTACAATCCAAGGAAATAATTTGTTACAGTAAACAAAAGGAGAAAGTCAGAAAAAAGGAAATGCCCCCCCCATATATATATATATAATCTCAAAGAAAACAGTATTTAACCCTTTCCACTTGGTTGTCCCACCACCCCGTGGGACTTTTAAATTTTCCCATTCCGATCGTTTGTCCTACCCTATGGGACATATGAACATGATGCTAGTTTATGGCCCAAAATAACATTCCAGTTACCAGTCACGTTGTATTTTCATACTGGTTATAATTTGGGCATTTTTTTGTTAAAAATTATTCCGATCTAGCATGAGCAACATAGAAAATTTAACAGAGTGAAAAGAGTTAATGGCTCTCAACACCAGTCCACCAAAATTATGAAAGAGAACAATGCTTCAATCCCTGGTAACTAAGTGATAAAAGGATCAAACAGGACCTATAAGCTGCTATTATTTTATAAAGACCTTTACATTACGTGGTTAAGGAATACCGGATAGTGTTTAATACTGACCACCAAGTGCGCAAGTTCATAGACAATATAATGAATAGAAACTACATATTTACAAGGAAAATTCACCAAAAAAGACCATTGAGCTGTAGAATAGGGCATTTTTGAATGGCACAGGCCACATCAGGAGAAGCCCTAATCTTACAACCAAGGAACTGGGTCTCTTCAAGTTACAAAAAAATAACCTCAGGACCTAATTTCTATCTGGTTCTAATACAAAATTAACAAAGTAGCAAGTCTCACTATTTTGGCACAATCTATTTCTAATACTTCTTCATTCCCTAGTTACTTCTCTAGTTACTCCTCTCAGATACCTAATATCGTTTCACAGCCCCCTTTGTTCTTTCCACTTGTTTCTCATGTGCCTGGTGTTGTCCATCTGGCTGGATAAATGCTACATAACATCCATACAATGCAATTGAAAAAACACTAAACTCAATTATACATATAATTTAATACTTTATATGTTTGCACATTAATTTAAATATCAGATGCCGTTTTTATTACAAAATTAAAAAATACATTTATTCCATTTTTTATAGAATAAATTTTTGAATTTTGTAATAAAAACAGCTTCTGATATTTAAATTAATGTGCAAACATATAAAGTATTAAATTATATGTATAATTGAGTTTAGTGTTTTTTCAGCTACATTGTATGGATGTTATGTTTGATTATTTGCAACTCTATGGTGATTTGCTTTATGTGGATAAATGCTACTACATTCCTCATCCTTTTGTTTTTTTTTCTGTGTTGTCTAAGAATTCTGTGTTGTGTTGTTTTTTTTCAGTACGCTGCTTACAATTTTGTAAACCGTTATAATGTTACTTCAGGCTCTCAACCAAAAGCTTGATCAGTAATCTTCTTTGCAAAGGGGCCCTGGTAACATCTGGACAAGAGGCCTCTGGGATCTACACTATCGCTGTCAAATGTCTTAAAATGTACCCTACAGAGTTACTATGGGTAATTTAGGGAAGTTAATAAAATGTAAAGTTCTCCATCAAGATAAACTGTTCAAATTCTCTGCCTTCCTATGTATAACAATTTTATCTTTAACCAAGGCCGCTTTAATATCCATAAGGTTTTTTTTGTATTGTTTCAATAACTTCTGCCCTTTCACCCAAATGCTTGATATTGGACTCAACTTCTTGAATTTTGATATTCATTGGTTGGACAGTCGCCAGCTACATAGATAATGAAAGTTCAAGCCTGGTGATCACATCCCACATCTCAACGGAAACCAGCTTAGAAATAGCCTGTAAACTCACCAATGGCTGCTCTGCTCGTACTCCGAGGTCCATTCCAACATAGCCAGCAAGTCCCTGCAACTGTTCTTCCTAATCACCACGGCCTTGGAACTCTGGAGATTGGATGTGGCAGCCCCACTTCTGCTAGAACACACTATCACCATACCAGCTATCTTTGCAGCCTCTGCTACAGGGTCTACACAGGAATCCGGTGTTCTTCCAGGCTAAGTGAAAAGTCATCCTCTAGCATTCCTTCCCCTAGAGAGGTTCACGGCAGAGATTGCCCATTTGCAGCTTCACAGGTGACAAACCTACCCATCAGACCTTGTGGTGAGGAGGCATTTCAAACTGCAGGGTTATCTTGAAACATTCTCTTACACTTATGAGGGTGTTTGCCCATGAAGAAAGCAGAAATGAAGTAAACTAAAACTCAATGATGAACTAAGATTCTGCTCAAAGTACTTGTGCATCCACCATCCAACACAGATTTTATTGCAAGATCTGAGGCGGCGTAAAAGGTTAGCTCATAGGCCTGTCTTCAGCACTAGTGAGGAATTTAGGCCTGTTTCTTCTCTATCTTGAGTGGCGAATGCAATATTTTCGTTTGTTCTTGTGTCTCCCCCCAGGTCTGTTCTGCTATTGACTCCTGCTGTCCTGCTTGTTTCCTGGATTCGCAGCCATGAACGTGGCTGCCATTGGCCCACCCACCAGCACTTTGCTTGCTTTCCTGTTGGCTCCTGCCGTTTCTGCATAGTCTGTTCTGCTACTGGCTCCAGCTGCTCTGCTTGTTTCCTGGATTTACGGCTGCCATTGGCCCACCCACCAGCACCTTGTCTGCTTTCCCATTGGCTCCTGCCATTTCTGCATAGTGACATTACCCCCTTTCTCTTCCTTATCTATGAGTGCATGTGTGTAGGCTCCGGTGGTTCTCCTGTGCCTCGGTGTTGAGCAGGTTCCCTACTTAAACTGCTCAACACTGAGGCACAGGAGAACCAGAGCCTTCACACACGCACTCATGCAGGCCACATCGGGACACAGCACTGCCGCCGAAAATGCCATCAAGCAAGGGATGCATTACAGGACTACACAAAGGGGAGATAAGCTCCTCCCCTCCGGTGCTGACCTCATAGCCGAGCACCACCAGGCTCTGTACTTAAACTGCTCAACACTGAGGCACACACCCGTGCCTAAGGGCCAGCCAAAGGGCCCTTGGAGTGGCCTTGGTGTCCCCCTGCCATAAGACTGACATACTGCTGCCTCTGATCCAAGGTATTCACCCTTCAGCTCCTCAGGGACACTCTGCTCACTATCCTCTGACAGACTGTCTTGCCAGGCTTTCCAAACCTCCAACGCTGCACACTTAGACCCCTCGGCACAAGAGCTCACCATGACAGCCTCTTACTACCTCCTCCTCTTGATCCTGCTCCTCTGCTACATGCGAGCCAACCCCCTCCCCCCCAAACCCACAACCATGCTACTGCTACCACCTCCAACTGTGCTGAATTACAATCCAATCTGGCAAAACACACAGACGTCACAGCAGGAGACACCCCACCCTCATATGAAATAAAAACAAAATATACTCACACACCATGAACTACCACTTACACCAAACAGCATCAAACTAATCAATGCTAGATCGCTCAGGAACAAAACCAACCCTGTTTCAGACCACCTATAATCCCATCAAACCAACATCTTCTGCATCACTGAGACCTGGCTATCCACTACTAATCAGGTCATCCTCAACCAGGTTACACCACCCACCCACCCACCCCCACCCCCACAACCACACACCCACACAGCATTTAACTGCCCAAGCACACACAAACGTGGTGGGGGTGTACTAATGCTAGCAAGCAGCCATCTCAAAACCTTTACAACAGCAAGTATGGAGCACAGCATCACAATTATCATAGAGAACAAACATATTGCCATCTGCCTCACCTATAGAGCCCCAAACTTCATCACCAATGAGCTCTCCACAACTCTCAAAATCAGTATGCATAGCAAACTCCCCCCACAAGCCACCGTCTGTACTCGGCAATTTTAACCTCAAATCAACCTCCAACAAGGAAGCAGAGAACTTCCTTTATTTTTTTTTATTTTTTTTATTTATAGGTTTTTCTATACTGCCCCTTCCAGAGATCAAGGGCGCTTTACAATTAACAAACCAATTATATTAAACTTAGAAGTTAAATTTGGAACCGTGATGTTACAAGGAAAATTTGTACAGTATATACAAGATTGATCATACAATATTTACAGAAAACATATTACAATCAACATATTCACAAGGGAGTTATATGTTCATGGGCATTGCATAGAACAGCTAGTTTGGGTAGTTGGGTATATATATAGCCCATCTGCAGTATCACAAAACACAAGATCCACTACATGTCATACACCGATGACATCATGATTTACTCCCCATGGACCATGGACTCACTATAACACACACAACTCCTCAGGGGCGGCCCAAGGGGGGTGCGGGGCCATGTGCGGAGACTCGGTGCGGGGCCTCATTTGCATAAGGGGCCTCATTTGCATAAATATTTGCATAATGTTACCATATACTAACTTTTAGTAAACATGCCTCTTAATGAGGGTATGAATAAAGAAAGACTTAAAGATTTCTACATTACTATAATCCAGTGCCAACCGCCAGACACATTAGGAACTACTACAAACACTGCCCATTTAGAACCCATAGCAAACCCGCCGTATGCTAACAGCACTACCAGGACTCACAAAGCACCATACCCTACCTATCAAAAGGAAACATGCAAATATTAAACCAATACATTTCAGAGAATACCAATACATGACCTACTGGGGAAAGAGAACAAGTGGCAATGTCAAATAGGAATTATATAAACAGAATACCTCAGCTCACTTACACATGAACAGAACATAAACCATCACCAAACAAGGAATCACAATTTAGAAACAGGACGACAATAATTAAACTGGGAATCCCAAAAGCCAAACTTGGAATGTACAACACTGTAGAAATAAAACTATACATTAATTTGCTCTTGTACTAAACAAAGCGCAGACGTTAATGATGCACATTTACCAGAGCGGACATATTCCAATTAATAAATTCAAAATAAAGAGATATTTTTCTACCTTTTGTGCATTTTTTTTCAGCTGCAATTGCTCCAGCCACTTTCTTCTGGTTTCTTCGTGTCTTCTGCTAACTCTCCATCGTCTGCTGTCCATTTGTCCTTTATTCTCTCCTAGTTTTTTTTCCATTCTCTCTCTACATCTGCTTTAACATACTAATCTTTCTCCTTTTGCTCTTTCCTCATTCCTATTTCATCCACTCAAATTTTACTCCTCCATCCTCAATCCCCACTTACTCTCCCAATACCCGGCCAATTGTAGATTTTTCATCCCTCCCACACAAAATATTTTTCCCTCTCCATTTTACTCTCCCAGCCCCATCCCATTCTAATCCTCCCCCCACATCAGCGCCCTTCTAGTTCCAGCCTCACCCAGCATCCATTCCCTTCTAGTCCCTGCATCAGCCCATTTCCAGTCCTAGCCCCCCATCAGCCCATTTCCAGTCCTAGCAACCCCCCAACCCAATACCAGTCCTAGCCCCCCCATCAACCCACTTCCAGTCCTAAGCCCCCATCACCCCATTTTCAGTTTAAGCCCCCCCCTATAACCCATTACCAGTCCTAACCCCCCATCAGCCCATTTCCAGTCAGCCCCCCATAGCCCATTGCCAGTCCTATCCCCCCCATCAGCCCACAGCCCATTACCAGTCCTAACCCCATCAGCCCACCTCAAGTCCTAACCCCTCCCCATCAGCCCATTTCCTGTCTTAGCCCCCCCATAGCCCATTATCAGTCCTAGCCTCCCACATAGCCCACTACCATTAAGCCCACATCAGCCCACAGCCCATTTCCAGTCCTAACCCCCCCAACAGCCCACAGCCCATTACCAGTCCTAACCCCATCAGCCCACCTCGTCTTAACCCCCCAGCCCATTTCCAGTCCTAGCCCCCCCCATAGCCCATTACCAGTCCTAACCCCCCAACAGCCCACAGCCCATTACCAGTCCTAACCCCATCAGCCCACCTCCAGTCTTAAACCCCCCCAGCCCATTTCCAGTCCTAGCCCCCCCCCCATAGCCCATTACCAGTCCTACCCCCCCATCAACCCACAGCTCACCTCAAGTCAAGCCCTAGCCCATTACCAGTCCTAACCCCCCCCCCCTCATCGGTTCAAGGAACATTAAAAAAAAAAAAAAAAGCTGGCTGCTACCGCTGCCGCTACCGCAGCGGCAGAATGGAGTGTCCCACGGGGTCCCCTCTGCCCGGCTGAGTCCCTCCCTCCCTCCCTCTCTCTGCGACGGCTGAGCCCCTCTGTGCCGGCTTTCAGATACGCAAAGGGAGAGTGTCTCCCTCGCGTCTCTGTTAAGCCCGCAGGGGCTGATGGGAAATTTCCCATCTGCCCCTGCAGGCTTAACAGAGACGCGAGGGAGACACTCTCCCTTTGCGTATCTGAAAGCCGGCACAGAGGGGCTCAGCCATCGCAGAGGGAGAGCTCAGCCGGGCAGAGGGGGCCCCGCGGGACACTCCATTCTGCCGCGGCGGCAGCAGCAGCGGTAGCAGCCAGCTTTTTTCTTTTTTTTTTTAACTTAATTTTGAAAAAAAGCAGAATGTTCTTTGCGCGGGGCCCCCTGAAACGCGGGGCCCTGTGCAAAAAACATTCTTGCTCAAGGGACGGGCCGGCCCTGCAACTCCTCACCGGTCACACACAATGCCTAGGCTCCACCCCAGATCTCATCTTCATCTCAAAGCAGCTTCTAGAACACGACAACATAAAACCAGCAGCAATAATCCCAATACCCTGGTCTGACCACCACATTATAAGATTCACCATGCACATCCCCCACCTAAACATACAGGAGTAACTGCGGCACCCAGGAAGAAGATTTAAGAGCTTTGACAAGGATCAATTCCTCAAAAAAAAAAACCCCTTCCTAACTTAAACCAAGACTTCACAGATCTAGACAATATAATTGAAAACTGGAACAAAACTATTGCAGCAGCAGCAAAATCACCAGAAAGAAAGAACACCAAACCCTGTGGAAGAAGATTAAGATACGCATCCTCATATTCTGATGAAATAAGGAAAGCAAAGAGATCCCTATGACAAAATCGAAAGATGCTGGAGGCAGAAGAAGACCCAAATCGCCCTATAGCATTACCAAGCAAAGCAACAACAATACAACCACCCCATCGACCGGCACAAACAGGAGCATCACACCAACCTTAAACTTAAATCCACTAACAAGCCCAGAGAGCTATTTGAGATAGTCTGGACCCTCACAAAAGATCTAGACCTCACAGGAGGTGCCAAGATACATCCTCAAATATTTGTCAATTTCCTCCTGACCAAATATAGGTCCCTTCATAAAAGCACTCCACATGACAGGACCACTGACCCCGAAGCCACACTCATCAACCACACCTGAGTGAATTCAGCATTCCCACCATTGATAAGGTATCTCGCACAATCTCCATATTAAATACCAGTACCGCACCATCCGATCCATTCCTAGTAACATGGATAAAATCAGCAACAGAAGAGCTCAGCCAATTTATCCACAAAATCATACACTCATCCCTAACCCAAGGCTACATGCCAAACTCCCTCAAGCAGGCAACCATCCAATCCCCAAGAACACTGTACCAGGCAAAAGCGACCCAGCAGCATACCACCCAATCTCGTCTACCTTTCCTCACAAAGATAGTTGAGAAGACAGTACAGCAACAACTCCAGGACCACACTGACTCACAAGCACCATTAGACCCCCACCAACATGATTTTCGACCTAACCACAGTGTTAAAACTCTCCTTACATTGCTTTTTGATAACTTGATCAGAGGTATTGACAATATAAAGATGGGCTTTCTCCTCATATTCATCGATATCTCCTCAGCCTTCAACATAGTATCCCATAGCATTCTTCTGAGCAGGCTTAGTGACATGAGCCTACACAGCATCACTCTCACCTCAGCAACAGACAACAGGTAAAATGTGGCACAAACACCTCTACCCCATTCCCCTCAACCCAGGGCATCCCACAAGGGTCTTCCATGTCTGCACTACTATTCAACGTATATATATAGCCCATCTGCAGTATCATCACAAAACACAAGATCCACTACATGTCATACACCGATGACATCATGATTTACTCCCCAATCAACCTGGACAGCCCGGATTATACAAAGATAACTGATTGCCTGGAAGAGATGACTGAATGCCTAGCCCATGACATTTTAAATATCAACTACAGCAAGACCGAAGCCCTCCTTGTCACGCGAAACACATCCTTTGCTCCTCCGCACACAATCAAGTTGGCCAACACAACCATACCCATAAAGGACAAAGTTAGATACCTAGAAGTCACATTGGACCGCAACCTGAATTTACAATCCCACATCAACAAAACCTCCAGAAACGCATACCACAAGATGGGCATAATTAAAGGCTTAAACCTCTACTCAGCCAAGAACACTTCTGCACAGTCTACCAGGCTATAATCAGACCCATCCTAGACTACTGCAACCCCTTATACCTTGGCCTACCTAAACAGACAATTCTCCCCTTACAGATGGCACAGAACATTGCTGCTCACATCACCAGCCTGGCGAAACACAAACATATTACTCCCCTTCTGAACCAGCTTCATTGGCTCCCAGTTTCCTCCAGCATCAAGTTCAAAACTGCCCCGAACATCTTCAAAATCAAGCGTAACATGTCTACCAACATACTGAAAAGCCTTATCAGCACGGTCCCAAACAGGCCCAAAAGGCGCACCAGATCAGACACTATCACCACCCCCAGCACCTTCACAAAAATCCAGGCGACATCTGGGAGGGCGCTTTCCCTCGTGGCACCTGCTCTCTGGAACTTCCTACCAAACGACATAAGAACTACCACTGGTGCTAAAGATTTCTGGAAGAAACTGAAAACCGCTCTTTTTACTGAACACTTTGGGGGCATTACCTAGTTTGTATTGCCCTACCTCCCACCTGCTGGGTCCCCCTGCACAATACTATCCCATTCCTCTGCAACACCCTAGCCTTAAACCCCTCTTTGTACATACTGTAAGCGTAGTTACTCACCTGTAACAGGTGTTCTCCAGGGACAGCAGGAATCAGTCCTCACATATGGGTGACGTCGGCACCGACAGAGCCCTCATGCGGAGCAAATCCCCAGCTTTCTAAGAAAGCCTTTGGGATTGCATCACGCATGCGTGGTCCCCTTGCCGCCCAAGGGTGCCATCTTGCTCAGTCAAATGACATAGCTAAAAAGACGGCAAAGAATAAAAATTAATAGGAGGACTGCAACTCCAGGGGAGGAGGGAGGGTCGTGAGGACTGATTCCTGCTGTCCCTGGAGAACACCTGTTACAGGTGAGTAACTACGCTTTCTCCAGGAACAAGCAGGAAGTCAGTCCTCACATATGGGACTCCCTAGCTATAGGCTACCGAGAACCATAACTGAAAATAGGCTCCCTCTAGAAGAGCCGCAGCAGCCATGATAGGAGTTCAAATGAGAATGTAACACTCCGGTAGCCTAACACCAAAGGGTCGGAGGGTAGGAGTTGCCTAAACCTCGAACAGGTTCCGGAGTACCGCCTGGCCGAAAGCACTGTCCCATTGGGACTCCCTATCCAGGCAGTAATGGGCCGCAAAAGTCTGTCTTGAAGACCAGGTGGCGGCACGGCAGATGTCTGCCAGCAGAACATAGCAGAAGTGAGCCACTTATGCCGCCTTAGCCCTGATCCAGTGGGCTGTAACTCGACCCTGCAACGGGAGATCAGCTGCCCTGTATGCCCAGGCGATACAGACCGCCACCCAAGTGGACAACGTATGCTTGGAGACCGGCATCCCCAGCTTACTGGGGTCATAAGAGACGAAGAGCTGAGAAGCTTTTCGATGTCCCCACGTACGCTCCTTGTAGAAGGCCAAAGCCCTCTTACAGTCCAGGATGTGCAGAACTGCTTCTGCCCGACTGGCATGCAGCCTGGGAAAGAAGGTCAGAAGTACCACCTCCTGGTTAAGGTGGAACGAAGAGACCACTTTCGGAAGGAACTTGGGGTGAGTGCGAAGCACCATCCTGTTCCTATAGAACCGTGTGTACAGTCTATCGGAAACCAGAGCCTGCAGCTCACTCACTCGTCTGGCCGATGTGAGTGCCACCAAGAAAAGCACTTTCCAAGAGAGGAAGCAGAGATGGCAGATAGCCATCGGCTCAAAAGGTGGGTGAGTAAGCTGCTCTAAGACCACGTTCAAAACCGGGGGCTTCAGCAGAAGTAAAACTCTCAGAAACCTTATTTATTTAAACGGACTTGGTATACCGCTTTCTCATGAAATCAAAGCAGTTGGCACGGCAAACAATCAAAGAAAGGGGGGTTGTCAGTAGCATGCAGTGGTTGATTTGTCGCAGTGTACTGTGTGAGGGAGTGTGGTTGATTTGATGTAAAGCTATATACATTGTGTGCTTATGATACATATTTACAGATTCATATTTACAATGGTGGCTTTGCTATCTGACTTGGTTGATCAAAAGTCATTCTATGAGGTCCTTGAAATGGTTTTTGAATAGTTCAGTTTTGAGCTGTTTTCTGAAGACTTTGATGTTGTTTGTTGCTCTGAGGTGGTCTGGGAGAGAGTTCCATATGGCGGGGGCTGCCAGGGTGAAGGCTCTTTTTGATGTGGCTTGGTTTGTCCTGGTGTAGTCTTTTGGAGTTCTGATATTGTTTGATGTTCCCTTTCTTCTTGGTCTTTTGCTGTCGTCAGCTGTTATGAGCTGTTGTAGGCTGTCTGCAGATAGTTTGTTTATTATTTTGAATGTGGTTAAGAGAACTTTGTAGCGGATTCGAGAGCTGATTGGTAGCCAATGGAGGTGGTATAGAATGGGTGTGATATGTTCGTGGCTTGTACTGTCCGTTATGAGTCTTGCAGTGGTGTTTTGTGCTAATTGAAGTGGTTGTGTGGATTTCTTTGGGAGTCCTAGGTAGATGTGGTTGCCGTAGTCCAAGGTGGGGGTGATGATGGCCTGGCAGACTGTTCGAAAATGCTCGGGAGCAAGGATGGGTTTAAGTCGTGTGCAGAAAGGGTGTGCAGAAAGAGGTTGTCCCTCCACTGGTGTGCTGACAAGGCACTAAGGTGGACTCGAACAGAGTTTGACTTGAGGCCTAAATCTGAGAGGTGAAGCAGGTACTGCAACACCACTGACGCTTGGCAGGAGAAAGGGTTTTTGCTCTGCTTATCACACCACACCTCAAACCTATGCCACTTAAACGCATAGGTTTTCCTAGTCGATTGCCTTCTTGAGGCTAGCAGTACATCCTCTATATTTTTAGGGAGGAGAAGTAGTGCGAGGACTACCCTTTCAGCAGCCATGCCATCAGGTTGAGAGACCTGAGTTTGGGATGCAGGAGAGTGCCCCCCTCCTGCGACAGGAGGCTGCCCCCCTCCTGCGACAGGAGGTTGGGTTGTAATCCCAGAGGAATTGGAGCCTCTGCCGCCAGTTGAAGCAGCAGCGGAAACCATGGCTGTCTCGGCCACATGGGCGCTATCAGGATGACCAAGGCTTTGTCCTGAAGGATCCTGAACAGAGTTCGGGCCACCAGGGGCATGGGAGGAAACACATACAGGAGGCCCACAGACCATGATATTAGGAAAGCATCTGCAGCCACCCTGCATGGGTGTGGCTGTCTGGAGCAGAAGCGGGGCAACTGGTGATTCTGTGGGCTCGCAAACAGATCTATGGATGGTCGCCCCCAGCACTGAAACAGCTGCTGGGCTATATTGGGATCCAGTTGCCACTTGTGCAGCTGGAGAATTCTGCTGAGCTTGTTGGCTAAGAAATTCTCCCGACTTGGCAAGTAAACTTATTTGAGGTGCATACCCTGGTCGACTGCAAAACATCATAGGTCCAGGATGCGAGACCCTGTGCCCCCCTGCTTGTTCACATAGAACATCGCCACTTCATTGTCTGTCTGAATTAAGATAGGGTGATGAGCCAGGGTTTGACAGAAGGTCCGTAGAGCTAGGCAGATAGCTAGAAGCTCTAGGCGATTGATCTGTTGTGTGCTCTCCTGTGGAGACCACACACCCTCAGTGCACAATTCCTGGAAATGGGCTCACCAGCCCAGCAAGGAGGCATCTGTAGTCAGCACTCTCATGTGCAGAGGTTGGAAAGGTACTCCCTCCAGTAGGTTGTATGGTTGAAGCCACCAGGTTAACGACTGCACCGGTCGTTTGGACACCTTGATCCTGTCTCTGAGTCTGTCTGTGGCCTGCGTCCACTGGTCCCTGAGGCACCACTGAGCTGTTCTCATGTGGAGGCGGGCATTGGGTGTCACATGTACCGTGGAGGCCATGTGACCAAGGAGGTGCAGAAAGTGTCTTGCTGAGATCTGGGGTCTGTGACTCACTTGCTGCACTAGGGCCAAAAGTCTCTGTGCCCTGTCTTCTGGTAGATAAGCCCTTGCTTGAAGGGTGTCCAACCTTGTTCCTATGGCCCTTCACTGGCTCCCCATCAAGGTTAGATTTATATACAAGCTTCTCACTATCACACACAAGGTTCTTCATACTAGCATGCCCCAGTATTTGGCTGACATCATCTATCTTCAGCCCACTCCCCATCTACTTCGCTCTGTTCACGGCAATCGTCTCTTTCTCCCATCTCCCGCCCAAGGTTGTCTTGAACTAACTCGTCATGCCGCTTTCTTCTTTTTGAGTCCGGCCCTTTGGAAATCCCTCCCACTCTCCATCCATACCGAACTGTCCTTTCCTAGGTTCAAGTCCCTCCTCGACCCACCTTTACTGTCAGGCTTATGATCTCCTTACTCCGCCTGACCACTCCACACTCTCCCAGGTAGATCCCTCCATTTGTGAAAATCTCATGACCCAATTTTGTTCACAATCACCACAGCTCCCCTCCCCCCTTACCCACCATTGGTCCCTTCTTGTGTCTAATATTCATGGTGTCTTTTGTCCATTGCTGTCCTTTGCTATCTTTCTCTCTGCCTTTTCTATTTGCTCCAGCTTCCCAATGATTTCCCTCATTGTAGGTATTGCCCTATTTTTCCATTTCTGTAAGACTGCCAATCTAGCCGCCACCACACAGTAGCTGAGGAAGATGGCCAGCCCCCAATTCCCTTCGTCTTCCCCCTCAGTCAAAACCAATTGGGCAGGGGTAAGTTTTATCTGTACCCTTGTGACCTCTCTATAAAAACACTCCATTTCTCGCCACAGAGGTTGCCACTTTTGGGCAACCCAGACCACCATATGTAGGAGGTCGCCCCGCTCCCCACACCCCTTCCAACAGCTATCAGTCCTCTCTGGATAAATGAGTTGCAGCTTAGCAGGCGTCCAGAGCATCTTAAGCCTAAACTTGAGACAGTTCTCCACCAAGGCTGTCCCCCACGCAAGTCTCTTCTCCCCCCTCGTAGATGCCCTTCAACCTCCCCTCCTCCCATGTACCCCCCAATTTTTCCTCCCATTATTCCTGCCAGCGGGCTTTACCCTCCTGTTTGGCATTTAATATCCAATACAATTTAGAGACCAGTCCCTTTACTGTATCCCGTTTACTCATTAATTCCTAAAACCCTGTTAGACTGCTTTGTAGGTCCCGCCTAACCTCCTGCCTCTGCAAATAGTACCACAATTACATATAAGCATGGTATTCATTGTCCCCCACCCCACAGTCCCTTTTGAGGTCTTCATAGGGCCTTATCCTTCCGGTCGCATCCAACACCTGCCCCACCCTTTCCAGCCCCTTCACCGCCCATTTTTTAAAGATCCCGCCCCTCTCCCAGGGGCAAAGGTGCCCATATTCTGCAAATGCGTTTCCTGGGACACGCTTTTCCCTTGCAATAAATAGTTCTTCCACTTATCCCAAATTTGCAATGTTAAACTCCGTTGAGGATTCTGCCTCTCTCTCCCCAGCCCTTTCCCCTCTCCTCCCCACACCACTGCCTCCAAACACTCCCCACACTCCTTTTCCATATGGACCCTTTGCAGGGTTTCCCCCCTCTCCCTCCATACAAACAGAGCTTTCAGCTGTGCTGCCTCGTAGTACTTGACCAAGTTAGGTACCCCCAACCACCATTCGTCCTGTGGCCTAAACATTGTGAGTCTACCCACTCTCAGCCTCTTCCCCTCCCAGATAAAGCACAGTTACTTACCTGTAACAGGTGATCTCCGGAACAGCAGGAATTAGTCTTCACATGTGGGAGACGTCGCCGACGGAGCCCGCACGGGAATGCTCCCCAGCATCCAATCAGAAAGCCTTTGGGAGCATCCCCCGCGCCTGCGCGGTGGCTTCCCGCCCTTCCTACTGCCTCTCCCCAGTTGAGTTTCATAGCTGAGCCGGAAGGAGAAGGAATAGAGAAAAAGAGAGATACAACTCCTAGGGGAGGTGGGCGGGTTGTGAAGACTAACTCCTGCTGTTCCGGAGATCACCTGTTACAGGTAAGTAACTGTGCTATCTCCAGGAACAAGCAGGAATGAGTCTTCACACGTGGGGACTCCCTAGCTTAGGATGCCCGGGGAGATCCCATAAGCGCAGCCCAGACGGGATGGCATTTGCCCAGCCTGAATCTCCGGCATCCCCTGAGGGATGGAGGGCAGGAGTTGAATAGAGGAACAGCGAAGCCAAAGACTACGGAGGCAAGTCTTTAGAGTGCAGAACAGGTACCATTAGGATACAGAAAAAAAAAACCCAGGCTACGGGAGTAGTCAGAGGGGTGCATGAAGAGAATCATTAAGCATGTAATGAGTAAATGACCTAGTACCATACAGAGCTTACCGGCCATTAAGTTTTAATGAATTAATGGTTTAGAACCCTGTACTGCTTACCCACCGGGTTGTCGGAAGTAGTCCTGTGATGAAGGCACTGTAGACGCAGTAGCGAGGTCATCAAGGAAACTTCACCGCAGCGAGGAAGTTCCAAATCCGGAAGGCCATGGGATCCAGGCGTCAGCTGGGTCAGGAGAAGGACGGCAGGTCTTCCAGGGGGTTCACGGCAAGCTGAGCACTCCCTTAGGAGTAGAGTCCATAACTCAGAGGACCAACAGTGGAAGACAGGCCGAACTAGAGAGCCTATCCCGGAGAAGAGTAGAGGTGTACCCCGGAGCAGAAGGGGTACACAGTCTGCCCTAGCGAGAGATAGGGAGACAAGGGTCCGGACCTCCGGGAGGAGGACCTAACTGAAAAAGGGGACTGTTGACTTCACAGCAGTAGGGTACCACCAGTCCGCGGGCCGATCGGGGAATAGGCAGGCGGACTGGCCGGACCCCCGGGGGGGGGGGTGAGTACCGGCCATAGGGGGAAAAAGGGCGGTAAACACAGGTACTGTGGGGATCCTCCAAAGGCGCCTGCCAAGCAGGTGATATCTAGTATATCTAAGCCGGTGGACATGGGGACGCCCCCTCCGGTACTAACGCAGGCACGCCGGGGGGCCTGCCTCCATGAGCAGCACTCAGGTAAGGCGGATCTGCCATCGATCCCCAGAACGTCCACCTGGAGAGGTGGCCGCAAGATCCGTCAGGGGAGGGATCTTTCCCGGAGGGCAAGGGCAGATCGGCGAGCTAAGAGCGTGGTAGCGCGGGGGACGGAGGATAGCATCAGTCCGGTAGAATGCCGCAGGGGTTGGAGGCCCTAATGTGTCCCCAGGACCTGCGCGTAGAAATTGTCCCCCGCACAATCGGGGGACATGAGGGTATAGTCCCTGGTGAGTATAGGGGGACTATAGCGGCTGGAGGTGAATTCCAGTACGGAAGCAATCAGCAAGAGGATACTGGCTGAGAGGGGTTCGGGGACGTACCGAAGAGTAAATAGGGTGACCGTGGGCCATAGCTATCACGGCGTAAGGTGGTCTCCCTTTCCCACGGAGGAGAAGACCTGAACCCCTAGATAAGTCCCCGAACCATTTTCCAACTGGACGAGCCCCAGAGTAGAGCTCTAGTCTAAACTTCTGGTAAGGAGGTTAAGTGCAGGCAGCCGCCCACCTGAGCCTAAAAATGCTTAGTATGAGAGTCCTGGCGCGGGCCCGGGGACATCAACCCGGGGTGAGAGGTCCCTTGCTTCGGCGCGCCCGGAGGGTGGGCAGAGGGCTGACATTTCCTGTTCCTAGGGAAGGGGGGTCTGGAGGGGCGTTTACCACCACCGGGGGGAAGCCGGGCCCTAGGCTGGCTGCTAACTCTGGGAAGGTTAGCGAAGCACTGTGCGACCTGACGTAAGGCTTCGCTATTGAAGAGGTGATCTCCGTCGCAGGGAGAATTACCCAGGATGTGCTGTGCCCGTCTACACAACTCGGACGCCTGCAACCATGCCGTGCGGCGTGCTCTAATGACAACAGCAGAGACTCTGCTGACCGACCGGAAGGAGTCCAGCGAAGCACGAGAAAGGAACCCGGAGATATTCCTGCAATGATAAAGAAGCAGGGAATATTCAAAGGCCTTGGTTGCAGATACGAAGGTGGATAACCGAGATAACCTCTCGGTGACCTCCCGAAGCGACAGACTCATATAAAATATATATGAAATAATTCTGGCCGCCAGCAGACACGTTTGGAAGGCTTGACGTCCTAGAGTATCTAGCGTCTTCGAGGCGCGGCCTGGAGGGCGAGAAGCATGCTTCTCCTTGCTTCCGGCCTTCCTCAGCGCCGATTCCACCACAATGGACCGATGTGGAAACTGGTGCTGCCGAAACCCCGGGGACGGAGGCACCCGGTACAGAGCCTGCATCGCAGTCGGCGGCGCCGGAACCCTCAAAGGCGACCGCCAAGCCCCCAGCAGGAGATTCTGCAGGGAGGGATGCAGAGGAAGCATCGCGGCTGCCTGTTCCGCAGGGCCTGGGCTCGGGTCCGGGACAGGGATGGCCAGAAAGTCCGCCATGTCAAGGAGGAAATCCTGAAAAGGCGGCTCTGCCGGAGCAGTTATGGCGGGAGAGGCCGCCAGGGCACTAAGAGGCCGCTCGGGCCGATGCCTGCTGGGCAGAGGAGGGGACCAACCGACCCGGATCGGGGCAGTCAACATGGCGTCGTCGGCTCCTGGAATTGATTCCAAGCTAGGCATCGAAGAAGTCGATGGCGCCGACGGCGCCGCAGGAACCGGCCTCGGCCCCGAACCCGGGGGTGGTGCTTACCCCCATGACTGGGGCAAATCCGCGGCCGCCGGAGGGCAGGGGCCAGCGGTCTCTGCTCTGCGGGAGAGGACAGGGGCCGATCCCGAGACGTGCCGTGGCCAGGCTTTCAAGGCTGGACAACGACTCCAGGCTGGGCATCGAACCAAGCGAGGAGATCGACTCCTTCCTTGAGGCCCCCGGCGGGAGTGACCGCGCCGGTGGTGGAGATCCCGGAGCGCGGATCAGAACCGCGCCAACCTGTGCCGCGAGCATCAAGGGCCCCCAAGGACGGTGCTAGGAGGAGAGGGGGTCATCTGACGCCGGCGCCAATCGGCGGGCACTGCCCGGTGCTGGGCTCCCTCTCGAACCCGTCCGACCCGGAGAGAAATCCTTCCGGGGCATACGGCCCGTCCCTGAGGGGACCCCGGTCACCCGACGATGAGTCCCTGCGGGGGGGGGGGGGGAGTGCAAAGCCCCTGCGCCGACGTCGGGGTACCGTTGCGGGGCGGCGCAGATCCAGATTGGGTCGAAGCGGTCGAAGACCCCGAGGCCCCTTCTCTAGGAAAGGGCGGGGCCCTCGACAGCCGTGTCGATGCCGGGGAGTCGCCCGTGCACTGGCCGACATACTCCGAGGTCCCCGGGGAAGGTCGATGGCGGTCCCTCATGCTCGACGCCCCTGCCGTCGCCGGCGGAGCGGTGCCGCTCGAACCCGGTACCACCCTTGCGCAAGGCTGGGATACCGGCGACCCGGCGCGGGTCGAAGCAAGCAGCCCCGAGGGGAAGGAGGCCAGATGACCATCCCCAACGCGGGGCGGAACCACCGACGCCCGCGCGCTCGAAGCAGGTACTACCTCCGCGCATAACCTGAACGTAGGGCCGTCAGATAGTGTCGAGTCGATCGGCCCCCGAGGTGCCGAGGGCAGCGGCTGGCGATCCCCGGTGGGGAGCGGGTCACTCGACACAGACGGGTCGGCACCGCCCAAAGCGGATACCACCCCCGTAGGAACGCCATACCGGCGCGAGTCGGTCAGCCCCGGAGGCGCCGAGGACCACAGCCGCCAATCCCCAGTGAGGAGCGGAATGCTCGACACCGACGCCGAGGGGTCGGTACCACCCGAAGCGGGTACCGCCCACGCACATGGCAGGGATGGAGGAACGCCAGGCTGGACTGAGTCGATCGGCCCCGGAGGCGCCGAGGACAGCAGCCGACGATCCTCGGTGAGGAGCGGAGCGCTCGACACCGATGCCAGGGCTCATTACCACCCGGAGCGGCTACCACGCCCGAGCATGGCTTGGATGTAGGGAGGTCAGACCCGGTCGAGTCGATCGGCCCCGAAGGCGCCGAGGACACCGGCTGACGATCCCTGGCGAAGAGTGGAACACTCGACGCCGATGCCGGGGAATCGGCACCGCTCTAAGCGGGTACCTCCCTCGGGCATGGCTCGGGAATGTTCTGTGAGGAGCGAACCTCAGGAACATCCCGAAACCCTGTAAATGCTTTGGAGCCCGAGGACTCCCGCCGGGGTATATCAGCCAAGGAGAACTTGAGGGGTTGGCCGGAGCCATCGCCATGCCGCGCATGAGACTCGCCCCTCAAGACTCGGCTAGTCTTAACAGACTGTTGTGTGATTACCTGATCCTGGAGAGAAGAATGACCCGACGACTGCGCCTTGGGTGCGAAGACGTCGTCGAGGGATACCTGAAAGAGGGAGGGTCTTCTCCCAACACTGTAGCCCGGGGAATCCGGGAAAAAGTGTCAGGCCCCAAATAGGAGAGGCACCAGGTATTGGAGTCCACGTGGAAAATTAAGTCCCCGCCGTGAGGCTGGGGGGGAAGAAGGCTCCATGCCCCGGTCCTCAGCGACGAAAATTAAATAATTAAAAGAAAGAAAGAAAAGGGGGGCACGGAGGTGCCACCGTCGGCGGGAAAGCCGCGACTACAGAAAAAAGGAAAAATTTCTGCGGTGGCAGGAGGGATGTCCTGCCTGCTCCGCGGAAAACGAAAAACTGGGGAGAGGCAGTAGAAAGGGCGGGAAGCCACCGCGCAGGCACGGGGGATGCTCCCAAAGGCTTTCTGATTGGATGCTGGGGAGCATTCCCGTGCGGGCTCCGTCGGCGACGTCTCCCACGTGTGAAGACTCATTCCTGCTTGTTCCTGGAGATACTTCATTATCAGATCCTGTAGCACCTTAAGCACAGTTACTTACCTGTAACAGGTGATCTCTGGGAACAGCAGGAATAAGTCTTCACATATGGGTACATCGGTACCGACGGAGCCTGCGCGGGAATGCTCCCCAGCGTCCAATCAGAAAGCTTTTGGGAGCATCCCTCAGCGCCTGCGTGCTGCCTTCCCGCCTTTCCAACTGTCTCTCCTTAGTTGAGTTTCATAGCTGAGACAAAGAGAGAAAGAGGAAAGGAAAGATAGATATAGAAATACAATTCCTAGGGGAGGTGGGCGGGTTGTGAAGACTTAATCCTGCTGTTCCCAGAGATCACCTGTTACAGGTAAGTAACTGTGCTATCTCCAGGAACAAGCAGGAATGAGTCTTCACATATGGGGACTCCCAAGCTAAGATGCATGGAGCCCTAACATGTTGAAGATTGAAAACATGCTACACCTCATATGGCCAGGCATCCTGAGGATGGAGGGCAGGAGTTGAAAAGAGAGGAGCTGCAGAAAAAACAGCTAACCTAAGAAAGGACTACCCACAAGGAGTCCTTGTATGTATGATCATTATCAAAAGATATATTGAAATGAACAATCACCATATGACGCTCACCTACTGGATTGCAGGAAGTAGAGAGGCTGATGGAGTCTACTGGGGATCCAGTAGAATAATGTTCAAGGTGACCTCACTGGAGTGAAGGTGGAGGTCAACATCTGGAAGTGAGAGGTGACCTCAGGATTCAATTGGGGTAGCACAAATACGGCAGGTCTTCAGTGGGAAGCTTCATGGAAAGCTGAAAACTCTTTTGGCTACAGAAGTATTCAGAGGTAGAAGCAAAAGAGGAAGACTGACCGATCTGGACAAACAGACCTAGTCCTTGAGGGAGGAAAGGATATGAGAAGAACCCCATACTCCCAAGAAAGGACAGATGTTTGAGGAATTGAATCTGAAATCCACTGAAGATCCACCATGTCTTTCCTAACTGGTGAGAGGTAGGAAGACATTGGGGCATGGAGCTTCAGGGATACGTAAACCTAGGATACGGTAGGGCTGTCAGTACCACAGCAGTGGTTGTGTGCATAATATCCGAAACATACTGTGGAACAGTATAAAGCTGTGCAAGCCCACTGTCAGAAACATACAGGAAGGTAAAAACCTTTATGAGCATAGACAGTCAGAGAGATAAGTATGGAAATACATATCTACCTATAATAAGTATCTGGACAGATACACACATATATGTATATATATATATAATGAGATCTAAAGGGCATAGCATATGCACACTTAGCTGACAGACAGATACATCTACAGAGATGTGTGTATATATATATATATATATATATATATGTCTAAAGATAGATGCCTGCAACTAAGCAGACAGAGCTATGCATATCAGGACATTCACATGGAGATGTGAAGGGAAAGATTCATCTAAGAACAAGGAGGTGAAACCTACTTGAGAAGATATATAGAGAATCTATTCCCCCAGAGAAGATGGTAAAGGAATGCTATCCAGTGAATAACCAGGATGGTTACGTGAAAAAACAGATGATAATATCAGTCTGTAAACAGCAAGTCCGGAGTCCTGTGGAACTCCAGCATTGTAAAAGGACAGAAACGCATAGAATGAGATACCAGGTTGACCTACGTGAGGGACAAAGGAGGTATCAGGCGTTTTCCAGATTAATATGTGCTGTCCTTGAAGTATTAGGATACCATGAGGACAAGCTGCAAGAAAAAAAAAAGAGTATATTCCCTATAGGAATGGGATAACACTTAGACTTTCACGTGGAGAAGGCTTATGTCCTTCTCCCTCCCTTTTTTTTTTTTTTTTTAAAAAGAAGATAGTAGGGTGTGAAGAACCCTCATAGTCATAGGGGATGACTGAGGAAGCCTTTTTCAACCATGATGGATAGCCATTAGAGAAACTCTATGCTCTCTAGCAAGGGCCTATAGTGGAAAGCTTCTCAGTAGGATTGCAGAGAGCATTATGCAGGAGAACTGGGACGTAGAACTGGCTGATGGAGAAAACTGACAGCCACGTACACTACGTTGCCAAACCCAGAGACTGGAGATGGCAAGGGTAGAAGATAGTGTAAGAAGCCTGTAGTGAAAAGGATTATCCAAGAAAGATGTAGAAAACTGTCTTGGAATCACTACTAAGGCCAGACAGGAGTGGTGGAAGACAAGACTGGGACTTGTGGAAAAGTACTAATCAATTACTGGAACTCCTGCATGGGCAGCTACTGAATAGGACAACAGAGAGAGTCGGTCTGTGTCAAGCAGAGAGAACAGACTGAACAAAGAGAGCAAGCTGTCTCTGTCTGCAGAGCTGCCCAGATAAAGAAGGGAGTTTACTCAGGAGAAGAAACTCTACAGTGAAAAGAAAGACAAGAAAAGTCTTTCAATGGTATAGTAGCACTCTTAAAGGGGAAACCCTGGCGAAGAGGGTAGAGATAGAAGCTGAAGAAGGACTTACCACATGGTAAGTCCCTGGAAGGAAAAAATTCATGCTGGTACAGAGAAACTATCATGTGATAGTTGCTAAACCTCGTTTCTAGTCAGGAAGAGGTGGAAAACCCTGTAACTTATAGACATGAATATCCTGACAGTTCAGCATACTGAAGAGTAAATGGATTTCCTGAGAATAGGAATCCCTGAGCAGAGTTTTGAATGGAAAAACAGTGAAAAACTTCTGCTGAAAAGAAATTAACTGTAGTTATAAAAAGATTAATCAGAAACCTATGGTTACTGTGTTTATTCAGCCTGGCTAGAGTTTGGATTCTTCAGACCAGGGCGAGACTTCCCCTGCTTGGGAACATCTGAAGGATGGGCAGGAGAAGAGGAAAAACTCTTTCTTTTAGGGAAAGAAGGTTTGGTAAGGCATTTCCTACCTGCTGAGGAAGGAGAGGGCTTAGGATGGCCCTCAGAAACAGGAAAGTCAGTGGAGCAATGAGCAACCTGACGTAAAGACTCCTTATTGAAGAGATTTTCTCCAGTACAAGGAGTATTACTCAGTCTTTGTTGTGCCCATCTACTCAAGTCTGATGCTTGGAGCCAGGCTTTACGACGTGCTCCTATGGCTATAGCAGAAGTCCTGCTAACAGACTCAAAAGAGTCTAGGGAAGCACGAGAAAGAAACCAAGAGATATTTTGGCTATGACTAAGAAGTAAGGAATAGTCTGCAGCCTTGGGCTCTGATAGAAAAGGAGTCAAAAGAGATAATTTCTTTTTGATCTCCTGAAGGGATAGACTCATATAGAAAATATATGAGAGAATCCTTGTTGCCAGCATAGATGTTTGGAAGGTTTGATGTCCAAAGGCATCCAGTGTTCTAGATGCACGCCCTGGCGGGAAAGAAGAATGTTTTTTCTTGCTTTTTACCTTCCTCATTGCTGATTCCACTACAATGGAATGATGGGGAAGTTGAGGCTTTTGAAATCCTGGAGAGGGGGGCACCTGATACAGAAGATCAGTTGCTGTAGGAGGTGAAGAAACCCTTAAAGGTTTTTCCCATACCCTCAGAAGAAGATTCTGCAAAGAGTGATGTAAAGGAAGCATTATATTTTCCTTTCCTGCAGAAAAACCCTGAGAAGACTCATAGCCAGGGATAGGAATATTAAGGAAGGTTGCCATGTCAAGGAGAAATTTCTGAAAAGAAGGATCTCCGATGGGAACCATCCCTGGACAGGCTAAATCTGAAAAGGTAGCCTGGGCACCAGAGGATGTACCTGTCCGGTGCAGAACAGGATTTGTAATGGATGGACACTGGAACTGGCAGTTATGAGTTGAGACAGTCAGTAGTGCATTTTCCATGCCAGGTATCGACTCCAAACTAGGTATAGAGAGGCGCGATCCAGGTGAAAAAAGCATGGAAGGAGCTGGTTCCGATGATACTGCAGGTACCGGCATCGATACCGATACCGGTAGTTGTGCCGGAATCGAAGGCGAAACCGACACCGAAGCAGTCATCGGAGGCTGCTCAAACGGTACCGAGGTAACTAAAAACCCTTGGTGATTATCCTCGGTACCGTGCATGCGGAATCGGTAAACATCGGTTCCGAGACGGGTCGGTACCCAGTCCTCTAGACTAGAAATCGATTCTAGACTCGGCATCGAAGGAAGCGAGTCTATCGATGCATGCCTAGAGGGTACCAACGTCGGTGGTGGTATCGGCGGTACTGCCGATACTGGAAAGTCAATCTGGGACGTTTCGGTCGGTCCCGAAGGTACCGAAAACGCCAGATGACGATCCCTGGTGAAGAGCGGATCACTCAACACCGGTGCCGATGCCGGGGTATCGGTACCGCTCGAAGCGGATGCCACCACCAAGCATGGCTCAGGTATGTTCTGTGAGGGGTGAGCCCCAGGAACAACCTGAAACCCCTGAAATGCTTTGGAGCCCGAAGACTCCCGCCGGGGTTTTAATGCCAATGGGGCCTTGAGGGCAAGGCCGGGGCCGTCAGCATGCTTAGCATGAGACTTAACCACTCAAGGATTGGCTAGTCTTAACAGACTGTTTGTGGGTTACCTGATCCTGTAGAGAAGAAATGGCCGGTGCCCTGCCATAGGGAGGGAAAACGGTATCGAGGGAAACTCGAAAGAGAGAATCTCTTCTCACAGTATTGTAGCCTGACGGTTCAGGGGAAAAAGGGTCAGGACCCAAACAGGTTAGACACCAGTCAATGGAGCCTAAAAAGAAAACTGTATTTCCACAGTGAAGGCACTTCTTAGGAGAAGGCGGCTCCATGATGGAGAGACCTTATAGGCCCAAAAAATTGTAAGACAGAAACTGAAGGAAAACTCTCCCTCAGTTTGAGAAAAAGAAAAAAAAAACCTCACCGGCGGTACCGGTGGCGGCGGGAAAACAGCCGCGACCACAAGAAAACAAGAATTAAAAAATTAAAGAAAAAAGTTTCTGCGGTGACAGGAGGACGTCCTGCCGGCTCCGCGGAAAAACAAAAACTAAGGAGAGACAGTTGGAAAGGCGGGAAGGCAGCACGCAGGCGCTGAGGGATGCTCCCAAAAGCTTTCTGATTGGACGCTGGGGAGCATTCCCGCGCAGGCTCCGTCGGTACTGACGTACCCATATGTGAAGACTCATTCCTGCTTGTTCCTGGAGATAGACATTCCCTCGTGACTTTACACGGTAATGCCATAAAAACAGCCAGCAGCCTTGGTAACACATTCATCTTTATTGTAGCTATTCTCCCCATCCATGACATGTGTAGCCCCCTTCCACCTTTCTAAATCCCTCCTTATCGCCCCTATCAAGGGTTTATAGTTCCAGTCCTGTAGGTGACCTATGGAGTTGTCTATCTGAATGTTCAAGTAGCGAAAACTCCATCGCACCCACTTAAATGGGAATTTTTCCCACAACCTCTTCTCCAGGCCCTTTGCTAGGTTAAAGCCCAATATTTCTGTTTTGTTTAAGTTCAGCTTATATGCCGACACCTCACTGTAATTCTCTACAGCCCGCAACAGTTTTGGTAGACTGACAAAAGGGTGCCCCAAAGTATAGATGACATCGTCAGCAAAAAGCACTACTTTACTTAACTGTCCCTGCACTTCAATCCCCCTAATGTCCACCTGCCCCCTAATTTATTTATTTATTTTTATTTAACAGTTTCTTCTATACCGCCCCTTCCAGAGATCAAGGGCGGTTTACATGCAACAATTAACAATTTTGTATACTAGTGTATACTTTACATAGAACGGTGTTTTGGAACTATGTACAAATAATACTATATGGAACAATAATGCAACTATTTGTAACTATTTACAAAAAACTATTCACAAGTAATGTAATCTGCCAATGGCTCTATAACTAAGGCAAACAGTAAAGGTGACAAGGGACACCCCGACGCGTTCCCGTGCACAACTTAAAGCTATCAGAGTACCCCCATTTACCCTTATCCTAGCCCGTAGGCAAGCGTAGACCCCCCTAACCCATCGCAAGAACTGCTCTCCCAGCCCTACTCTGCCAGCACCTGCATCATAAATTGCCATTCCAGTCTATCGAAGGCTTTTTCAGCGTCCATCGTCAAAAAGACAGCCTCCCTCCCTGTTTCCTGCAGGCACCAGATAACACTCGGAAGCTTCCAAATATTATCCCCTCTCTGTCTCCCTTTGATGAACCCCGTCTGATCCCTATGCACCAACCTCTGCATTACCCTCTGCAGCCGAGCCGCCATAATTTTGGCCAAGACCTTAGCACCCAAATTAATAAGCGATATGGGCCTTCTCCTCCTTTGGTATAACCGTTATACCTGCTTCCTCCATAGATCTGGGAAGCCCCTCCCCTCATAACACCCCAGTGAATACATCCATTATCGGAGTGGAGGAGTGGCCTAGTGGTTGGGGCAAGGTACTTCAGGCCGGAAGGTTGGGGGTTCAAATCCCACTAGAGGACAGCAACCTTGGGCCGGAAGGACTGGGGTTTCTAGTCCCACAGGTGCTCCTTGTGGTCTTGGGCAAGCCACTTAAACCTCCATAGCCCATGTTCCCTGTAAAATAGTTCTCTGTGTGCTGTGCTTTCCTGTCTAATCAATGTGTTTATACCTCAAAAATTTCCTGTCATAATTTGACAATTTCCAATCTGTAAACCGCACTGATCACTGGAAGTAGCGGTATATAAATGTAAATAAATAAATAAATTAACAAACAACCCCCCTATCTCCTCCTGCATATACACCATTACCCCTTGTTGATTGCGCACACCCCCTATTGTGGACCTCTGCTGCCGCGCTTTCAGCCGGCAAGCCAACCTTCTCCCCACCCTATTCCCCCCTTCATACCACCCACGTTTTAGTTTTGCCAAGGTATGCACTATCTCTGCTGCCCTCAGCTGGCTCAGCTCCCCTCTCACTTTTAACAACTCCTGCAAAACCTGGGGGTCAGCTCCCACTTGGTGCCTCCTTTCTAGCATCTCTACCCGCTATAGTAGCCTGTCCTCCACTGCTCTCTTTCTTCTTCTCCTGGGCTGCTATACTAATCAGGTGCCTCCTCACAATCGCCTTTAACCCATCCCACACTATTCCCGTGGACACCTCCCCATCCCAATTATGCTCCAGATAATCCCTAATCACCCTCCTGACTCGTTCTACATAGCCCTCGTCATTCAATAGTGACTCATTCAGCCTCCAAAATCTCACGCCCTCATCACTCCCCCCCCAGATCAAATGCAATATGTACTGGTGCATGATCGGACCATGTTATATTCCCTATTTCCACCTTTTTCATCTTAGACACCCAATTCCCACTCACCCACAGCATATCCAACCTGCTGTATGTACCATGTGCTGCTGAGTAAAAGGTATAGCTCTTTTCACCCTGTTGCCACACTCTCCACATATCTACCATGCCCAGTCGCTCCTTTAGTTTCAACATGCTCCTCCTCTCCTTCCCCCCTCCTCCCCCACCCCCTCTAATATCCAGCCTTGGGTTTAGCGTACCATTAAAATCACCCCCCCATTATCACTGGTGTGGCTCCCCAACCCTCCAGTTCCGACAAGAGCCTCTCACAGAAATCCTCTCTCTGCGTATTGGGCCCATAAATACTTACTACTCACACCTCTTCCCCTGTTAACTTTACTTTAACTGCCACCCATCTTCCTTTTCGATTCCTCCGTTCCTCCACCACTGCGTCTCTATATTTATGTCCAATCATTATCCCCACCCCTCCCTTCCTTGGTTGATCTCTTTAACCCGCCAGTGGCACCCTAGGATAATTCCTGGAGCTTATTAACCTTTCTTGGCCTACTTTCAAATGTCTCTTGTATTTATTTATTTAGACAGATTTGTATGCCACCTTTTCCTTCAATCAAGGTGGTCACGTCACAACACAATTGGAGGGTTACATTTAACATTAGGGTACGTGTAAACATTTAGACAGTACAGTTAGGTGACAGTATTTAGACAGTACAGTTGAGGTAACATATAGCATAAAGGTATGTACTAACGTGGTGTGATAAATTTGTTCGTGTGAATGGGGTGGGTGGGTGTTTAGTTGGCGGTGATGTTAGTGTTGCTGTTTGGGTAAGGGATGTTGCTTGAATGCTCATAGATTTCTATAAATAACCATGTTTTGAGGTCTTTGCGGAAGTCTGTGAGGTCTTCTAAAGCGCTCAGGCTCATTGGTAGGGAGGTCCATATTGAGGATGCCAGTAGTGATGGTGCTCTTTTTGAGGTTGTTTGGTTTTGTGATAGCCTGCAGGGGTGCCGATCATGTTGTTATTATTATTTATTTATTTATTGTTTCTTATATACCGCACTCTTAAAAATCAGCGCGGTTCACATAAAACAAGGTTGTGCCAGGGGCACTTACATTGAACTGGAAGCTTAACTTGGATATCAACTGGGATTAACTATGTACAACAAAACACTCGAATACAACAGTATCTACAAATTTACATACATTAATGTGTTCATGTGTTCGTAGGGGGTGATAGGTTGGTGGGCTGAGAGTAGTGTAAGAGAAAGAGGTGGTGCTTAAGCGCTTTTCTGAATTGTGATAGGTCCTTTATGGCTCTGAGGGCTGCTGGAAGTGCATTCCAGCAGCTGGGGGCATAGAATTGGAATGCTCTATTCCTTGTTGACTCTGTACATTATTGGTTCTTCTTGGTCTATTGCTGATGTCTCTTGTTATAATGCTTTGGAGTACGTCCGCTGAGAGATGGTGAATGACTTTGAAGATTATCATGATTGTTTTGTATTTAGCTCTTGCCACCATTGGGAGCCAGTGTAGTTGTTGTAGAACGGGAGTGATGTGCTCGGTCCTTGGGGTGTCTGTAATGATGCGTGCTGTGGTGTTTTGTACCATCTGTAGTGGGTGTAGTGTCTGGTGAGGAAAGCCTTGATATAGTGAGTTTCCATAATCAAGCAGTGGTGTGATGAGTGCTTGACATACTGTGCGGAAGTGGTCTTCACGGAGCATTGGTTTGATTTGTCTGACTGTTTTCAATCGATGATATGCCTTGTTTGCGGTTTTGTTGATGTGAGATTTTAAGTTCAGAGCTCTGTCTAGTGTTATGCCCAGATATTTAACTTCTTCTTTGACTACTATGTGTTTGTCTAGGATGCTTATGGTTTGTGGGGGTGTGAATGTGGGGTTCCTGGTGACGAACACTGCCTCAGTTTTGTCATAGTTGACTGTTAAGTTGTTGGCTATGAGCCAGTCATTCATGTCTTCGAAGCATTTTGTTATTGGTGTAGTGTTTAGTGCCAGTAAGTTGACTGGAGCATACACCATGATGTCATCTGCATAAATGTGGTAGCATAGATTATGGTTCTTGATGATGTTGCATATGGGCTGTATGTAGAAGTTAAAGAGCATTAAGATAGGGCTGAGCCTTGAGGTATTCCCTGCGTGACGGGGAATTGTAGGGATTTCTTTTGATCGCATTTGACTTGTTGCATTCGCCCTTCCAGGCATGATGTAAACCACTTTAGGGTATTCTTGCATAGTCCTATCTGTTGCAATCGTTGCAGTAGCTTAGGGTGTGACACGGTATCGAAGGCCGCCGAGATGTCCATGAACACTATCAGGAAGCCGTTTTTTATGTTGTCTATGCCTCTTAGGAGATTGTCAAAGAGGGAGGTGAGTAGTGTTTCCACGCCGTGTTGGGGCTTGAATCCGTGCTGATGTATGTCCAGAGGGGCATTGATATCTATATGGTCCTGAAGTTGCCTTTGGACTGCTTTTTCCATGACTTTAGCAAGGAATGGCAGGCTAGAGATGGGGCGGTATGATTTTGGTTCGGATGGGCTCAGATTACTATTTTTAAGTATTGGTCATATCATTGCATGCTTTAGGGATTGCGGCATGTATCCTTGTTGGAGTGAATCCTTGACGATTTTTTGAATGTGATGAAAGAGCTGGCTTTTTGTGGCTTTGATCCATGACACTGGGCATGGGTCTGATGGTGAAGTTGTGGTGTTTAGACCAGATATAATGTCTTCTACTTGCTGTTTTGTTGGTATGTTGAAGCTCTCCCATGTTTGATATTTCTTTTTTATCGTGTAATCATTTGTTTGCTGTGAGGCAGAGTTTGTTTGGCTTGTGTTTTTTGACTTCATGTAGTCTGCATATTTTTGTGGGTCAAGATGGTTGGGGCTTTGTTGCGTGTCATCCTTAGTGAGCTTTTGGATAATGCTAAAAAGTTCTCTTGGTCTATTGGTAGATTTCATGATCAGGTTGGTATGGTGTTGTTGTTTGCGTTCATTTATTAGATTGTTATATTCCCGTTGTTTGTCTCTGTATTGTGTTAGGAAGTTGTGTGACTTGTTCCGTCTCCATTTTCGTTCTAGTCTTCTTAGTGTGCGCTTTGCAACTCTTATTTCTTGTGAATACCATGGGGCATTGGATCTTTTGCAAGTTTGTGGTTCATTGTTGGCTGGGGGAGATGCTGCATTGGCTATTATTGTGTTCCACTCTTCTATATTAAGATCCAGGGTGTCTTGTTCCTGTTGAATTTGTGGATTGATTTCATTGATGAATGAGTCTCTGTCAAATGTTTTGAACCGTCTGATTATTCTTTCATCTTCTTTGCGTTGGGTGGGGTTATTCAGGGTCATGGTGAATTCAATTACATGGTGGTCTGACCAGGGGACTGGGGTGATTGTTGGTTTTGTAGTTTTGTTCTGTTCCACCAGTTGTGTTGGCATGAATATCATGTCCGGAGTTGTACCATGCTTGTGTGTTGGGGCGTTAATTATCTGGCAGTATTTTTGTGACTCCATGGCTTTTAAGAACGTTGCAGTTTCTCTGGTGGGTGCGGATGTTAGGTTGTAGTCTCCTAGTACAACTAGAGGTTTGTGTCTTCTGTTGTGTGCACATATCGTTTCAATTACTGTGGATAGGTATTCAGTTGTGGTTCCAGGTGGTCTGTATGTGAGGGAGATGGTTAGGTATTTGTTGGTTATAGTGAGTGTGTTGGATTCGATTGTGTTAGTGGAGGCGATTGTTTTGAATCTGAAATCCTTTCTGGTGAGTATTAGTACTCCTCCTCCTCTCTTTTGTGCTCTGATGCAGTTGAATGCTGAGTATCCTGTTGGGGTTACTTGATTTAATATGACCTGGTCTGAGTCGTCTAGCCAGGTCTCAGTGATGCATGTTATATCAAGCTTCTTGTCGTGGATTAGGTCGAGGATAGTATTTGGTTTATTCCTGATAGATCTGGCGTTTAGTAGAGCACATCTCATGTTTGTTGATATGATTGGGTTTGTATGTCTATTATTTGTGAGGTGAGAGGGTGTGTTACGTGCATCCCTGTATGTTTTATGGGCTGTATTCTTTGCTTGTTGGCGTTCTTTGGGTATGTGTGATGGTGGTGTGCATCTAGATTGGGTGGTATGTGGATTTATCAGGGGTATTTGTTTGTTTAATCTGATGCACGTGCAGCGTGCAAACATGTGGAGGAATGTGAGGTATGCCATAAAGTAGTGGGTAGTGGAGTGCATTTTATAACGTGTATTTGCTGACCTGGGTTGTAGTTTGTTGAATGGGGTAGTAGGCTTGTATAGCATGAGTTGTTTACGAACCAGGCTATGCAAATTGGATAGCAAGTTCTATGCAATTAATCTACAAACAGTTGATTGTCCAGACAAGGTATCAGTATTAAATTTTAAGCAATTAATCTACAAGCAGTTGATCAGTCTACAAGCAATTGGTTGTTAAGGCAAAGGTCTATGTGATTAATTAGTTCTAAGCAAAGTTCTATGCAAATAATCTACAAGCAGGTGATTGTCCAGGCAGGGTGTCATAATTAGGTTCTATGCAATTAATCAACAAGCAGTAGATTGTTCAGGCAAGGTAACAGTGTTATTTTATGCAAGCAATGGATTGTCCAGGCAGAGCAAGGCAGCAGACTTAACTTACAATCGGTGATTTGTCTATGCAAGGTATGGCAGCGGATTTAACTACGATGGATGATGGCTTGAGACGCTGTTATTTGGCCGCTGCTTGGTCCGCGCCAAAGGGCCCTCTGGCGAGGCCCTCAGGCACGGGCCCGCCCGGCGCGGGTCTGCCTGGCGGCAGCTCTCCTTTAGTATTGGTTGCTCCTCCTCCCACAGCCCTGATTGGGCTGGAGTCCCTGAGCGGGAGGGCTTGCCGGCCCGCTCAGGTGCTCTACCCCAATCGGGGGAGCCTGGTGATGGCCGCGGGTTCTTTTTCTTTTTCCTGCCGGCAGCGGCTCTCCTTTAGTGTTGGTTGCTCCTCCTCCCACAGCCCCGATTGGGCTGGAGTCCCTGAGCGGGAGGGCTTGCCGGCCCGCTCAGGTGCTCTACCCCAATCGGGGGAGCCTGGTGATGGCCGCGGGTTCTTTTTCTTTTTCCTGCCGGCGGTGGCTCTCCTTTAGTGTTGGTTGCTCCTCCTCCCACAGCCCCGATTGGGCTGGAGTCCCTGAGCGGGAGGGCTTGCCGGCCCGCTCAGGTGCTCTACCCCGATTGGGGGAGCCTGGTGATGGCCGCGGGTCCTTTTTCTTTTTTATAATAGCATATAATTACATATAATATTACATATAATAGCAATCATAACAGGCACTAGAACATTCCTATCACGTCCTTTCTTCTTTCCCATGTCCTGGGGTCCAAATGAGACAGGAGTGATCTCCAGACACTCCCGTCTTGCAGGCGCTCTATTCCAAAATACCACAGCACGCATCATTACAGACACCCCAAGGACCGAGCACATCACTCCCGTCTTACAACAACTATACTGGCTCCCAATGGTGGCAAGAGCTAAATACAAAACAATCATGATAATCATGTATGCATAAAAGATCTACCTCCAACCTTATGCCCTCCCGTTCCAGCAGGCGCCTCTTACGCCAGGTTTGTAGCCCTTTAGTGTTTACTGTTGCCACTATCAACTGCTCCCTATCCCTACCCCTGCCTCCCTTCAGTTCCTTCATTCCTCCCCCTCCTCCTGGTACCCCCCTCCCTGCCTCCCCCCTTCCCTGCCCCCCTGCCTCATCTCTAGCCAGGCTAACGTGGAGTCGTGAGTCACCCACCACCCCCGGTACCCCCCCCATGTCACTTCTACTCCCAGTCCCCTTCTACCCTTTCCACTCCATCCCCCCTCCCCTTCCAACCTCTTCCCCTTCCCCTCCCCGGACCCCCTCCACCCCTCTCACTCCCCCTCTACCCTCCCCCCATAGACCCCTTAGCCTCCCAATACCTTCCTTATACACCAGTCCTTTTATCCTGCAAGTACTTCAACCATTTTTTATCCCTTCACAATGTGTCCTCATTAGCAGCCCTGCTTCCACTCTGGCTCACTATCCATCATCTCTTCGCTCCTCTCCGCTGCATCTCCGGTAGTTTCCCTTGTTCTCTCCATGCCGCTCCCACTGCGTTCCCCCTTGCTGGGTCCTCCTCACTCTCTCCTGTGCCACTTTTGACCACTCAGCTCTGGCTTCCTCTGCTGGGCCTTCCATACCTGCCGCTTTAAGGGCAGACCAAACCGCCTTCAAGGTTTGCACTCTCCAAGTTCTGTCTCCCTTTGAAAAGGCCAGTCCGAACGTGTAGAGCCACAGATACCTCACCTCCTCTTTCCTGAGGGCTTTAGTAATTGGGGCCAACTCCCTCCTCCGCTGCAGGGTCCCCAAGGAGAGATCAGCAAATATGGCACCGAGTAGCCCTGCCACTTGAAGTTACTCAGTCCTCTCATTTTAGCTGCAATTTTCTCCTTTACTTTATAGTCCTTGAGGCATATAATTATGTCCCTGGGCTGGTTATTGCGTACCGGGCCCAGTGCCCTATGGGTTCTATCCAGCTGTATTCTCTCACCCATTTCCTCCTCACCTCCTTGCCTCAGGGCCTCCAGGCACACCGCCTCCGCTACTTTTGCACAGTCTCTAAATTCCCCCTCCTCGGGGACTCCTTTTATCCGCTGATTATTTCTCCTGGAACGATTCTCCAGATCCTCCAACTTCAATGTGATCTGATCTTTCCAACTCTCCTCTGCTTGTTGCTTCTCGAGCCACTCCTCTTGCTGCAGCTCTAGCGTTTCCAGGCGGTTTTCATGATCTCCCAGCCTGGCTGTTACCTCCCCCACCTCCTCCTTAAGCTTTTTCATAAGCTCCTCCAGCGCTGTTTTGGAAGCCTGCACCTCTGTCTTCACTTTGGTAAACCACTGCTTCAGCGCCTCTCTGGACACCGATGCCAGTCCACTAGGCTCCAAGTTGCTCTCTGCCCTCTCCATCTCCTTCGCACTCAGCTCCGCTTGTTCCCGCCGCGTGGCCTCTGCGCTCGCCATCTTGCCTTCCCCCGCCTGCGTAGTCGGCCCGCCACAGGCATACTCCCGCAGATCTGCTTTTTTTTCCATGTCGCCATGATCCCCTCTCTCCACGCTTTCAGCCACGCTGCTTTTCCTGCCTCTCTCCGTTAATTTGGGACATTTAAAGCTCTTTTTTCACTGGGGTCAGTCCGGAGTTCGCCGCTCACACAGTCATTCAAGTGGGTGACGTCACTTCCTCTCCCGATCACACTTTTTAAACCTGCTGACAGCCATCGAGGGAAAAAGGGCCCCTGTGAGGTCCAAGGACCGGACTGCTAGCTAAAAAGAAAAAAAGCGCGAACGCTAGTCACTAAGGACAAAAAACGAAAATTTGGACTGGACTCGATACCAGTATACCGAGCCGAGGCGAGAAGGGGAACCGGCGTCGAACTAGTCAGACAGAAAAGAATTTTCTGACTTTTAAACAGTTTTAAACACTTTTTTCGCGAGGGAATTTGGACAACGCCCGTTGGGCTCCATGGAAAAAAGGAGACCGAGCAAGATGGCACCCTTGGGCGGGAAGGGGACCGCGCATGCCTGATGCAATCCCAAAGGCTTTCTTAGAAACCTGGAGATTTGCTCCGCATGAGGGCTCCATCGGCGCCGACGTCACCCATATGTGAGGACTGACTTCCTGCTTATTCCTGGAGAATATAAGTTCCTACAGATGTACATAGGTTACCATAGATGTAAAATCATGGAGGTCACTATGTACTCATATAGTATATAGGTCTCTTTGTATATAAATTCGCCTGGGAATAATCCCCTGCATGCTCCCCTTTCCATCCTGTTCTATGTAAACTGTTCAAGTTACACTGTAAACCGCATTGATTGAAGGATAAGGCAGTATAAAAAACCTGTCAAATAAATAAAATAAAATGTTTCTCCTTTATTTGCGCCACAAGCCATGTTGTGCATTGAAGGAATGCAACAAAGGTGCATATTGTGCTCCTTTGTGCGCTCCTTCATGCGTCCTCCTTTATCTTTATTGCATAGCTTGATTGACCCGCTCAGGCAGTAGCGTCAGAGCGATTTACAAAATTACAAGGACTGTGAAATAGGGAAAAGAAAAGGAAATGCAACGCCATTAATTGACAGGACAGCAAGAGAAAGGGAAGAGAGGGGGAGCATTAAGAGAATAAGGGGGGGGGGGTTAAGAATATGAGCAGGGAGTGACAGCAGTAATGGAAGAAGAGAAGGCAGCAGGCATACCTAAGAGGGTGAGGAATTGGGGAGGCGGAAGGCCATCCGAAAGAGGTGGATTTTTAAAGGAGCTTTGAAACTGGTGAAAGAAGGTTCAGAGTGGAAAGTGACAGGGAGGGAATTCCACAAGCAGGACCCAGACAGAAAAAAGCTGATGCCCAAATGCACTCCAGGCGGGCAAGAGAGACAGAGAGAAGCACTAGATGGTGGTTAAGGATAGGGTACAGCAGGTGATGGGGAATGTGAAAGTGAAGCAGATTGGTGAGGTATTGGGGAGTGCCCATATGGATAGTTCTATGAATGAAAATGAGAATTTTATACTGTATTCTGAAGCAGACAGGGAGCCAATGGAGACAGATCAACAGAGGGGTGATGTGCCCAAATCTGGAGGAGCTTGTGAGGAAATATGCAGCTGTATTCTCTAAGAGTTGAAGCCTTTGTACTGTAATTGATATTGGGGAATACCAGTCAAGGCAAAATTACAATATTCAAGCCTTGAGGTTACCAGGGAAAAAAGTAGTACAGTCAGAGGAGTAGAGAGAAAAGGATGGACTGCACGGATTTGGCATAAGGAATAGAATGCACGGCGGGTAAGAGTCGAGATATGTTCTGCAAACGAGAGGGGGGTGACACCCAAGTACTGAAAGGAAGAATTTCAGAAATTACTGGAGCCAAGGAGTGTTTGTTCCGTCAGCTTCTCCTCTGCACTGCAGTGTTCCCATCTGACCATATATACTGCTCTGTTGTTTCTATGCAGGCTGACAATCTTCCTCTGTCTATCCCAGTACTCTGGGGTTGCCATGTGTTTCACCATCCCCAACCCTCTTCAACTCAGGTAAGACATCTTCTTGTCTTTCCCCCTGCCCCTCCCAGCTCATCATTCCCCTTCCCCTCCTTCTGTTAATCCTAGCTGCACATTCTCTTTTGCCCTCTTGAATGCCCATTCCATGGAGACACAAGTTCCATCTCATCAATGATCTGCTTGAGGTTTCCTCCTTTGACTTTCTCTGCCTCACGGAGACCTGGTTATCTGAGTCTGAACTAGTCTACCTTCACCAGTCCTGCCCTCCCGGTTACAACTTTGTCTTCACACTGTCCCAGACACTGTGGCGGGGGCCTGGCCTTGCTCTTTTCTTCAGCATATACTGCCACCCACCTTGATTCCTATGTATCCCCCATTCTCGTTCTTGCTTCCAAGGTCAGCAGGGCATAGGCCAATCCCTCCCTTACTGTTCTTCTGGTTTACCTGCCCCTCCGGTCTCCCTGAGGTCCCTTCAGGTTCTATATGATCTTGTTTCTTCTTACCTGCTGGATGCTTCTCCCCTTCTCCTTCTTGGGGATTTCAATGTCCACATCTCCTCCCCGACTGATTCCATTGCTCAGGATTTTCTTGATTTTCTGTCTGCATCTCATCTACAAACGCCACTGTCCCCACTCACACCGCTAGTCAGAAGCTGGACCTAGTAATTACGTCTGCCTCCTTGCCCGTTTCTTCTATGATTACCTCCTTTCCATAGACAGATCACTCCTTTGTTTCTCTTACCCTGGTTTGCCCCGACCTTCAGGGTCCCTCCTCCAGCTCCACAACTGTCAATGCCGTAACCTCCATTGCTTTTCTCCCAACTCTTGTGGCCCATTGTCCTCCCTTTCCCTCTGATTTTGAGCAGCACTGCTCTGATGATCTATTACTACTACTACTGAGCATTTCTTTAGCGCTACAAGACACACGCAGCACTGCACAGAAATATAAGAGACCGTCACTGCTCATCAGAACTTACAATCTAGTCATGACACAGTAGGTGTAGACATTGGATACATCTAGAGGGAATGGTAAGGAAACACAAAGGAGATCAGTTGAGTCAAGATCCGAAAGAGGCAGCAAAGAGGTGAGTTTTCAGCCTGGATTTGAAAAAGGCCAGAGAAGATGCCTGACATACAGACTCAGGTAGTTTGTTCCAGGCATAAGGAGCAGCAAGGTGAAAGGAGCGAAGTCTGGAGTTAGTAATAGAAGAGAAGGGCACAGATAGAAGGGATCTGCCAGAAGAGCAGAGTTTCCGGGGAAGAGTGTAGGGAGGTCCTCCTTTTTAATTCGACCACGTCATCCACCTTTGATTCCATCACTCCCCTTCGTTCTGTCACCTCCTCTCTACTTCTTGCCCCTGGTACCATCCGGGGCTCTGCCTCTTGAAGTGCCAGGTCTGCCAGCTAGAGCACCGCTGGTGCAAACATTGATCACAGAGTCTGCTCTCTTCCTTCTGGTCCACTTTGCAGTATTACTGCCCCACTGTCACTCAGGCAAAGAAGTCATATTATTCCGCTCTTGTGCGCAGAAATGCCGCCTCCTCTCGCCTCTTTCAGCTTCTTCATTGTCTCACCATTTCCCCCTTGCTCCCCCCCTCCTGCTGCACCATCCCTCTATCCTCAGGTTTTTGCTTTCATGGTCCATCAGAAAATTCTCACATTCAGTCTTCCTTGCCCCATCCCTCTGCTTCCCCTCCTCCTGGTCCTACACCCCCTCCCCTCAGCTACTCTTTCCACTTCCTCCAATCCAACCTACAGTGAGCTCTCCTGGGTCATTTCCTCTTCTTGCTCTACTGCTGCCCCTTCTGACCCCATGCCATATCAGTTATTCAAGCTTGTCAGCGCTTCCTTTCTCTTCCCCCTATCATTCATCATTGCCTCGTCTTTCTCCTCTGGCACCTTTCCCCCCTGCTGGAAAGAAGCCATTGTTCTGCCCATTCTCAAACCTGCTGCCACCAACCCTCTTGATCCACTTAATTAGTAGCCCAACTCGCTTCTATCCTTTCTTTCCAAGGTCGTTGAGCAGCTAGTTGCCCAGCAGTTACAAGATTTCTTCACTCGCTCTGGTGCTCTTCACCCCACACAACCTGGCTTTTGTCCCTACATGTCAACTGAGCACTCTTCTCGCTATTACAGATTACCTCCGCACCTCTCTTGATTCTCACCACCAGATTCTGCTCTTTTCTCTCGACCTTACTGTGGCCTTCGACTTGGTTAACCATTCTCTTCTTCTCTCACAGCTTTCCTCAATTGGTGTCAGGCTCTGCCTTTGCTAGGTTCCATCCTTACCTGTATAGTCGCTCCTACCGGGTTTCTTGGTCTTCTTTGCTTTCTGCTCTCCAGACCCTTCATTACAGTGTTCCCCAAGGTTCTGTTCTTGGCCCCATTCTTTTCAATGTCTATCTGGACCCTCTGGCTTTTCTGATCGCTTCCCTGGATATCATATTCTTCATTTATGCTGATGATATTCAACTCCTTTTTAGTTTCCCTGCTTACTCTCCATCTATTATTTCTCAAATCTCATCCAAACTCGACATTGTTGCTGATTGGCTCTCTGGTTACGGCCTTAAGCTTAACACATCTAAGACCGCATCTCTTCTCTTTGCAGATCCCGCTCTTCCTTAACCTTTGCTCCCCCCTTCCATTCATGGCACTCCCTGCCCCTTCCCTTCCAAGACACAGTTAGAATTCTTGGAATTTCCTTCAATTCATAAGAAGATAGGAACAAAAGATATGCCATACCGGGTCAGACCAAGGTCCATTAAGCCCAGTATCCTGTTTCCAACAGTGGCCAATCTAGGTCACAAGTACCTAGCAGTTTCCCCAAAAGACACAGGTTCCACAATGCTTGCATTGGGGCAAGCAGTGGATATCCCAGGTCCCCTTTAATAATGGTTTATGGGTGGAGGAAGTGACATCACCCGCTGCGATGGCTGCTTGAGCGGAAAGCTCCGGGGCAAACCCTGAATAAAAATGCAATAACGTCCCCCAAAGCGAGTGAACAGCGAGCCTAGGACCTTCGGGGAGGAGCGGAAAGGTGGCAGAGTATGGCAACCAAGAAGAAAAACGTGGACCTACGTGACTATGCTTTTGTGGGGTCAAGCGGCGGTGACGATGATAATAAAATGGCAGCAAATTACCCACAGCAGAAAGAATGCGCAGAGAAAGCTAGAAAGGGGAGCGCGATACTGGAGGGAGAACGTGCAGATGGATCCAACAGCCAGGTTTCAAGAGTGGAGCTTCGGGAATGGTTTGATGACCTAAAAATGGAGGTGCAGACAGCAAAAACAGCACTTAGTGAGCTCATGACTAGTACGAAGGAGGAAATCGAGGAATTAACGCACAGAATAGGAGACCATGAGAATCGATTCGAGGCTTTAGAACTGCAACAAGAGGAATTGGAAAGCAAAGTCAGCAAAAAGGAGGACTGGAAAGACCAAATGCAACTTAAACTGGAAGATCTAGAAAACAGATATAGGAGTAATAACCTCCGAATAAGGGGTGTCCCCAAGGATCTGGAGTTCCGTAACTGTGAAAAAGCGGCTGAGTCAGTCTGTTTGGGGGCCCTGCGGCAAGGGGGAGACACTGCACACAGAAGAAATAACAATAGACAGAGTGCATCAGGCCTTGGGACTGCAAAAGGCTAATAGGCCCAGAGACATAATAATCTGTTTGAAGGACTATAAAATGAAGGAATAAACAGCAGCAAAAATGAGGGGACTAAGTACCTTTCAGTGGTGGGGTACACGGTGGCCCTGCATGTGGATCTATCACCGGGGACATTGCAGAGAAGGAGAGCTCTGGCCCCCATAACTAAAGTTTTAAGGAATGAAGGGGTCGATACTGCTGGCTGCATTCTTTTGGCTTGGCATTTACTGGAGGTGAGAGATCATGGAGGATGCAGACGGTGGCAGCAGCGCTGGCAGTGTTAAAGGAAGCAGGCCTGGAAGATCAAGAAGCTGTGGCGCAAATGGAATGTGATAGGAGGGACCAGGATGGTGGGCAGAGAAATCAGCTGGAGCAGCAGCAGAGAGGGAAATGACCTCAGAAGGAAGGAGCCAGCAGAAAGCCACAGCAAAGGGGTGTAAAGCATTGACCAAATGGTGACATGGTTGGAACCAGAGCAGGAAGAGTGGAAAGAAATGCTGTAATCTAAATAAGGAACTAAGACTGTAACTTGGACAAAGGGGGTAGGTAGGTGAAAGCTGCAAATGGGGGCATGGACAGGGGTGTAAGGTAGAAAGGCCGCGTTGCAAAGTGAAGTATGACATCTGACTGGTTAAAAGGAAGGAGTGGGGGGGGGGAATTGGTGGTGTGGGAGAAGTTGATAAGTTAAAATGTTCTGCTAATTACGCTGTTTTCACTCCATAGGTCTAAGGAAGTCTAGATAGGGGGGACTTAGGCACTAGGGGGGGCAGTAGGAGGACGGGGGAAGGAGGGGGCGTGGGGAGGGGTAGGAGGGAGTAAGGGGTATAGGGATGGTAGGGGAGGCACTACTCTTTACATAGCCTCTGGATCTGGAAGCAGTTGGGGTATGGGAGGGAGAGGGGAAGAGGGAGCGGGAAGGAGGGGGGAAGGATTTAGGTGTGAGGGAGCAGAAAGGAAAAGGGAGCTGAGACAACTTACAATTCATAGTGGCTACAGTGAACACTAAGGGGTTACAAACATGGTGCAAGTGGCGCCTTTTGGAGCAGGAGGGTAATAGATTAAAGGCGGATGTATTGTGCATGCAGGAGACAATTGTGGGTGGGACAGGAAAAACTGGTCCCAAGAGTAATACTAGCTGGTCAAAGGGCATGTCTAAGGAAAGGGGGAGTAAGGATATTAGTTAGCGCACAATACCGGGATGCAGTGGTGGAGGAACAGAGAGATAAAAGGGGAAGGTGGATGGGGGTACGGCTGCAAGTTAAAGGAGAAGAGGTATGGATAATTGCAGTATGTATGGGCCCAATATGCAATGGGAAGAGTTTTATGAACGTATGACAAAAAAGAGCTAGAGGGCTTTGGAAAGGCCTCAATCATACAGGGAGGGGATTTCAATCTGACTATCAACCTGAGGCTGGATAACAGTGGGGAAGCCCTGAGAGGGAGAAGGAAAGAACGAAAATGTTTTTTACAATTTAAGGAACGCCTGGGGTTTGTAGATATGTGGAGATGTCGACATCCAGGGGAAAAGAAATATATGTTTTATTCCCATGTACATGGAACTTATAGCAGGTTGGATATGATTTGGGTAAGTGGAAAGTGAGCATTCAAAGTTGGGCAGACAGAGCAAGGCAGTATCACCTGGACCGATCATGCATTGGTCAGTGCCACTTTTGGAGGTTGAGGAGAAGGATGAAGGGGTTCAATTCTGGCAATTAAACGATGCCCTGCTGGAGGAGAAGAAATATGTTAAACACATCAGGAATGTCATACAAGAGTATCTGGTGCACAACTTGAATGGGGAAGTAACAGTAGGGACTGCCTGGGACGGATTGAAAGCAGTAGTAAGGGGGCATCTGATAACTACAGCAGCCCAGGAAAAGAGAAAGGCAGCTGGAGGCTAGGATAGCGGCATTGGAAGTGAGGCACTAGAGTGACAATAACCCCCAGGAGATTGCAGAGCTGGTAAAGCTAAGGTGGGAATTGAGTCAATTAAGAGCAAAAGAAATAGCATACAAATTGGCAATACTGAGGTAAGCCCATTTTGAAGGGGGAAATAGAATGGGGAGGATCTTGGCAAGCAGGTTGAAAGGAAAAAAAAAACAGATGTCATGTACTGGGGGAATTCGCAATCAGCAAGGAAAAATGGTGCACCAATCATCGGAGATTGGGAGAATATGCAAAGAATACTATGAGCAGCTATATAAAAGTGAAGTAAAAGGGATGGAGCAAAAGGGGGAGCAGTTTTTGAAAGATTGCCAACTACAGAAGGTAACGGAGGAGGCGGCAGAAGATCTAGGGAGGGACATAAGTGAGGAGGTGGTGCGTGCAGCTATCAGGACCCTTGAAATGGGGAAGGCACCAGGGTTGGATGGCTACACTGCTAAGTATTATATGATGCAAGATCAAATTACTGGTATCTTAACGAAGGTGTTTAATGAGATCCTACAGGGGGAAGCGCTACCAAAATCAATGGAAGAAGCAGGCATCATGATCTTGCCCAAACCGGGCAAAGACAGTACCACCTGTGCAGCGTATAGGCTTATATCGCTAATCAATATGGATACTAAAATCCTGGCTGCAGAAAGTGATCCCAAAGCTGGTTCATAAGGATCAGACAGGATTTATAAAGGGAAGGCAGGGGGGAGATAATATAAGGAAAATCTTGAATATCATTTGGTATTTGGGAAAGACAGGGGAAGAAGCAGTTTTTATAATGGTAGATGCCGAGAAGGCATTCGATAGGGTTGAATGGCAGTTCATGATAGAAGTTTTACGGAAAATGGGACTAGGAGAGAGGTTTGTGAGCTGGATTAGAGCGCTGTATAAGAGCCTACAGCCCGGATAAGAGTGAATGGGGGATACTCAGAGCTTTCAGCTAGGCAGAGGGACGCGTCAAGGCTGCCCCCTATCACCACTGTTATTTGCGCTGGTGATAGAGACCTTAGCGGAGTACGTTAGATGTCAGATAGACATAAAGGGGATTGAGGTGGTGGGACAGCAGACTAAAATTGCCTTGTTCGCGGATGATGTTATCTTTACCCTTAGCCAACCATTTACCAATCTACCAAACTTAATGGAGGCCATAGGCAGATACAGTGAGGTGGTGGGATATAAAATAAATATGAGTAAAACGGAAATACTAGGCTTCAATTTGCCAAAGGATCTAGAAGAGAGGCTGTGCGATGGATTCGCTTTTAAGTGGGTCCAAAAAAACCTTTAAATATCTGGGAATCCATTTGGGAAACACTCTAGACAACTTGCAGGCATGGAATTACAAGCCCTTGATAGAGAACTTGAATGATCTCGCTGGGGGGGGGGGGGGAGGGAGGGATTCATCTGTCTTGGTTAGGGCGCATAGCAGCAATTAAGATGAACATCTTACCAAGGATTTTGTTTCTATTTACAACACTACTTGTAGAGTTCCAAAAGGCTTTTATTTGGAATAGGAAGATACCAAAGGTAGAGAGGGGTACACTGTATAGGGTAAAGGATGAAGGGGGGCTAGGAGTGCCTTGCATAGCTCACTACTATGAAGTAGCACAAATGTGAGCCCTGTTTGCGTGGCGGGAGAGGGGAGATACACCTCAATGGGTCTACATGGAAAAAGAGAAGTGTGAGAGCTTAGAGGCAATGATGTGGGACATCTGGGGGGGAAGGACAGGGAGAGAGGACTGGAAACCCTCAGGACCTCACTATGCTGATTTAGAAGAAGTGGAAAACTTACCTCTCAGAGGGGAAGAAGGTCTCAAGGAGGACATACATTCAAAGAATAGGGGGCTTTATACCTGGGCGTGAGTGAGGAGTTTAAGGAATGGACCACTAAAGGTTTGATAAGGTTAGGCCAGGTACTGGTTCAGAGAGGGGAAGTCAAAGCATTTGCAGAAATTAAGGAGGCATACAGCCTGAAAGAAGCAGATCAGTATGCATATTTGCAATTAGGGTATTACTTGCAGCAACTTTTGAAGAGTGGCGAAGAAGGAAACGCTAAAATGGTCGTTATCTAAGCTTTATAGGATCCTCAACACAAAGCAAGGAAGTAAAATCGACTGCCAAGAGAGGTGGAAGAGAGAAACTGCAGGGCCCTGGGATGAGGGGAGGTGGGAAAGAATTTATGCACAAGAGCAAAGATTAACGTGGGGGACACCTTTCCTAGAGAACTGCATTAAAATAAGACTAAAAATGTTTTGGATGCCGGTCAAAATACAGTCCATCTTTAAATGAAAGCCCAGCGAGTGTTGGAAGGGATGTGGGGGACGATGTGACTTGTTGCATATGATTTGGGGATGTCCTAGGATACAAGAGCTCTGGAAAGAGGTGGCAAGGTTTTACAAAGAGGTTACACAGATTCAGATAACTGCAGGGACGGTAGCGTTTAATGAGGTGGGGGCAGGAGGGAATAATCAATTGAACACTTTCTTGGGGTACTATGTGATAGCAACACGCATGGCAATACTGAGGTGGTAGGAGAATAAAGAGACCCCAACGATAAAGGGGGTTATAAGCAAGATGGAGCATGTGTGGAGTATGAGCCTGGTGGGGCCTATCGACATAACCGGAAGCAAGCGCATGAGGCTTGGCATTGGTACGAGGAATGGTGTGAAAAAGTGATTCTGGAGTGGATGGGAAGATAATTAGTGAATAGTAGGGTGAATTAATGGAAGAGGGGGAGGGGAGGGGGAGGGGGAGGGGGGAGGGGCGTGGTATGATCCGGGAGGGAGGAGGGGGAGGATTGGGCAGGGAGGAGGAATTTAAGAGGGTAGTAAGGACCCCCCCCCCCCAGGGAATCATATAATGGAAGGTTGGGAATTCTGTGTATGAGGATAAGAGGGGGGGTAGGGCAGGGGAGTGAGTTACGCTATGCTGTATATAGTTGAGGTTTGCAGGTGGAAATGTCCAGAATACAGATTTTCTGGGTTATAAAACCAAAATACATGACTTACAAAAAAGGGGAAAAGAAAATAAACACACAATAATAGATTAGGGAGAAATGTAAGGCTTTAATATGATAGGATATAAATGCACCAAAAGCATGAGAGAAAATGGAGAATAGAACATAGTAAATGCAGCATAGTAGGGAATAGAGATAGGTCTTTAGAACTATATACATCAATAAGTTTTAAAAACAAATGTGCCGTCAAACTATCCCTATAATTTGAAAAAGAAACATGGAATGTATAAAGGAAGTGAAAGATTGTACATTCCAAGGTTGGTTTCAATGTTATATGAAGTATATTAATGATGTGTATTCATAAAAATTTAAATTACAAAAAAAAATGGTTTATGGACCTTTCCTCCAAACCTTTTTTAAACCCAGCTACACTAACAGCTTTTACTACATCCTCCGGTATCAAATTCCAGAGTTTGATTACATGTTGAGTGAAAAAATAATTTTCTCTTATTAGTCTTAAATAGGTTACCCTGTAGCTTCATTGCATGTCCCATAGTCTTTCTATATTCTGATGATGTAAACAATTGATCTATGTTTACCCGTTCCACTCCATTCATTCCCAGTTTTCCTTTTCTAATCACAATTCTTCTACTGTTCAATGCTGCTTCTTCATTATGTGCCAAATCCATTCTGTCGGTAAGCTTCTAGACCAATCTTCCATTCATCTGCTCTCCCTGGTTATCTCCTATCTCGACTATGTAAATTCTCTTTTATCCAGTGTTCCCCAGTAACAGATCTACCATCTCCAATTGATTCAAAACACTGCCATCAGACTCATTCACATGTCATCCCTCTCCTCGTCACTGAACACTGGCTTCCGGTTGCTTCTGTATAAAGTACAAACTCCTCTTCATACTCTCTGCTCCTCTTCATACTCTCTGCTCCTCTCCCCAACATCTCCTTCTGTTCTGTCTGCTTGGCAGTGGCACGTTCCTCCTCCCTTTGGAATTCTCTTCCCCCTGGCCTTCGCTCCCAACTCTCTTTCACCTTCTTCAAGTCCCAGCTAAAAACTCATTTCTTCCTTTTGGCTTTTCTTTCAGTTGGGTCTCTATGACCCCAGGTCTTCCTTCATCTGTTTTCTCCCCCCGCCCCCCGATTCTTCATCAGCAGGACCACCCATGGTATGTCTGTCTGTTCATCACCTAGATACCTGGCTATAGATGAGATATAAAATAAAATCAAACTAACTGTACAGCATACACAATCAGCTGCACAGCTCACAGGCAACAAATAAAGACAGCTACCAGCCTAGTCAAACCAGGTTAATACTTGTCAAAGCAATGACAACACATAGTAATCAGTGCAAATTCTCCCACCAAACCCAATTTCCATATCATAGACCAGCCCAGACAAGTAGGTTGTGCTCCCCTACCAGCACAATGGTGGAGACAAAGAAACAATGAAAAGTCAAGGTTTCAATGACATCATTCCTATGCCTCTATTCGCGTAGTATTTCTTTGTCTCCAGCAGACAGTGGATGGATTTTCTCCTCTCTGCAGAAAATTTAAGGACTGAGAGGAAATGAGATTGATTAAACGCTCGTGAACGACCACCTTCAGTGACTCTCTCACTTAAGCGCAACTTGGGAGGCTCCACTAGACTGCGTTTTTTTTTGGAGGGGAGAAAACTGGTTCAGCTCCACACTCTTATCATAAGGGCTTGTTGAGCAGCCACAAATTGGAAGGATCTAGAAGAGTGCAGCAGCCTCACACAACCTCAGCATCCCCTCCCCTCCTCCTTTGTATCCCCTACTCTCTCCCAAAGATTGCAAAAGGCTCTCAAAGGGATCTGCCTGCCAATCACCTCAAACGCAGTGTTGCAAAGCCAGTCAGTGAAACAGTTTAAGGGGAGTAGAGCTGAGCCTGGCACAGATTCTCTGCCTGGGGCTCTCGCAGCGAGTACAGCATAGTTACAAACAGGAACAGAAGTGAGGGACATCTTGAACAATTTTCAGAGAACTGTGTTCGTGAGACACTAGCTCAACTTAAAGTAGACAAAGCAATGGGACCGGATGGGATACACCCTAGAATACTGAGGGAACGTGGGGACATTCTAGCATATCCACTGACTGACCTTTTCAATGCCTCGGAGTCGGGAGTGGTGCCAAAGGACTGGAGAGAGGCTCATGTGGTGCCTTTACACAAAAGAGGAAGTAAGGATGTGGTTGAAAACTACAGGCCGGTTAGTTTAACTTCGGTGGCGAGTAAACTATTGGAAACGCTGCTGAAAGAGAAAATAGTGAGGTTTCTGGAGTACAGCGGATTACAGGATCCGAGGCAGCATGGATTTACCAGTGGCAGGTCTTGTCAGACAAATCTGATTTCTTTGACTGGGTGACCAGGGACCGAGGAAGAGCCCTAGATGTGGTATATTTAGATTTCAATAAAACCTTTGACACTGTTCCTCACAGGAGACTTATAAACAAACTGAGCATCCTAGGGATGGACCCTAAAGTTACTGCTTGGGTTAGAAATTGGTTGGGTGGGGGGCGAAAAAGAGTACAAGTATGGAGCTCACTCTGAGGAGAAGGATGCTACCAGTGGTGTGCCCCAGGGATCTGTCCTTGGTCCGATTCTTTAAAACATCTTTGTTAGTGATATAGCAGAAGCCTTTGACAAGGTCCCTCATCAGAGACTTTTGGCAAAACTAAAGAGTCATGGGATAGGAGGTAGTGTACTACTGTGGATCAGGAACTGGTTAAAAGATAGAAAGCAGAGGGTTGGGCTAAAAGGCCAATTTTCCCAATGGAGAAAGGTGAATAGTGGTGTACCCCAGGGATCTGTGCTGGGTCCGCTGCTTTTTGACATATTCATAAATGACCTTGAAAGTGGAATAACGAGTGAGGTTATTAAATTTGCAGATGACACAAAACTATTTAAAGTTGTTAAAACCCAAGAGGATTGTGGAAAATTGCAAGAGGATCTTGATAAATTGGAAGACTAGGCATCAAAATGGCAGATGAAATTTAATGTGGACAAGTGCAAAGTTATGCACCTAGGGAAGAACAACCCAAACTATGGTTACACGATGCAAGGTTTCACATTAGGAACCACCACCCAGGAAAAAGATTTAGGCGTCATTGTGGATAACATGTTAAAACCCTCGGCCCAGTGTGCAGTGGCAGCCAAGAGAGCAAATAGAATGCTAGGTATCATAAGGAAAGGAATGGAAAATAAAACAAAAGATATTATAATGCCTCTATACCGTTCCATGGTACGACCGCACCTTGAATATTGTGTGCAATTCTGGTCACCGTATCTCAAAAAGGACATAGCGTTATTAGAAAAAATACAGAGAAGAGCCACCAAATTGGTGAAGGGGATGGAAGGCTACTCCTATGAAGAGAGGCTAAGAAGGTTAGGGCTCTTTAGCCTGGAGAAGAGACGGCTGAGGGGAGATATGATAGAGGTCTATAAATTAATGAATGGAGTGGAACGGATAAACGTGGATCAATTGTTTACACTATCAGAATATAGGAAGACTAGGGGACATGTAATGAAGTTACAGGGTAAACTATTTAAGACAAATAAGAGAAAATATTTTTTCACTCAACGTGTAACCAAACTCTGGAATCTGTTACCGGAGGATGTAGTAAGGGCTGTTAGTATAGCTGGGTTTAAAAAAGGTTTGGACAAGTTCCTGGAGGAAAGGTCCATAAACCATTATTAAGAAGGGACCCAGGATATCAATGCTTGACCTAGTACAAGCATTGCAGAACCTGTGTCTTTTGGGGAAACTGCTAGGTACGTATGACCTAGATTGGCCACTGTTGGAAACAGGATACTGGGCTTGATGGACCTTGGTCTGACCCAGTATGGCATATCATGTTCTTATGTTCAGTTTGTACGGTTGCAGATAAGCAGTGCTAGGCTGCTGGGATGGCTTGATGACGTATGTATATGCTCCCTGGAATGTATAAAAGATGAACTGCCCTTTTTAACTGTTGGAATAAACTTACATGCTACTTATGTGTGAGTGTGTGTGTGTGTGTGTGTGTGTGTGTGTGTTTGTTCTCCTGGGATCCCAGAGAGAGAAGGTAAGGTAATTCCTCGGCCCAGAGGATTAACGGACGTCCCAGGGTAAGTGATATAAGTGCTCTAAAGGGAAAAGGACCCCATCCTTACAGAGTAGACACCCAGGAAGGGGTAGATAACATAAGAAATGTTAAATAAATAAAAATGAGGAGGGATCTAGCTAAGCTTGAAGAATGGTCTAGAATCTCGCAGCTGGGATTTAATGTTAAAAAATGTAATATCATGCATTTGGGCTGCAGCAATCCAAGGGAGCAATATAGTATAGGGGGTGAAGTACTTTTGTCCACTAAAGAAGAGCGGAACCTAGGCGTGGCTGTGTCTGATGATCTTAAAGTAGCTAAACAGGTAGAAAAGGCGACAGCAAAAGCTAGAAGGATGCTTGGGTGCATACGGAGAGGAATGGCTAGCAGAAAAAAAGGAGGTGATAGTGCCTCTGTATAAGTCTTTGGTGCGACCTCATTTGGAGTATAGTGTGCAATTCTGGAGACCGCACCTTCAAAAAGATGTGAACAGGATGGAGTCAGTGCAGAGGGTGGCTACTAAAATGATTAAGAACATAAGAACATAAGACATGCCCATACTGGGTCAGACTGAGGTCCATCAAGCACAGTATCCTGTTTCCAACAGTGGCCAATCTAGGTCATACTTACCTAGCAATATCCCCAAAAGACACAGGTTCCTCAATGCTTGTACTGGGTCAAGCATTGATATCCTGGGTCCCTTTTTAATAGTGGTTTATGGACCTTTCCTCCAGGAACTTGTCCAAACCTTTTTTAAACCCAGCTATACTAACAGCCCTTACTACATCCTCCGGTAACAGATTCCAGAGTTTGGTTACACGTTGAGTGAAAAAATATTTTCTCTTATTTGTCTTAAATAGTTTACCCTGTAACTTCATTACATGTCCCCTAGTCTTCCTATATTCTGATAGTGTAAACAATTGATCCACGTTTATCCGTTCCACTCCATTCATTAATTTATAGACCTCTATCATATCTTCCCTCAGCCGTCTCTTCTCCAGGCTAAAGAGCCCTAACCTTCTTAGCCTCTCTTCATAGGAGTAGCCTTCCATCCCCTTCACCAATTTGGTGGCTCTTCTCTGTACTTTTTCTAATAACGCTATGTCCTTTTTGAGATACGGTGACCAGAATTGCACACAATATTCAAGGTGCGGTCGTACCATGGAGCGATACAGAGGCATTATAATATCCTTTGTTTTATTTTCCATCCCTTTCCTTATGATACCTAGCATTCTATTTGCTTTCTTGGCTGCCACTGCACACTGGGTGGAGGGTTTTAACATGTTATCCACGATGACTCCTAAATTTTTTCCTGGGTGGTGGTTTCTAATGTGGAGCCTTGCATCGTGTAACTATAGTGTGGGTTGTTCTTTCCTAGGTGCATAACTTTGCACTTGTCCACATTAAATTTCATCTGCCATTTGGATGCCCAGTCTTCCAGTTTATCCAGATCCTCCTGCAGTTTTCCACAATCCTCTTGGGTTTTAACAGCTTTAAACAGTATTGTGTCATCTGCAAATTTGATAACCTCACTAGTTATTCCCATTTCCAGGTCATTTATGAATATGTCAAAAAGCAGCAGACCCAGTACAGATCCCTGGGGTACTCCACTATTCACCTTTTTTCCATTGGGAATATTGGCCATTTAGCCCTACCCTCTGCTTTCTATCTTTTAACCAGTTCCCGATCCACAATAGTACACTGCCTCCTATCCCATGACTTTTTAGCTTCGCCAAAAGTCTCTGATGGGGGACCTTGTCAAAAGCTTTCTGAAAGTCCAGATACACTATATCAACCGACTCACCTTTGTCTACCTGTTTATGCACACCTTCAAAAAAACATATCAGATTAGTAAGACAAGATCTTCCTTGTCTAAATCCATGCTGGCTGTCTCCCATTAGGCCATGACTATCTACATGCTGTGTAATTTTGTTCTTTATGATGGTTTCTACCATTTTCCCTGGTACTGACGTCAGGCTCACGGGTCTGTAATTTCTCGGGTCACCCCTGGAACCCTTTTTAAAAATTGGTGTTACGTTGGCGACCCTCCAATCTTCAGGTATTACAGATGATTTTAATGAAAGTTCACAGATTACCAATAGCAGGTCTGCAATCTCATATTTCAGTTCTTTCAACACTCTGGGATGTATACCATCCGGTCCAGGTGATTTGCTACAATTCAGTTTATCAAATAGTTGTAATATATCTTCCCGGTGTAGCGATATTTCTCTCAATTCCTCTGCAGTATCACCTTTAAATACCACTTCAGTCTTGGGTAACATCCCTACATCTTCCTCAGTAAAGACCGAAGCAAAGAATTCATTCAGTCTCTCTGCTATAGCCTTGTCTCCTCTTACTGCCCCTTTTACCCCTCTATCATCTAACGGTCCAATTGACTCTCTCACAGGCCTTTTGCTACGAATGTACTTGAAAAAGTCTTTATTTCGTGTTTTTGCTTCCGTAGCAAGTTTGTTCTCAAATTCCCGCTTTGCCTGCCTTATCAATGCTTTGCATTTAACTTGCCAGTGCTTGTGCTGTTTCCAGTTTTTCATCATTTGTCTCTTTTTTCCATTCCCTGAAGGTTGCTTTTTTGGCAGCAACAGCCTCTCTGACCTCACCTTTAAACCATGCTGGCAGTTTTTTGGACTTTTTTCCACTCTTCTTAATGCGTGGAATACAGCTGGTCTGGGCTTCGAGGATAGTAGTTTTAAATAACGCCCAAGCTTGCTGTAAGTCTTTAACCTTTGGAACCGCTCCTTTTAGTCTTTTCCTAACTATATTCCTCATTCTATCATAGGCTCCCTTTTGAAAGTTAAAAGGGATTAGTGGTCTTCATTATAAAGCATATGAGGACTGACTGAAGGATCTTAATATGTACACCTTAGAGGAAAGGCGGGATAGAGGTGATATGATTGAGATGTTTAAATACCTCCATGGCATAAATGTTCAGGGAGAGAGCCTCTTTCGATTGAAAGCAAGTTCTGCTACAAGGGGACATGGGATGAGGGTGAAGGGAGATAGATTCAGGAGTGATATGCACAAATATTTCTTTACGGAAAGAGTAGTGGATCCGTGGAATAGTCTCCCAGTGGAAGTGGTAGAGTTGAGGACAGTAACTGAATTTTAAAAAGCACGGGACAAACACAGAAGATCTCTAAAGGTAAAAAAGGGGACTGTTGTAGTTGCTGATATGGAAGGAGAGACTAGATAGGCCATGTGGTCTTTTTCTGTCATCATATTTCTATGTTTCTACTCACCTATAACAGGTGTTCTCCAGGGACAGCAGAAATCAGTCCTCACTTATGGGTGACATCGGCACCGACAGAGCCCACGCGGAGCAATTCCCCAGCTTTCAAAGAAAGCCTTTGTGATTGCTACCACGCATGCGTGGTCCTCTTCCCGCCCAAGGGTGCCATCTTACTCAGTCAGGTCCCTTAGCTCGAGCCCTACCAAGCAGATGGCAAGGGAAGCACAAAGATTCAGCAACTCATCAGGGGAGGCGGGAGGGTAGTGAGGACTGATCCCTGCTGTCCCTGGAGAACACCTGTTACAGATGAGTAACTATGCTTTCTCCAGGAACAAGCAGGAAGTCAGTCCTCACTTATGGGACTCTCCAGCTAGAGGCTACCGAGCCTGTAACCAAAAGAAAAAAATGCCTCCGTGAGGTCATGAGCAGAAGTCAATGCCCAGAGGAGCCCAAGTCTTTGGGTTCCAGGGGCGAAGCTCTCGGTAGCCAAGGAAGAAGGATCAGAGGGCAGGAGTTGCTTATACCCTGGCGGGACTCCCTCTCCAGGCAGTAGTGGACAGTGAAAGTGTTCGCTGAAGACCAGGTCGCAGCCCAGCAGATGTTCATTAGAGGCAATGAGCGCAGCGAAGCCACCGAAGCAGCCTTGGCTCGGATGCCGTGCGCGGTGACCCGCCAATCCAGCGGAGCGCCCGCCTTTACTTAGGCGAAGGCAATGCAGTCCGCCACCCAGATGGAGATGGTGCGCTTGGTGACCTGCCTGCCCCAGGTGATTGGGGTCTTAGGTGACAAAGAGCCGATCGGACTTGCGATGATCCTGGGTATGCTGCAGGTAGAAGGCAAGAGCCCTCTTGCAGTCGAGTGTATGAAAAATCGCCGATGCCTGGTCGGCATGCGGTCTTGGGAAGAAGGTCGGTAGGACTAACTCCTGGTTGAAATGAAAGTCCGAGACCACCTTCAGTAGGAACTTGGGATGTGTGTGGAGGACCACCCTGTTCCTGTAGAACCTGGTGTATGGAACCTCAGCCATGAGGGCCTGAAGTACGCTGACTCGGCGAGCCAAAGTCAAAGCCACCAGGAAGACGCCGAAGTGAGCACGTCGCCATCGGCTCGCTCGCGTGAGCTGCATCAGCACCACGTTGAGGTCCCACTCCGCCAGCAGAGGTCAGATGGGAGGCTTGGAAAGCAATAGACCTTGCATGAAGCGAGAGAACAAGGGCTGCCCCGAGAGGGGCTTTCCCTCGACGGGGAGGTGGTTCACCGAAATGGCGCTCAGGTGTATCCTGACCAAATTGGATTTCAGCCCTGCCTTCAAGAGGTGGAGAAGGTACTGGAGGATCCACCGGGTAAGAGCAGGAGAACAGGTCGATCTGAAGTTCGGAGCACCAGGTCAAGAAACGTTGCCACTTAAAGGCATACGCCCATCTCGTTGAGTCCTTTCTCGACGCAAGGAGGATCTCTTTGACGTCTTCCGGGAGATGCAGCGGAGCTAAGATGACTCGTTCAGCGACCAGGCTGTAAGGGACAGTGAGGCCAGGTTCGGGTGGAAAACCCGACCCTCCTCCTGTGTCAACAGGCCTGGGGCATAGCCCAGAGTAACTGGGGGCTCGGACGAGAACCGGAGCAGAAGCAGGAACCAAGGCTGTTGAGGCCACCAGGGGGCCACGAGGATCACCGAAGCACGGTCCCACTGAGCCTTGTGTAGGGTCCTCGCAATGAGAGGAGTGGGAGGGAACACGTAAAGAAGGCCAGAGGTCCAGCTCAAGAGGAACGCATCCGGGGCCGCCCTGCTCGGGTGCGGAACTGGGCTGCAGAAGCGAGGAAGCTGCGCGTTCACTGGACTGGTAAACAGGTCCATGGATGGGGTCCCCCACTGATGGAACAAGATGCCAGCGACCTCCGGATCCAAGCACCATTTGTGTGGGCGGAGGATCCTGCTGAGTTGTCCGCAAGGACATTCTCCTGGCCTGGGAGGTAGACCGCTCGCAGGGTCATCCCTCGGCGAGACGCAAAAGGAGCAAAGGAGGATCGCCTCTCGGCAGAGGAGGCATGATCCTGTTCCCCCCTCCTTGTTGATGTAAAACATGGCTATCCTGTTATCAGTCTGCATGAGCATTGACTCCCCCCTCAGATATCCCTCGAAGGTCCTCAGGGCCCATCGGACCACCCGAAGCTCGAGCAGGTTGATCTGCTGCCGAGACTCCTCGGGCGACCACTGCCCCTGAGTGCACAATGCACTGCAGTGGGCTCCCCACCCCAGTAGGGAAGTATCCGTCGTTAGGACGAGCTCATGCTGCGGGGTCAGGAAGGGCATTCCCTGAAGAAGACTTCGGGGGTCCCGCCACCAACTCAGGAAGTCATGAAGACTGTGGGAGACTCAGATAGGGTCTTTGAGGTGGCCGAAGGCCTGGCTTCATTGTGCCCTGAGGCACCACTGGGCTGTCCGCATGTGCATGGACATGGACGGTGGAGGCCATGTGTCCTAGAAGGTGCATGACCCGTGCCATAACCCAAGCCCTGCTCTGGACCTGGGCCGCCATGGTCTGGAGGCGGTCTGCCTGGTCCATGGGCAGGAAGGCAGGCGCTCGCTCCATTTCGAGGCGGGCACAGATGAACTCCAGAGTCCGCACCGGCTCAAAGTGGGACTTGGAGTAGATGACCACGAAGCCGAGGCATTTGAGGAGGATCATTCGCGCCGCCGCCAAGTGGGCTTCGTCAATCGAGGTCCCCGTGACGAGACAGTCGTCGAGGTAGGGGAAGACGGGTATGCCCTGCCGCCTGAGGGAGGCGGCAACCACGGAGAGACACTTCGTGAAAATCTGCGGTGCAGACGCTAGCCCGAAGGGGAGCACCCTGTACTGGTAGTGTTCCCCTTGCAACCTGAAGCGCAGATATTGCCTGTGTTGGGGGTGGATTAGGATGTGGGCGTAAACATCCTTGAGGTCCAAGGAGCATAGTCAATCATCCTGCTGGAGGAAGGGCAGCAGGATGCCAACATTTTGAACTTCTCCCGCACCAGGAACTTGTTTAAGTTCCAGATATCAAGGATGGGGCATAGGCCCCCCATCTTTTTCGAAACGAGAAAATAGCAGGAGTAAAACCCACAGCCTCAAAGCTGCAGCGGTACCTTCTCAACCGCCCATTGGGTGAGGAGGTTGGACAGCTCCTGCTGCAAGAAGGTCTGGTGTGAAAGGAGCCAAGTAGGTTCCGCTGGAGAGAAGGGAGGATTGCGCCTGTCCAGGTGTAGACGATATCCGTCTCGGATCACTCAGAGGACCCAGGTGTCCAATGTGATCGACATCCACTGCGGGGTGAAGATGGACGGGCGTTCCCCCACCGGCGGAAGTGCTGCCGGGGGGCAAGAGGCTATGTCGTTGAAGTCAAATCCCCTGCGCGGGTTGGGGTAGCGCCGGTTGTTGGGCCTTAGGTTCTTTAGGCTTGCGGTGGCTATGCACACTTCCCTTCCCCTGCGTGATGGGAGCTGGAGCGGGGGTGGGCAGGAAAGGAGAGTAACCCCAGTAGGGGTGCCCCTTCCTTTGGAAGAACGGCTTCTTTGTTTGCTGTTTCTTCCGAGGGAGGGAGGAGGTCTTACGCGAGAGATGGGTTTGGGTGACGAACTCCATTTCTATCTCAGTGGCCTTATCCTCCATAGGTTTGCCAAACAGCTGCTCGCCAAGGCAAGGGACGTCCAGGAGCTTCTCCTGGACCCACTGCTCCAGATCAGAGGACTGGAGCCACGCCTGGCGTCAGGCCCAGATGCCGGCTGCTGCCACTCGGGCAGAGGATTCAAATCAGTCATATGCAGCACGAGAGAGGTACTTTGAGCACTCCACGATGGATCTTAGGAGAGTTTGGAACCAGAGAAGGGGTTCACCCCTGAGGCCTGCAGAGAACCCACTGAGCTCTTTGGCGAGGTCATGTAGGAACATGCCCATATACAATTGGTATGCCTGGATGCGGCATGTGAACATGGACCCTTGATAGGCCTTGCGCTAAAGAGTGCAACTTGCTATTTTGCTTTCGCATCGCCAACTCCACTACCATGGAGGTGTGTGGGAGCTGGGTCTTCCTGAACCCCGGGCCCTGTTGGACCCTGTACATAGTGTTGAGGCGCTTGCTCACTATGGGGATCAAAGCAGTTGTCTCCCACATGTGGAGGAGCAACTTTGACAAAAGGGGAGGAACTGGAACAGTAAGAGACTCCTGAGGTGGGGACTTATACTGTAGAATATCAAGCTCTTCAGCTCGCGGCTCCTCTTCAGCTTGTGCAGCCAAGCTGAGGGCCCATGCTATGTCCAACACAAACACTAGAAATGATGTGTCCTCGGGCAGTGAACACCTTCGAGAGGCGGGCGGGGACGGGTCTGAAGGGACGTCCCTATGGACACGGGTCTCAGGGGAGGTATCCCCATCCGACTCCCAGTCCGAGAGATCCGAGAACGATTCCGACTCAGGCTGGTCGCCCCATCCAGAGGACGAGGCCCGCTTGGAGCCAGCCTTGGAGGATCTCACTCCCGAGGACCGGGAAGGCGAGTGACACTGACGCCGAAGACCCTCACAAGGCCCACGGCTTTCGTGGGTTTCCATGGCAAGTTTCGGTGTCCCTCTCGAGGGAACCTCGGTCTCAAGGAGCGGGCCAGCCATGCTGGGCATGAGCACCTGCTGGGCAGCTAAGGCGGCATAAACCCTGTGCTCTAGTGCCAGCATATGGGACTCCCACATGGATGTGGGTCCCTGCGACGCCAATATCAGGGTTACCGGGTCTGGCATGGAGGAGGAGAGGGGTCCTCACCAGGACTTCCCTCAGGAGATCGAGCGCCATCGCCGAATGCCTTCTTATCTGTACGAGATACCTTACGAGACTGCTCCTTATCCAACTCTCGGGAATGCCGAGGGGGGCTGAGCGACTGAGCGCTCACGCTTATCTGGAGCCCCCGACAATGGCTTTGAGGTCTTCTTCTTACGCCTCTCCACTTCAGGGGACCCCTGGTTAGAGTGTCACCGAGAGGGCAGGACCGAGGTGGGGGATCCCACCAGCAGAGGGATGACAGAGGGTGCCGCAGGGGATTCTGGGGCTACCTTCTGGAAAATGTCATCAGACGTCTGCTTACGACTTAGCAGGGCCTTGGAGTACATTTTCTTGCAAAGGGAGCAGAGCTCCGGGTCACGGTCGGCCCCAAGACACTGCAGACAGCAGTCGTGGGTGTCTGTGAGCGACATGTTTTTGGAGCATCTGTCACATTTCTTAAACCCAGTGCCATTGGGGCAAAAAAAGCCCCCGCTAGGTCGAAGACCTCTGCAGCCAGTGGTTGGGGAAAAAAGGGCGCGAAGCCCGCAGGAATAAACTTTTACAGAAAAAGACTCTCCTTGCTCAAGGAAAAACAGAGGAGGAAGACGGGTAGAGGACCGGTGCTACCGGAAAAAAACATAGGCCAGAGGCCAAAAACGAAACACTTTTTCCGAGGGACGAGAACATGCGTCCGAAGGGCTCCATGGAAAAAGGGAGACTGAGCAAGATGACACCTTTGGGCAGGAAGAGGACCATGCATGCGTGGCAGCAATCACGTTCTACCCAAGCAGCTCCAACATGCACTCCTTCCCTAGTGCCTGAAAAGCACACAACATAAAAGCAGTTAATGCATGCTTGTGAGAAGACATAGCCTTAGTGTGCGCTGTTGTGATACTTGCCCTAACTCTGTCTTCTTTCAGGAAACATTATTTGACCTGTGACAAGCGAGGTACCTCATCCCCGGATTCTGGACTCTGCTTTTCCTGCAGGGCAGCTTCTGAGTTGCCCATGGAGGACCTGCTTTCCCCCTCTCAGCCGGGGGACACAGTTGGTCCGACCTCGCCTGCCTCAGGGTGAGAGGTGATGGATAGCACTATGGGTATTTATTTATTTATTATTTAATGTTTTTTTATACTGCTTTATTATTTCAGTCAAAGCGGTTTACATTGTAACTTAAACTTAGTAATGTACATTAAACAGGGACATTGATAACTTGGAATTTTCTGAGGCAATGGAGGGTTAAGTGACTTGCCCAAGACCACAAGGAGTGCTAGTGGGAAATCAAACCCTGGCTTCATGATTCCCAAGCCAGTGCTTTAACCATTAGGCTACTCAGCTGGCCAGAGTCTCCAGTGACCATACTATGAGCCGCTCATTGTCCTCTAGGGGATCTGTGGCAGCTGTGCCCCCTGGTGTTGGGGAGTCTTGCCCAGATTGTCCTCCCTGGAATTCTTTTCGGTTTTGCAACAGGCCTGGTCTTTCTGGCATGGAAATTCAGACCCTGTGGCCTCTGGGTGCCCCCGAGCGCAGTGTTGTGTGGGGACAGCTGAAAGTGGAAGCCTTGTTTGATTACCTATGGCTAAGCATTCCCAGTGAGGGGCACTCCCTGAAGATGGGGAATAGCTGGGAGCTATCCAAGATGTTGACTATGACTCTGATGTGGATGACGAAGTGTTCTCATCTTTAGAAGATTATGCACAGGTCAGCGTGATCCACCTATTCCGTAAGATGGAGGGATGCCAGGGTCTCATCCTCCTTGAACTTGATGGATGCTTCCGGCATGGAGCAGGAGCCAAAAGGTACATGCACTCCTTCAAGAGGTGCAAAAATGTGTTCCCATTTCTGGATGTGATCAAGGATATGATCTGGTCAAAGTTGGACTTTCCTCTCTACCTAAAGGGTTAAGGGTACGTAAGAAGATCTATGCTCTTCCAGAGGAATGCATTGAGTGGGGTTTGGCATTCGGAAGGTGGATGCGCAGGACACAACAGTTACCAGACAGACCACCAATCCTGTGGAAGGCGGGTCAGCCTTAAAGGATTTTCTGGACCATAAGGTGGATTCCTTGTTGAGGAGCCATTCGCTTAGGTGGCAGCTATTCTGCAGCTGGCAGTATGTACAAGCCTGATGTCAAGCCCTGCTCCAGTAGATTCAGTCTCTTCCGCCGGATGATACTACCCTGATTTGGAGTCAGCTATGACCTTCTTTTTTGATGCCATGTATGACATGGTATGTTTGGCAGCCAGGGATGGTGCCCTGATGACCGTGTCATGGCGTTTGACTTGGCTCCAGCACTTGGCAGCAGACACATCCTCCAAAGCCCTGTTGGTCCAACTGGCTTTTAAGGGGAAGCTTCTGTTTGGAGACGATTTGGAGAAGCTGGTGAAGGACCTGGGTGAGACAAAATCTTACTACCTTCTGGAAGACAGGTTCAAGGGGCCTGTGAAGTGGGCTGGTGCCCCATCGCATCAGCCTCCGTCTGTCCACTAAAGGCGCGCTGGACAGATTTCCGGGAGTCTCATCATTATAGACCTGGAAAACCTTTCCTCCCTTCTGCTTCCGGGCCTCAGACTTGTTCTCAGTCCTTTCGTGAGCGCATGAGCCCAGGGACTCAGTTTCCTCCAGAAGAGGACCCTCCCAGGCTGCGCAATGGAGATTTGGAGGCTCATTCTCTGGTTCCTCTGGTTGGAGGCAGGCTTTGCCTTTTTTTTTTTTTTTGCAGGAATGGGCCTGGATCGCTGGATGCTAGACACCATTCCGTTCAGCTCTGCACTGGAATGCAAAGAGCTGATTCTGGATGTTTTCATCATTTCCCCTTGTGGGTCTCTAATAAAAAGTGTCGCTGTGCAGACCACCTTGGACATGTTGCTACACCTAAAGGTGGTGGTGCCCATCCCCCCCAGGTGAGCAGAACAAGGGTACATACTCCATCTATTTTGTGGTTCCAAAAAAGGATGGTTCCTTCTGGCCCATTCTAGACCTCAAGGGGGTCAACAAGCACTTGCATGTCCTGCGCTTCCGTATGGAAATCTTGCACTTTGTGATTTAAGCAGTGCACCAAGGAGAGTTATTGGCTTTTCTGGACCTGGCTGAGGCATATTTTCACATCCCGATCTGGGCGGATCAGCAGAAGTATCTGCATTTTGCCATGCTTGGTTCCTATCAGTTCGCCAACAGGAACCAGGCAAAGAGCGGAGGGCACAAAGACCACGGCCACACTGAAGTAGGTTGTCATAAAAATATTTTATTGAGGTCCCAGGAAATACTTTTTCACTGAAAGGGTGGTGGATGCTTGGAATGCCCTCCCGATGGAAGTGGTGGGGGCAAATACAGTGACGGAAATTCAAAATGCCATGGGACAGACACAGTGGATCCCTTTATAGCAGCAGGATTAAAATCAACATAACCTTAACTGTCTCCACTATCTCAACAAATAGGGTTGACCTGCACGGAGCAGTGGGCACACACCTAAACAAAGGCATGGAGAAGGGTGACCTGCAGGGAGTGGCAGGTGCACCTACTCTTGCCACCTTGCTGGGCAGACTAGATGGACTGATAGTAACATAGTATATGATGGCAGATAAAGACTATGTTACTATATACATTAGGTATAGTGTACATACCTGTTTCAACAATTATTTACATTGGTGGGCTATATACAATGTATGTACAAGATGAAGTTTGAGGAGGTGCTATTCTGTTTACTTGGGCTTGTGCTTTTTGTATGGGGGATTGTAGGAGGGGCCAAAATATTTGATGAACAGATGAGTTTTCATGTGTTTACAAAAGGTATAGGGCTCCGATATGTTTCTGACTGGGTCTGGGACAGTCTTCCAGATAGATGGTGCATATAGTTCAAAGGATCATGCACATGCTTGTTGGTTGGTTTTTGCTCTTGCATGATGGATAAGAGTGTTCTTTGTGGACCATCTTCTTGGTCTGTTGTGCCGTAGAGGATGTGCAAGTATAATGTGGGGTGGCAGTGGATAGCTTCGTGGGGCACAATGAGAATCTTGTACCTGATTCGGCTATCAAGGGTTAGCCAGTATAGGTGCTTAAGAATGGGTGTGATGTGGTCATGTTTCCCAGCTTCTTTTAGAATGCGTGTGGTAGTGTGTAGCGCTGTGCATAGGGGGAGTAGGGTGGATTGTGACAAACCTTGGTAGATGGAGTTACAATAGTCAAGGATGGGGAAGATTAGGGCATGAAGAGCAGAACAGAAATCTGGTGGTTCGAGGAGGTGGTACAGACATTGTAGGGTTCTGGCTTTGTGGTAAATTGTTCTGACGATTTTGAGAATTTGTGGAATGAAGGTGAGGTGTTGATCCAGGGAGGTGCCGAGGTATTAAATTTGATTTTATATTTTTATTTGGGTGTTTAAGATAAGGGAAGTTGGAGGAATGAAGGAGTTGTCTTTTGTGATAGAGCTTCTGATTTTTTGTAGTTGATTTTGAAGTTGTTGGTTGTTAGCCATTGTGAAATTTCATCGAAGCATCATAAGAGGGTTGTGAAGGTATTTATTTATTTATTTACATTTCTTCTATACCGCACTATTTGCGATCAGCGCGGTTTACATAAAACAAACAGTATCCGACAATAAACAAGAGTCTGGTCATTACAAATAACAGGAGCAATCAACTTGGATAACAGGGGAAACTATCTACATGTGCGGAAATTTGAATAGATAACTATGTACATGTGAGATGGGGATATTGTGCTTTGATCATTCATGGAGGTTGCTTTGTGTTGAAAGCGTAGTTACTCATCTGTAACAGGTGTTCTCCATGGACAGCAGGAATCAATCCTCACTTATGGGTGACATCGGCACCGACGGAGCCCGCGCAGAGCAATTCCCCAGCTTTCAAAGAAAGCCTTTGGGATTGCTACCACACATGTGTGGTCCTCTTCCCGCCCAAGGGTGCCATCTTGCTCAGTCAGGTCCCATAGCTCGAGCCCTACCAAGCAGATGGCAAGGGAAGGACAAAAATTCAGCAATTCATCAGGGGAGGCGGGAGGGTAGTGAGGACTGATCCTTGTTGTCCCTGGAGAACATCTGTTACAGGTGAATAACTATGTTTTCTCTAGGAACAAGCAGGAAGTCAGTCCTCACTTATGGGACTCCCTAGCTACAGGCTACCAAACCTGTAACCAAAAGAAAAAAATGCCTCCATGAGGCTGTAAGCAGAAGCCAAAGCCCGAAGGAGCCCGAGCCCTCGGGGCGAAGCCTTCGGTAGCCGTGAAGAAGGGACGGAGGGCAGGAGCTGCTTATACCCCGAACAGATTACAGAGTACAGCCTGACCGAAGGCACTGTCCTGGTGGGACTCCCTCTACAGGCAGTAGTGGGCGGCGAAGGTATTCGTAGAAGACCAGGTTGCCGCCCGGCAGGTGTCCATCATGGGCACGGAGCACAGCGAGGCCACAGAGGTCTCCTTGGCTCGGACTCCATGTGCAGTGACTCGATGATCCACAGGGACGCCCACATTCGCATGGGCGAACGCAATGCAGTCTGTCACCCACTCAAATAGAGAGGGTGCACTTGGTGACTGCTTGCCCCTGCCTATTGGGGTTGTAGGTCATGAACAGCCGGTCAGACTTGTGATGAGTCTGGGTATGCTGCAAGTAGAGGGCAAGGGCTCACTTGCAGTCGAGGGTGTGGAGAGCCGCCGATGCCTCATCGGCATGGGGCCTCGGGAAGAAGGCCGGGAGTACTATATCTTGGTTGAGATGAAAAGCTGACACGACCTTGGGTAAGAACTTAGGGTGTGTCCGGAGGACCACCCTGTTCCGATAAAACCTGGTGTAAGGGGCGCCAGCCATGAGCGCCTGAAGCTCACTGACTCGGTGAGCCGAGGTCAACGCCACCAGGAAGGCCACCTTCCAGGACAAGTGCCGGAGCGAACACGTCGCCATCGGCTCAAAGGGTGGACGAGTGAGCTGCGTGAGAACCACGTTCAAGTCCCATTCTGCTGGAGGGAGACGGATGGGCGGCTTGGATAACAGAAGACCCCGCATGAAGCGGGAGACTAGTGGCTACCCCGAGAGAGGTTTTCCCTCGATGGGGAGATGATTAGCCGATATGGCGCTCAAATGAACTCTAACAGAGTTCAACTTCAGCCCTTCTCTCGAGAGGTGGAGAAGGTACTATAGAACCCACCAAATCGGGCATGAGAATGGGTCGATCTGGTGCTCTGAGCACCAGACGGAGAAGCTCTTCCACTTAAAGGCGTAAACCCGCCTAGTGGAGTCCTTCCTCGAGGCAAGGAGGATTTCCTCAACCTCCTCCGGAAGGGCCAGAGAGGCTAGAGAGACCCGTTCAGCCACCAGGCCGTGAGGGATAGGGAGGGTAGGTTCGGGTGCAACACCCGACTCTCCTCCTGCGTCAGCAAGTCCCTGGCAGAGCCCAGGGGAATCGGAGGCTCCTCCAACAGTCGGAGCAGGAGTGGGAACCAAGGCTGCCGAGGCCACGAGGGGGCCACGAGAATCAGCGATGCCCTGTCCTGTTGAGCTTTGAACAGAGTCCTCGCAATGAGGGGGAAAGGAGGGAATGCATATAGGAGGCTGGACGACCAGTCCAGGAGAAATGCATCAGGACCCTCCCTGCCCGGGTGCGGTACCAGGCCGCAGAAGCGAGGAAGCTGAGTGTTCTGGGAGCTGGCGAGAGGTCCATCGCCGGAGTTCCCCAGCGCAGGAACAGCCAGCCTGCCACTCTGGGATCCAGGCGCCACTTGTGGGGGCGAAGAATTCTGCTGAGCCTGTCCGCCAGGCCATTCTCCTGACCCGGGAGGTACGTCGCCTTGAGGGACATCCTCCGCCGGGCGGCAAAAGAGCAGATGAGGACTGCTTCCCTGCAGAGGGGGCATGATCCCGTGCCCCCTTCTTGTTGATGTAAAACATTGCTACTCGGCTGTCGGTCTGCACCAGGACCGACTTCCTGCTGAGGACATCCTCGAAGGCCCTCAAGGCCCAATCGGATGGCCTGGAGCTCGAGCAGGTTTATCTGCTATTGAGCCTCCACAGGTGACCACTGCCTCTGCGTACAGAGAGAGCCACAATGGCCTCCCCACCCTAGCAGGGAGGCATCTGTGGTCAGAACTACATCATGCTGTGGGGCCTGGAAGAGTGATCCCCGCAGGTTGCGGGGGTTCTGCCACCAGTTCAGGGACAAAAAGAGGTCGGGAAGAACCCGGACGGAGTCCCTGAGGTGTCCGAGGGATTAGCTCCATTGACAGCAGAGACACCACTGGGCCATCCGCATGTGCTTGCGGGAGTGAGGAACCACATGCAAGGTCGAGGCCATGTGGCCCAAGAGACTAGCATGGACCGAGCGGTGACCCTCCAGGCACTTTGGACGTGAGCAGCCAGAGCCCAGAGGTGGTTGGAGCGATCCACCGGCAAGAAGGCCATGGCCTGCCGAGTATCGAGGCGTGCCCCGATGAACTAGAGAGCCTGTGCCGGCTCGAAGTGAGACTTTGGGTAGTTGACCAAAAACCCCAAGCTCTCCAAGAGGAGGACAGTGCGCAACATTGCCTGCCGGGCCTCCTTGACGGAGCCCATAATGAGCCAGTCATCGAGGTAAGGAAACACCGGTACGCCATGACGCCGAAGGTGAACGGCAGCCATGACAAGGCACTTCATGAAGACCTGAGGGGCAGATGCGAGACCGAAGGAGAGCACCCTGTACTGGAAGTACTCTCCCTGCACCCTGAAATGCAGATACTGCCTGTGTTGGGGGTGGATCAAGATATGGGCGTAAGCGTCCTTTAGATCCAAGGAGCATAGCCAGACGCCCTGCCGGAGGAAGGGCAGCAGCACACCAAGAGATAACATCTTGAATTTCTCCCACACCAGGAACTTGTTTAGTCTGCGGAGGTCGAGGATGGGCCGCAGACCCCCTGTCTTTTTCGGGATGAGGAAGTACCATGAATAAAAGCCCTGACCTCGAAGGTGGGGAGGGACCTTCTCAACTGCCCATTGGGCAAGGAGGGAGTGCAATTCCTGCTGCAGCAAAACCTGGTGGATGGGGGAGTCGAGGAGGCTCTGCCAGGAAGGAAGGGGGTGGAAGCCTGTCGAAGTGGAGGCAATAGCCCTCCCGGATGACCTAGAGGACCCAGGTGTCCGAGGTGATCGGCGCCTACGACGGGGCGAAGCAGGACAGGCGTCCCCCCATGGGCTGCCGTATCACCGGAGGGCGAGGGGCTATGCCGCTGGCATCAAAACCCCTGAGGGGGTTGCAGGGGGGCCGGCGTCTGGATCTTCGGGCCCTTTGCTTTACGATGACTTTGGCCGGGCAGGCTTGCGCAGGAGTGGTCGGCGTGGGAGTAGCCGGGTACGGCGGGTAGCCACGATACTGGAGATCTTTCCTGGGGAAGAAGGGCTTCTTGGCGGGCTGCTTCTTCCGAGGCAGGGTTAGAGGTCTTGCAGGAGAGATGGGTCCTCGTGACATACTCAGTCTTGATATCTACCGCCTTCTCCATCGGCTTACCAAAAGGTTGTTCGTCGAGGCAGGGCACGTCCAAGAACTTCTCCTGCACCCACTGCTCCAAATCTGAAGATTGGAGCCAAGCCTGGCAGCAGGCTCTGATGCCCACGGCCGCCACCCGAGCCGATGTCTCAAAACCATCATAGGAGGCTCGAGAGATATACTTAGAGCAATCGGCCACTGATTTCAACAGGGTGTGGAACCATTCAAGGGGCTCGCTCTCGAGGCCCAAGGAGAAATCTCTCAGTTCTTTTGCCAAGTCGCAGAGGAACATACCAATATATAGTTGGTATGCCTGGATGCGACAAGAGAGCATGGAACTTTGATAGGCTTTGCGGTCCAGGGCATCAAGGGCTCTCAATTCTCAGCCCGGCGGGACCGATGAATGGAACGTCGGACTCTTCTGCTTCCTCATGGCCGATTCCACCACCATTGAAGTGTGTGGAAGTTGGGTCTTTCGATAGCTTGGCTCTCACTGCACCTTGTACATTGTGTCAAAGCGCTTGCTCACAATGGGAACCGAGGCTGGGGCCTCCCACATACGGAGTAATAGCCGGGAGAGGATTGGTGGCACCGGAACGGTGGGGGATTCCCTGGGCAGGGCCTCGTACTGAATAAAATCGAGCTGCTCAGCACGAGGGTCCTCTTCGGCCTGGGTGACCAGGATGAGGGCCCGAGCCATGTCCCGAACACACACCAAAAAGGAGGTGTCCTTGGGTGGTCAATGCCGCTGGAGACCAGGTGGTGAGGGGTCCGACGGAAGATCCCGGTGGGTGCAGGTCTCCAGGGATGTGTCCCCATCAGATTCCCAATCTGAGAAATCGGTCGAGGGATCTGAGCTGGGCGGTTCGCCCTGTCTGATGTCCAGCAGCCTGGAGCTGGAGGCCCTGGACGATCTTGCCCCCAAAGAATGGAAGAGCGAGCGAGACCGAAGTCGAGGACCCTCACGAGGCCCGTGGATCTCAGGGGTTTCTTGGATGGATTTGTGTGTCCCACGTGAAGGACCTGCGGGGTCTCTGGGCGCAGGTCAGCAAAGCTGGCCGTGAGCACCTGCTGGGAAGCAATTAACGCAGAAACGCTGCATTCCAGCACCAGCATATAGGATTCCCATGCAGGCGTGGGGACCTGGGACGCCGACACCGGGGTCACCGGGTCAGGTGTCGAGGAGAGGGGGTCCTCACCGGGACGGCCCTCAGGAGACTGGGTGCCTTCGCCGGAGGCCTCCGTTTCTCTGCGAGGTACCTTGCGGGGCTGCTCCTTGTCAGACTCTCAGGAACATTAAAGGGGGCTAAGCGACCGGGTGCGGGAGTGCTCACACTTGTTGGGGGCCCCAGACAGCGACGTCAAGGCTGCCTTCTTTTTGCGCCGTTCCACCTCAGGGGACCCCTGGTCGAGTGTTGTCTGGAACGTGGCACCGCAGAGGGAGAACCCACCAGAGGGGAGATGACCGAGGGTGCCACCGGAGACTCTGAGGCGGCCTTTCGAAAAATGTCTTCTGCTTACAGCTGAACAGGGCCTTAGAGGACATTCTCTTGCAGAGCGAACAGAGCTCTGGGCCATGGTCGGCTCCCAGACACCTTGGACAAGTCATGAGTGTCCATAAGCGACATGTTCCTAGAGCAACTATCGCATTTTTTAAACCCAGTGGCCATGGGGGAAAAACAGCCCCTGCGAGGTCGAAGACCCACGCGGACAGCAGTTGGGAAGAAAAAAAGGGCGTGAAGCCTGGGAGAAATATTTGTAGAAAAGGTATCCCCCGTAAGCTCCAAAAGAGAGCAAGGGGAGGACGGGTAGAGGACCGGTGCAACCGGAAAAAGAAATAAGAGCCTGTTAAGACGAGGAAAATCAAACGTTTTCCAAGGGACGAGGATGTGCATCCGAAGGGCTCTGTGGAAAAAGGGAGACTGAGCAAGATGGCACCCTTGGGCGGGAAGAGAACCACGCATGCGTGGTAGCAATCCCAAAGGCTTTCTTTGAAAGCTGGGGAATTGCTCTGCGCAGGCTCCGTCGGTGCCGACGTCACCTATAAATGAGGACTGACTTCCTGCTTGTTCCTGGCTATATATAATGTCGTCGTCAGCATAGATATGGAAGTTGACATTGTGGGATCTGATGACAGAGCAGAGTAGTTGTAGGTAGATGTTGAAGAGGAGTGATAAGGCGTACCCCAAGGATCCACCCTGAGTTTGTCAGTAGGAGGTGGATAAATTGGTTCCAATTTTTATTTGTTGATGTCTGTTGGTCAGGTAAGACTTTAACCATTGTAGTGCAGTGTTCTGGATGCCAGTGGATCATAGACATTGGAGAAGGGTGTTGTGATTGATCCCTGTGTGCCCCAGGGATCTGTCCTTGGTCCGATTCTTTTTAACATCTTTGTTAGTGATATAGCGGAAGGGCTGTCAGGTAAGGTTTGCCTCTTTGCGGATGATACCAAAATCTGCAATAGAGTAGACACCCAGGAAGGTGTAGATAACATGAAGAGGGATCTAGCTAAGCTTGACAAATGGTCTAGAATTTGGCAGCTGGGATTTAATGTTAAAAAATGTAAGGTCATGCATTTGGGCTGCAGCAATCCAAGGGAGCAATACAGTATAGGAGGTGAAGTACTTTTGTCCACTAAAGAAGAGCGGGACCTAGGCGTGGTTGTGTCTGATGATCTTAAAGTAGCTAAACAGGTAGAAAAGGCGACGGCAAAAGCTAGAAGGATGCTTGGGTGCATACGGAGAGGAATGACTAGCAGAAAAAAGGAGGTGATAATGCCTCTGTATAAGTCTTTGGTGCGACCTCATTTGGAGTATGGTGTGCAATTCTGGAGACCGCACCTTCAAAAGGATGTGAACAGGATGGAGTCGGTGCAGAGGGTTGCTACTAAAATGATTAATGGGCTTCATTATAAAGCATATGAGGACAGACGTAAGGATCTTAATATGTACACCTTAGAGGAAAGGCGGGATAGAGGTGATATGATTGAGATGTTTAAATACCTCCGTGGCATAAATGTTCAGGGAGAGAGCCTCTTTCAATTGAAAGCAAGTTCTGCTACGAGGGGACATGGGATGAGGGTGAAGGGAGATAGATTCAGGAGTGATATGCGGAAATATTTCTTTACGGAAAGAGTAGTGGATCCGTGGAAAAGTCTCCCAGTGGAGGTGGTAGAGATGAGGACAGTAACTGAATTCAAAAAAGCATGGGACCAACACAGAGGATCTCTAAAGGTAAAAAGTGGACTGTTGTAGTTGTGTTATGGAAGGACAGACTAGATGGGCCTTGTGGTCTTTTTCTGTCATCATGTTTCTATGTTTCTATGTGACAGTATCAAATGTGACAGATATGTCAAGGAAGATCATAATGTATCCTTGTTTGGTGTTCTGAATTCCTTTTATTATGATGTTTATGAGGGAGACCATCAGTGTTTCTACTCCATGGAGGGGCTGAAATCCATGTTGATGGGAGGGCATTTCTGTTGATGTGGTCTTGGAGCTGTAGTTGTATGGCTCTCTCTATGATTTTGGTTATGAAAGGGAGGCTGGCAATTGGTCTATAGATGTGGGGGTGAGAGGAGTTGCGGTTGGGGTTTTTGAGGGTGGGGCACATTTATTTATTTATTTAAAGGTATGGAGGATAATTTCAGGCAGTCAGGCATTTGTCCTTGTTGCAGTACTGATTGCGTAATTTTTGAAAGCATGGGGCTGATATCTTGTTAGAGTACTTTGATCCATCCTACTGGGAATGGTTCGAGGGGGGGGTTGTTGGGTTCAGTGAGGATATGATAGTCTCTATGTTGCTTTTGTTGATGGGGTCATAGCTGGACCATGTGGAGGGGGGGGTGAAGATTGTAGTGGCTGACTAGAAATTGCAGGCTGATGTTGAGGTCCGTGGTGTTGCTGAACAGGGGGTTTGTGAGTTGTCTGATTATGTCAAATAATTCTCTGGGGCGATTTAGAGAGCTACTGATTAGCTTTAGTGTGATATGCGCGCTTGGCATTGTCAGTTGCGGTGCAACAGTCGTTGATAAGTTTCATGTAAATAGTACTATTGGAGCTGGGTTTTCAGTCTTCAGAGGTTGGGGATGTACCAGGGAGTTTTCCGGTATTCCAGTTGGCTATGAGGATGTCAGAGTCCATTGTTTCAGTGTCCATCTGGGGGAGGATGTCGCTAATGAATTTGTCCTTGTCAAGCGGTTTAAATCGTTTGTTTGTGGGTGGGTGATCTGGTTTGTTGAGGCATTGATGGGAAGTGAGAATGTGATCAGAGTGTGGTCTGACCACAGTACTGGGTGGGTTTGTATTGAGTGTGGGGTGCATGTGTGTGCTTGGATGATCTGGGTGAGGTCCATGGTTGCCATGGCTTCCAGGAAAGAAGCAGCGTGTTTGGGTTGGACTGATGGAGGTTAAAATCACCCAGGATGAGGAGGTCCTTGGCTGATTTGGTGTTTTCCAGTACTTTTTCTAGTATGTTAGATAGATTTGTGGTTGAGGCAGTTGGTGTTCTGTAGGTAAGGCAGATGGCGAGTTGCTTGCTGGTTATGGTCAGAGTGTCAGTGTCCTCTGTGCTGTCGATTGAATGGTATTGAAAGTGGAGATGAGATATGGCCAGGATTCACACTCCTCCTCCTCTGCGGTGTGATCGAGGGCAGTGGAAGAGGCTGCAATCATCAGTTCTGCAGATAATATCCAGATGGTGTGTTGAGGGGAGGTCTTTGATGATGGGGACTTTATTCCTCACTGAGCAGGCATTTATGAGCGCACATTGGAGAGTTTGTGTGATTGTGGTGAGAGTTGGGGTTGGTTGTGCATGTGTTTAGGCTGACAGGATGGTAGGACTAACATTTGAGGACAGCCTCTCAGACCACGGCAGCTCATCTACATCTGCAGTGGGTATGATCCATTGCCATTATGGTCCTTGCCTAAGGGCCGCGCCCAAGGGCCCTTTGGCATGGCCCTTAGGAACAGGCGTGCTTCGGTGGTGATTTGAATTTGAAGGAGCCTGCACACTAGAGTGATTTAGGCAGCATGGGAGAAGCTTACCTCCATACTGTAGGTCCCAAAGTGTCCTTTGTTGTGCTGAGGCTGTGATGGCGGGTCCGGGTGAGCAAAATTGATCGGGAGACAAATGTGTGAGTGGGTGTGCGAGTGTGTAAAGCTGCTTCTCCTCTGTCTCCAAGATATGGAAGGTGACATTTTACTTACAAATTAATGTCCTTTCCTTGAATCCTGCACTAGATCAGTCCAGGGCCCGCCCCTGAAACTTTGTTCTGCACTTCCGCTGCAGTACCCTTGGGTCCACTATGATTTTTTATACTTGGCTCTGCAGGTTCATCTTCTACTGACAGCCTTCTGTTTAGCTTTCCTGTATATGTTTATGTTATGTTTATTTTTATTACACTTGATATATCGTCCTTTATAACATCAGCGCAGTGTACAATCAAAAAGAGTAAAAGGTGGCCGAAGGCCTGAAAAGGAAAGGAAGCGTAGTTACTCACCTGTAACAGGTGTTCTCCAGGAGCAGCAGGAATCAGTCCTCACATATGGGTGACGTCGGCGCCAACGGAGCCCTCGCGGAGCAATTTTCCCCAGCTTTCAAAGAAAGCCTTTGGGAATTGCAGCGCGCATGCGCGGTCCTCTTCCCGCCCAAGGGTGCCATCTTGCTCAGTCAGATGACATAGCTAAAAGACAGCAAAAATTAGCAAAAACGAAATCATATAACTGCAACTCCAAGGGGAGGAGGGAGGGTTGTGAGGACTGATTCCTGCTGCTCCTGGAGAACACCTGTTACAGGTGAGTAACTACGCTTCCTTTCCTTTTCAGGCCTACGGCCACCTTTTACTCTTTTTGATTGTACACTGCGCTGATGTTATAAAGGATGTTATAAAGGACTACGCTTTCTCCAGGACCAAGCAGGAAGTCAGTCCTCACATATGGGACTCCCAAGCTTAAGGCTAACGGAGACCCTAAGCACAAAAATAAGCTCCCTCAAGGTCAGTAGCACAGAAGGAAGGAATCTTCTCTGAGTATGTCTCCAACCGGTAGCCCAACAACCGGGACGGAGGGTAGGAGTTGCCTATACCTCGAAGAGGTTACGGAGGACTGCCTGTCCGAAAGCACTGTCCCTGTGGGACTCCCTCTCCAGGCAGTAATGGGCTGCAAAAGTCTGGCTTGAAGACCAAGTAGCGGCCCGGCCGATGTCTGCCAATGGAACAGAGCGGAGGTAAGCTACCGACGTAGCCTTCGCCCGAACACGATGAGCTGTGACTCTACCGTCCAGCACGAGGCCGGCTGCCTCGTAAGCCCAAGCGATACAGTCCGCAATCCAGATGGACAGAGTACGCTTGGAGACAAGGAGCCCCAACTTGTTGGGGTTATAAGACACGAAGAGCTGAACAGCCTTTCGGTGCTCCCGCGTACGGTCAAGGTAGAAGGTCAACGCCCTTCTACAGTCCAGGGTATGCAGGACCATTTCAGCTCGGCTGGAGTGTGGCCTGGGAAAGTAGGTCGGAAGTACCACCTCCTGGTTGATGTGAAAAGGGGAAACCACTTTGGGAAGAAATTTAGGGTGAGTCCGTAGGACTACCCGGTTCTTGTAGAACCTAGTGTAAGGAGGATCAGAAACCAGGGCCTGCAGCTCACTAACGCGTCTAGCAGAAGTGAGGGCTACCAAGAACAAGGTTTTCCATGAAAGAAAACGTAGCGGACAGGTAGCCATAGGCTCAAAGGGTGGACAGGTAATCCGCTGCAAAACCACATTAAGATCCCAGTCCGGGGCTGGCGGGCGCAAAGGTGGCTTAAGGAGAAGGAGGCCTCTGAGAAACTGAGCCACCAGAGGGTGGCTGGAAAGAGGTCTACCATCCACCGGCATGTGATGCGCAGAAAGAGCACTGAGGTGGACCTTGACCGAGTTGGACTTAAGTCCAAGGTTAGAGAGAGAGAGAGCAAGTATTGCAAGACCACTGATGCTGAACAGGAGAAAGGATCCTGAGACTGCTGAGTACACCAGATGGAGAACCGACGCCACTTGAGAGCGTAGGCCCTTCGGGTGGAGGGCCTCCTGGAGGCCAAGACGACCTCCTCCACATCTGGAGGTAGCTGCAGAGGAGCAAGGACTACCCTTTCAGCAGCCAGGCCATCAGATGAAGGGACCGGAGATTGGGGTGTAGGAGAGTCCCCTGATCCTGCGACAGAAGGTCGGGCTGAAATCCCAGTGGAAGAGGAGTGTCTACCGCTAACTGCATCAGAAGCGGGAACCAAGGTTGTCTCGGCCATCGGGGAGCCACTAGGATCATCGATGCTTTGTCTCTGAGAACCTTGAAGAGCGTCCGAGACACCAGTGGCATGGAAGGAAAGGCATACAAGAGGCCGGTGGACCATGGAATTAGAAAAGCATCCGCCGCTACCCGGAGAGGATGCGGCTGTCGAGAGCAGAATCTGGGCAGCTGCCGGTTCAGAGGACTGGCAAACAGATCCATGGTGGGGAGGCCCCACTTGAGAAAGATCCGCTGAACCACCAGCGGATCCAACCTCCACTCGTGTGGCTGGAGGATCCTGCTGAGCTTGTCGGACAGGTAATTTTCTTGACCTGGGAGATAGACAGCCCTGAGGAGGTTGCCCTGGCGGACTGCCCAAGAGCATAGCCGTTGCGCCTCCTGACAGAGGAGGAAGGAGCCTGTTCCGCCTTGTTTGTTTACGTAGAACATGGCAACCTGGTTGTCCGTCTGTATCAGCAGCGACTGGTGGGACACCAGGTGAGAGAAGGCTTTGAGCGCTAGGCGGATGGCTCTGAGCTCCAGGAAGTTTATCTGTTGAGCAGACTCCCAAGGAGTCCAGAGTCCTTGAGTACATGACCCTTGGCAATGTGCTCCCCAACCCAGGAGGGAAGCATCGGTCGTTAGGACCTGAGAATGCAGAGGGGACTGAAAAGCCACTCCTAGCACTAGGTTGGGTAGATGAAGCCACCATCGCAGAGAGGAGACCAGCTGGTCGGAGATCTGCACAGAGTCCGCTAGGCTCCCCGTGGCCTGATGCCATTGATTGCGAAGGCACCACTGAGCAGGACGCATGTTCAGTCGGGCATTGGGGGTCACATGGACCGTGGAAGCCATATGGCCGAGCAGTCGCAGAAAGTGCCTGGCTGAGACCAGTGCATTGCTGTGAAAGTGGCCGGCGAGATCCATGAGCCGCTTGGCCCTGTCCAGAGGGAGGAAGGCCCACGCCTGAAGTGTGTCCAACCTGGCGCCGATGAACTCGAGATTTTGAGAGGGGAGCAAAGTGGACTTTGCGAAGTTTATGACAAAACCCAAGTGCTGGAGCAGAGCCACAGTGCGATGAGTGGCTTGAGTGGCCTCTGGTGAAGATGGGGCCCTGATGAGCCAGTCGTCCAGGTATGGGAACACAAACAGACCTTGAAGTCTCAGATAAGCCGCCACCACTGCGAGGCATTTGGTGAACACCCTGGGTGCGGAGGATAGGCCAAAGGGCAGCACTCTGTACTGGTAATGATTTCCTCCCACAACAAATCTGAGATATTGTCTGTGGTCCGGATGAATGAGGATACGAGTATACGCATCTTTCAGATCCAAGGAGCATAGCCAGTCTCCCTGCTGGAGGTAGGGCAGCAGGATTCCAAGGGTAAGCATCTTGAACTTTTCCTTTGCAAGGAACTTGTTGAGGTTTCGCAAGTCCAGGATGGGTCTGAGGCCTCCTGTTCTTTTTGGAATCAGGAAGTACCTGGAGTAAAACCCTTGGCCCCTCAGGTGGTGGGGCACCGGTTCCACGGCTCGTTCTTGAACAAGACTTTCTAACTCCTGAAGGAGTAAGTCCCTGTGCAAAGGTAGTCTGGGAGGCTCCCCTGGAAAGTAGGAGGGAGGTACCTGGTGAAAGTGAAGAAGATAGCCCTTTTGAACTATGTGAAGTACCCAGGTATCTGTGGTGATGTTGGACCACCTTTGGGCAAAGTGGACCAGCCGGCCTCCTGTGCTGAGAGAAACCAGCTGAGGGGGAGAGGCTATACTGAGGAAGTCAAAAACCCCCACCCTGCTGAGCAGGGGCCGGTGGTGCAGGCTTGGGGGCTTGCTGCCTACGGGACCCATTACCCCGTCCCTTGGCCTGCTTTCCCTGTGGGGGAGCTGCTGAGGCCTGATACTGAGGGTAGTATTTATAGGCAGCACCTTTCCTCGGGTAAAAGGGCTTTTTCCCCGAGGCCTTCTTCTTTTGAGAAGGGGCAGAGGTCTTCCTTGAGAGACGAGTTCTGGTGAGAGTCTCCGTCTCGATTTGTGCAGCCTTCTCATCCATGGGCTTGCCAAAGAGGCTATCACCTCGGCAGGGGACATCGACCAACTTGTCCTGTACCCAGGGCTCGAGGTCGGAAGTCTGAAGCCAAGCCTGGCGGCGTCCACCGATGCCGGCCGCAGCTACTCGAGCCGAAGCCTCAAAACCATCATAGGCTGCTCGAGAAATAAACTTGGAGCACTCCCGAATACCAGTAGACAAGGTTTGGAACCTCTGCAAAGGTTCGTCGGAGAGACCAGCAGAGAACCCGGCTATTTCTTTAGCCAGGTCTCGGAGATACATGCCCATGTAGAGCTGGTAAGTCTGGACTCGACAAGCAAGCATAGAGCCCTGGAAGCACTTCCTACCGAGGGCATCCAGGCTTCGGGCTTCCCTACCAGGGGGCACCGAGGAGTGCATTTTTTGACTCTTAAGTCTATGCATGGCCGATTCCACCACCATGGAATGGTGCGGTAGTTGTGCCTTTTGGAAGCCGGGGCTCTTGCGGACTCGATAAATGGAATCGACCCGCTTGCTTAATACCGGCGACGACGCCGGGCTCTCCCACATGCGGAAGAGAAGTCGTTCCAGCATCGGAGGAACCGGTACAATAAAGGCCTCCTTCGGGGGAGAGTCATATTGGAGGGCATCGAGTTCTTCGACTCGAGGCTCCTCCTCGGGATCCGCGGGGAAGGCCAAGGCCTTGGCCATATCCCTCACGAAGTTCGAGAACCGGGTATCCTCCGGGGGGGGGACCGTCTCCGAGGTTCGGACTCGGGGGAGTCCGAAGGGACACACCGAGTTCGAAAGGAACCAGGTGACTCTTCGTCCTCAGATTCCCAGGCCGACTCCTCGGAGGAGGAGTCGAGCGTCTCCGGTCGGGCGGGCACCGATGCTATCCGCTCAGACGCCGAGGGAGTCGGCGTCGACGACCTCGGTCCCGAACGGGAGGCCGAAGGAGACCTCGACCGAGGATCGACTCGAGCCCTCATGGACTCGAGGATCGGCTCGGTCTCCGGGGTCGATTTGGAGGTCGACGTCCCGGCGGTCAGGGCAGAAACACCGGCGAGGCCAGCGATCAATACCCGCTGCTGGTCCATGAAGGCAGTCAGACTGCTCTCCAAGGCCGTCAACCTGAGTCCGAGCTCAGGAGACACAGCAGCCCCCGACTCGGGCTCCGACGGCGTCGGGCCCGACGTCGGGTCCTTCGGAGGCGAGTCAACGAGGACAACAGTACTCACGTGAGCGGGCAAGTCCACCTCGAGGATGTTTTGACGGCCTCTCCATCTCCGAGGACCCGGGACGGGAATTGGGGCTATGCGACCTGGCCCTAGAGGAACCAGGAGCGTCCACCGATCCCGCCCTCGCGGGTTTCTTCTTCCGATGATGTTCCCGGGTAGGAGACCCCCTTTCAGAGGAACTTAGACGATGCTCCGGACCAGAGTCCCGAGACGTCGAAGCCTCTGACGAGGTCCGAGCCCGGCCGGAGTCAGAGAAGATACGCTCCCGCTGATGCTGCCGACTCCTCAATGCTTTTGAGGACATTTTGCCGCATGGCACACAGATCATGGAGTCATGATCTGGGCCGAGGCAGCGGAGGCAGAAGTCATGAGTGTCTGTAAGAGACATGAGTTTCTTACAGAGATCACACATTTTAAAACCGCTGGCAGCCATCGGGGGAAAAAGAGCCCCTGCGAGGTCGAATGACCGGGCTGCCAGGGAAAAAGGAAAAAGGCGCGAAATCTGTCACGAAGGACAAAAAACCGAAAAATACGGGACGGACTTGCAACCGGCGTCGCGAGTCCGGGAGGGAAAAGAACCGGCGTCGAACCGAAGAAAAAAAGAGAATAATAGAGAAAAAAATCAACTTTTCTGCGGGGATTCACAGACGACGTCTGTAGGGCTCCGCGGAAAAAAGAAGACTGAGCAAGATGGCACCCTTGGGCGGGAAGAGGACCGCGCATGCGCGCTGCAATTCCCAAAGGCTTTCTTTGAAAGCTGGGGAAAATTGCTCTGCGAGGGCTCCGTCGGCGCCGACGTCACCCATATGTGAGGACTGACTTCCTGCTTGGTCCTGGAGAAACTACAATATACCGTATTTTCCGGCGTATAAGACGACTTTCTAACCCATGAAAATATGCTCAAAAGTCGGGGGTCGTCTTATACGCCGGTACATGTTTAAGGATATACGGTGCGATCATAAAGTCCCTCCGCAGTGAGCAATGTGTATGCAAAGGCAGCCCGCTGAGGAAAAGAGAATGCAGCCACTTGAGCGTACACAGTCTGTCGTGGCAGTGACCACAGGCCTTTTGTGCTGCAAAATGCTTCCGCGAGCTCCGAGACCAAAGCAGCTCGGGTCGACGCTCCTGGGTTGCAGATCGGCAGAGCGAGTCTTCTGTGGCTGATGCCTCGGTACTTTGAAAAGAAAAGAAAAGAAAAAAAAGGGGGGGGGGTCCCTGTTTTGGCTTAAAATCATGCTTTTGCATACTGGGAAGGGCTTTCCATGTAGCGGGGACAGCAGTCCTCGTCATCGGCTCAAGTGCTACATTCTTTCCCTCAGCGGGTAACCTTTGTGGTATATATAAGAAACTTTTTTTAAAATCATATTCAAACATTTTGGGGGAATTATAACTTTATTGCCCATTTGGAGACAATGCTGTGTTTAGCTTTATGGGCTGATGATGACATTTGAGCATATCTGGCTTCGTGGCCTTAAGTTCCTTTTGGCTCTCTAGCTAGAAGTTCTATTCACTCAGACTATTTGAGGTCCTTTTAATATTTATAAAATACTTCTTCAGGATATCTGTTATTTTGGGGTGAAAATAATGGCACCTTGGTTATGTGTGTATGGTATTCAGAGGATACATGCATGGCTTTGGGCATACAGGCTTCCATCTCCCTATCATTTTCCCCGTTTCCCTGCACAAACTCCCTGACTCTCTCACCCTCATACACTATTCCCCCTGGCTAGTCTTCGCCACACTCCCTTCCCCTTGTTCCCTCACTACATTGCACCATCTCCTGATGTTTTTTTATTTTTTTTGGTGTGCGCTGGAAGAGGGGTAGTCTTATACGGCGAGTATAGGCCAAACCCTATATTTTAACAGGAAAAGTAGGGGGTCGTCTTATACGCCGGAAAATACGGTATTATATGAAAGAGATAGAGCTCAGTCAAGCAGACAAGAAAGAAGAAGCAGACAACATAGATAAGCAGCATCACACAGTAGGAGTCGGGACAAGAGAACAAATGGGTTTTCAGGAGAGATTTGAATTTAATGTGATTTGGTTCTAGTTTTCTACTGTTGATTACTCATTGTTACCCACAATTGAGGTTGTGTGAGGCTTGCCGTGTTTCTCCCATATGCTTGGGATAAATACTGAAAGGATCTCTGGTGGCTGAGGCGAATAGAGGCATGGGAGTGATGTCATTGAACCTGGGCTTTTCATTGGCCTTTGTCTCAACCAATCTGCTAGTAGGGGAGCACAACCCACTTGTCTGGACTGGTCTAACAGGACTCAAGGAAAGGACATTAACTGGTAAGTAAAATGTCACCATTTATGCCAAATTATATTATATACAGTACAACAGTTTTCATCCTTGAATAGTACGAAAGCTTCTCAAACCAATCTCAAGGACTTTGATGGTGCCAACGTGGGAACAGTTTTCCAAAAAATTGCAATAGTATACTGGGCACTGTGAAAAAGATGGCGCAAGAGCAGTCACTCATCAGAAAGGCGGGGGGGGGGGAGGTTCCCTCCAGTAACCACGGAAACACAGGCAGATAGTGAATGCCACGACCTTGTTCATGATCCCCACAATCTTCCAATCCCAAAACTGAAAAATGTGCAGATAGGGGCACCACATGTGGAGATGCTCCCCCATACAAGCACCCGACCAAGGAGGAGAGGCACCTCAGACTCCATCAATATCCCTTCTATCCTTGTATATATCCCCCTATACATAGCGCAATCTGTATATAGCTCACCTCTAAATCAGTGCCACCACACACTCATACACTCCCCCATGTTAACACTGCATGCATATACACCTTGACATTTTACTTTGATTGGTTGTTGTGAAAACCGCTTTGATTTCAGGAAAAAGCGGTATATAAATCCTCTTCAATAAATAAATAAATACCTGAAGGCCACAGCCATGCCAGCAAAGTTGCAATTTTTCTCAGGCTTTGCTGAACGGAGTGGTGCTGGTAGGAGTGACAGATGTGCTGGAAGAATGTTACATGCATCATCTGACACATGAACATCAATATTCTGCTTGTGCCAGAAAGCTTTTCAGCACAAGTATCAAACAGGATATAGGTGCTGCTAATGCATACATTTAGCTTGCTCTCCTTGGTACAGCATCGGAGAGCAAAACTTCTGCATTAGGAAACCTTGCGCTGAGTGTTATTTTTCCAACAACCTGCCAGTCTGTTCTCTGCTGAATTGTAGTCCCCCTGTTACCCTGTAAGGTATCAGTAAACCTCTTCTACTTACATCAAACAGCGTCCTCTCAGAAGGGCTCCTGGGGATAATCACTTCTGTGTCCTTTCTCAGGGTCTCGGGAAATGTCCTCAGCATTGTTGTGTGAACTACAGGAGGTAGCTCATGATGACCTGGGAATTCAAAATAGGAAGATTTAGTTACAAGTTCTGGTCTGAACAGCACACCAGTGCCAGCATTTACAGGCCAAATAAACTCATCTATTGCAAACAAATGCTGTCCATTTGTGAAATCTTTGAGTAACAGAGAGAAACCAACTTTCAAAACCTATTTAGTGCGATATTTTGGGGAATATGATAGGAATGAAAACAAGGCATGTGTCATAAAATCCTTAATGAGTCACAGAGAAGCATATTGTTATGCAGAACTGAAACACCAAGTCTAAGCAAGGACAGCTGGAAGCAGCAGAGAGGGGACCTTCCTCCTGCATGCAGCAATTCTTAGGGCCTGATTTTCAAAGGCATTGACACAGGTAACTGCCCTAGTTATCCAGGATTTTCCAAAGGCACTTACACGGGTAGTGCCTTTGGAAAATCCCAGATGAGTCCCTAACACACCCAGATGCTGTTGGGGGAGTTCTGGGGTGAGGCGGGGGCAGAGGAAAGGGCTAACCACGTAGCAGCAATTTAGCCCTCTGTAGCTGAAAGATAAGCAAGGTTTTTCCTCGCCTCTCTTTCAGGCGCACCATCAAACAGCGCTGCTACACGGCTAGCTCCTGCGACTTCCGGGTTGTTTCAATGCCAGGGCCGCATATGACCCCAGCATTGAAAATCTGGGTTAGACAGACGGAGGGCAGTCAATGTGCCGACGTGGCACATAGCACTGCTCAAATGATTCCTATCCTGGTTGGGAAGAAAATCAAAATATGCAAACTGACTTGACTCCTTAGCTAAATATGTGCACAGATGTGTCATGTATATTCATTATTGATATCTTAAAAAAAAGAGACCAGTATCCATTGGATTTAAAACATGACAAAGATGACCTTCAAAAGAAAGATTATCTGCTGTCTTCTGCCCTTGCCCCCTCTCCTCAACCTAAGAGCACCCATAAGCTGGGAAAATAGCAGGGAAGAGTGCGGTGCAAGGACAGCTGAATTATTTATTAATGTGGCCTATCTTCCAAGGAGGCTCTAAACTACTTACACAGCGATCACATACAAACAGTAAACATAAATAACAAACATGTAACAGTACACCTAAACTTAACTAGGCAATATTCTATTAAAAGTAACATTTTACTTACCAGATAATTTCCTTTCCTGCAGTCCTGCTACATCAGCCCTGACAATGGGTTGTGACCCTCGAGCCATCAGTTTTGAATCATCCCATCAAAAATTCAAGATGATGTTGAAAACCTAGCTTTTCCAAAGATCTTATGCATCTTTTATCTGACACAGGTCTGGCTTTTTCTTTAGTTACCCTCCCTAATGCATACTGCCTAAATGGTCCAGCTGGAATGACTTTGTTGTGCTATACATACCACTTCCATATCAGGCTTATATGTTGTTTTGTAATCTATGTTGTCGTCCATGTTACAGTAACCTCTGATTTTACTGTAAACTGCTATGATGCCATATATTGTGCCTATGGCAGTATATCAAATGTTGCACATCAGTAAATAAATACTGTAAAATGTGGAGACAGAGAATGTACTAGAAACTTCCAGCGACATCATAACTGCTACTTGAGCTGGTGCAGCTAGGGGCATACTTCAGTAGACTTACCCAAGCATATGGTCAAGAACATGACCACACACAGCCTCATTGAGGATAACAGAGATAGAATACAGACAACTATGTACACAACACAAACATCTGTCATGATGGTCAAAGCCTACAAATGCTAAACTGCAGAAATAGCAGAGCACCAAGACGCAGGTCCTGGACTGGTCTAGCAGGACTCCAGGAAAGAAAATCTTCTGGCAAGTAAAATTTCACCTTCAGATTGTCCTGGTTGATGAGGTCAGACAAGTGATAAGTCCTAAAGCTACAACTCCACCAGGCGGGAAGAAGACATTACTGCTTTCAAAATCTTTGCACTAAAAAGCGCATCCGCTCTGGCGTGGATGTCCAAGTGGTAATGCCCAACAAAAGTAGAAGAATTGACCAAGTTGCAGCCCTACAAATCTCAACAGGGGTGACAGAACTACACTCCACCCAAGACAAGGCCTATGCCCAATTGGAATGCGCCTGCAATCCCTCCGAAACAGTTCAATTACGCAAAAGATACACTGAGGACACTGCCTCCTTTATCCAATGGGTCAAAGCAGCCTTAGAAGCCGCTTCACCTTTTCACGGCCCTGCAAGAGACACAAATCTATCCAACTTTCAGAAAGAATTAGTGACCTTCAGATATTTGAGAAGCACCCTGAAGACATCAACTAAACGTAGATCCTTGTCCTTTCCGGTATATTGTTCTGCTAAAAAGGAAAGGAGACAAGCCACCTGAGAGCCTGAAACTCTGAAATGTGACATGCCAAACAGATGGCGACTAAAAGGATAGACTTGAGGGAGAGATCCTTAAGTGTAGCAGACATTAGGGCCCAAAGAACAAGGTCTAAATCCCATGGTGGGACAACAGACCATAGAGGAAGAACATGTGCTGCACCTCCTTCCCCCCAAAGGAAGCTGGTCTTTTCTGGGTGCAAAGTGATGGAGTATCTGGCTACCGGCCCTCGAAGGTATGTTAAGGCCACAACCTGAACCCTCAAGGAACTAAGAGACAGACCTTTATCAAAATGGTCCTGCAGGAAGGTAAGCAAGGATGCTAATTCGGCCTTTCATAAGATATGCCATATCATACTGGGTCAGACCAAGGTCCATCAAGCCCAGTATCCTGTTTCCAACAGTGGCCAATCTAGGTCATAAGTACCTAGCAGTTTCCCCAAAAGACACAGGTTCCTCAATGCTTGTATTGGGTCAAGCAGTGATATCCAGTGTCCCTTTTAATAATGGTTTATGGACCTTTCCTCCAGGAACTTGTCCAAACCTTTTTTTACACCCAGCTACACTAACAGCTTTTACTACATCCAAGTGGTGCTCGTTTCACCAGCCTTCAAAAGAGACAACATACGTGCACATAGGATAGGCAGATGGAATGCTTTGCCTTCAAGAAAGGGTGGAAACCACAGCCAACCAATAGCCTTTGCACAGTAAGTGGAGGAGTAGCCTGGCTTGGGAACCAGGAAACCAGGGCTCGATTCCCTCTAACACTCCTTGTGGTCTTGGGCAAGTTACTTAACCCTTCATTGCCTCAAAAGAATCCAAGTTATCAATGTCCCTGTTTAATGTACATTACCAAGTTTAAGTTACAATGTAAACCACTTTGACTAAAATGATAAAGCGGTATAAAAAACCTGTTAAATAAATCTCAATGCCAAGCCATACGCGAGAAGGGAGCCAGGTCATCCAACAGGATCAGATCTACAAACCAGGGCCTCCACAGCCAATCTAATCCCACCAGAAATCACTAGGCCTGGGTGATGTTCTATCCAGTGAATCACTCGCCCTATCAAGTGCAACGACAGAAACACATACAGAAGAGGCATCGGAGGTCAAGGCTGAATCAAGGCATCAATTCCCTCAGAACTGAACTCCTTGCAACGACTGAAGAATCATCTAACCTCGGCATTGGCCCAGAATGCCTTCAAATCCATCCAGCGATGGCCCCACTAGTCCAGGATCCACTGAAACACTGATGGGCTAATTCCCACTCTCCGGAATTGAGGGTGTGGCAATAGATAATCCACCTCTATATTGTCCACACCTACAATATTCTGTGCAGAGTGCAAGAAGATTCCACTGTGCCCATGAAAATATGAAGGGCTTTTCTAGGGCCACTCCCAAACATTTGGTCTCCCCCTGGTTGTTAACATCTGCCACCGCTGTGGCATTGTCAAAGAAGACCCGGGCTGCTCAGCCCCTACCAGGTGGTGAAAATGCCAAAGATCCAAGTGAGTGGTACGTGCTTTGAAACTATTGGTGGGCCATGTCGACTTTCAACTGGTTCAGTGTCCCTGAGCCAACTGCCCCTTGCAATGAGCATCCAGTCAAACAGGCTGGCATCTGATGTCAAGATGAGCCACTGAAGATTGTTCAAGGGCATGTATGTCCTTGAACAGACTGGTGAACCAAGACCACCAAAGCAGGCTGGATGCTACAGGCAGAAGGGAGAGCCTGATCTTGCATCTTGTGAGCAAGGTGACCTTCATGATAACAATGTCCTTTGGAGCAGTTTTATATGAGCCTTTCCCTAAGGAACTAACTCTATAGTGGCAGCCACTTAACACAGGAGTTGAAGGTAACTGTCTGACCGCAGTGAGCTTCCAAGGCTTGGACTATCAGCTGTGCTAGAAACCTGGCTGCTCTCTTGCCGGACAAAAAGATCCTGCTGATACGGATGTCAAAAAGGGCCCCAAGAAATTCCAATAACTGAGAGGGCCCCAGATGACTTGCTGTAACTGACTATCCAGCAGAGGCCCTCCAGAAATTTATTTATTTATTTAACTGTATTTATATCCCGCTTTTCACCGTGTCAAAGTGGTGTTACATATAGGGGTGGGGAGAATTAAGTTACAGGGTGGGACCATCACCAGGTAGGCAACATTGATGATTTCAACATAAGACAGACTTTAGACATGGACAGTGCAGAGCAGTTGTTGCTCAGGGGTACAGGATGAGGTAGTTCAGGAGTTGGTGCGTTGTTTGATGGGGGTTGTCTTGAAGTATTCTTGGAACAGGATGGTTTTTAGCTGTTTTCTGAATGACGGTAGATCGTTATTGTTTCTGAGGTGGCTCGGTAGTGAGTTCCATAAGGAAGGTGCATAAAGTTCAAATGCTTGGTTGCATGTCCGTTGAGAGCATTTGGTTCTTTTGTGGGGGACTGTGAGGTAGTTGCTGGAGGCCTGTCTCGTTGCTTTGTCGTGGGCTGAACGAGTTAGTAGGGTGCGAAGTTGGGTGTTCTGTGCTTGGTGGATGGCTTTGTGGGTGAGTAGGATGGATTTGTACTTAGTTCTTGCTTCGAGGGGAAGTATGTGTAGGTCTCTTAGAATTGGAGTGATGTGGTCGCTTTTCTTTGCTTTCTGGATGATTCTTGCTGTGGTGTTCAGTGCAGTTCGGAGGGGGTTGGTCTGTGTGGCTGGTAGTCCATGGTAGATTATGTTGCAGTAATTCAGATGTGGGAGTGTCATAGCTTGCATCGCTGTCCGGAAGTCTTGAGGTTCGAGGAGGGGTCTGAGCCGTTGTATTGTTTTCGCTTTATGGAATATAATTCCTGAGGTTTTGGTAATTTGTTGCTCGAGGGAAATTGGTTCACTTTGGCTATCATGCTGGCTATTTCTGACTGAGTTCTGGCCTGAATAAGCCAATCGTTGAGATAAGGATGCACACATATGCCCTTGCACCTCAGAACCGCAGCCATGACCACCAAAATATTGGAGAAGGTCCTCAGAGTTGTGACCTCAGTGTTTCCATCCAGAATTGAGAGATCTTCAGGGAAGTATTTATGCCTTTCAGTTTGAGGATCGGTCAGACAGTGCCATCCTTCTTTGGTATGACAAAGTAGATGGAGTACGTCCACACTCCCCATGACAACTTTCCCTTCCTCTGAATCCAGATATTTAAGAGTTCCTTTATTCGCGGGATTTGCCTCAATGGTCCTTCACACAGCCTACAAATTGTATATATTGTATATTTTATGGTTGTACATAGTTACCCTGTTAGCCAAGTTGATTATCCTGTTCATATGTAAACACAAAGTACTATTGGAAATGTGTATGTTCACTGTTTATTGTAAACCGCGCTGATGCTGAATAGCGCGGTATAAAAGAGACTTTAAATAAATAAAATAAATAAATAAATAAACCCACAAAGGGGATCCATAGGACCAGCTCGGCACTTGCCACAACCCAGACAGTACTACTTAAGAGATGACATGTGTATTTCGGTCAGCAGCAAGCCAGTTTGTTTGTTTATTTATTTAAGAAAACACATAAACCGCCATATGCGCAAGCATTCAAAGCGGTTTACAGAAGTATAAAATACATAACCCCTCGGACTCCACCCAACAGGACCCTGATAGCCCTCCCCCCAACAAGTTTCTTTTTACATGTTTAAAGCATGTGTCCATAGCGGAACAGCCTTTACATGTGTGCAGTCACAAGGAAGGCACATGCATAGAAAACAGAAGTTTATAAATACAGATCGTTCACTGGACCAGATGACAGACTACACAAACAGGAAAGGTTGGGCTGCTCCCCCTAGATCTGTGGCTGCAAGATGCAGCCACTAATAAATTAAAAAGCTGCACTTACCCCTGTGGAGCCCAGGACCAACCGGTAGTGCTGGGCTTTAGGCCATTCTCTTCACATATCTTCTTGCTTCTGTCTGGAGGCTGCTCTGGAGAGCCAGGGTGGGGAGGAAAGTGAGGGAGCAAAGCGCTTGGAGGTTGCATGAAGACAGGGTCTTGATCCAGCACAATCCTGGGCTCTCAACTGATCAGTATTATTGAAACATGCCGGCGGAGAAAGACCACAGGGCCTATGTAGTCTGTCCTTCCATATCAACTATAATTCCCTTTTTTCTTTTAGAGATCCTCTGTGTTTGTCCCATGCTTTTTTGAATTCAGATAATGTCCTCATCTCTACCACCTCCACTGGTAGACTATTCAATGCATCTACCACTCTTTCCGTAAATATCTCTGCATATTACTCCTGAATCTATCCTCTTTCACCCTCATCTCATGTCTCCTCGTAGCAGAGCTTTCTTTCAATCGAAAGAGGCTCTCCTCTTATGCATTTATGCCATGAAGGTATTTAAACGTCTCTATCATATCTCCTTTATCCCGCCTTTCCTCAAACATATGCATATTAAGATCTTTAAGTCTGTCCTCATATGCTACATAACAAAGACCACTAACCATTTTAGTAGCGATACTCCATACCAACTCCATCTTGTTTATATCCTTTTGAAGGTGTGGTCTCCAGAACTGCACACAATACTCCAAATGAGGTCGCACCAGACACTTATACAGAGGCACTATCACCTCCTTTCTTCTACTGGCCATTCCTCTCCCTATACACCCAAGCATCCTTCTGGCTTTCACCATTACTTTTTCTATCTGTTTAGCCACATTAAGATCATCAGAAAATCATGCCTAGGTCTTGTTCTACACCGTACTACTCCCTTAGATTTTTGCAGCCCACATGCATGATCCTGCAGTTTTTAGAATTAAATCTCGGCTGCCAGATTCTTGACCATTCTTCAAGCTTAGCTAGATCCCTCCTCATGTTGTCTACTCCTTCCTACTCGATTGCAGATTTTGGTATCATCCGCAAAGAGGCAAACTTACCGACAGCCCTTCTGCAATATCACTAACAAAGAATCAGACTGAGGACAGATCCCTGCGGCACACTACTGGTAACTTCTTTCTCCTCAGAATGAGTTCCATTTACCTGTACCCTTTGTTGCCTCCCACTCAACCAATTTCTAACCCAGTTGGTCACTTTAGGGTTCATCCCTAGGGTGCTCAGTTTGTTTATAAGCCGCCTGTGAGGAACAGTGTCAAAGGCTTTACTGAAATCTAAGTACACCAAATCTAGGGCTCTCCCTCAGTCCAACTCCTTGGTGACCCAGTCAAAGAAATCAATCAGATTTGTCTGACAAGACGCTCCTCTCGTAAACCCATGCTGCCTCGGATCATGCAACCCATTGGACTCCAGAAACCTCACCATTCTCCCTTTTAGCAACATTTCCCAATAATTTACTCACCACAGAGGTTATACTAACCAGCCTTTAGTTTACGATCTCATCCTTACTTCCGCTTTTGTGTAAAGGGACATGTGCCTTTCTCCAGTCCTCTGGGACCACTCCCGATTCCAAAGCAGCATTGAAAAGGTCAGTCAGTGCAGCCACTAGAATGTCCCCAAGTTCCTTCAGTATTCTTGGATGAATCTCATCCAGTCCCATCGCTTTCTCTACTTTTAGTTTAGCTAGCTCCTCATGAACAAAGTCTTCTGAAAATCGTTCAAGATCCCCTCGCTTCTGTTCCTTTCTGTGGGAGTTTTCAAAGGTCTTGCTCCTGGCCCTTCATCTGTGAACACAGAACAGATTTTGTTAAGCAATTCCCCTTTATCCTCATCAACTCCTACATATTCCTCCCCTTCACCCTTGAGTCTGACAATACCACTTTTGCACTTCCTCCTTTCACTAACATATCTGAAAATTGTCTTATCCCCCCATTTTATTGCATTGGCTATTTCATCCTCTTTTTGAATCTTTGCTTTCCTGACTACTTTGCTAGCTTCTCTAAGTTTTTCCAAATATAGATGCCTGTCTTCCTCTCTCTTTGCTCTCTTGTATTTTATGAAGGCCTCTCTCTTTTTCTTCACCTTTTCAGCTATTTCTTTTGAGAACCATAGCGGCCTCTTTTTTCTTTTTACATTTATTTACCTTTCTTTTTTTCTTTATTGTTTAAACCATCGAAGAGGTGCAAAACATGTACAGAATCTTCCAGATACTGTCAGGTACAACATTTTCTCAACATGTACAGTTGTGCTGTTCCCACCATACATTTCCACTTCTCACTACAGTGAATCCACCACTACTCACAAATCTGCCAACGTTAACCCCACAGGGACAACCTGCACCTGAGCATTAGAAACTTAGTCACATACATATTTAATTTATTCATTATCTCTCCAGAGGAAGAATGATGTCAGACTCTGTAGTTCTAACCAATGCTGTCACGGTCCAAACATTTCAACTAATCACAACAGTATATATAACACAACAGAACATCATGTGTGCCCAGTGGAGTATGAAAGATGACGTTTAGTGTGTTGAACAGGTTCTTCCCCGTAGGGGGTAGTTTGATATCCTCCTATTCCCCACCTACTAGCCTTGGGACCAAAGTTCCCACCTCTTCCACCTTCCCTCCCACTGTTTCGGTTTACCCTGCAATTCTGAAGTGACCTTGTCAAACGTCCTCGCTTCACCCACTTTTCCCCATCAACTTTTCAGCTGGGGGCCGCTCTGACTTCCACTTCCAGGCAATGACTACCCGTTCGATCATCAGTAAGTTAGCACAGAGAGTGGCATTCAAATTGTCCTCTACTTCTCCACCTGGTAAAAATTTGACTGGGTTGGGGGTTATGGGGAAGTTCAGAACTTTACCTATTTCTCCTGCTATGTCGTCCCAAAATTAACAAATTCTAGGGCAGTCCCACAGACCCTCCAGCATGTCCCCTCTACAATTCGACGTACTCTATGCATAACCAATTTGACGTACTCTATGCATAAACATAGGGGTGAGATATGTGCGGTGCAATAGTTGCAGTTGGGTCTGGTACCACGCAGTGACCGAAGTCCATCTGTATAGCCCAGCGTGTACCTTCTCCCATTCCATTTCCGTGAGAGAGTTCCCCAGCCATTCATGCAACTCCAGTATGTGAGGAGGGGGTATCCTGTGTTCCTCCTCAAGGAGCCCCCCCATACAACCTGAAGGTAAAGCAGTTCCGATTTCCTCCTTTCAATAAAAGGTGTTCCAACCATGTGGATCTTCTTGTTAGTTGGGGAATATTCCCGATCACAGCATAAAAAAACTGAAAATATTGATAAAATTGAATTCGTCTACCTACCCTCTCCTCCAGTTCACTATGTGCTAGGCATGTCCCTGTGGCCAGTAAATCAGAAAATCGAGCAGTCCCCCTTCCTATAAAGGTCCTTTACCAGGAGATAAAGCGTAGTTACTCACCTGTAACAGGTGATCTCCGGGAAAAGCAGGAATTTAGTCTTCACATATGGGTAACGTCGGTACCGACGGAGCCTGCGCGGGAATGCTCCCCAGCGTCCAACAGGAACGCTTCTGGGAGCATCCCTCAGCACATGCACGCTGCCTTCCCGCCTTTCCAACTGTCCCTCTTCAGTTAAGTTTGTAGCTGAGGGAAAGGATAGAGGGAGAGGGGAAAGAGACAGAGAGAGATAGAGACAACTCCTAGGGGCGGTGGGTGGGTAGTGAAGACTAAATTCCTGCTGTTCCCCGAGATCACCTGTTACAGGTGAGTAACTACGCTATCTCCAGGAACAAACAGGAATGTAGTCCTCACATATGGGGACTCCCTAGCTGAAGATGCCAGGGAGGAGCCCCAGGAAGGTGCCACCCTAGAAAGGTTGGAATCCTTCCTCCCATGGATCTCTGGCATCCCACCAGGGTTGGTGGGTAGAAGTTGAATTAGGTCTGAAAGAGATTTTGAAGAACAGCTTGGCCGAAGAAGGCATCCCGACGGGAGGCTTTATCCAGGCAGTAGTGGGCTGTGAAGGTGTGTACCGAAGCCCAGGTGGCTGCTCGACAAATGTCATCGATAGACACAGAGTGGAGATTAGCCATGGAAGTTGCCATGGCTCTCACATTATGAGCTGTGACATGGCCATGAAGAGGAAGACCCTTACTCTCATAAGCAAAGGATATGCATTGGGCAATCCATTTAGATAAAGCTCTTTCTGGAAGTCCCAAATGAGTAGGGTCAAAAGCTATAAAAATTTGCGAGGACTTTCTATGTTGCTGTGTTCTCTGTAGGTAAAAGCTAAGGCTCTTTTACAAACCAAAGTATGAAGGTTTCTTTCTGCATTAGAGGCGTGAGGCCTCGGAAAAAATACAGGAACATAAATTGATTGATTCAAATGAAAAGGCAAAACCACCTTTGGCATAAAGTGTGGATGAGTTCTAAGAACAACCTTATCATGATGAAACCTAGTATAAGGAGGATCAGCCACTAAAGCTTGCAGTTCACTAATGCGACGTGCAGAGGTGATTGCAATTAGGAAGATGACCTTCCAGGTCAAAAATCTAAGGTTGTAGTGGCTAAAGGCTCAAAAGGCGGCTTCATGAGCTGCCCGAGAACTAAATTTAGATCCCATGCCACCGGTGGTGGCTTAATGGGAGGGTTAATAGAAGACCTCTCATAAATCAGGATATGAGTGGATGAGAGGAAATTGGTTGCCCATTCAAAGTCTTATAAGAAGCTGCAATTGCACTAAGATGGACTCTTACCGAATTGGTCTTTAGACCAGACTTCAATAAGTGAAGGAGATACTCTAGTATCAATTCTAAAGGTATGACAAGGGGGTTTAATCCCTTCTTGGAGCACCATATAGTAAAACGTTTCCACTTGAAGGCATAAGATCTTCTTGTGGAAAGTTTCCTAGAAGCTTGAAGGATATCCTTTACCTGTTGGGACAGGTTGAAAACCTGAAGGTCTAAGCCTTCAACAACCAGGCCATTAGATTCAGGGACTGGGGATTCGGGTGCCATAGTGTCCCGTCCTCTTGGGGGAGGAGATCTGGAGCATGCCCTAACTCCAGAGGTACAGCTTGAGAGAGACGTAGAAGCAGAGGATACCACGCTTGGTGTGGCCATCATGGCGCTATAAGAATCATGCGACCCCTGTCTCTCTGAAGCTTGAAGAGTGTTTTGGGGATGAGGGGAATGGGTGGGAAGGCATAAAGGAAGTCCTGACCCCAGTGAAGGAGGAAGGCATCCCTTGCCTGACAATTGTGAGCCGGAATCCTGGAACAGAACCGGGGAGGTTTGGCATTCAGTGGACTTGCAAAGAGGTCTATGTCTGGAGTGCCCCAGAGATGAAATATCTTTGCCACCTGGTCTAGGTGGAGGGACCACTCATGAGGCAGCAGTACTCGACCGTTTGTCTGTCCAAAGGTTTTGAATACCTGGAAGATATACCACTAGAAGGTGAATTTGATACCCTCTGGCGAGGGCCCACAGTCGTAAAGCTTCGCTGCATAATGATAGAGAGCTTGTCCCGCCCTGCTTGTTCACATAGAACATGGCTACTTGATTGTCTGTCTGGACTAGGACTGTCTTGTCTTGTAGCTGAGCTGGGCGTGGAATACTCGAAGAGCTAAATAGATTGCTCTTAATTCCAGGAGGTTTATGTGTAGACCAGCCTCCTGTGGAGTCCAGGTGCCCTGGGTAGAGAGATGATTCAGGTGTGCTCCCCAACCCACCTGTGATGCATCTGTTGTTAGGGTGGCCTGAAAGAGGGGTTGATGAAAAGGAGACCCCACTGTCAGATTTTCTAGTGATTGACACCATTGGAGGAACAAAATTAGACGTTGAGAGTTTATTATTTTGTCTGATAAAAGACCTGTGGCCTGTGTCCACTGTGTGGATAGGGTCCACTGAGCTGCTCGCATATGGAGGCGAGCATATGGGACTACATGAACTGTGGACGCCATATGTCCCAGCAACTGTAGTAGTTCTCGAGCAGTTATTTATTTATTTACATACATTCTCTTATATACTGCGCTATTCTGCATCAGTGCGGTTTACATTGAACAAACTGAAATTACATTGAATAGGGCATTATAACTTGGAGATAACTATTTTACAGGGAACATGGGCTATGGAGGGTTAAGTGGCTTGCCCAAGACCACAAGGAGCACCTGTGGGACTAGAAACCCCAGTCCTTCCGGTCCAAGGTTGCTGTCCTCTAGTGGGATTTGAACCCCCGACCTTCCGGCCTGAAGTACCTTGCCCCAACCGGATTTCCCCGCTGCTTGAGAAGCTAGTTGCATTATGTGAAGACACCGGGCCTGTGGAAGGAAAGCCTTTGCCTGTCTGGTATCTAGACAGGCCCCCTATGAATTCCAGGCTTTAGGAAGGAACAAGTTGAGATTTTGGGAAGTTTATTACCAACCCCAAGTATTGGAGGATTCACATTGTACAAGACAGTGCAGTGCTGACCTCTGCAACTGTTGGGGCTTGAATGAGACAGTTGTCTAAGTAAGGGAAGACGAATATCCCCAGGGTTCGCAGAAATGCAGCAACTACTGCCATGCATTTCGTGAATACCCTTGGTGCTGAAGCTAGACCAAAGGGAAGAACCCTGTACTGGAAAGGTTTTCCCCTGAAAAGGAATCGTAAGAATTTCCTGTGATCTGGATGGATCAGAATGTGAGTGTATGCATCCTTTAAGTCCTGGCCTTGAAGGTATGGCAGAAGAGTTCCTAGAGAAATCATTTTGAACTTCTCTCGAAACAGGTATTTGTTCAATTCTCTGAGGTCTAAAATGGGTCTGTGTCCCCCTGTTTTCTTTAGAATAAGAAAATAGAACCCTGCATCCCGTTGAAGAATGGGTACCTCCTCTATTGCCCCTTGGGCAGGAAGTGTTGAGACCTCGTGATCTAGCAGATTGTCTGCAGAGGTTGGAGAACTGAATTGTTTTAGAATTGTAGGAGGGGGCATGCTGTGAAAATGGAGCTTGTACCCCTCTCCTACAATGGACAGAGTCCAATCTGCTGCTGTTATCTGATGCCATCTGTTGACAAAGTGGCATAACCTGCCTGGGATATTGGGGGGTTGGGGACCCCTCAGAGGCAGGAAGGCTAAGCTCTCTAGGAAGGAGTCAAAGCCCTTGAGGGGGCTGAACCTGCAGAGCTGGTTGGGCTCTCAGGCCTTTTGGCTTCTTTTGCTGTCTAGTTTGTCCCTTTTGGGCAACCTGACCCTGAGTTTGACTCTGCTGGGTATAGTAAGGATAAAATTTCCTCTTTTTGCTGAAAGAGTTTTTTATAAGGCTTCTTTTTGGCTGGAGTGGCTGTAGATTTCGACAATCTATCTAGAGTAGTACTGTCAGCATCTAATTCATTAGCCTTTTGCTGCCAGTTCTTGCCAAAGAGATTCTCTCCCATGCAAGGAATGTTGCCTAACTTGTCCTGTACCCAAGTCTCCAAGTCTGATGCCTGAAGCCAGGCAATCAGTCATGTGCCAATGGCAATAGCAGAGGTTCTGCTGATGCATTCAAAGCAGTCAAAGGCTGCATGATTTACAAACTTGGAGACATCTTGAGCATGCTTAGCTAGAGCAAGAAAGTCTTGTCTCTTGTCATCTGGGAGAAATGGGCTCATAAGCTCCAAGTCTCCTGTAACTTCCTTGAGGAACATTCCCATATATAGTATATATGAACTGATCCTAGCTGAAAGCATGGAAGCCTGAAAAGTTCGGCGCCCAAAATCATCCAGAGTCCTGCATTCACGACCTGGAGAATTGGATGCATTCCTCTTTGCACTTTTCATCCTACGCATGGCTGACTCCACCACCATTGAATGGTGTGGCAGCTGAGTCTTTTGAAATCCAGGACATGGCGGAACTTGATACATAGTATCAAGTCTCCTAGAGTGAGGAGATGTAGTCAAAGGTGTCTCCCACATTCTGAGCATCACGTTATGCAGAATTTCATGGATGGGCAGAGTGGCTGCCTCCTTGCTTTAGGATACTGGAGAATTTCCAATTCCTTTGCTCTGGGTTGCTCTTCAGGAGCCACCGTGATTGAAAGGCCCTTGGCCATATCACAAATAAAATCCTGAAAAGACATGTCCTCTGGAGGTGACATTCTGCGTTGGGGAGAAGAGGGATCTTCTGGGAGAAACCCTCTACTACCAGCAGAATTGTCAGAGTCTTCAGAATCGGAGGATTCAAAGTATTCCTGACCACGATGCTCATGCAAAGCCCAGTCCCGGTATCAATCGAAGTCGGTACCAAGTTGATCCGGTACCGATCTGTTGATTCCAGCCAAAGATGGTGTGGGAAGAATTCCCACCGGGGCCGGTACCGGTGTCTGTACCGGTGTAGGTACCGGCATCGGTGCTGATGTCGGTACCGGTGCCCATTGGACCAACGGTACCGCAGCTGAGAGGAGAGCTGCAATGCTGCCTTCGATAGCGAGGAACCTCTGGTCTATCGACGCTGCCGATGCCTGGGTGTCAGTACTGGTTAAAATGGCCGGGACCCCTGAGCATGGCACAGGTAGTTCTTGCGAGGTCGAAGCCTCGAGAACATCCTGGAGTCCCATTGGAAGCCGAAGCCTCCCACCAGGGCTGCTTTGCCGGTGTGGTTCTCTCAAGGGCAATGCCAATGGCCTCTCGATGCTTAGCAGGAGAGCTACCCTTTGAGGACCAGCTTTTATGTTTAGTTACCTGAGATCCATGGGAGGAAGAGGAGGCCCTTGAAGATGTCGATGCAATGGATCTGGCATCCGAAGAAAAGAGGGTACCGAGCTTTGCAGCCCGGTTCTGTCTTCCTCTTTTAGACATCCCCATACAGGAGAGACACTCAGATGGAGACTGTTCAGGCCCTAAATATTTAAGACACCAATCATGGGTGTCAGTGATGGAAATGGTACCGCCACACTTAGTACATTTATTAAAACCACCAGTTGGTTTTTCCATGTTTTAGGAATATGGGGCCTAGTGCCCAAAATGGCGCCTAGCACCGAAAAAGAAAAGTTTCTGAAGAGAAACAGTTCAAAGTATAAGGGTATTTTTTTAGAAAAGAAAAGAACCGGCGATACCGGTAAGCATCGTGCGGAGGCAAATGCGACACAAGAAAACAATTTTAAAGATGGAATTTTCTGCGGTGACAGGGTATGGATTCTGTCAGTTCCGCGGAAAACGAAGAACTGAAGATGGACAGTTGGAAAGGCGGGAAGGCAGTACGCATGTGCTGAGGGATGCTCCCAAAAGCATTCCCGCGCAAGCTCCGTTGGTACCGAAGATACCCATATGTGAAGACTACATTCCTGCTTGTTCCTGGAGATAACTCTAGCCCAGAAAGGGGCCTGTGACCTCTGATGAAAGACCATTTTGACAAAGCTGATGGAAAGATACCCTTTTTATGGCACAGCCTTCCCATTCATTGCAACTTATTACTTATTACTGCCATTACAATACTGTTATCAGTACAAACTAGCATCTCACAAGCTATTATACTGTTATCTGCAAATCAATAATCTTAATACTATTGCCAATACTAAATTAGCACATTGTTCCACCACTGCCTATAGTCCTTTAACTGTTGCCAATATCAATTAGTCATTGCATTGTTGATAGCAATTGCGGATCACTGCACTGCTGCTAGTTATCGCACTATTATAGGCATTGCATTATTTATATCTAACCTAAAAATGTACAAGGTCCTGTTATTGATCACTACCCTCCTTACCTTTGGGCTCCCCTGCATCACAAACGCCCTCAACCACGATACTAGCTACATACCAATACTGCGTACATATGGAAGGAGATGGTTTGAATTCTCCCACCACACACAAATGCAAAACGCAACCACACATCCCACTCCCATCTTCTTAGCATTCCCCTTCAAGTCATCAACAAAGCCCAATCTGAGAAACTCCATCGACAACGCCTCCTAAAATGTGCATTGATAAATGCCAGATCCATACGATCAAAATGGCCCGTAGTCATGGACTTGATTCCTCAATACAAGCTCGACATCCTGATGGTTACAGAATCATGGCTATCTGACAGCGACAACATCCTCCTAAACCAGATGCTGCCTCCTGGATTCGACCTCTACACATGCCACAGATCCACTCAAAAAGGAGGCGGAACGCTCATCCTTGCTAAAACAGATCTTAACTTCAAGCTATGCAACTCCTCCAGCTCAACCCACCTTGACTCCCTCACTATATCCAATGATCTCTGCTCAATCAACCTGCTTTATCGAGCACCATCCCCATTACCGGATGACCTTCCAACAATAATTGAGCTTGCATGCGCAACATCCACATCACGCTCTCCAAATTGGGTAGTTGGCGACTTCAACCTCCCCTCTCTTCATGACAGCCATTCAGAAGCATTTCTAGATGCACTAGAGGATCTAGGTTACAAACAATATGTCGACTTTCCCACCCACACTAAAGGAGGCAAACTAGACCTCATCTTCGCACCTCATTCCAAAACCTTAACACACCAAGCCCTTCAACTATCGGTTATACCAGTACCTTGGTCTGATCACAATCTTATTCAATTCAATATACCCACCTTTACCTCACATGTGAGTCAAATACCATCTAACTCACCCGGAACCCATGCAGTCCGTTTTCAACCTCTCAACCGCGACAAAGTCCTAGATAACCTCCATCCACTCTTGACCAACACTACCTCAACTTAGATGACCTGGTATCCAAATGGGACGAGAACCTCAGAGCCGCCTCATGTCCAGTGCACATGGATAAGAAAATAAGAAAACGAGATCACGCACCATGGTTCTCTGCTGACCTTCGTACATCCCTCATTCATCTACGCAAACTTGAAAGACAGTGGCGCCAAACCCACTCACCAGAAGCCCTTGAAACATATAACTCACACCTAGCCACCCACCGTGAAAAGGTAACATTGAGCAGGAAACTATACCACACGAACCTACTGAAGCGCTCCATCAATAAACCTCATGCTCTATTCAACTTAGTAAGATCCATAACAAGAGAGCCAGTTTCAGACCAACCTGCAACACCTCGGCCACAGGACTACGCAAACTACCTGCAATCAAAAATGATTAAGTCCAGCACCTGCATAAATACCATCAACCCCATTATATCACCTAAGGAATCTCATATAACTCCATTTTGCAACTTCAATACTATATCATCTAGTGAAATTGAGAGAATTATTGCCTCCATCAATCCTAGCACGGCACCTAATGACCCATGCCCAGCTAACTGGATCAAAGATCTGCGACATGATCTAAGCCAAATCCTATGCAAAATTCTGAACCAATCCTTCCTAACAGGCTTATTCCCCCAGAGTCTTAAACACACCTCTATCAAGCCCCTACTAAAAAACAGTAAGCTTGATCCATCCAAAGTTGAATCATTTAGGCCAATCTCAAGCATCCCCCAGCTTGCAAAAATCATTGAGAAAGCTGCCCAACAACAACTTCAGCATCACATTGACACAGAAGCACCCCTAGACAAATCACAACATGGATTCAGAGAAGCACATGGAGTCGACACAATCCTTACAACCCTATTCAACGATCTGATAACAGGAATAAACAACATCAAACAAGGATTTGTCCTCATCTTTTTAGACATTTCTGCTGCCTTCGATTCTGTAAACCACGATATACTAATTCAACGTCTGAGAGAGAAGGGGATTCGAAGCACAGCACTGGAATGGTGTAGATCCTACCTTTCCAACAGGTGGCAACAAGTTAAAACAGGCCAGAAATCCTCAGAGCCGTTCCTACAGTCTCAAGGCGTACCACAAGGATCTTCACTATCGGCGTTAATGTTCAATATTTATATGCAGCCGATTTGTGAATTGATCAGATCCTTCAACGTGCAATGCTTGGCATACGCTGATGACATCCTCATATACATGCCGTTCAAAACTGACCAACCAGTGTTTACTCCAATAACCAACTGTTTCGGAGCAGTAGCCGAATGGTTGCTGACTCAAAACCTAAGAATAAATCATAGCAAAACTGATGTCCTATTTGTTACAAGGAATCTTAAGTTTGTACCTCCGCCGTCACTGCTGGTCAACAACACAGAACTGACATCCAAACCCACGATCAGATACCTCGGCATAACATTAGATCAACACCTGGACATGACAATGCACGTGAAGAATGTGACAAAGAACATATACCATAAGATCAGAACACTACGCCACCTCCGTCCACTACTAGACTATACTGATTACCGGTCAACCTTCCAGGCACTAGTCCTGCCACATCTAGATTTCGCAAACATTCATCCTTCACGGGCTCCCTCAATCAACCTTAAAAACCCACTACGTCTGGCTATGAATACAGCTGCTAGAGTCCTTTCTGGGTCACCAAGGTCTGCTCATATAACACCTATCATGAAAGACCTACACTGGCTACCACTACAAGCCAGACTCTCATACAAGTCACTAGTTTTGACCTTCAAAGCCATGAATATCTACCCACACCAACACCAATCAGAAAACTAATCCACCACACCCCTGAAAATAGAAACAGAAGGACTACAACTATGAACACTTTAATAGTTCCTAAGATGATGACTTCATGTACTAAAGCCACATCAAACAGAGCTTTTTCATTGTTTGCACCCAGGAATTGGAATAAACTTCCCCACGAAATCCGCGGCATCAAAAGTCTATTACAATTCCGCAAAGCCGTAAAGCATCACTTATTCACAAAATACTACCCAGAAGTGTCCATGGACACCCACACAGCCAACAGGCCTCCCACTCACACCAAACACCCTAGCACTTTAATCCAACCAGAAAACGGGTAGTCCCCACGAAAATCTACCTTACTACTATAGACTCATCCTACCCATGAATACATGTTCAATATTCACTCGAGTTTAAATATGGTACATAATTAAAGCATATAAATAGTATATTGTTTATTGTACATAGTTATCCCTGTTATTCCATGTTTTATATTCCCCTGTTCTCTGTAAACTCGATGTTACCTGTACACATTGCAGTATATTTTGTTCGATGTACACCGCGCTGATTTTAATAGCGCGGTATATAAGAGATGTTAAATAAATAAATAAATAAATAACAGACCCAGGAAAAGGTGTGTTTTCCAGATTGTCTCATCTGATTTCCCATCCTTTGCGCCCACCAAGTGGTCTAACCTCTCCAAAATGGAAAATGGGGAGTGCACCTGCTGCTCAGTATATATGAACAATCTCACACAATAATAATACATAAATACCTACAAAAATACTACAATAATCATATTAACTTACAAATCACAATTCAATACATCACAATTCAATACATCACAATTAAAATGCTGTTCGATGTGAAATTCTCTATTGTATTTAACTTCTCTCTTCATACCTCACATAGCATCAAACATATTATTATTAATCTTCTCCCCCCAACTATGGACCTCAAAACATTACACATTCCAGTTTTTACAAAAAATATATACCAAGCTCTATATCTACCCACAGAGCTTCTGTCGGACGATCTTGATGGGCTTTGAATGCTCTCAAAATAGCAGCCTGATGGTACAACCGCAGGAGTGGAAACCTGACCCCTCTCTATTCCTTTGTCCTAGAGAAACGTTGGGCCCCGATGCGAGCACGTTGCCCCACCCCCCAGATGAATCCTTTCCTACTTCTGAAGAAACCCTCTATGGAGATTAATAGGGATTTGGGAAAATAGAAAACTGAACTTTGAGACAATGGACATTTTTAATGCTACTAGTCATCCCAACCAACTCAGAGTCGGGCTAGTCCACCACCTGATTCACGTGAAATGCCGAAACCACCTTTGGCAAGAACGCCAGCACTGTACGCAGAACCACCTTTTGATCGAAAAAGGATAGATACGGCTCCTTACACGAAAGCGCTTGTAATTTCGAAATTCTCCTCGCCGAACAAATAGCTACCAGAAAAACAGTTTCAAGATCAGATCCTTCAGAGAGGCCTTGGACAGTGGTTCGAACGGCGCACCCAGCAAGGCCCCCAACACCAAGTTCAAGTCCCACGACGGCACGGCACAGCACCGCGGCGGACGCATGAGCAACACGGCCCGCAAAAAACGTTTGACGTCGGTATGAGCCCCGAGTAACTGACTGTGAACCTTTCCCCGGTAGCAGGAGATGGCAGCCAGCTGCACGCACAAGGAACTCGCTGCCAAACCCTTGTCTATGCCATCCTGCAAGAATGAAAGGATCTGGGGCACCGAAGCCCCTAAGGGCCGGAAACTACGGTCCTTACACCAGGCCTCAAAAATGCGTCAAACCCTGATGTATGCCAACAAAGTAGACCACTTACGCGCTTTCAGCAACGTAGAAATGACCGCTGTCGAATAACCTTTGGCAGTCATCCTAGCCCTCTCAAGAGCCATGCCGTAAGTGAGAATCGATCCACCTGGGGCATGCGCAACGGTCCCTGACGCTAAAGATAGTCCTGCTGCGGCAGCCTCTACGGCCTGTCTGCCTGGAGACGCACCTAGTCCGCGTACCACGGTCTTCATGCCCAGTCGGACGCTACCAGAATCACCAGGCCACGATGCCGCTCTATGCGCTGTACCACCCGCCCTATTAGAGCCCAAGGCGGGAACACATATAGAAGACCTCCTTTTGGCCACCACTGCGCCAGCGCATCGAGACCCTCCGACATCTGCTCTCGCCGCCTGCTGAAAAAGCACGCCACCTTCGCCGACTCGAAGCTCGCCATGAGAATCCATCAGCGGAATTCCCCAGCGCTGAACCAAGAGCGCAAACACTTCCGGGTGCAGTCCCCACTCCCCCGGATCCACTCTGCGGCGACTTAGAAAATCCGCCTCGACATTGTCCACTCCGGCCACATGCTGCGCCAAAAGATTCGTAAGATTCCGCACGGCCCACTCTAGAAGCTGGCCAGCCTCTGCCTCCAGAACCATACTGCCGGTGCCGCCCTGCCGGTTGACGTAGGCTACGGTCGTCGCATTGTCTGACAGAACTCGAACCGCCTGCTGACTGAAGCTCTCTTGAAATTCCTGCAGGGCCAACACCACCGCTCTCATTTCCAACCGGTTGATGGACCAGTCCTTCTCCTCTAGAGACCATCGTCCCTGGGCAAACCTGCCCTTGCAATGCGCTCCCCACCCCAGGAGACTCGCATCCGTTGTCAACAGTTTCCAGGATGGAGGCTCTAGAGGCATGCCCGCTGCCAAGCTCTCCGGCCGCAACCACCAAAGAAGATCCAGGCGCACCTCCTGAGGACAAATCAGCCGCCGAGATAACGAGACCAACGGCGGAGCAGCGCGCTCTGCAACCGACGCATATGCGCTCTGGCCCATGGCACCACCTCAATCGTGGCCGCCATCGTCCCGAGCAATTGGAGATATTGCCACGCTGTCGGCGCCAGTTATGATAGAAACTGCCGTACGAGCCTCCACAGCCCCTGCGCTCACTGGTCGGGTAAAAACACCGCTGCTTGAGCCGTCTCGAACCTCGCCCCTAAGTATTCCAGGGACTGCGAGGGAACCAATCTGCTTTTCGCAAAGTTGACCACCCAGCCCAGGCTTTCCAACAGATGCACCACCCGAGCGGTGGCCGTCAAACTCTCTTCCCTTGACTTCGCCCGAATCAACCAATCGTCCAAGTAGGGATGTACCAGCACCCCCTCCTTGCGGAGCGCCACCACCGCCACTACCACCATAATCTTTGTGAACGTGCAAGGCGCCGTAGCCAGCCCGAATGGCAATGCTTGAAACTGAAAATGCCCCATGGGAACCGCAAACCGGAGGAACCGTTGGTGCTCCTGGCGCACTGGGATATGAAGATAAGCTTCCGTGAGGTCTAGCGATGTCAGGAATTCTCCCGCTCTGACTGCCGCAATGACGGAACGCAGAGTCTCCATGCGGAAATGAGTGACCCCGAGACACCGATTCACCCTCTTTAAATCCAGAATCGGACGAAACGTGCCTTCTTTCTTTGGCACTACAAAATAGATGGAGTATCGACTGCAGCCGTACTGATCTGCCGGCACGGGCACCACCGCCTTTAGCTGCAGTAGCCGCTGCAGCGTATCGGAGACCGCTTGGACTTTGAGTGGAGCTCTGCAAGGGGGATAGGACAAAGGAATCTAACACAGGACGGTGGAATTCCAGAGCATAACCCTCTCGGATCACCACCAGGACCCACTGGTCTGAGGAAATCTGGACCCAGGCAGGGTAAAATTCCCGCAAATGACCCCCTATGGGAACCACCTCCGCCTGAGTCCGCTTTATCTCATTGCGACTTTTTAACGGAAGAGGACTGGAAAGAGGCAAACCCTCTACCGGCTCCCCGGAAACCACGAAATCCCTGGCCTCTAGCCTGAAACCTCCCTCGCTGAGGCTGGTTAAACCGAGAGGAACGAAATCTACGAAAATCTCTGGGAACCCCCCAGGACCCCGTATTAGGCCGGCTCCGCTTTGGCTTATCCTCCGGAAGGTGACCTCCCTTCGACTCCCCCAGATCCTTGACCAACTTTTCCAAATCCTCTCCAAATAACAGCTTACCCCGAAACGGCAGCTTGCTGAGGCGAGTCTTAGAGGAACTATCCGCCGCCCAATTACGCAGCCAAAGATACCGCCGAGCCGCTACCACCAAGGCCATACTTTTAGCCAGGCCGCGGATGAGATCATAATGAATGTCTGCCAAATATGCGGTTCTGGACTCCAAGCGTGCTCCATCCTCCAACTGCGCCTCCGCGTGATCCCCCTGCAACCTCTGGGACCACCGCAAACAGCCTCTTGCCACCCACGCCCCCGCGATTGAGGCCTGCATTGAGAGAGTGCACACATCAAACACCTGCTTCAACAGCGTACCCAATTTCCTGTCCTGTACATCCTTCAGCGCTACGGCCCCTTCAACCGGAATGGTGGTCTTCTTAGTAATCGCCGACACCGCCGCATCCACCTTGGGGGAGCGAAACAGTTCTCTATCGTGGTCCGACAGCAGATAAAGATGAGCCAGGGCCCTGGAAACTTTCAGGGCTGATTCCGGCGAGTCCCATTCTTCTTGAATCATACTCCGAAAGACTCTATGCACGGGGAAGACCCGTTGGGACGTCCGCACCGCCTGCAATAACGGATCCTCCAGGGGCTCCTCCGCCACTGCCCCATCCGAGGGCATGTTCAGCGTCTTAAGAGTCTCGGCAATTAAGGCTGGCAGTTCTTCACGACGAAACACCCTGACTACCCTGCTCTGCTGCTCGGAGTCAGGCAACTCTCCCTCCTCCAGCTCGTCACCCGAGATCTCATCCAGGTCCGCGTCTATTGCTCCCAGGTCCTCCCCGAGGCGAGACGCCGGGCTCTCATCCCCCGCTCCTCTATTCATCTTGGCCGGGGGAGCGCCCTCCTCAGTCCGGGCAAGGGATCCCCGCCGCTTTTGCCCTGGCGACCCAGGAGTAGGAGAAGACATCACGGGCTGCAACAGAGCAAAAGCTTGCTGCATGAGGGCAAAAGAATTTGGAGGGATCAACGGAGCAGGACCTTGACTCAGCCCCGGAGCCCCCGAAGCCCCGTCCCCGGAGGAGGACCCCGGCACTGGCCCAGCCGGGTCTAAGGACGGAGGAAGGGCATCCCCTCCCTGCGATGGGCCTTCCTCCCGGTCCCCCGAGGGCCCCTCAGGTGTACTGTCCATAACCCTAGCTTCCAGGGTGCAAGACCCACATACCCCTGAGTCTAACACCAAGCCGCGCCTCGTGCCACACACCACACACCAATGTTTAGCGGGCATACTACTATCAATGCCACTAACGCACTCCCCCCCTTCAATGTGTCCCCCAAAGATGTTGCAGGAGCGGAAGGGGCTAAAGTCTCACAGACAAACACAGCCCAGCCTCGAGGCACCCTTCTTTCTTTTTTTTTTTTTTTTTTAACACCTTCCTAGGCCTCCCCTGCAATCTCCAGGTAAGGCCTGTCCAGTGCTCACTGAAAACAAGGGTCCTAAACGGCAAAAACACTCCAGACAGAAAGAAAAAAGCACAATGGGGCTTTAAAATGGCCGCCGCCGCTTTTCCCGCACGGACACACGTGGCTGGCCTTATCACCAACAGACACATGCGGCCCTCAAAGCAAGAATCTGCTAAATGCCCCTTCAATTCGCAGTTCCCCGTGCCGCTCACTCACCGGTCCGCTGTCTCAGTGGAGGAAAGCGATGCAGCCACGTCGGAGCTCAGCCATACCGCGGCTTCAGCTCTGACGCCGTCAAGAAGCTGCGGGGGACGCTGACTGCCTGCCGGCACTCCAAGGCGCTGTCAGCAAGCCTTCCACCTGCTCCTCACCCCTATTAACGGGTTTGGGAGCAGGGAGGCAAGTACCAGGAGCTCTCAGACTTCCCTCTCTCCTTGCTAATGCTCGTTAGATCTACGGGGAACAGGTAGGAGGGGGAGGGGGAACGGGGGGAGGGGGCTGAAGAGGGAGATGGAGCCAAATGGAGAAGTCCTCAGAAACAGCACTGCTCCTGCACAATAAAGAAAGACAAAACCCCAAATCAAACCAATTCAAAAATTATAAAGGAAATTCTTTCAAGTCTAGCTCTGCTTAACTAGTTAACCTGAGCCCAGTTCCAGGCTCAGAATCTCCTCTAGCTGCTTGGAGACTGAAAGTACTAGTGAGAGGGGGGCGGTCCTCGCCTATTTATACTGGTGCCAGCAAAGCGATGATGTCTTTCAGTCTCCAAAGCTGCTGGAGGAGATTCTAAACTCTATGGTTCCGGGACTGGACTAGAGGTACGCAAAGGAACAGTTTCTAGTTGAGACGCCAATGTGGAATAATTAAACCAAAAGAGATCTCATGGATCTCTACCTATTTGAACCCCTAGATATCTAATTTTCTGGGTTGCCCATCAGAAGGGGAAATGATGAAGTGGTATATATAACCTGTTAAATAAAAAAAAATAAAAATAAAAAGGCATTGTGTGATAGTCCCGCCCCCCCCGATTAAGAGCTTCAGTTTTACTAAGGTTGACTTTAAACCCAGAAATGGAGAACTTCTGTATGTCAGCCAATAAATTGGGGAGGGATTCTTGTGGATTAGGCATAAAAAGAAGGATATCTGCATATAATATTTTGTGTTCTTGCTTTACAACCACAATGGGGTTAATGACTCATACCCTAGCAGCAAAGGCTTCAATTACCATTGCAAATAACATGGGGGAGAGCAGGCAACCCTGTCTCGCTTCTCTCTGTAGCTTAAAGTATTCAGAGTAATTGCTCACTTTCAAGGCATGAAGTCGATGTCTAACGTCTGTGAGTTTACGCAATTTTTCCCTTCTCCCATTTTTGCTGTGGTCTAATTGGAGCTCCCCAAGCTGTTGGAGTCGTGACTCCATCTTCTCCTTTCCCCTTTTTTTTTTTCCTGAAATGCCCACTGGATCCGTAGCCCCCACAGGAAGGCTTTCCACCATCCCACAGTGCCCCATCTGAGGTCTCCCCATTGTCATTAATGGTCATATATTGATGCCATTCACGTTAAGTCTCTTCAATAAATCCTCCTTCTTAAATAGTAATACACTGGCCCTCCACCCTGACCAAATACCTTAACCCTATGGCCTGAGGGATACCAAGAACATTCCACCATCCCATGATCTGATAATTCAATTGGGTGTATTTTAATCTTATCAAACTTAATGGCACTGGCTTTGGGGGTCAAAATGTAGTCTAACCAGGCATAGGTGTCAGTATGGGGAGTATAGCATGTTTATTCTTTAATACCCCCCATTCTTTCCCTCCATAGGTCTACGAAGCTCCAATACTTGATACAGTCTCTCTTAGTTCCCGCACCTCCCGGCGATGCAACTGCAGTACATAGTTAGAGTGGTCCGCCACTCCCAGAACACAGTTAAAGTCTCCTGCTACCACCCAGTCACCTTGCGCCATGTTGACAAATTCCTCCAGGCTCTTTTGAAAAGAAATGCCCTTGGGGCCACTGGGAGCTACAAGTTGAGAAGGGATATTTCATATTGCTCAATCCTCCCTGTGACTCAGAGCATTTGCTCTTGCATATTCCTCCCTGTGGTATTTGACAAATGGGATTCTCTTATGCACCAGTATTGCCACCCCACATTTTTTTTTAGTTAAAGATAGAGAAGAACATCTGCTCATATACTCGGGCTTGGAGCTTTTTGTGTTCGTTCTCAAATGGGTTTCCTGTAGAAATGCTATGTCTATGTTGGCGTGAAGCAGAAGCAACAAGTCAAGTATCTTGTGCCTTTTACAAGGGTGGTGTATCCCTCTAATATTAAGGAATCCAATTTTAAATTCCCCACCTTTGATCATCTTTCCCAAATGTGTGTCAGGCAGTCCTTCAACACACACACAATTAGTTGGGTAATCTCTCTCCACTGACGCCATTGGGCATTATTAACAACCACCACCGAAATGAAAAAACAAGACATATCTGCAAAATCCTCCCTTCTCCTCCTCTTCTCCACCTCTTCACTTTTATCATTATGGACTTCCTCCCAGAAATTATACAGTAGAAACAGTCACTGTTGTACAACATTATCCTCCTCTCCTCACGCACAGCAAAACCACAAAACCTTCTTGCAGACTCCCACTCATTCACCGCCATATGTTTAGTATTGTTCAACCCTAATATAAAAAAAGCTTGCAGAGTATTAGACTTTAATTCCCTATTCATGTCCTCTTCTAATAACCCGATGAACAAAAACCTTCTGGAATAAAGCTTACTCATCCTGTAAGAATCCTGGATCGGCGACACTCATGGTCAGACTCTGACAAATTTCACAGCTTCTTTCAGTCAGCTTTCGGCCAGGTTTAAGTGCTCCGTCGACTCTATGCTCTGCGCTAAGTCTAATTGTAATGAAGGTGTGCCTCCTCATGATCCGCCTGAGTTTCCAGGCCCTTTGGGCTGTGTTCTGAAGACGTATGCTGAGGGAAATTGAGCCCCATTATGCGTGGGGGACCCATTTGTAATGCTTTGTGTACATGGGCTGGAAGGCACCCTGGTAAGAAATTGATAAATCGCTTCTGAAGAGGTGAAGAAATGCCCAATACCATTATCAGCTAAAATTAGTTTGGCTGGATACCAAACTGCTGCTTTAAAACCTCTGGCTATTAGTAAGTCCCGGCACTTTAAGAACTCACATCAGTGGTGGACGGTTTCTGGCACAAGGTCTGGGAAAATCATAACATTCCAATTATAAGTCACTGATCTAGATTTCCTTGCAGCCTTAATAATGAATTCACGTTCCTGAAAACACAGTAGTTTTACGATAAAGGCCCTAGGGCAGTGATGGCTAACCTTTTTGAGCCCGAGTGCCCAAACTGCCGCACAAAACCAAAGAATTTCCTCAAAGTGCCAGCACGTCAATTAAACCTTAACAACAAGATTTTAGTATCTAAAAACTCTTTATAAAGTTGCCTGAACTATGTAACATCATTTGTAAAGGTTGGAATCTTTGTATTGTCAGAGAATCAATTTGATTCACAATCCTTTGGTTTTCATTTCAATTTATTGGTAATTTATAATGTTTTAATGATTTCATTCAATTTAATGAATTTAGGAAGAATTTGATTCAGTTACACAATATATTTTAAATGTATTATTCACATAACATGTCAAATGTATCCTGAGTAAAAAAAAGATGAACTTCTTAAAACTGTTAACTGTGTCAGGACTCGGTGTGTATTCCCAAAGAATCTATACATGAAAAAAATTAATGTGATGTTTGTTGTTGCATGCATGCTGATAACTTGTCAAAGAGATATCTTTCTACCTTTTGTGCATTTTTTTTCAGTTGCAATTGCTCCAGCCACTTTCTTCTGGTTTCTTCAGCTTTTCTGCTAACTCTCCATCATCTGCTGTCCATTTGTCCTTTCTTCTCTCTTCTAGTTTTTTTTTCCATTCTCTCTCTCTACATCCGCTTTAACATACTAATCTTTCTCCTTTTGCTCTTTCCTCATTCCTATTTCATCCACTCAAATTTTACCCCTCCATCCTCAATCCCCACTTACTCTCCCAATACCCGGCCAATTGTAGATTTTTTATCCCTCCCACAAAAAATATTTTTACCCTATCAATTTTTCTATCCCAGCCACATCCCATTATAATCCTCCACCATCATCAGCTCCCTTCTAGTTCCAGCCTCACCCAGCATCCATTCCCTTCTAGTCCCTGCATCAGCCCATTTCCATTCCTAGCCCCTCATCAGCCCATTTCCAGTCCTAGCAACCCCCCAACCCAATACCAGTCCTAGCCCCCCCATCAACCCACTTCCAGTCCTAACCCCATCAACCCATTTCCAGTCAGCCCCCCATAGCCCATTGCCAGTCCTAATCCCCCCATCAGCCCGCAGCCCATTACCAGTCCTAACCCCATCAGCCCACCTCAAGTCCTAACCCCTCCCTATCAGCCCATTTCCTGTCCTAGCCCCCCTCCATAGCCCATTATCAGTCCTAACCCCCCCATAGCCCATTACCAGACAGCCCCCATCAGCCAACAGCCCATTACCAGTCTTAACCCCCCCATAGCCCATTACCAGTTCTAACCCCCCCAACAGCCCACAGCCCATTACCAGTCTTAACCCCCCCATAGCCCATACCAGTTCTAACCCCCCCATCAGCCCACAGCCCATTACCAGTCCTAACCCCATCAGCCCCTCAAGTCCTAACCCCTCCCTATCAGCCCATTTCCTGTCCTAGCCCCCCCCATAGCCCATTATCAGTCCTAAACCCCCCCATAGCCCATTACCAGACAGCCCCCATCAGCCAACAGCCCATTACCAGTCTTAACCCCCCCTAGCCTATTACGAGTTATAACCACCCCAACACTCCACAGCCCTTTACCAGTCTTCACCCCCCCATAGCCCATTACCAGTTCTAACCCCCCAACAGCCCACAGCCCATTACCAGTCCTAACCCATCAGCCCACCTCAAGTCCTAACCCCTCCCTATCAGCCCATTTCCTGTCCTAGCCCCCCCCCCCATAGCCCATTATCAGTCCTAACCCCCCCATAGCCCATTACCAGACAGCCCCCATCAGCCAACAGCCCATTACCAGTCTTAACCCCCCCATAGCCCATTACCAGTTCTAACTCCCCTACAGCCCACAGCCCATTACCAGTTTTAACCCCCCCATAGCCCATTACCAGTTCTAACCCCCCCAACAGCCCACTTCCCATTACAAGTCCTAACCCCATCAACCCACCTCAAGTCCTACCCCCTAGCCATCAGCCCATTTCCTGTCCTATACCCCCCATAGCCCCTCAGCACTCCTAACCCCCCCAGCCCCCCATAGCCCATCAGCACTCCTAACCCCCCCAGCCCCCCCATACCCCATCAGCACTCCTAACCCCCCCCAGCCCATCAGCACTCCTAACCCCCCCCCCAGCCCCCATAGCCCATCAGCAATCCTAACCCCCCACCCCAGCCCAGCCCATCCGAGGGAAATTTTTTTTTTTTTAAATGTGTGTTCTACCGCAGCCGGGGCCGCCGCGGCGGAATCGAGTGTGCCGCGGGGGCCCCCCAGCCCAGCACAGCCTGCCCTCCCCCTCTATCCGCTCTCTCTTCGCAGCTCACAGTGACACGCGCCGGCTTTCAGAGCGCGAAGGGATTAGTTTCCCTTTCGCGGCTCTGTTAAGCCCGCAGGGGCTGATGGGAACTTCCCATCAGCCCCCGCGGGCTTAACAGAGCAGCGAGGGAATGTGGGGATGTAGGGATGTGCCAATCAATATCCAGCATATTGAAATCATCTATCAGTAGCACTTCTCGTTTCATGGCAGTACTGCATAGGTCTTCTATTAAATTCCTGCCCACTTCTCCCTATCACACCAATGCAAATGGATTTCCCTTTCCCTCTTTCTAGTTTAACCCACAGTGCCTCCTAGCTCTCTTTTAAGCCCTGTAATTCAATAGCTTTAATATTATTTTTTACATATAGTGCCACTCCTCCTCCCCTTCTTCCTACCCTATCCTTCCTGAATAAAGTATAGCCCGGTATAATTACATCCTAGTTATGGTTGTCCATGAACCAGGTCTCCGTAACTACCACTAAACCCAAGTCAGCCTCTTCCATTAAAAAGCCTCAACATCTGATGGGAGTGTGGTCCTTTCTCCTCCCTCTCTCCGCCCACACATGGAAAACTCCAGCTGGATTCTGTCAAACTTTGGAGACATCCACTGTTGAGGTCTACTGTGAAACAAAGCATAGTTACTCACCTGTAACAGGTGTTCTCCAGGGACAGCAGGAATCAGTCCTCACATATGGGTGACATCGGCACCGACGGAGCCCTCGTGCGGAGCAATTCCCCAACTTTCAAAGAAAGCCTTTGGGATTGCATTGTGCATGCGCGGTCCCCTTCCTGCCCAAGGGTGCCATCTTGCTCAGTCAAATGACATAGCTAAAAAGACAGCAAAAACAATAAAAATCAATAATAGGACTGCAACTCCAGGGGAGGAGGGAGGGTCGTGAGGACTGATTCCTGCTGTTCCTGGAGAACACCTGCTACAGGTGAGTAACTACGTTTTCTCCAGGAACAAGCAGGAAGTCAGTCCTCACATATGGGACTCCCTAGCTATAGGCTACTGAGAACCCCTAGCTGAAAAATGGCTCCCTCTAGAAGAGCTGCAGCAGCTGTGATAGGAAATCAGCGGAGACGCAACACCCCGGTAGCCTGACACCAGAGGGACGGAGGGTAGGAGTTCCCTAAACATCAAATAAGTTACGGAGTACCGCCTGGCCGAAAACACTGTCCCGTCGGGACTCTCTATCCAAGCAGTAATGGGCTGCAAAAGTCTGGCTTGAAGACTAGGTGGCGGCCCGGCAGACGTCTGCCAGCGGAACAGAGCAGAAGTGAGCCACTGATGTGGCCTTAGCACTGACACGGTGGGCCATGACTCGACCCTGCAACAGGAGGTCGGCCGCCCTATACGCCCAGGCAATGCAGTCTGCCACCCATGTGGACAACGTGCGCTTGGAGACAGGTAGCCCCAGCTTACTGGGGTCATAAGAGACGAAGAGCTGAGTAGCCCTTCGATGTCCCCGCGTACGCTCCAGGTAGAAGGCTAATGCCCTTTTACAATCAAGGGTATGCAGAACCGCCTCTGCCCTACTAGCATGCGGTCTGGGAAAGATTGTTGGAAGAACTACCTCCTGGTTGAGGTGGAACGGAGAAGACCACTTTTGGAAGAAACTTGGGGTGGGTGCGAAGGAACTGTGTGTACGGTCTATCCGAAACACGAGCTTGCAGCTCACTCACTCGTCTGGCAGACGTGAGTGCCACCAGGAAGAGCACCTTCCAGGAGAAAAAGCGCAGATGGCAAGCTGATATCGGCTCAAAAGGTGGGCGAGTAAGCTGTTGCAAGACCGCATTCAAATCCCACTCGATTGCTGGAGGACGAACCGGGGGTTTTAGTAGAAGTAGAACTCTGAGGAATCTGGACACCAAGGGGTGAACTGAAAGAGGTTGTCCTTCCACTGGAGAGTGTTGTGCTAACAAAGCACTCAGGTGGACCCTGACAGAGTTAGACTTGAGGCCTAATTCTGAGAGGTGAAGCAGGTATTGCAACACCACTGGTACAAGACAAGAGAAAGGGTTTTCATTGTGCTGGTTACACCACACCTCAAACCTACGCCACTTAAAGGCATAGGTTGTCCTAGTGGACTGCCTCATTGAGGCCAGTAACACTTCTTCTACATTCTTAGGCGGGAGGAGAGGAGCCAGCACTACCCTTTCAGAAGCCTGAGGTTGGGATGTAAGATAGAGCCCTGCTCCTGGGACAGGAGGTCGGGCTGCGTCCACAGAGAAAGTGGGGTTTCCACTGCCAGCTGGAGGAGAAGCGAGAACCAAGGTTTGTCTTGGCCATCTGGGAGCTACCAGAATGACAGAGGCCTTGTCTTGAAGGATTCTGAATAGAGTTCGGGCCACCAAAGGCATGGGAGGAAATGCATACAGGAGGCCCACGGACCAGGAGATTAGAAAAGCATCTGCAGCCATCCTGTGGGGTGTGGCTGACTGGAGCAAAAGTTGGGCAACTGATGATTCTGCGGACTGGCAAAGAGATCTATGGATGGATGTCCCCAGCAGTGGAAGATTTGCTGGGCTACTTCTGGATTCAGCTGCCACTCGTGAGGTTGGAGAACTCTGCTTAGTTTATCTGCTAGGAAGTTCTCCTGACCTGGCAGGTAAACTGCTTTGAGAGACATGCCGTGTCGGATTGCAAAGGAGCAGAGGTCCAGTGTCTCCTGGCACAGGATACGGGACCCCATCCCTCCCTGCTTCTTCACGAAGAACATAGCCACCTGATTGTCTGTCTGCACCAAGACAGACTAATGTGAGAGAACATGACAGAAGGTTTGAAGAGCTAGGCGTATCGCTCGACGCTCTAAGAGGTTGATTTGGTGCGTCTTCTCTTGAGGAGACCACAACCCTTGAGCGCATGAGTCCTGGCAAAGGGCTCCCCAGCCCAGCAGGGATGCATCTGTCGTCAGCACTCTTGTGTATGAGGGAGGCTGGAAAGGCACTCCCTCGAGCAGGTTGGATGGCTGAAGCCACCAGGTCAACGACTTCAGTAGTCGTTTGGACACTCTGATCCTGTCCGAGTCGCCCTGTGGCTTGCGTCCACTGATCCCAGAGGCACCACTGAGCTGTCCTCATATGGAGACGGGCATTTGGGGTCACATGAACCGTGGAGGCCATGTGTCCTAGAAGGCGCAGAAAGTGCCTCGCTGATATCTGAGACTTGTGGCTGATTTGGTGCACTAGCTCCAGAAGCCTCTGTGCCCTGTCCTCTGGCAGGTAAGCCTTCGCTTGAAGGGTATCTAGCCTTGCCCCTATGAACTCTAAGTTCTGAGTAGGAGCAAAGCGGACTTTGCTTGATTTATGAGGAAGCCTAGATGCTGCAGTATGTTGATAATGTGAGCCGTGGCCCGTTGGGCCTCTGGAGGCGACGGGGCCCCGATGAGCCAGTCATCCAGGTACGGGAAGACGAAAATTCCCTGGTTCCTGGGGAAGGCCCCCACTACCGCCAGACACTTGGTAAACACTCAGGGGTCAGAGGCTAGGCCGAATGGATGTACTGAAAATGGTTTCCTCCCACTACAAATCTGAGATACTGTCTGTGGTCTGGATGTATGAAAATGCGTGTATAGGCATTCTTCAGGTCTAAGGAGCATAGCCAATCTCCCTGGTGGAGGTAAGGCAGCAATATTCCAAGAAAAAGCATCATGAACCTTTCCCTCACCAGGAACTTGTTTAAGCTTCACAGGTCGAGGATGGGCCGGAGGCCTCCTGTTCTCTTTGGTATCAGAAAACACCTGGAGTAAAAGCCTTGCCCTTGCACCACCGCCTGATCCTCTAGAAGACCGGCCAACTCCTGTAAGAGGAGGTTCCTGTGCAGAAGGGGTCTGAGAGGCTCTTCCAGAAAGTAGGAGGGAGGTACCTGGTTGAAGTGGAGCAAATAGCCCTTTTGGACTATTTGTAGGACCCAGGTATCTGTGGTGATTGCTGGCCACCTGTGGGCATATAGGGTCAGCCTTCCTCCTGTGCAAAGCTTCACCCTTGGTTGGAGAGAGACTATGCTGTGGCAGTCAAAAAAAACCCTCCCAGCTGGGTCGGAGCCGGGGCCTGAAGCTTGGGGGTCTTCTGCTTACGCGGGCCATGCCCCTGTTCCTTGGCCTGCTGCCCCTGTTGGGGAGCCGGGGAGGATTGGTGAGTGGGGTAGTTGCGGTAAGCAGCACCCTTCCTCGGGAAAAAGGGCTTTTTACCCAAGCCCTTCTTTTTAGAAGGGGAAGAAGTCTTCTCGGAGAGTCTTATCCGGGTCAAGTACTCGGAGTCGATTTCAGCAGCCTTCTCAGTCATGGGTTTGCCAAAAAGGTTGTCACCTCGGCAAGGGACATTGACAAACTTGTCCTGAACCTATGGCTCTAGGTCCGACGACATTAGCCACGCCAGGCATTGGGCACCGATGCCAGCTTCGGCTACCCGGGCCAAAACCTCAAAGCCATCATAGCCTGCTTGAGACAAACTTCGAGCACTCCCAAATCCCAGTGGACAAGTTCTTGAAGCGCTGCAGGGGTTCCTCGGAGAGGCCAGCTGAGAACCCGGCAATCTCCTTTGCCAGGTCCCGAAAGTACATGCCCATGTACAGCTGGTATGTTTGGACACGGCATGATAGCATCAAGCCCTGGTAACATTTTCTGCCGAGGGTGTCCAGGTTCCAGGCCTCCCTGCCAGGAGGCACCGAGGAGTGCGTTTTTTGGCTCTTGAACCTGTGCATGGCCGATTCCACAACCATGGAGTTGTGCGGTAGCTGTGGCTTTCGGAACCCAGGGCTCTCGCGGACTCGATAGATGGAATCGACCCGCTTGCTGAGAACTGGCATCAAGGCCGGTGACTCCCACATGCGGAGCATCAGCCATTCCAACATCGGAGGAACCAGTACCGTAAAGGCTTCCCAAGGGGGAAAGTCATACTGGAGGGCTTCGAGCTGCTCGGCTCGAGGCTCCTCCTCAGTGTCCGCCGGGAATGCCAAAGCCTTGGCCATGTCCCTGATGAAGTCCGAGAACCAGGTATCCTCCGGGGGGGGGGGGGGACCTTCTCCGAGGCTCGGACCCCAGCAAGTCCGATGGGACACACTGGGTCTGGTGGGTGTCCAGGGACTCTTCGTCTTCCGTTTCCTATGCTGAGTCCTCCGAGGAGGAATCGATGGGCTTCGGCCGTGAGGGCTTTTGTCTCAACCGTCCCGACGCTGAGAGCACCGGCGTCGATGACCTCAGTCCTGAATGGGAGGTCAAGGGAGACCTCGGCCGAGGATCAACTCAAGCTCTAAGAGTCTCGAGGATCGGCTCGGCCTCCGGGGTCGACTTGGACGTCGAGGTCCCAGTGGTCGGTGCGGATGGACCAGTGAGACCGGCCATCAGCACCTGCTGCTGCTCCATGAAGGCAGACATGCTGTGCTCCAAGGCAGCCATTCTGAGACCGAGCTCAGAAGGCTCCGCAGCCTCCAGCTCGGGTCCCGATACCGGTTCTCCCGGAGGAGAGTCAACGAGGACAACAGCAGTTACCTTCCTCGGCGCCTCCAGCTCCGTGTGAGGTACTTTTGCAGGCCGCTCCGACTCCGAGGACCCGGGGCGGCGGTCACGACTCCGCGACTTGGCACGTGAGGACCCAGGCTGATCAGAGGCATCTGACGACGCCCTCGCAGGTTTCTTCTTCCTCCGGTGTTCCCGCGAGGGAGACCCCCGCTCAGAAGATCCCTGACGATGCTCGGAGTCAGATAGCTCCCGAGACGTCAAGACTTCTGAAGCGGTCCAGATCTGGGTGGATGCGGACTCAGAGAAAATCCTCACACGCTGCTGCTGCCTACTTCTAAGTGCCTTGGGGGACATTTTGCTACACGGGCCACAGAACTTCGGGTCATGGTCGGGCCCGAGGCAGCAGTCATTTAGAGATGAGGACAGTAACTGAATTCAAAAAAGCATGGGACCAACACAGAGGATCTCTAAAGGTAAAAAGTGGACTGTTGTAGTTGTTGTTATGGAAGGACAGACTAGATAGGCCATGTGGTCTTTTTCTGTCATCATGTTTCTATGTTTCTATGTGTGTCGGTGAGAGACATTAATCTTTTACACTGATCACACTTTTTAAACCCACTGGCAGCCATCGGGGGAAAAAGAGCCCCTGCGAGGTCAAACGACCAGGCTGCCAGTAGAAAAGAAAAAAGCGCGAACGCTAGTCACTAAGTACAAAAACCGAAAAAAAGTGACCGGACTCGATACTGGTTTACCGAACCGAGGCGGGAAGGGGAAGCGGCGTCGAACCGGGCCAAAGAAAAGAATCTTCAGGAGTTTTGATGCACTTTTTCCACAAGGGATGTTGGGCTACGTCCGTTGGGCTCCGCGGAAAAAGGGAGACTGAGCAAGATGGTACCCTTGGGCGGGAAGGGGACCGCACATGTGCAAGGCAATCCCAAAGGCTTTCTTTGAAAGCTGGGGAATTGCTCCGCACGAGGGCTCCGTTGGCGCCAACATCACCCATATGTGAGGACCGACTTCCTGCTTGTTCCTGGAGAATGCCCTTTAGGATGGCTGCCAGGGAGTTAACACGATTCCATAACTGAGCTATAACCAGTCCAGCATCCAGCATCTGCTGAAGTATGCCTTTAACTGCATCAAGTAGCAGTGATGATGTCACTGGAAGTTTCTAGGTTTGTTCTCTGTCTCCATATTTGCTGTCAGGGGGATACAAATCATTTATCTGGACTGGTCTAGCAGGACCGCACAAAATTCTCTGGCCTAATCTGCCTAAAAATCCACCATCCAAATTATCACTGTTACATATAAAACCAGCCTCTCCAAAATCGAATCTAAGAATGGATCTGAATCTACAGCTCCATGTCTTTCTAAGAAACTCCTTGTGAATTAAGAGTATGAAAATTAGTTCAGGCTTGGGTGGAACTGCTGCTTGTAAGGCAAAGACTTACCTACAAGGAGCCACTGGTTCTGGAAAGAGATGATACTGCCCTGGGGATACCGGACATCAGTGCTGGGTGTTATCTCACACTCACTGTTCTCTTTCAGTGTTACATCCTCTGTTGTGGGGCCGTCCACACGAGGTAGCACAATACCTTGGGGCTGAAGAGAGCATAATCATGTTCTTACACTCTATTTGTAGACCTGTAAATAAGTTAGCAACCACCCCCTCCCGCAAGCAATGTTCCAGCTGCACCTGTTATGTTATTTTGTACTTGTTATATTATTCTGCATGACAAAGCACTTGTTCCATGCTCTGTCTACGTTCTCTAGTTCTTTGTAAACCGTTTTGACTCTTGGAAAAGCAGTATAGAAAATAATGTTAAATAAATAAATAAAACTGGGGATATAATTCAGCTCCAGGATCAGACTTCATATAGTATGCAATTGAAACCACTACATACAGCTGAGGTAAGCGCTTACCACGACGGCCACACCCTGATGGATGACAGACTTGGAGGCATAGTAGCTCGATGCATGCTTCCCCACATACAGTGCTGGCCTGCAGTACACAAACAGAAATAGTGCACACTGAGCATGGAATCCCCTTTATATGCATCTCAGAAAGCAGGAGAAAATACAGAATGCCAGCAGCTCACTTCTCTCTTCTGTATTTTATTTCATTTCTGTGGAAAGTCTGCTATTAAACCCCTTGTTCTAATTATTATGGAGCTGCGTGGTTTATCATCTCAAACCTTCATTCTGAACCCAATCCTCGGGATACACCTAGCCAGTCAGGTTTTCAGGTTAACCACAATGAGTATGTATTAGATTGACATTTGCATACAAAGGAGGCAGTGAAAGCGTAGTTACTCACCTGTAACAGGTGATCTCTGGGAACAGCAGGAATTTAGTCTTCACATATGGGTGACATCGGTACCAACGGGGCCTGCGCGGGAACACTCCCCAGGAAAGCTTCTGGGAGCATCCCACTGCGCCTGCATAGCTGCCTTGAATTTGTAGCTGAGATAAAAGGAGAGAAAAAAAAGAAGATCTACAACTCCTAGGGGAGGGGGTCCCTTTAGTCCCTTAGAGGCTAAAGGTTAGGGGTCTTCAACCTGAAAAAGAGAAGGCTGAGGGAAGATATGATAGAGGTCTATAAATTAATGAATGGAGGGAAACGGGTAAACGTAGATCGATTGTTACGTCATCAGAATATAGAAAGACTAGGGGACATGCAATGAAGCTACAGGGTAAACTATTTAAGACTAATAAGAGAAAATATTTTTTCACTCAACGTGTAATCAAACTCTGGAATTTGTTACTGGAGGATGTAGTAAAAGCTGTTTGTGTAGCTGGGTTTAAAAAAGGTTTGGACAAGTTCCTGGAGGAAAGGTCCATAAACCATTATTAAAAGGGACCCAGGATATCACTGCTTGACCCAATACAAGCATTGTGGAACCTGTGTTTTTTGGCGAAACTGCTAGGTACTTATGACCTAGTTTGGCCACTGTTGGAAACAGGATACAGGGCTTGATGGACCTTGGTCTGACCCAGTATGGCATATCTTATGTTCTTAGGATGCGCTGGCATCTGAAAAGGTGACTCTAAAAGGAGATTTTCTGAAGATCACCACCACTAGAGAGACGAGATCAGAAAGGTGGAGACCATTATCCTCTGCCCCAGGCGAACTGATACTTGAGACCACTAGAATGTTAGTGTCCACTGGGCTGTGCGCATGTGTAAGTGGGCATATGGAATAACATGCACCGTTGATGCCCTATGACCCAGAAACTAGCATTTCTCAAGCAATAAGAAAGTTCTTGAGGCATGCTTGAGATGCTAACTGATTGAGTCGAGCACAGTGGAGCTGGGGCAGAAATGCCCTTGATTGCTGAGTGTTTAGGAGGGCTCCTATGAACTCTAGAGTTTGAGAGGTGACGAGCAGGGGACTTTGAAAGATTTATGACAAATCCCAAATGTTTTAACACCTGCAGGGTGCGTGAGAGGGATAGACTGGCTCCTTGAGAAGTGCTTGTCTATATGAGCTGGTTGTCTAAGTAAGGGAAGACAAATATCCCTAGAGTCCTTAAGAATGTGGCTACTACAGCCATGCATTTTGTGAAGGCTCTTGGGGCAGAGGCAAGGCCGAAAGGCAGGACTCTTTATTGATAATGTCTTCCTTGAAACATGAAGCGCAGGAACTTTCTGTGCTCTGGGTGAATAAGAATGAGAGTGTACGCTTCTTTTAGATCTAGAGAACAGAGCCAATCCTGACTGGAGATAGGGAAGAAGGGTCCCTAGAGAGATCATTTTGAATTTCTCCTGTAGGAGGTGCTTGTTCAGTTCCCCGAGGTCCAGAGTGGGCCTGTATACTCTTGTTTTCTTTGGGATGAGAAAGTATGGCGAATAAAAGCCCATTCCCTAATGTAATGGTGGAACTTCTTCTATTGCACCTTGCTGGAAATGGAAGTGACCTCTTGTAGCAACAGAGCAGTGAGAAGGGGTTGAGAACGGAACTCTTTGTGAAGTCTGGGGGTGGTAGACTTCGTAGGTGAAATTTGTATCCCTCCCGTACTATGGGCAATGTCCACTGCTCTGAGGTGATGAGATGCCATCTGTGGGCATAGTGACAGAGTCTGCTGGGAATGTGGACAGGATCGGGAGCCTCCAGAGGAAGGACAGCTATGTTCTCTAGAAAGGAGTCAAAAACCTGGAGCAGTCTGGGTCTGCTGAAGTTGCTGTGACTTGGGAGTCTAAGCCTTCTTTTGCTGTTTTTGAGGCTGTTGCCCCTTCTGAGGAGCATGATGCTGACACTGAACAGCAGGGGTATAAGAAGGATAGTAGTACTTCTTTTTATTGAAGAAAGCTTTCTTTGCTGCTTTCTTCTTAGCTGGGTTGGCAATAGATAGATAGCCTATTGAGGGTAGTGTTCTCAGATTCCAACTGAGAGGCCTTGTCCTGCCAATCTTTGCCAAAAAGGTTCTCACCAGTGCAAGGGATATTACCTAGCTTATCAAGCCCATTGTTCGATCCGATGCTTGGAGCCAAGCAATCCTGCATGCACCGATGCAGATGGATGAAGTCTGTCAGACGGCTGCCTGGGTGAGAATCTTCACAGTCTTGGCAAGTGCATATATCTATATGATTTGCAAGGGATTGTGGGCAATGTAGTTCATTCACACCAGACACAGCTGCTGACAATAATTTAGTTGTGCTCTTGGGTAAAGCCAATAAGATATTTATTTATGGGGTTATTTCTCCCAACACAGATATGCTTGGTAGCACATAAATCAGGTTACTTGCTTTCAGTGTTAAACTTGAAAAAAACAAAATCAGGAAAACAACCTTTAAACTTGTCAGGCAATTAAAGCAAAAGAAATAAGACCTGGTTGGTACAAACTGGTCTTTTTCTGTAGGCATTAGCTAATGTTTTCTTAGCATATATCAAACAACAAACCAAAAGCCACAAAGAAAGAAAAAAAAAACTGTTCTTCTCAGGTTAACTTCTTGTATCTTCCCACCTAGATTCAGAAGTGATTCTCTCCTAGCTCACAAGCAATTAGGTAAGGCTCAATTGCTAGCAGTTATCCAGCTGAAACCCCTTAGCTGGCTTGCTTTCTACTGCGTCGGTCAAATCCTGCTTCAGGAGCTTTTCTGAGTAGATTAAAGAACAAGTTTGTATTTCTTTGTGATGGTTGCTGTACTTTATAACAGAAAATCACCAAAGGAGTTTGGACAGAGAGCAGTCCATATAAACACATTCTTCATCTGCAATCATTCCCCCTTCAACAAGCATGGGTTCAATATCATGGATTGGCACAGATGAATCTCTCAATGGAGCACTTTCAGGAGAATACTTGTTTCCCTGCTGTCTTTCAAGGTTATAGCTAGGGCATAGATCAGTGTTCATACCTGAGCTTCCATTGCTGTTAGAGTTCCTCTCTATATAACCTGGCCAGTATGTAGTCCAGTTCTTATGTCCAGCCTTCCAATCCAGATCCCTGGACACTGGATCTCTCTTCACATACCTTCTGGCACAGGTCTTAGGGTCCCTTCCACGTGCAGCCGTCTCTCTCACAGGTACCGTCTGGAGATTCCTAGCTCTGCAGCACCATTCCTCTGGCTTTCCCCAGTCCAATGGTGTATGCTGGCCCTTGAAATGCCTCCCAGTATACGTACTGCTCTGGACTCTTCTAGACCTCTCAAAGGCTTTTCTCTTCCTTCTTCCAAAGGGTTTCTTTCCTTCTCTGTCCATCCGGTTTGGCTTCTGCTTCTGATGATCCTTCAGATGAAACTGATGATCAAGCTCAAGCTGATTCTCAGGATAATGAGGATAATTCTCTGTAGAATAAACTCTACCTTTATTCTGCTTAGATGAGTGCTCCTCCCTAATACAGCGCAGCTGTGCTGAATCAGGCCCTGCCCTTTGAGATGAGTGCTTAGGGATTATCTCATAGCCCTCCTGATTGAACACACGTTTCCCCACTTCAGCTCCTCTAATGGCTGTTGGAAACCTGGTGCATTCTGGGACTGGTAGTCTTTTATGGGAAAATTCTGTTTTCTTATTTCTACCAGAACTGACAGGTTGCTTGTTCAGAGTCACTTCACCTTTCCTATAGCTCCTTCCTGAGCTATGATAAGCTTCCTTATCACAAGTCCTGCTGATGCATTCAAAGCAATCAAAAGTTGCTCTGTAAACAAACTTTGAAACATTCTGAGCTGAAAACGTTGACCAAAAGTGTCAAGGGTTCTCAATTCCCTACCCGGAGGGTTTGAGGAATGTGTTTTCGCACTCTTGATCCGATGCACTGCCAATTCCACTACCATGGAATGATGCGGCAATTGTCTCTTTTGAAAACCGGGACACTCCTGTATCTGGTACATGGTATCGAGCTGTCGGGTATGGGGAGAAATGGTTAGAAATGTCTCCTACATACGAAGCATGAGGTCATGAAGTTTCCGATGGATAGGGAGTGCAGCCGCCTCATTTGGAGCTGTGGGGCATTGAAGAATCTCCAATTCTTCGGCCCTAAGCTCTTTCTCCGATGTCACTGCTATGGACAGACCCCTAGCAACATCGCAAATAAAGTCTTGAAAAGACATGTCCTTTGGTGGGGACATGTGACGTTGTGGGGGCGGAGGTGGGTCCTCTGGAATAGTTCGCATGTCTCAGGTATTGGCCAAGTCATCATCCAATGAATCGGAATCTGAAGAGTCGAAGTATGGTTGAGCAGAGTGTTCCCGCTCCGTACGAACTCGGTACCGGTCAAAGCCGGTACCTGGAATCTGTGTGGTCGGAACCTTGGTACCAGAAACGAATTTGAGGGCTGGCATGGGTGGTAGCGTGGAAAGTGGCAAAAAGTCAATGCTGGTTGTATCGGTACCGAAGCTGGTACAGTTGCCTGCAGAACCGACTGTAAGGGTTTTACTGTAACAGAGGCCACCAGTAAGGCTGTTAAGCCCCACTCAATGGCAAAGATACGTTGATCCATGGAGCTTGCCGATGCCTGGGTATCAGTACCTGAATTGCGGGCCTTGATCTCAGAGCATGGCACCAGGAGCTCTCCATAAGTGGAGGCCTCAGAAACATCCTGGGACACCACCAAGGCTTTGGAGGAAAGATGCTCCCGCTGGGGTTGTTTGGCCGGTGTGTCCCCCTCCAGGGCAACGCCCAAGGCATCTCGATGCTTAGAAGGAGATCTACCCTTGGGGGAGAGGGCGGCTAGCTTTCGATGAAGAGTTAGGTTTCGATACCTGAGATCCTTGAGAGGAAGATGAAGCTCTCGATGATGGCATCAGAGGCAAAGAGGGTGCCCAGCTTTGCAGCTCGTTTCTGTAGGCCTCTCCATCATCTTTCTACAGAGAGGATATTTTGATGGCTGATGATCAGGCCCTAAGCATTTTAGACACCAGTCTTGGGTGTCTGTGGCTGAGATGATACCGCCACACTTAGAACACTTCTTAAAACCACTAGATGGTTTTTCCATTGTGTCTGTAACAAAATGGAAGGCCTAGGCCAAAGATGGCATCTATGCGCCTGAAGAAAAGAAGAAATTCTTTTCTTCAGATTTTTTTTTTTTTTAAAGAAAGAAGAAAGAAAGTTCAGACAGAGGTCGGTACCAGCGTCAACGGGAAGGCAGACGCGAACCACAAAAATATGAAAAAACAGGAATATTCGGCAGTGACAGGAATTGCTCTCTGTCAGCTCTGCGGAAAACAAAGAACTGAGGAGGGACAGCAGGTGCAGTGGGATGTTCCCAAAAGCTTTCCTATTGGACTCTGGGGAGTGTTCCCACGCGGGCTCCGTGGGTACCGATGTCACCCATATGTGAAGACTACATTCCTGCTTGTTCCTGCAGACTGGGATATTCTGTTACCTTTCTATAGCAGAGCCGGGGTTTCTGAAGGGTTTCCTGGTTCCATTGCTTTCTACAAGTGTACTGAGGAGACCTCTAGCTGTGCCTGGGGTATATATCAGGAGTGATGTCACAGCTCTGCTTGGCTCCGATTACTTTCTCTGTCTCGACATTTGCTGACAGGGGGACTTAACCCACTTGTCTGGACTGGTCTAGCTGGACGATCTGGAATGCAACCTCCTCCTTGCTGGTCTTCCTCCGAATCATCTCTCTCCCCTTCAATCTGTTCAAAACTCAGCTGCACGGCTAATCTTCTGCCAGCCTCAATATGTTCATATAACCCATCTTCTCAAATCGCTTCATTGGCTCCCTGTTTCCGTATCCAGTTCAAACTTGTTCTACTGACCTGTAAAAGTGCACTCATTCTGGATCTCCTCACTACCTTTCCTCTCTTATCTCTTCCTATACACCTCCTCAGGAACGCCAATTTTCTGGAGATCCCTTCTATCTGTGCCCTTCTCTTCTGCTGCCAACTCCAGATTTCGATCCTTCCACTTTGCTGCTCCTTATGCCTGGAACACACTACCTGAGTCTGTGTGTCAGGCTTCATCTCTTGCCCTCTTCAAATCCAGGCTGTAAACTCACCTCTTCAAGACTGCTTTTGGATCCTGATTCGCTCAGTCTCCTATGTGTTTCCTTACCATTCCCCTAGATAGATCCTTATCCTCAGCCGTTTTGTGGTCTGCCTTGACTAGACTGTAAGCTCTGACGAGCAGGGACCGTCTTTTACATACATCTGTACAGTGCTGCATACGCCTTGTAGTGCTATACAAATGATCAGTAGTAGTAGTAGTAGTAGTAGTAGTAATGAAAGCAGCCATTAGTGTTTCTCCCAATCCAGCCACTGTTAGAAGTCATAACCCCAGATGTTTGCTTGGCTCCAGATGAAAATGAATATAAACATCTGTAGATGCCGCACTACAGAATGAAAACCAGCAAATGTTTTCAGAGCTCATCATATACTGCATGATTGAGGTAGCATTTCAGATGGGACTAAATGTGACAGCCAGCGGCATTGTGCTAATTAAACTCATCATTAGAGATCATTTTAGTTTAGTTGGTTTCCTGATATAGGCTAGAAAGGAAAAGAGCTAAGCAGAGAAGAGACTACAATAAATAAGCATCGCTCTTTCAGTATTTGTTCTGGTGGATCCTCCTCTGCTGCTACCCTGCTCTCAGTTGATGTACCCCAAGGATCTGTCTTGGGTCCACTCCTTTTCTCTCTATATACCTAGTCCCTTGATGAGCTCATCTCTTTCCATGGCTTTCAGTACCATCTTTATGCTGATGACTCCCAGATCTACTTCTCTACACCTGAAATCTCTCTGGCAATCCAGGCCTGGATCTCTGCTTGCCTTTCTGCTTGGATGTCTCATCACCGCTTGAAATTGAACATGGCCAAAACGGAGCTTCTTATTTTTCCCCCTAAAATCTCTTCTCTTTTTCCTCCTTTCTCAGTCTCCGTTGATAATTCTCTACTCCTCCCTGTTTCCTCGGCTCACAACCTTGGGGTCTTCTAACTCTTCTCTCTCCTCCTCCACATCCATCCATCTGATATCTAAGACCTGCCGTTTCTTTCTCTATATATAGCAGAGTGGATCAGGAACTTGTTAAAAGATATAAAGCAGAGAATAGGGCTAAATGGCCAATTTTCTGAATGGAGAAAGGTGAATAGTGGAGTACTCCAGGGATATGTGCTAGGCCCGCTGCTTTTTAACAACTTCATAAATGATATGGAAATGGGAATAACAAATGAGGTGATCAAATTAGCAGAAGACACAATTATTCAAAGCTGTTAAAACACAAGAGGATTTAGAAAAATTGCAAGAGGATCTTATTTGGAAGACTGGATGTTCAAATGGCAGATAAAATTTTATGTGGACAAGTGCAAAGTTATGCAGCTAGGAAAGAACAATCCAAAACTATGGTTACACGATGCAAGGTTCCACATTAGGAACCACCACCAAGGAAAAGATTTAGGTGTCATCATGGATAATATGTTGAAACCCTCCACCTCGTGTGTAATGGCAACCAAGAAAGCAAATAGAATGCTTGGAATCATAAGGAAAGGAATGGAGAGTAAAACAAAGGGTATTATAATGCCTCTCTATTGTTACGAGGAGCGACCATACCTTGACTATTGTGTGCAATTCTGGTTGCCATATCTTAAAAAGGATATAGCGGAAATAGAAAAAGGTACAGAGAAGAGTCATCAAAATGGTAAAGGGTATGGAAGGATACCCCTATGAGGAAAGGCTTAAAAGGTTAGGGCTTTTCAATTTAGAAAAGAGATGGCTGAGGGGAGATATGATAGAGATCTATAAATTCACGAATGGAATGGAACAGGTAAACGTAGATTAGTTGTTTATGCCATCAAAATATAGAAAGGCTAGGGGACACACAATGAAGCTACAAAGTAATCCATTTAAGACTAATAATAGAAAAGGTTTTCTCACTCACACGTAATCAAACTCTGGAATTCGTTATCAGAGGATGTAGTAAAAGCTGTTAGTGTCACTGGGTTAAAAAAAAAAAGGTTTGAACAAATTCCTGGAGGAAAGGTCCATAAACAATTATTAAAGAGGACCCCGGAAATCCACTGCTTGCTCCAGGACAAGCACTGTGGAACCTGTGTGGGAACTTGCCAGGTACTTGTGACCTGGATTGGCAACTGTTTGAAACAGGATGCTTGGCTTGATGGACCTTGGTCTGACCCAGTATGGCATTTATGATGTTCTTTTGGAACCGACTATGGGGAGATAACGCTGGATGAAACGTCTTGACAGCGCTGGAAACTGGTGTGCATGTACAGAACCATGTAAAGTCAAGAATGCAGTTCATGCAGATAACACACCCCTGAATCTTTAGGCCTATAGAGTATAATTTTATAACATACCAAAACTACCGCCCTAGTGTTTGCGCTTGCTTCTTATGAAAGGGAAATTTTATTATCTTATACAGGGTGAGCACTCCAATGGCGTTGCCTTTGAATGCTTTGCAAACAAACACCTGCAGACTCCAAGTGAGGTAGTATAGAGTTTAGTGTTCCTTTGTCCATGGGTCTGTAGAAAATGACCAAGCTTGTCTTACCTAAGATGGCAATAGAGCTAGAAGGGGCATAATGATGCTAAAGTTTGGAGACATTCTGCAAAAGAATTTTGTTTGGACAAGACTGATGAACTGGCTTTAACTACAGGACAAGAACTTCTTGATGGAAGGTTTCAGTGACCTCCTGGTTAAAGCATGTCTAGAACCAGGACAAGGGGAATAAGAGGTCAACAAAAACGGTATAAAGTCTCCCCACCCCTTTCTCCACCCTACTACTGGATGAATTTCTTCACTAGCTTTTGAAGTCCTTACACTCCCCTCCACCAGGTCAAAATAAAATGAACCATTTATTATATTCTTAACAAGCTTTCTAGGCAACATCACATAGTTCAGAGATAGAAACATCAGATTGCAAACAAACATACAACAAAAATACAGAGTAAATACATAGGGGCATATTCAAAGACACTATGTTAATCCTGCTGGGTGATTTGTGCCACTGAATATCCTCCTCTTACTGCTGCTGAGAGTTCAACAGCAACATTGACCTGCTTGCCAGTTAACCCTAACCAGCCTAAGGTTGGCCAAAAACAAGCTGGCCCAACATTAGCCGGCTTAGTTATCTGGCTAATTCACTATCCAGGCAACCTGGATACTCAGTGCCGCTGGCTGGATATGGCCCTGGCATTGAATATCTGGTTTTAGTGGCTCCACCCCTCCCTTAGAGACTTCTAGGGCTCTACAAAGCTATTAATTTACGTAAATATGTCTGTGTGTTAAACGATCTTTCCAGCATGATAGGGTTCAGTTCTGGTGATGTACAAAAGAAGGTAAGGATTCAATGCAATAAGCTGTGTTAGCATCGTGCACTACGTTTTTAATGCATGTCTTAAAAACCCTTTTATTACTGTTGTCAAAAATACAAAACTACAAAAATTCAAAAATGTAGAATGGAAAAAAATGAAACATGTAAACAAAAGATCCAATTCCCCAAATACTTCCAAACACAACAAAATATCATAACGATGTAAATTATTTAAAGAAAAATAGGAGGAAAAAGAAGAGGCTGGCTCCTAGTTCTCTAGTCCGCAGTACTACAGCCATCCAGGAATTCTCTCAATCACTGCATGTCTCAGGAAAAAAGATATATAAATAAATTTTAAAAAAGCCTCCATCTAATATACAAATTTCAAAATGTATTTTTACATATTTGTAATATTAAAGTGCTTAAGTAAAAGCATCCCATGTGACTGGCAGAGAATTTCAAACATGGCGGCACAGAAATCCCTCAGCCTCTGACATAGCACTGTTCAGGGAGGGTGAAGATTCCTCTATAAAGAACAGTTTAACCCACAATGTCTCCTCTCTCCCTTTTAAGCCCTGTATTTCCATAGTTTTAATATTTTTTTTACATATTGTGCCACTCCTCCTCCTCTTCTTCCTACCTTGTCCTTTCTGAATAAAGTATATCCTAGTATAGTTACATCCCAGTCATGGCTGTCTGTGAACCATGTATCTGTAACTGCCGCTAAATTCATGTCAGTTTCTTCCATTAAAGCCTCAACATCTGAGATCTTATTTCCAATGCTACGGCATTTATACACACAGCAATGTTCGAAGGGAGAGCATCTTGAACTTCTCCTTCACCAGATCCAGGATGGGCCAATAGCTGCCTTTTTTTTTTGGGACAAGGAAGTACTGGGAGTAGAACCCCTTGCCTCAGAGGGGCTGAGGTACTGGCTCCATGGCCTGATCCCCGAGTAGGGACTCGCGTTCTTTCTGCAGGAGCTCCCTGTGCAGGAAGGTCATGAGAAGTTCCCCTGGAAAGGAAATGACTGATGGAAGTGCAGAAGGTAGCCCTCTCAAACCACCTGCAACACCCAGGCATCGAAGGTGATGCCCGGCCAGAGGTTGGCAAAATGGACCAAGCATCCTCCCGTATGCTTTGGGCCCTGACCTTCTGGGGAATGACAAGCTACGCCCAAGGAGCTAAAAGCACCCCCCCTCCCCCCCACACACACACACAGGTTGCGGTTGGAGTGCTGTTTAGAGCTTGGGGGCTTTCAGCTTATGGAATCAGTGACCCTGGCCCCTGGCCTGCTGATCCTGTTGGGGAGCCTGGCAGGCTGGAAACTGGGGGTACTTCCCTTAAGTTTTTTTCCTCTTTGGGTAGAAGGTCCTTTTCCCCTGAAATCTTCAAACAGAAAGGGTCAGCTGTCTTCCTGGACAACCTAGTCCTGGTCAGGAACTCTATCTCCAGCTCGGCACCCTTGTCAGTCATGGGTTTGCCAAAGAGGTTTTCTCCTCGGCATGGGACATCAGCCATTTTGTCCTGTACCCACTGCTCTGTCGCCAGGCCAGGCAGTGAACACTAATGCTCACTGTGGCCACATGGGCCACAGACTCGAAGCCATCGAAGGCTGCCCGAGTTTGAAACTTGGAGTATTCCTTGACTGTGGAGACAAAGGTCCAGAAGTGCTCAAGGGATTCTCCTGCCAATCCAGCTGAGAACCCGGCGAGTTCCTTCGCCATGTCCCTCAGCTACATGCCTATGTACAGCTGATACACCTGGATCCAGGCAGCAAGTATTGAGCCCTGGCAGCACTGCTTGCCAAAGCCGTCCATGGTGCAGGCCTCCCTGCTGGGTGGCACCGAGGAGTGCGTCTTCTGACTCTTGATCCAATGCATGGCTGACTACACCACCATGAAGTTGTGATGAAACAGCTATGTTTTTTGAAACCCCCAGGGCTCTTGCCAACTCGATACTGAAAATCGAGTTGGAGGCTCACTATGGGTATCATCATCAGGCTCTACCACATCCTGAACAGCAAATGTTCCAGGATGGGGGAGGAATAGGCACTGTCAGTGCCTCCTTCGGAGTGGCCTCATACTGGAGAATCTCCAGGTCCTCAGCACAAGGCTCATCCCTCTGGCTCCACAACAGAGGACAGGTTCTTTGACATCCCACGGACAAAGTCGAGGAATGCGAGGTCCTTGGGCAGTGACCGCCGGCGCTCCTGTGGTGGAGACAGTTCAGAGAGCACATCTCTATGGAGCATAGTATCGGGCGATTCGTCATCAGTCTCCTATACCAACTCGGAGCCGGAGGAGACAGCACAGTTACTTACCTGTAACAGGTGATCTCTGGAAACAGCAGGAATAAGTCTTCACATATGGGTACGTCGGTACAGACGGAGTCTGCACGGGAACGCTTCCCAGCGTCCAATCAAAGAGCTTTTGGAAGCATCCCACCACGCCTGCGTGCTGCCTTCCCACCTTTCCCAACTGCCTCTCCTCAGTTAAGTTTTAAAGCTGAGACAGAGAGAGAGGAAAGGAAAAATAGATAGAGATACAACTCCTGGGGAGGTGGGTGGGTTGTGAAAACTTATTCCTGCTGTTCTCAGAGATCACCTGTTACAGGTAAGTAACTGTGCTATCTCCAGGAACAAGCAGGAATGAGTCTTCACATATGGGGACTCCCAAGCTGAGATGCCTGGAGTCCCAGCATGTCATAGGTTGGAACATGCTATCCCCCACAACACCAGGCATCCTGAGGATGGAGGGTAGGAGTTGAAGAGAGAAAGGTGCTGTGGAACAGTTAACCTAGCATAGGATTGCAGACAAGGAGTCCATGTGTGGATGATAATTGTCATCAATGATATTGTAAAGAAAAAATATTGCAATATGGACCTCCCCTAAAAGTCTTCAGAGAAGTATGGAGGTTCATGGGATCTACTGGGGAACCCAGTAGAGGAACCTCGAGAAGGACCTCACTGTAAGTGGAGGGAGTAAACCTGTAGGAAAAGCAATGGAGGTCAGAATCCTGAAAGGTAACAGGTAACCCCAGTAGGAAAAACTGGGGTAGTACAAAAACGGTGGGCCTTCAGCGGAAGGCTTTATGATAAAAGCCGAACTCTTTTGGCAGCAGAGTGCCTCACTCTTAGGAACAAAAAGAGAAAGGCTAACCGATTTGGACAAACAGGTCCAGTCCTTGTGGGGAGAAAGGGTATGGGAACCCCTTGTATCCCAAAAGAAAGGACAAACCCCGGAGGCGTTAGAACCTGTGATTAGCTGAAGATCCGCAATGTCTCTCCTAACTGAAGTCAGGTGGGAGAGATATTGGAACATGGAGAGCTTCAGAGGTACCTAACCTTAAGGTTATGGTAGGTGTTAACTACCACCCAAGTGGTAGTTAACACCTACCATAGGACTAGAAAGGGGGACTGTTACTTCTGGAGAGAAATCTGCAACTGTGAGTATATACTTCTGGTAATTTTCTAAAAAGAATTCTTTGTATTAAAGCTACTTAATCTGTGAACCCACTGTTTTTTGTTGGATCAGTTAGGGCCTAGTAGCAGCAATTAAAGTTGAATTTAAAACACAGAGGAGAACTTTCTGGTTACATTTCATACCCAGCAGAGAGTTTGTAGTTTAAATTTAATAGTCACTCAGGGCCAAATAACAGCAAAGTACTTTTAGTTTAAATTTAACACACAGAAGAGGGCTTTATGGTTACATTTGGAACCCAGCAGAGAGCTTGTAGTGTACATTTAATAGTCACTCAGGGCCTAGCATCAGAAAAGTACTTTTAGTTTTAAAACACAGAAGAGAGCTTTCTGGTTAAATTTAAAACCCAGCAGAGAGCTTGTAGTTCAAATTTCATAAGAAGTTAGAGCCTAGCAGCAGCTAAGAGCTATAATTTAAATCAAATCAGAATTTAGCTTACCTCAGCAGCACAAGACAGGTTACTGTGTAGCAGCCCTCTTTTAATAAGTGTTATTTCCCTCCCTCCCCTGGGATAATCGTAGCTTTATAGGTACTTACACATCTTAAAAGACAGGAGGTGCTTTCAGGTGAAGCTCATTACCCAAATCAGTCATACACTAAGGACCTGAGATTAATTAAGCTTCAGGTGAACAAGGTATATTAAACGTATTAGGTACAGTTTTATTGGTATAAATACCCATAGCAACCCCTAGTAAGTAAGAACTTAAAGATCTAGACACAAACTTAAAACTAAGATGCAGACAGCAGTCCAACAGCGGGATGGGGGCTTTCCAGTCTTTTGCATTGAGTGTCACATGTATGATTTTCTCCCAGTTGGTGAGAGGTCTTACGTGTGCACTAGGTGCAAGGAGATCTTTGCTCTCAGGGAACAAGTCCGTTCTCTTGAGGCTAAAGTAGCAGACTTGGAAAACATAAGACAGACAGAGAGGTACATAGACGAGACCTACAGGGATATAGTCCTGAAGTCCCACCTCCAGTCTGGCAGCACCCCTGTTGCCATGGAGGAGAGAGGTCACGTGACAGGAGAGCATCACCCTGGTGTGGCAGGAAGTGATCCTGTAACTAGGACCTGTACTCCAGGTGATGTAAAACCCTCTCGCACCGAGGAAGTTTCTCCAGGGCAATGTGCCCATGAGGGAAGGGTTAGGACAGCCGTTATAGTTGGTGATTCGATCATTAGGCATGTAGATAGCTGGGTGGCTGGTGGACGTGAGGATCGCCTGGTAACATGCCTGCCTGGTGCGGAGGTAGCGGACCTCACGCGCCACCTAGATAAGGTCTTAGATAGTGCTGGGGAGGAGTCTGCTGTCTTGGTACATGTCGGTACCAATGACATAGGAAAATGTGGTAGGGAGGTTCTGGAGGCAAAATTTAGGCTTTTAGGTAGGAAGTTGAAATACAGAACTTCCATGGTAGCATTCTCCGAAATGCTTCCTGTTCCACGCGCAGGACCCAAAAGGCAGGCAGAGCTCCGGAGTCTCAATGCGTGGATGAGACAATGGTGCAGAGATGAGGGTTTTGGATTTGTTAGGAACTGGGGAACATTCTGGGGAAAGGAGGGGCTCTTCCGAAGGGATGGGCTTCCCCTTAACCGGGATGGAACCAGACTGCTGGCATTAACCTTTAAAAAGGAGATAGAGCAGCTTTTAAACTAGATAATAGGGGAAAGCCGACAGTCGCCCAAGAGCGGATGGTTCAGAAGAATGTATCCTTGAAGGATACTACCAAAAGCAGAGAGGTTCCACAAAAGAGTAAAGTAGCCCAAATGCCCTCAAGTATGGAGCAGACAGAGCTTAAAGATCCCAATTTACCCATGTCTAACAATAGCCAAATTAACATGAATAAAATACATTCTCTAAAATGCTTGTATGCAAATGCTAGAAGTCTAAAGAATAAGATGGGAGAGTTAGAATATATAGCACTAAATGAAAGGTTAGATATGATTGGAATATCAGAGACATGGTGGAAGGAGGACAACCAGTGGGACACTGTGATACCTGGGTACAAACTATATCGTAATGATAGAGCTGATCAAATTGGTGGAGGGGTTGCGCTCTATGTTAGAGAGGGCATTGACTCAGAAAGGATTAAAGTTTTGCAGGAAACAGAATCTGCTGTAGAATCTATATGGATTGAAATTCCATATAAAAGGGGGAAGGCAATGGCAGTGGGGGTGTACTATCGAGCACCTGGCCAGAATGACCAAATGGATGATGAAATGCTCAAAGAAATCAAGGAAGCTAACAAAAGCTACAGCGCAGTAATAATAATGGGTGATTTCAATTACCCCGGTATCGACTGGGTCAGGGTCACGTCAGGACATGCTAGGGAGATAAAGTTCCTAGATGAAATAAATGACTGCTTCTTGGAGCAGCTGGTTCATGAACTGACCAGAGGGGAAGCCATATTAGACCTAGTCCTTAGTGGAACACCAGATCTAGTGCAATAGTGATCATAGCATGATCGCCTTTGATTTAATTAGTGGAGGAGGGATAGTAAGGAAATCCACAGTACTACCTTTTAACTTTCGAAAGGGAGACTATGATAAAATTGAGGAAAACAGTTAAGAAAAATCTAAAAGGAGCAGTTGCAAAGGTTAAAGACGTACATCAAGCTTGGGTGTTGTTGAAAAATACTATCATGGAAGCCCAGACCAGCTGTATTCCAAGCTTTAAGAAAAGTGGAAGGAAGTCCAAAAAACTGCCAGCATGGTTTAAAGGTGAGGTCAGAGAGGCTGTTGCCAAAAAAGCATCTTTCAGGAAATGGAAAAAAGAGCAAAACGACGAAACCTGGAAACAGCACCAGCACTGGCAAATCAAATGCAAGGCATTGATAAGGCAGGCAAAGAGAGAATTTGAGAAGAAGCTTGCTTCGGAAGCAAAAACGCGAAATAAAGACCTTTTCAAGTACATTCATAGCCAAAAACCTGTGAGAGAGTCAGTTGGTCCATTAGATGATAAAGGGGTTAAAGGAGCACTAAGAGGCAACAAGGCGATAGCGGAGAGACTGAATGAATTCTTTGCTTCGGTCTTTACTGAGGAAGATGTAGGGATGTTACCCATGACTGAAGTGGTATTTTAAAGGTGCGGAAGAATTGAAGGAAATATCGATACATCGGGAAGATGTCTTACAACTATTAGATAAACTGAAGAGTAGCAAATCTCCTGGGCCGGATGGTATACATCCAAGGGTGTTGAAAGAACTGAAATATGAGATTGCAGACCTGCTATCAGTAATCTGTGAACTATCATTAAAATCATCTCTAATACCTGAAGATTGGAGGATCGCCAATGTAACACCAATTTTTAAAAAGGGTTCCAGGGGTGATCCGGGAAACTACAGACCGGTAAGCTTGACGTCAGTACCGGGAAAAATGGTAGAAACCATCATAAAGAATAAAATTACTCAGCATGTAGATAGTCACAACCTAATGGGAGACAGCCAACATGGCTTTAGACAAGGAAGATCTTGTCTTACTAATCTGTTATGTTTTTTTGAAGGAGTGAATAAACAGGTGGACAAAGTGAGTCGGTTGATATTGTGTATCTGGACTTTCAGAAAGCCTTTGACAAGGTCCCTCATCAGAGACTTTTGGCAACACTAAAGAGTCATGGGATAGGAGGCAGTGTACTATTGTGGATCAGGAACTGGTTAAAAGATAGAAAGATAGAAAGCAGAGGGTAGGGCTAAATGGCCAATTTTCCCAATGGAGAAAGCTGAATAGTGGTGTACCCCAGGGATCTGTGCTGGGTCCGCTGCTTTTTGACATATTCATAAATGACCTGGAAAGTGGGATAACGAGTGAGGTTATCAAATTTGCAGATGACACAAAACTATTTAAAGTTGTTAAAACCCAAGAGGATTGTGAAAAATTGCAAGAAGATCTTGATAAATTGGAAGACTGGGCATCAAAATGGTAGATGAAATTTAATGTGGACAAGTGCAAGGTTTTGCACCTAGGGAAAAACAACCCAAACTATGGTTACACGATGCAAGGTTCCACATTAGGAACCACCACCCAGGAAAAAGATTTAGGCGTCATTGTGGATACCATGTTAAAACCCTCGGCCCAGTGTGCAGCGGCGGCCAAGAGAGCAAATAGAATGCTAGGTATGATAAGGAAAGGAATGGAAAATAAAACAAAAGATATTATAATGCCTCTATATCGTTCCATGGTGCGACTGCACCTTGAATATTGTGTGCAATTCTGGTCGCCGTATCTTTAAAAGGATATAGCGATTTTAGAAAAGGTTCAGAGAAGAGCCACCAAAATGGTAAAGGGGATGGAAGGATACTCCTATGAAGAAAGGCTAAAAAGGTTAGGGCTCTTTCACCTGGAAAAGAGACGGATGAGGGGAGATATGATAGAAGTCTATAAATTAATGAACGGAGTGGAACGGGTAAACGTAGATCGATTGTTTACCTTATCAGAATATAGAAAGACTAGGGGACATGCAATGAAGCTACAGGGTAAACTATTTAAGACCAATAAAAGAATATATTTTTTCACTCAACGTGTAATCAAACTCTTGAATTTGTTACCGGAGGATGTAGTAAAGGTTGATAGTGTAGCTGGGTTTAAAAAAGGTTTGGACAAGTTCCTGGAGGAAAGGTCCATAAACCATTATTAAGAAGTGACAGAAGATATCAATGCTTGACCCAGTACAAGCATTGTGGAACTTGTGTCTCTTGGGGATACTGCTAGGTACATATGACCTAGATTGGCCACTGTTGGAAACAGAATACTGGGCTTGATGGACCCTGGTCTGACCCAGTATGGCATATCTTATGTTCTTATGTAGGACCCCAAAACATGCTGGATAGCATAAGTATGGGTAAAGCCCATCTGTCAGAATCATATAGCTATATGAGCCTCGACAGTCAGGTAGATAAAGCAGAATACATATCTACCGATAGTAAAATATCTTGACAGATACATATATATATAACATATAGATATATGAGAATATATCTATAGTGAGATATGAACACTGTTCCCTCTAAGCTGTGCGCGTGTGTGCGCGCACACACCTCGCCGAGCGAGCGCACACAACTTTTAAAGGAGCGCACAAAAATTACTGATTTCATGAATTTTCAAACCTTGGGTTTTTTAAGGCCGCGGCTGCACCACCGATCTACTGCCATTCTGTAATTTTCGTCACTTCCGAATCTCTCCTCTGTCTGCACTGAGGCCCCTGCCCTCACTCCTCTCACATGTGACCGACGATTGACGAATCATGGCAGGCTAGAGGGAAATAAAAGGGAGGGGCAGCCAGCAAGCCAGCCTCTTTCTGCTCTTGTGCCTGCCTGCCTGCCAGCCACGCACCTCCTTGGATCCCTCCCTCAGCCAGCCTTCAGTGCCACGTGCTGCCTTGGGTGCGAGAGCAACACACCGCACCAGCGAAGAAGAGGAGACCGGTGCATGGTTCTATCAGTTGATATTGGTGCATCGGGACATGGATGTTTTAGGTGGTGCTTCCTTCTTTGATTAGTTATAGCTTATTTTCTTTTATTTAATTTTTTACATTTGCCTTTTGCAATTTGAGCAAGTTGTCCCAATCGGGTTATATGGATTAATGTATTTCACACGGTATTGGTGCGGTGATCACAATTTGCATCCGGAGCCCCTTTGGCACCGTTTCCATCATTGGTCTTTATATGGTACAATTTTAATCCTTCCTTTTTTCCTTATGCGTTTTTATTGTATCACCATGCGCTGCTTGTTTGTTTTTTGCCCCTTCATAATTTGTGATTGTTCATGGGGGTCTTTATGTATTATGGTTCTTCCTTTTTAATTTGCAATGGTTTTCTTTCTTTTTTCATTTTTAATTTGCAATGGTTTACTTATAGATTAGATGAGTTGTTTCGGCGCCACTCAATGCTATGGTGAAGTGTTCCATAAGATGGTTTATTTTAAGCACTTTAGTTTGACGTGCCTTTCTCCTTCCTTCCCCCCTTTCTTGTTTCCCGCAGCCTCCCCTTCCTCCCCCTTCCCCTCCCCCCTCCCCCCCACCTCCCCTCCTTCCCCCCCCACCTCCCCCTTCCCCTTCCCCTTCCCCTCCCCCCTCCACCTCCCCTCCTTCCCCCACCTCCCCCTTCCCCTCCCACCTCCCCTCCACCTCCCCTCCCTCCCCCCCCTCCCCCTTCCCCTCCCCCCCCCACCCCCCCTCCTTCCCCCCCACCTCACCCTCCTCGCGTTCCTATGTCCCCGCGCGGTGTTTCCCGCTTCTTACTGTGTGTGCAGGTATGGTGTTGCTCTTTAGGTTTGTTTTATGGCTTTCCTACATATATCGTTTTTAAACAAGTCTTTTATTTCTATTTCTATTATCTTAATGAAGATGGTATAATCATAGTTTGTTATTTTTTGCATTGGATTGTCTTTTGCGGTCCACACTATTTGCAAAAATTTTTTTTCCCCGATGCAAAAATGTGGTTCTGTTTATTTTAATCTTCTTCTTTTTTGATATGCAGGAGCAGAGTTCTACTGTTGGTGCATCCGTTTTTTATGGCAGATATCTTTTTTTGACTTATTTTATTTATTCTCTGTAATCGTATGTGATATATTCTTCTGTGATTTTTGCCACGGTCTCCTATTTGGTCTGCGGTCTGATTACCTTTTGGTTAGGTATTGCTTTTTACGTTCTTTATAGATTTTGGCATAACACTTCTTCAAACTCAGCAAGGATCTCTTCACTTTCATTTTTAAGTTTTACATGACTCATTTTTTTTAGTTTTTGATTCATTAGATAAGGCTTTTTACAGCACACAATGTTAGTGGGAGGAGCCTCCTTCTCCCCTTTAAGTAGGCTCTCTATGCTCCTGCGCGGCGTTTTTCCACCTTTACAGTCCAAGCAGGTACAGTGCGTTCTACTTTTATACCATGCACGTTTGGTTTCTCACACATAACTATGTGGTTTATGTTGCAGCGTTTGTTCCGTTTTTTTAACTATGGTCCTTCTTGCTTTATTGGTGGTCACTTTTTATGGGCAATCTTTTTTGGTATAATAATATATGTTGTCCCTTAATGTATCCATCATATCTCCGATGTGTTCCATTCCTACACGATAGCTTCTCCTCTTGTTAAATGCATTTTAATATTTTTACCTCTATTTTTTGTTTAGCACACCCAGTGCTCTTTTGCATTTACCACATATTTGACAGTTCACAGTCCCCATTGGTGGCATTTTTTTCTAATGCTAAGCTCTTAATAGTATATCTTTCTGTTACAGACGCAGATTGCCCCCATTTTCACTCTTTTGTTTTGTATTATTAGTGCCAGTATTTTCATGATTTTATCATATGTTATACACCTATGTTATGTTTTCTTTAAAAGTTTTTTTCCATTCCTTTAACATGGTCTTGTATTTAGCATTTTAAAGGAGATAAGGATAATGATCCCATTGCAAAGTACTGTTATAAAAAGCTAAACAGCCATCAATTCCATATAACACTGCAAATTTTGAATGAAGTTTTATCTGAACTAGCTTCATTAACAATGGCATTTCAGAAACGTGGGCTAACACCACTGGAAGCATATCATCTTGCACAGGGTAAGCTGAACAAAATCCGAATGCAATACTTGGGTGACACAGTAAAATGGACTGATAATGTTAAAATCTTCGACAAGATACCTGGAGACGTTTCAGTGGATACTGGTTCCACACTTACTTTCATTAATATGCTGTGTCTGCATTTAGGGGAAAGATTTCCTGAAAATGAAATTGAGGAATGGTCTGCTTTTGACTTGACAGCAGTAGCACAGTGTGATTATGAATTTGGAATTGAAAACGTCCGATCACTCTGTTTAAAGTACAAACAATTCTTATGGAGGAACATATTGTTGTTCAGCAGTACAATGACTTCAAGTTTTTAGTTGCAGAAAAAATCAAAAGCAAACTGATAAACAGTTTTCCGGATATGGTGACTTTGGTGTTTCAGAATGCTCAGTTTGCAGATTTAGCGAAACTGATCGATATTGGTGGAACATTTTTGGCTTCTAGTGCAGATTGTGAGCGTGGTTTCAGCTTGATGAATAGTTTAAAAACCAAAATAAGGAATCGCTTACATTTAGAACATTTGGAAATGCTGATGCGTGTTAAGAGTCATCTTCAAGATGGCGGATCAGTAGACCTTGATAAAATTTATTCAGACTGGGTACATCTGAAAGATCGAAGAGAGAAATTTTGAGAACATAGTGACGGCAGATAGAGACCAGCATGGTCCATCTAGTCTGCCCAGCAAGAGTAGGTGCACCTGTTGCTCTGTGCAGGCCACCTCTCCCCATGTCTTTGTTTAGGGGTGAACCCACCACTCCATGGAGGACACCGAAATCTTCTTCCATACATAAATTATTTACATGGAATAACAATGGCTTTCAATAAAAATTAACTGAAATAATACCACATTTGTGAATGTATTTTCCGCTTCATTTAGTAATCGTCTATTTTCATTTAATTTGATTAACATCAATGTGGTGTACATACTGTATTCTAATGTGTAGTCAAATTTAAAAGTATATAACTCCAAGTGTCGTTATGTAGCGCACAAAAAAATTTAACCTTCCTTCTAAAGCCGCACAGCTGATATTTTATGCGCACACAGCCTACAGAAAATTAGAGGGAACATTGGATATGAAGGGCATAAAATACACACAAATGATAGACATAGACATCTGTAAGATGTGTGCTATTGGTATGAATATATAGGCCTCTATATGGAAGTCTGCAAAGAAGCAGACAGAGATATGCCTACAAAAAGGTATTCACATAGATGAATCTTTCCTCTCCACATTTCCCTAACAACAAGAAGGTGGAACCTACTTGAGAAGATATATAGAGAATCAATTCCCACTGGTTATGGCTACAGGGATGCTAGGTAGTAGAATAACCAGGATGGTTACGTGAAAAGCAGAGGATGATATCAGTCTGCAGCCAGCAAGTCCTGAGTATTCTAGAACTCTAGCATGGTAAGTGAACAGAAGACACATAGGAATGAGATACCATGCTGACCTGCTTAAGGGCAAAAAGGTATTATGCGTTCTTACCATGAGGACGAGCTGGAAGGAGAAAACATATTCCCTATTAGAAATACTATGGACCAAAGCAGGGAATTAGCAACTCCTTAAGCTTTCACGTAAGAGGAGGCCTATGTCCTTTATATTAAAAAGGAGAACTTTTCTAGTCATGGGAGACATGACTGAAAAGCCTTTTTCAACCATCTAGTATAGCTGTTGGAGAAAAAGCCCCCCATGCTCTCTAGCAAGGGCCCATAGTGGAGAGCTTCTCTGTAGAATTGCAGAGAGCATGATGCATGAGAATGAGGAGATAGGTACTGGCTCTCCTGCAGCCAGTTCTATGTCAACTATGCTGCCAAACCCAGGGGAAAGGAGATGGCAGAAAGAGAAGACAATCCAACAAGCTTGTAGTGAAAATTTCCAAGACAGATGACAGCACTGACTTGGAGCCACTACTAAGATCAGACAGAATGTTAATGGAGGACAAATCTGGTTACTGGTGAACAAGAACCAGTGGTCCAAACATTAAGGCTCCTGCATTGGCAGCTGCTTGCCAGACAGCAGAAGAATGGTACTGTTTAAAAACAGAAAGAACAGACAAACAAGAGTAGAAAACTCTGGACGTGTCTGATGAACTGCTTCAAAGCAAGATTGAAAAAGAGGAGTCAACTCAGAGAAGAGAACTCCGCACTGGAAAAGTAAGAAAACTAGAGAGGCTGAAGAAAAAGCCCTCCAGTGAAGCAATACCGCTCTTACAGAGGAAAACCTGGTAAGAGGGTAAAGAGAATGGAGCTGAAGAAAACTTACAAAGTAGTAAGTTTATAGAAGGGAAAAAAGACATGCTGGCACAGGAAACTATCGTTTGATAGTGGATAGACCTCTTTCCCTAGCAGGAAAAAGAGGAGAACCCTGTGACCTAGAAGCATGAACATCCTGACAGCTCATAGAACATAGAAAGAATGGTTATCTTTTGGGAAGAGATCCATGTTTAGGATTTAGAATGACAGCAGTGGATTGCTTCTATTGAGAAGAAGCAACTGCAGATTCTAATCCCAAGAGTCACAAGCATCTGATGGATTGATCAGAAACCCTGTGGTTGCTGGGTTTGCTGAGCCTGGTGAGAGGTTGAACTCTGCAGACCAGGACGATGCTTCCCCTGTTTGGGAACATCTGTATGATGGGCAGATGATGCATAAAACCTTCTTCTCCTATGGGAAGAAAGTTTGGCAGGACATTTCCTACCTACTGGGACAGAAGAAGGTGCAGAACAGCCCCTAGGGACAGGTAAGTCAGTGGAGAACTGAGTAACCTGACGTAAAGACTCCTTGTTGAAAAGATTGTCTCCAGTGCAAGGAGTGTGTCCCAGTCTGTGATGTGCCCATTTATCCAAGTCTGAAGCTTGGAGCCAGGCTCTACATCGTGCCCCTTCAGTTAAAGCAGAAGTCCTGCTAACAGACTCAAGAGTCTAGGGAAGCATGAGTAAGAAACCAAGAGATATTCTGGAGATGCTTGAGCAGTGAAGAATAGTCTGCACTCTTGGACTCTGGAAGGAAAGGAGTCAAAAGATGTAATTGCTTTGTGACCTCCACAAGAGATAGACTCATATAGAAAATATATGAGAGAATTCTTGCAGAAAGCATAGATGTCTGGAAGGTTTGACGTCCAAAGGCATCAAGTGTCTTAGACTCAGACCTGGCGGATAAGAAGAGTGCTTTTTCTTGCTCTTTACCCGCCTCAATGCTGATTCCACAATTATGGAATGATGAGGAAGTTGAGTCTTTTGAATCCCTGGAGAGGGGGGCACCTGATATAAGAGATCAGTTGCTCTGGAAGGTGGGGGTACCCTTAAAGGTGTTTCCCACATTCCTAGAAGGAGATCCTGCAAGGAATGATGCAAAGGAAGCATTATGTTCTCCTTTGCTTTGGTAGAAAGAGAGCCCTGTGCAGGATCATGTCCTGGGATAGGAATGGCAAGAGATCTTGCTATATCCAGGAGGAAACTCTGAAAAGAGGGTTCCCCAACAGGAATTTCCCTTGGATAGGTTAGATCTGAAGAACTAGCCTGAGCACCGACAGAGCTTTCCAGATATATAGGAATAGAAGATCCTGCACAGTGCAGTGTGGAATGCTTAAAGGATGGTCGCCGGTACTGGCTGTCAGGAGCAGCGACCTTCATTACCACATTGTCCATGCCAGGTATCGACTCCAAGCTTGGCATAGAAGGGAGCGATCCTGTTGACAAAAGCATGGTAGGAGTTGGCCACGATGCTACTGTGGAAACCGGTACTGATGCCAGTACCGGTACCGATGTCGGAGTCGAGCCCGACAAAGACATCGGAGCAGTCATCGGTGACAGTTCAATCGGTACCGAGGTAACCGAAAACCTCCGGGTGCTATCCTCGGTACCGAGCCACCGGTATCGATCGGTGTCGGTACCAAAGTGTATTGGTACCGAGTCTTCCAGACTAGAGAGCGATTCTAAACTCAGCATCGATAAGCGAAGCATGGAAGGCACCAACCGTAAGGGTAATGAGGACATCGGTACCGACTTCGGTACCGTGTCTGATACCGGTGAATGAAGGTCAACTAGTGGCAACTCAATCGGCCTCGGGGGAACCGAGAATTGCGGATCCGAATCATCGGAACCGAGCCTTCGGTACCACCGAGAGCCGGTACCAAGGCGAGTCGGTACCCAGTCCTCCAGACTGGAGATCGATTCCAGACTCGGCATTGAAGGAAGCGAGGCTATCGATGCACGTCTGGAGGGACCGACGTCGGTGGTAGTATCGGTGCTGGTACCGATAATGAAAAGTCAGTCTGGAGTGTATCCACCAGTCCCGAAGGCACCAAGGACGCCAGATGACCATCCCTGGTGAGGAGTGTTTCATCCAACACCAGTGCCGATGTCGGGGTATCGGTACTGCTCGAAGCGGATGCCACCACTGGACACGGCTCAGGTATGTTCTGTGAGGGGTGAACCCCAGGAACAACCTGAAACCCCTGAAAGGCTTTTGAGACCGAAGACTCCCGCCGGGGTTTTGAAGCCAATAGGCCCTCGAGGGCAAGGCCGAAGCCGTTTACATGCTGTGCACGAGACCTACCACTCGAGGGCTGGCTAGTCTTAACAGACTGTTTGTGGGTTACCTGATCCTGTGTAGAAGAAGAAGGGGATGGTGCCCTGAACCTGGAGGGAAACCGTGTATCGAGGGAACCTCGATATTGAAAACCTCTTCTCACCAAACTGTTGTCAGGACCCAAGCAGGTTAGACACTGACTTCGAGGGTCTAAAAATAAAGTTGTACCGCCACAGTTTGAACATTTCTTGGAGAAAATGGCTGGCGGTTCCATGAAGGAAAAAGAAGAGGCCTAAAAGGCCTAAGACACCGTGAAGAAAAAATACACCTTGAAAAAAGAAGATTTTACAAGAAAAGAAAAGAAAACACCGGCGGTACCGGTGGCGTCGGGAAGACAGCCGCGACCACAAGAAAACTAAAGAAATAAAACAAGAATTTTCTGCGGTGACAGGAGGACGTCCTGCCGGCTCCGCGGAAAAACAAAAACTGAGGAGAGGCAGTTGGGAAAGGCGGGAAGGCGGGAAGGCAGCACGCAGGCGTGGTGGGATGCTTCCAAAAGCTCTTTGATTGGACGCTGGGAAGCGTTCCCGCGCAGACTCCGTCGGTACAGACGTACCCATATGTGAAGATTCATTCCTGCTTGTTCCTGGAGATCTCGTGTTCCAGGCAGTCACCAAGCCAATGCAACACTGGTGCTGGGGAACACAGTACCCGATGCACCGACTCCAAAGTACTCGGGGGCAAGTCGCGCTTCGATTGGGAAGCCAATTGCTTTGGCTTCGATCCAGAGAAACGCTCCAAGACAGGCTGAACTTCCTCTGGAGAGATCCTGGTAGTGGAGGGTATCATGGTCGGCACTGATGATGTGGAGACGCCAGGTGTTGGGCCGTACTGTGCCTCGAAGAAGGCAGCCAGGCTGCGTTTTAGGGCCACCATCCTGGCCTCGAGGCCAGCAGCTCCATAGCCTCTGGCTCGGGTCTCAATACATAGAGCCTGGAGCCAGGTCCCTCCGAGGAGAGTCACCAATAGTGATTGCACTGAGGGACTGGGCCCAATCCCCCGACACAGTGGAAGTCTCCTCCTGCCGGAGCAGCTTTGAGGGCCACTCCCAGCCATCGCCTTTGGCATCAGATCAAGGACTCTGAGCCCGGGTACCCGAGGACTTACCTCCAGCACCAGGATCGGACTTCGCCTTCGATCTTGACTGGGACAATGTCTTCAGCCCACAGGGGAGGTCTTCGGAGGACGATCCCCGGTCTGAGGCTCCATGACCTCAGGGTTCAGATCGAGCAAACTTGTGTGATGTCAAGTCGTCAGACGTGGTCCCTGAGGGCAGCCACTTCCTGCTCAAGGCCAGCCCCATGGCCGAGTCCTTCGAGCCAAAAAGTTCCTTATGCTGCTGTGCCTGATTCTTCTGGCTCTTTGCTGACATCTGCAGGCAGAGCGGGCAGGAAGAATAGTCATGGTCAATCCCTAAGCAACTATGGCGGTCCATAATGCACAAGGTGCAGGGCCATTTGCTAAATTGCTTGAATCCACTGACTGTAGACATAGTGGGGAACCCAGCCCCCATGAGGTCAAACTCAAATGTCTTGGTCAGGGAGGGCGCGATGGAATTCCCGTGCCCATGAAAAGAAAAAGAAAAAAAATACACCTGAGAAAAATATGATGCCGGGTTCAGGGGTGACTCAGGAGGCAAGGGAGGACCTGGGCAGCAAGAAGGTGATAATGGAATCTATCCAGCAAAAAAAGAAAAGGAACAGGATAGGTGGAAGAAAAAGAAGAAATTAGACCTTACCTGCTAATTGTCTTTCCTTGAGTTCTCTCCGGGCCAGTCTAGGAAACTGTAGGGTTGTCAACCTTCTCCAGCAGGGGAAGACTGAATGATCAAAGTCTTGCTGACAGGCTACCCAGCCCCCCCCCCTTGTGTAAGAGGCTCAGTCTACTACTGACAAAAGCAGTCTATTCAACTACGAACTCTAAGTTACTTAAACTACCATAAAAACAGCAACTAACAGACAATTTAGTATTTCAACTGTACATACGTACATTTTTGTTTTACCCACTTTTTTTTTTTTTTAGATAGACTTCTAGCATGGCCGGTACTGCTGCACTCCCCTCCCCCCCCCCCAACCACCAGGGAGCCCCACAGTCAGCACCTCACCGAAAAAAAACCTTTCTGGACAGAAGATAACACATACACTTCTTAATCATAAGAACATAAGATATGCCATACTGGGTCAGACCAAGGTCCATCAAGCCCAGTATTCTGTTTCCAACAGTGGCCAATCTAGGTCATGTGTACCTAGCAGTTTACCCAAGGGACACAGGTTCCACAATGCTTGTATTGGTTCAAGCATTGATATCCTGGGTCCCTTCTTAATAATGGTTTATGGACCTTTCCTCCAGGAACTTGTCCAAACCTTTTTTAAACCCAGCTACATTAACAGCCTTTACTACATCCTCTGGTAACAAATTCCAGAGTTTGATTACACGTTGAGTGAAAAAATATTTTCCTTTATTAGTCTTAAATAGTTTACCCTGTAGCTTCATTGCATGTCCCCTAGTCTTTCTATATTCTGATAAAGTAAACAATCGATCTACGTTTACCCGTTCCACTCCGTTCATTAATTTATAGACTTCTATCATATCTCCCCTCAGCCGTCTCTTTTCCAGGTTAAAGAGCCCTATCCTTTTTAGCCTTTCTTCATAGGAGTATCCTTCCATCCCCTTTACCATTTTGGTGGCTCTTCTCTGTACCTTTTCTAAAATCGCTATATCCTTTTTAAGATACGGCGACCAGAATTGCACACAATATTCAAGGTGCGGTCTCACCATGGAACGATATAGAGGCATTATAATATCTTTTGTTTTATTTTCCATTCCTTTCCTTATCATACCTAGCATTCTATTTGCTCTCTTGGCCGCCGCTGCACACTGGGCCGAGGGTTTTAACATGGTATCCACAATGACGCCTAAATCTTTTTCCTGGGTGGTGGTTCCTAATGTGGAACCTTGCATTGTGTAACCATAGTTTGGGTTGTTCTTCCCTAGGTGCATAACCTTGCACTTGTCCACATTAAATTTCATCTGCCATTTTGATGCCCAGTCTTCCAATTTATCAAGATCCTCTTGCAATTTTCCACAATCCTCTTGGGTTTTTAACAACTTTAAATAGTTTTGTGTCACCTGCAAATTTGATAACCTCACTCGTTATTTCACTTTCCAGGTCATTTATGAATATGTCAAAAAGCAGCGGACCCAGCACAGATCCCTGGGGTACACCACTATTCACCTTTCTCCATTGGGAAAATTGGCCATTTAGCCCTACCCTCTGCTTTCTATCTTTTAACCAGTTCCTGATCCACAATAGTACACTGCCTCCTATCCCATGACTCTTTAGTTTTGCCAAAAGTCTCTCATGAGGGACCTTGTCAAAGGCTTTCTGAAAGTCCAGATACACAATATCAACCGACTCACCTTTGTCCACCTGCTTATTCACTCCTTCAAAAAAATATAAAAGATTAGTAAGACAAGATCTTCCTTGTCTAAAGCCATGTTGGCTGTCTCCCATTAGGTCATGACTATCTACATACTGAGTAATTTTATTCTTTATGATGGTTTCTACCATTTTTCCCGGTACTGATGTCAGGCTCACCGGTCTGTAGTTTCCCGGATCACCCCTGGAACCTTTTTTAAAAATTGGTGTTACATTGGCTATCCTCCAATCTTCAGGTATTAGAGATGATTTTAATGATAGTTCACAGATTACTAATAGCAGGTCTGCAATTTCATATTTCAGTTCTTTCAACACCCTTGGATGTATACCATCCGGCCCAGGTGATTTGCTACTCTTCAGTTTATCTAATAGTTGTAAGACATCTTCCCGATGTATCGATATTTCCTTCAATTCTTCTGCACCTTTAAATACCACTTCAATCATGGGTAACATCCCTACATCTTCCTCAGTAAAGACTGAAGCAAAGAATTCATTCAGTCTCTCCGCTATCGCCTTGTCGCCTCTTAGTGCTCCTTTATCCCCTTTATCATCTAATGGACCAACTGACTCTCTCACAGGTTTTTTTGCTACGAATGTACTTGAAAAGGTCTTTACTTCGCGTTTTTGCTTCCGCAGCAATCTTCTTCTCAAATTTTCCCTTTGCCTGCCTTATCAATGCCTTGCATTTGACTTGCCAGTGCTTGTGCTGTTTCCAGGTTTCATCGTTTGGCTCTTTTTTCCATTTCCTGAAAGATGCTTTTTTGGCAACAACAGCCTCTCTGACCTCACCTTTAAACCATGCTGGCAGTTTTTTGGACTTCCTTCCACTTTTCTTGAAGCGTGGAATACAGCTGGTCTGGGCTTCCAAGATAGTATTTTTCAACAACAGCCAAGCCTGATGTACGTCTTTAACCTTTGCAACTGCTCCTTTTAGTTTTTTCTTAACTGTTTTCCTCATTTTATCATAGTCTCCCTTTCGAAAGTTAAAAGGTAGTACTGTGGATTTCCTTAATATCCCTCCTCCACTAATTAAATCAAAGGCGATCATGCTATGATCACTATTGCAAATTGGCCCCAACAACCTTATCTCTTGCACTAGATCTGGTGTTCCACTAAGGATTAGGTCTTATATGGCTTCCCCTCTGGTCGGTTCATGAACCAGCTGCTCCAAGAAGCAGTCATTTATTTCATCTAGGAACTTTATCTCCCTAGCATGTCCTGCCATGACACTGACCCAGTTGATACCGGGGTAGTTGAAATCACCCATTATTATTACTGTGCTGCAACTTTTGTTAGCTTCCTTGATTTCTTTGAGCATTTCATCATCCATTTGGTCATTCTGGCCAGGCGCTCGATAGTACACCCCCACTGCCATTGCCTTCCCCCTTTTACATGGAATTTCAATCCATATAGATTCTACAGCAGATTTTGTTTCCTGCAAAAAACTTTAATCCTTTCTTACTCAATGCCCTCACTAACATAGAGAGCAACCCCTCCACCAATTTGATCAGCTCTATCATTATGATATAGTTTGTACCCAGGTATCACAGTGCCCCACTGGTTGTCCTCCTTCCACCATGTCTCTGATATTCCAATCATATCTAACCTTTCATTTAGTGCTATATATTCTAGCTCTCCCATCTTATTTTTTAGACTTCTAGCATTTGCATACAAGCATTTTAGAGAATGTATTTTATTCATACTAATTTGGCTATTGTTAGACATGGGTAATTTAGGATCTTTAAGCTCTGTCTGCTCCATACTTGAGGGCATTTGGGCTACTTTACTCTTTTGTGGAACCTCTCTGCTTTTGGTAGTATCCTTCAAAGAAACATTCTTCCGAACCATCCGCTCTTGGGCGACTGTCGGCTTTCCCCTAATATCTAGTTTAAAAGCTGCTCTATCTCCTTTTTAAAGGTTAATGCCAGCAGCCTGGTTCAATCCCGGTTAAGGTGAAGCCCATCCCTTCGGAAGAGCCCCTCCTTTCCCCAGAATGTTCCCCAGTTCCTAACAAATCCAAACCCCTCATCTCTGCACCATTGTCTCATCCACGCATTGAGACTCCGGAGCTCTGCCTGCCTTTTGGGTCCTGCGCATGGAACAGGAAGCATTTCAGAGAATGCTACCCTGGAAGTTCTGGATTTCAACTTCCTACCTTAAAAGCCTAAATTTAGCCTCCAGAACTTCCCTACCACATTTTCCTATGTCATTGGTACCAACATGTACCAAGACAGCAGACTCCTCTCTAGCACTATCTAAGACCTTATCTAGTTGGCGTGTGAGGTCCGCTACCTTCGCATCAGGCAGGCATGTTACCAGGCGATCCTCATGTCCACCAGCCACCCAGCTATCTACATGCCTAATGATCGAATCACCAACTATAACTGCTGTCCTAACCCTTCCCTTATGGGCACTTGGCCCTGGAGAAACCTCCTCGGTGTGAGAGGGGTTTACATCACCTGGAGGACAGGTCCTAGTTACAGGATCACTTCCTGCCACACCAGGGTGATGCTCTCCTGTCACGTGACCTCTCTCCTCCATGGCAACAGGGATGCTGCCAGACTGGAGGTGGGACTTCAGGACTATATCCCTGTAGGTCTCGTCTATGTACCTCTCTGTCTTATGCTTTCCAAGTCTGCTACTTTAGCCTGTAATCTTCACGTCCCCACACCATGCGTGCTGAAACTTTCCTGAAAAACCGCTAACGCTTAAGACAAACACTCCCCTGAAACCTGAAAATGACCTGGGTGGGCCCTGGATTGGCCCGGAGAGAACTCAAGGAAAGACAATTAGCAGGTAAGGTCTAATTTCTTCTTCCTCCTCGTCTCTCCGGGCCAGTCCAGGAAACTGTAGGGAAGTACCAGAGCAGTATCTAATCTCGGGAGGGACCCGCTAGGCCCACCACAATGGCTGTGGCCCCTACATTTGCGTCTCCCCTTGCTTGCACATCCAACCTATAATGCATCGCAAACGTGTGGAGAGACGACCACCTAGCCGCCCGACATATATCCACAGGCGGAACCAAAGCCAACTCGGTCCAAGAGGCAGCCTGGCCCCGCGTAGAATGCGCTCGGAGCCCCGCAGGAGCCAACTTACCAGCCACCTGATACGCCGGCCCCTATTGCCCCTTTTTACCCATCGAGCAATGGATGCTTTAGAAGCCGCCTGTCCTTTCCGCGCTCCCCCAAAGAGAACGAACAATCTTTCTGTCTTCCTAACAGACGTCGTTTTCTTAAGGTACCGATGGAGCACTCTACCCAGATCCAACTTCCGCAAGGAACTATCCATTCTAGAGCCCTGGGAGGGCCCCTAAAAGTCGGAAGTGAAATTGACTGGTTCACATGAAACCCAGACACTACCTTTGGTAGAAAAGAATGAACTGGTTGTAAAACCAACTTCTCCGCCGAAAACTGAATGTACGGCTCCTTACACGAAAGCGCCTGCAGATCTGAGATCCATCTTGCCGAACACAAGGCTACTAAAAAAGCCATCTTCCAGGAAAACTCTGAGCGGTACCACCCCTGCTGGCTCAAAGGGAGCCCTCGTCAACGCTTCCAGAACCAAATTCAAATCCCAAACCGGAACCACTGCGCATCGTAGGCCGTACATTCCTAACAACTCTTAGGAACCTCAGAACATTCGGATGCAATGACAAGAGGCCCCCTTGCACCTTGCCTCGGAAACATGCCAATGCCGCTAATTGAACTTTTAGAGTACTGAGGGCCAGATCCTTATCCAAACCCTCCTGCAGGAATGACAAGATATCCGACACCGTTGCAGAAAACGGACGCACCCTCTGTCCGTCGCACCACCTTTCAAATATGCGCCAAACATGCACATAAGCTAAGTATGTAGACCTTCTCCTGGACTTCAACAATGTGGCTACCACCGCCGCGGAATAGCCTCTGCGCAGCAGGCGTTCCCTTTCAAGAGCTAAGCCGTAAGCAAGAAGCGATCCACTTATGGCATGAGAACCAGACCCTGGCACAACAGGTTGTTCCGGCTGGGCAACCTCCAAGGACGGTCCACCAGAAGTCGCACTAGATCCGCATACCATGGACGCCTTGGCCAATCTGGAGCTATGAGAATCACCTTGCCGTCGTGCTGCTCTATCCTCCGGATGACCCTCCCGATTATCGGCCACAGAGGAAACACATAGAGCAGCCTGCCGGCCGGCCAAGGCTGAGCCAGACCATCGAGTCCTTCCGACATGTGTTCCCTGCATCTGCTGAAGAACCGAGGTGCTTTGGCATTGATGAGCGTAGCCTTCAGATCCATGACTGGCTGTCCCCATCGCTCTGTGATGTCATGAAAGACTGCTGCATTCAATTCCCACTCTCACGGATCTAACACCATACGACTGAGGTAGTCGGCTTGCACATTGTCTCGTCTGGCTACATGAGCCGCCGATATCGCTAACAGGTGGTTCTCTGCCCAGAGCATTAACATCTGACTCTCCTCCAACAAACCTGCACTTCCCGTACCTCCTTGTCAATTGATATACGATACCGTTACGGCATTGTCGGAGAACACATGCACCGCCCTTCCTTCCACCAGCTCGCAGAACTCTTGAAGAGCCAAATGCACCGCTCTCATTTCCACATGGTTGATTGACCAACCGCATACTTCTGCTGTCCAGCAGCCCTGTGCTACCTGCGCCATACAATCCAATCCGGCTAGCTCCAGAGCATCCCCGCTCGAAGATGCGAGACCTCCAGCCACCACTGCAGGCTGTCTCTGACTGCCTCTGAGGTCACTAACTTCCGATTCAGCGGATGATGCTGCGGCGACCATCTGGACAGCAACGCCTGCTGCAGAGGATGCATATGCGCCCTGGCCCAAGGAACCAAGTCCAACGCCGCCGCCATTGAACCCAGTAGCCATGCCATCGGAGCCTTTATGCGTAAAAACGCTACCACCTGTTTCAACAGCTTCTGTACTCTGTCCTCTGGCAAAAACACTGACCCTACCGCCGTGTCGAACAACGCTCCGAGATAGACGAGCCGCTTCACTGGAACCAGTTGACTTTTCGCCTGGTTGACTACCCAAACCAAGCTGTTCCGGGAAGACCACCACACGAGCAGTCGCGGCGAGCGATTCCAAGACCGAACCTGCCCGGATCAGCCAGTCGTCTAAGTAGGGATGCACCAGGATGCCTTCCTGGCACAGAGCTGCTGCCACAACCACCATCACCTTCGTGAAAGTGCGAGGCGCCATCGCTATCCCGAAAGGCACCGCTCGAAATTGAAAATGCCCCATGGGCACTGCAAATAGTCAAAACCTTTGATGCTCCGGTCTGATGGGAATATGCAGATAAGCTTCTGTCAGGTCTATGGACGAGAGCACCTCGCCCGGCTTGACGGACCAAATAACTGATCGTAGCGTCTCCATTTGAAAATGCGGCACTCTCAAACAGCGGTTCACATTTTTGAGATCCAAAATAGGCTGAAAAGAGCCTTCCTTCTTGGGAACCACAAAATAATTTGAGTATCAACCTAATCCGCACTGACCTTCCAGCACTGGAACCACCGCTTGAAAAGTCAGCAAACGTCTTAACGTATCATCTACCGCGGTTTGCTTTGCCTGCTTTCCGCATGGAGACACCACGAAGGCCTCCACTAACGGTCAAGGCGAACTCCAGCGCGTAACCATCACGGACAATCTCCAGTACCCACTGATCCACCGTTATGGTGGCCCAGACGAAGTGGAAACTCTGCAAGAGTCCTCCCACTGGAACCTCCGCCTGGGCCAACCCCGTCTCATTGCGGCTTCTTTGCGGAGCTCTGCTGGGGATTGAAATAGCCCCTGCCGAACTCTCGGGCCCCCCGAAAGGACTGCCCTCTGGACACCAAGCAACCCTTCTGATAAGGAGCAAACCTTCAACCTCTGAACCTGCGAAACTCTCTACCCTGCATCTTCTGCAGAGCCCCAGGTCAACCGACCCCCTTTGGAGTCCCCCAGATCCTTCACAATTTTCTCCAAAGCCTCCCCAAACAGCAGCTTGCCCTTATATGGGAGTTTACTAAGACGCGGTTTTGAAGCCGCGTCCACTGCCCAACTTCTCAGGCAGAGAAATAGTCTTGCGGCTATCACTGACGCCATGGACTTCGCCGAGATCCAAACTAAATCATAAAAAGCATCCGCGAGGTACACTGCAGCAGACTCCAGCTTCGCCCCCTCCAGGGAAGATCCGCCCTCCCTTTCGGAATTAGAATCCCCCTGGAGCCAACGAATGGAGGCCCTGGACACATACGCGCCACAGATGGAGGCTTGCAGCAACAGAGCACTGGTATCAAATGCCCGCTTAAGTAGTGATTCAAACTTTCTATCTTGCAGATCCTTAAGAGCCGCTCCGCCCTCTACCGGTATCGTTGTTTTCTTTGTAACCGCGGACACCAACGCATCCACCTTAGGCATGCGGAGCAACTCTCGCTTTTCCTGCGGTACGGGGTACAACCGACGGATGGCCTGACCGCCCCTCAATGTGGCTTCAGGACAATCCCATTCGGACTCTACCATTTGCTTAATCACCCTATGGACCGGAAAACACCGCTGCTCTGCCTTAAATCCTTGAAGCAGCAGGTCCTCCAGCGGTTCTTCCTGCACTGCCGGTAGAGCAATATTCAACGCCGCTAGCGACTGGGCAATAAGGGCCCCCAGCTCTTCCTTCCTAAAAACCCTAAAGACATTGGGGTCCTCCCCTGGCGCAATCTCACCTTCCTCTAACTCCTCCATCCAGTGATCTTGTCCTGATTGTGAGAGAATTTTTCCCTCCTCCGCCAAGCGTGACTCCGAGACCTGCTGACCGAAGCCATCGGCCGCAGCCTCCGCCACCAAGGTCCTTCCCGAGGAACCCTCCCCAGGAACTATGGGTGAACCATCCCCTTTCTGTACCCCAAAAAGGTCAGAAGAGCCACCCTTGGCAAGCCCCTACTCCATCTTTAGACAATAAGCCCTATGTAAAGATAGTATAAAATCCAGTGAAAAAAATGATTTCAGACCCCCCTGTACCCCCAGCAGAGGCCCCTGGGGTCCAGACTCAACTGGTGTATGCTTATTTGACTTTGCCCTTTTCTTTTCGGGCTTTTCTGCCAGCGTGGGAGAAACGGCTGCCTTTTCTAATATGGCTGTCATTCCCGCCTTTTCCCCGGAGCTGAAATGGCTGCCCTGAGGCTCTAGCACCTTTTCCCTGCCTTCCATTCTCCCCTCAAGCAAATGAGCAACACTACTGCCTTCCTAAAAACAACCAAACGGCACAGCCTCCCAGCATAAGAACATAAGATATGCCATACTGGGTCAGACCAATGCCCATCAAGCCCAGTATCCTGTTTCCAACAGTGGCCAATCTAGGTCATATGTACCTAGCAGTATCCACAAGAGACACAGGTTCCACAATGCTTGTATTGGGTCAAGCATTGATATCCTGGATCCCTTCTTTTTTTTTTTTCTTTACCCAGCTACACTAACAGCTCTTGCTACATCCTCCGGTAACAAATTCCAGAGTTTGATTACATGTTGAGTGAAAAAATATTTTCTCTTATTTGTCTTAAATAGTTTACCCTGTAGCTTCATTACATGTCCCCTAGTCTTTCTATATTCTGATAGCATAAACAATCGATCTACGTTTACCCGTTCCACTCCATTCATTAGTTTATAGACCTCTATCATATCTCCCCTCACCAGTCTCTTTTCCAGGTTGAAGAGCCCTAATCTTTGTAGCCTCTCCTCATAGGAGTAGCCTTCCATCCCCTTTACCATTTTGGTAGCTCTTCTCTGTACCCTTTCTAATAACGCTATATCCTTTTTAAGATACGGCGACCAGAATTGCACACAATATTCAAGGTGCGGTCGTACCATGGAACGATACAGAGGCATTATAATATCCTTTGTTTTATTTTCCATTCCTTTCCTTATGATACCTAGCATTCTATTTGCTTTCTTGGCCGCCGCTGCACACTGAGCGGAGGGTTTTAACATGTTGTCCATGATGACTCCTAAATCTTTCCTGGGTGGTGGTTCCGAATGTGGAACCTTGCATTGTGTAACCATAGTGTGGGTTGTTCTTTCCTAGGTGCATAACTTTGCACTTGCCAACATTAAATTTCATCTGCCATTTGGATGCCCAGTCTTCCAATTTATCCAGATCCTCCTGCAGTTTTCCACAGTCCTCTTGGGTTTTAACAACTTTAAACAGTTTTGTCTCATCTGCAAATTTGATAACCTCACTAGTTATTCCCTTTTCCAGGTCATTTATGAATATGTCAAAAAGTAGCGGACCCAGTACAGATCCCTGGGGTACTCCACTATTCACCTTTTTCCATTGGGAAAATTGGACATTTAGCCCTACCCTCTGCTTTCTATCTTTTAACCAGTTCTCGATCCACAATAGTACACTGCCTCCTATCCCATGACTTTTTAGTTTTGCCAAAAGTCTCTGATGAGGGACCTTGTCAAAGGCTTTCTGAAAGTCCAGATACACTATATCAACCGACTCACCTTTGTCTACTTGTTTATTCACACCTTCAAAAAAACATATCAGATTAGTAAGACAAGATCTTCCTTGTCTAAAGCCATGTTGGCTGTCTCCCATTAGGCCATGACTACATGCTGTGTAATTTTGTTCTTTATGATGGTTTCTACCATTTTCCCCGGTACTGAAGTCAGGCTCACCGGTCTGTAATCTCCCGGATCACCCCTGGAATCCTTTTTAAAAATTGGCGTTACATTGGCGATCCTCCAATCTTCAGGTATTAGATGATTTTAATGAAAGTTCACAAATTACTAATAGCAGGTCTGCAATCTCATATTTCAGTTCTTTCAACACCCTTGGATGTATACCATCTGGTCCCGGTGATTTGCTACTATTCAGTTTATCAAATAGTTGTAATACATCTTCCCGGTGTAGCGATATTTCTCTCAATTCCTCTACAGTATCACCTTTAAATATCACTTCGGTCTTGGGTAACATCCCTACATCTTCCTCAGTAAAGACCGAAGCAAAGAATTCATTCAGTCTCTCCACTATAGCCTTGTCTCCTCTTACTGCCCCTTTTACCCCTCTATCATCATTTTATTTATTGTAAACCGCTCAGGTGCCCACGGTATTGAGCGGTATAACAAGTTTTAAATAAACATAAACATATCTTTTTTTTTTTTTTTTTTTTAATTCCTTATTGCACGCTTTTAAGGAACAGTAAATAAACAAACCAGAGGATTACATGCGCATATTCTGCGATAATCTCGTTGTAAATTAACATTGGCATGCACTCCCATTAAGCAATAAATACCCATTCTAGCATTGGATTCTAATATCATTAGATATGAAATAATGCCTTACATGAAAAAAGGCGAACATTGAACAAAACATCCTTCAGTGACGAGTACCATCCCCAAACGAGCCAGCCACCCAATTTTATCAGGATACTTATGGACCAAGGGTATCCCACTTCTTCAGCAGGGAAAGAAAGGTGGGTTTTCGCATTGCGTAGGCTTTCTCGCATGTACGATGGCAGCAGACGAGGTTCCACCAGTACACAACTGACAGGTCCTCAAAGTTTTTCCAATGACTCAATATAGCTTTCAGAGCGAGACTTAAGAGCAAGTCAAAGATAATGGCCTTATGCTCTTGCAGTGTTGGCACTCCAGCAAGTGACTTGTAAATAACAATACGATATGTCAATTCTGTGTTCAGTCCCAACAGCAGGGAGGTGCGGGTCCAAACTGCTTGCCAGTATTCTCGAAGTGCAGGACAGAAATATATCATATGAGCCAGGGTTCCAGTGTCCATTCCGCAGTTGCAACAGCGCGCATCCGGTTGCACACTCTATTTGGCAACGCGAACCGGCGTGAAATAGGCACGATGGGCTAGAAAATAAAGCATTTGATTGAGCGAGGCCGATCTTGTTAGCCTCCGTTGTCGTTGCCATATCTCTTCCCATATATCAGAATCCTCCATCCGTCCCCTTTCAGTTTGCCATACCATTTGCAGTCCTGAGCAGCGCCTCTTCCCTCCTTCTCTGAGAATTCCGACAAATTTAGAAATAAGTTTTGATCCTGTTTTGAATTCTTGTACTTCTTGGTGAAAGGGGCGATCTTTACCCAATGCTATTGGCAGGACTCCTGCCTTGTTCAAACAGTGTCTCAACTGGCACCACTGGTAAAGGCACCGACTGGGCAGATTATATTCTTGCTGTAGAGATTGGAAGGGCTTGTAGGCCTTGTTAGAGGTCAATTGCTCGAGCCTGTAAATCCCAGCCCGCAGCCAGGGCAGCCATAGAAAGCTGTGGCCCTCTATCATGAACTTCTCATTGTGCCATATCACCGTAGACTCTGAAAATTCCAGATCTGCACCCATATGCTGCTTGATCACTTGATAGGCCATTTGGGTATCTCGCATAATCTCACTGTCCAGTCCGACATTTCGGTATTCCATTCCCAGGCGCATCCACAAGGGAATTGGGTGGCTCAGAGCATTCTCTATTTTCAGCCAGACTGGGGCCTCCTCACCTATGACCTCCTCGCTCCACTGGGCACCCTGTTTTAGGAGGGATGCCATGTGGTACCAGTAAAAATCGGGGAAATGTATTCCTCCTCTAGTCTTTGGGGATTTAAGCTTCCATGTCGCGATACATGGCGGTCTGTTGCGCCAGAGGAATGATATTAATTTTTTTTCGATTCTCATGTAGAATTTCCTTTCAAACAGGGTCGGGACCATGTTGAGAACATAGCAAACTTTAGGTACTATGACCATTTTGATAGTTTCCCCTCTGCCCCACCAAGTTAGGTTCAACGGGGACCATTTGTTTATATACTCCTCCACTATATTCTCACACTGACCCATGGATCTACAGACTGTGTCCAGGAGAGTGGTCCCATACGTCACCCCCAAATATTTGAAAGATGTGTCCTCAACTTTAAACGGGTAGCTGTGTAGCAATGTTTTAGAGACATGTCCATTCAGTGGTATGATTGTAGTTTTGGACAAGTTCAGCTTGTATCCAGATATGCCAGAATATTCGGAGATGACTGACATTGTTGCTTCCAGTGATCTTGAGTGCAGTAGAAGCAGAAGGTCGTCCGTGTACGCCGACAGCTTGATCTGGGATGCTCCTAAACGTACCCTCTCAATGTTTGGAGATTGCCGGATTTTCATCAGTAGCGGCTCCATCGCCAAGTTGAATAGCAGTGGGGATAGGGGGCAGCCCTGCCTTGTGCCTCTTGACAAAAGAAACTCAGAGGAGAGCCCACTGTTTGCCGCTATCCTCGCCGTAGGTCGGGAGTAAAGCACTCGAACACTAGCCAGGAATTCGTCCGGTATTCCGAACCACTGTAGCACTTGGAATAAATAGGGGAGCTCTACCCAATCAAAGGCTTTCTCAGCATCAAGTGCGAGTCCAACTACTGGCTCTTCTAGCTGGGAAGCTCACTCCAATATGTGCGCTAACAGACATCCATTATCAGTGGTAGATCTGCCTGGCATGAATCCACATTGGTCAGGTTGGACCAGGGTGTCCATTACTGAACTAAGACGATTAGTCAGGACTTTGGCATATATCTTATAGTCTGCAATGAGAAGCGAAATTGGCCGATAGTTTTCTATCTGCTGGTCATCACGCCCTGGCTTAGGTTGTATCACTATTGTGGCGGTCGCTATTGACCCAACCGCTGGACACTCCTTTACCAACTCCGTATAGTATGTGTACAGTTCGGGAAGCAGTTCTCGTGAGAAAGCGGTATAAAATTCAACTGGCAAACCATCTGGTCCGCTCGCCTTCCCTTTGGCGAGCTGTTGCATAGCTAGTTGTATCTCCGCGCATGTTACATTCTCCGATAGTCGACGCTGCTGTTCTTCCGTTAATTTGGGACCAACCAAATTCGCTGTGAAACTGTCGAAACCATCTGATGTGAAAACTCCATCAGTTTGGTAGAGTTTCAAATAGAATTCTTTACATATGTTCAATATTTCCGCATCTCGTCTCTGCAGTTCCCCTCTGGCGTCTTTCAGACCAGTGATATGGGACTGAACCTTGTTAGCTCGTAATGTTCGAGCTAAGAGCGCACTCGCCCGATTGTTTTCATGGTAGTACATACCTCGTTGAGCCTGAATCTGCTGGCTCGCTTCTTCATTGAGGATAGAGTTGTACTGGTACCTCAGTTTCTGCAGTCGGAGTAACACGAGCGCATCTGAGCGCTTGGACAGTACACGTTCTCCCGCGCGTATCTCCCGTTCCAAGTCAAGCTGTGTTGCAGCGGTCTTCTTCTTGCGGATACTATAGGACGTTATACAACCCCGTATCGTAGCTTTAAAGGCCTCCCACCACGCCCAGGTGGGGGTGTCATGCAGTGTGTTATGTTCGAAGTGGTCTGCAATCATTGGACGCAGGTAGTCACAAAATTCTTCATTATTGAGCCATGCCCGATCGAATTGCCATCTATGCGTGGGTTTCTTAGCTTGTCCAGAACAAATTTCTATAGTGATTGCAGCATGATCCGAGACTGTCTTAGCGGCGATATCTGCTGTCAGCAGCTGGGACACTAATGTCTTGGAGATCAAGAAGTAATCGATGCATGTCTGTGTATTGTGCGGCATTGAGTAAAAGGTATAGTCCCTCTCTACAGGATACAATAACCGCCACGGGTCAATTAGGCCCAGTGTTTCCATCATGCTCATCAGCTGTTTACTAGACCGCGGCTTGTGCTGTTGTTTGTAGGGTACCCGGTCAATCAGTGGGTCTTGAATAAGATTGAAATCTCCCCCGAGTATTACATTAGAGGCACCAGCCATCAACACTTCCTGAGCAACCTTTTCAAAGAAGGTGGGGTCATCTTGACTTGGCCCATAAACCGTCATGAGAGTGTAGTCTATGTCCGAAATCCGCACTCTCGCTCTGGCCCAACGCCCCCCTGGGTCAGTCACCATATCTTCAATTTTGGGCTGCAGTGCTGCTCGTACTAATATTGAGACACCCCCTTTCCTCTTGAGAGCTGGCGCCGATAATATGTTCTGATATCCATGTCCAGCTACTTTGTAAGATTCAGACAGTGTCAAGTGGGTTTCTTGGATATAGACCACATCAGCTCTCAATTTCTTGCAATAGTTTAATATTTTCTTTCGCTTAGCAGGATTGTTAATCCCTTGCACATTAAGGGATACCACTCTCAATCTCTCATTACCTGTTATGGTAGCTGGTCTTACCCCTGGGGATGTCACTCGTCACTTGCAACCAACAAAACAATAAGCTTATAATAGAACAGAAGGAACTTGGTCTGATCGCCATGCGGTCAGCCTTCAACTGTGTTACATTTAATGGTGGAACCCGACCCGCCCCCCTTCTCCTCGCCGCCCTCAAGACCCACCCCCACCCACCCATTCTATTCTTATATATACAATCACGTTCACACCCCCGATTCTACCTAAACAGTTACAATTGGTACAGAACACCGGCTATAATTCCACAGCACTTAGAAGCCTCATCACAGCCTCCCTTTTAGATAGCGGACTTAAGCATAAATTACCACAAGTACATTAGTGTGTCCTCAGGTATTGCAAGACTCCGTCTCCATTTGGGCCCATTCATGGAGATAAGCCCGTAGACTCTCTCCAGTGTCGAAGGTCCTTGTAGTGTTTCCCAGCGTTACTCGCATTCGTGCTGGATAGTAGAGGCCATACCTTGCTTGTAGTTTCTGCAGCAGTGGTCTACAGCCCAACAGGTCTTTTCGTCTATCTGTCGTTCTTCTGCAAAGATCAGGGAAAAAACTTATTCTCTGCCCTTCATAACGCAGCTCAGACATCTGTTTAGCGGCCTGTAGTATCTGGAGGACCTGCGGGTACCGTAGCACTTTGACAATGAAAGGGCGTGGATGCTGTTTCTTTTCAAGCATGTGCGATGGCACAAGGTGGGCCCGTTCTATCTCAAAATGTTCCGCAAAGGCCAGATGCAGCAGGTCGGGAATCAACTTCTGTAGAAATTTTATAGAGTCCGAACTTTCCCGGCCTTCTGGAATGCCTGTGAGCCGTATGTTGTTCCTGCGGGCCCGATTGTTTTGATCTTCATATTGATCCTCCAGAGCTTTAACTCGTTTCTGCAGCGGGCCAATCTGGGCTGCAAAGGTCTCATGTCGCTCAATTGCGGATTCTGTCTTGTGTAGACGCTCCCATACCTCTGACAACCGTTTCTTTTACATCATGCATATCTCCCTGCAATTGTGTTAGGGCTTCTCTACTATCGGCAATCATACTTTTGACTGACCGTAGCTCTTGTAACACTTCACGGATGCCTTCTGCAGCTTCTTTCTCCGACGCCATTTTATGCGGAGAGGCCGTCTCCTGCTTTGTTCGTTTTACCGCGTGTCCGGCGGTCGGCGAGAAGTCTAACTTCGCCGGCTTCAGGGAAGACATCACACCAGGCGTTCTGTGCCAAAATTAGCGGTGTTACTGAGTTCTGTCGGGGAGTAGAGACAGGATTCTTAGGTACTGGGTGGGAGCAGTTCTTTTAGGCAGCCATCTCCGGTCGCGGCAAGCTCCGTCCCCCCATAAACATATCATCTAATGGTCCAATTGACTCTCTCACAGGGCTTTTGCTATGAATGTACTTGAAAAAAGTCTTTGTTTTGTGTTTTTGCTTCCGTAGCAAGTTCCTTCTCAAATTCTCACTTTGCCTGCCTTATCAATGCTTTGCATTTAACTAGCCAGTGCTTGTGCTGTTTCCAGTTTTCATCGTTTGGCTCTTTTTTCCCATTTCTTGAAAGATGCTTTTTTGGCAACAGCCTCTCTGACCTCACCTTTAAACCATGCTGGCAGTTTTTTGGACTTTCTTCCACTTTTCTTAATGCATGGAATACAGCTGATCTGGGCTTCCAGGATAGTATTTTTAAACACCACCCAAGCTTGATGTACCCTAAAGTTACTGCTTGGGTTAGAAATTGGTTGGGTGGGAGGCGACAAAGAGTACAAGTAAATGGAGCTCACTCTGAGGAGAAGGATGTTACCAGTGGTGAGCCCCAGGGATCTGTCTTTGGTCCGATTCTTTTTAACATCTTTGTTAGTGATATAGCGGAAGGGCTGTCAGGTAAGGTTTGCCTCTTTGCGGATGATACCAAAATCTGCAATAGAGTAGACACCCAGGAAGGTGTAGATAACATGAGGAGGGATCTAGCTAAGCTTGAAGAATGGTCTAGAATTTGGCAGCTGGGATTTAATGTTAAAAAATGTAAGGTCATGCATTTGGGCTGCAGCAATCCAAGGGAGCAATATAGTATAGGGGGTGAAGTACTTTTGTCCACTAAAGAAGAGCGGGACCTAGGCGTGGTTGTGTCTGATGATCTTAAAGTAGCTAAACAGGTAGAAAAGCGACGGCAAAAGCTAAAAGGATGCTTGGGTGCATACGGAGAGGAATGGCTAGCAGAAAAAAGGAGGTGATAATGCCTCTGTATAAGTCTTTGGTGCGACCTCATTTGGAGTATAGTGTGCAATTCTGGAGAACGCACCTTCAAAAGGATGCGAACAGGATGGAGTCGGTGCAGAGGGTGGCTACTAAAATGATTAGTGGGCTTCATTATAAAGCATATGAGAACAGACTTAAGGATCTTAATATGTACACCTTAGAGGAAAGGCGGGATAGAGGTGATATGATTGAGATGTTTAAATACCTCCGTGGCATAATTGTTCAGGGAGAGAGCCTCTTTCAATTAAAAGCAAGTTCTACTACGAGGGGACATGGGATGAGGGTGAAGGGAGATAGATTCAGGAATGATATGCGGAAATATTTCTTTACAGAAAGAGTAGTGGATCCATGGAATAGTCTCCCAGTGGAGGTGGTAGAGATGAGGACAGTAACCGAATTCAAAAAAGCATGGGACAAACACAGAGGATCTCTAAAGGTAAAAAGGGGACTATTGTAGTTATTGATATGGAAGGACAGACTAGATAGGCCATGTGGTCTTTTTCTGTCATCATATTTCTATGTTTCTATGTAAGTCTTTAACCTTTGCAACCGCTCCTTTTAGTTTTTTCTTAACTATATTCCTCATTTTATCATAGTCTCCCTTTTGAAAGTTAAAAGGTAGTACTGTGGATTTCTTTACTATCCCTCCTCCACTAATTAAATCAAACACGATCATGCTATGATCACTATTGCCAAGTGGTCCCAACACCCTTATTTCTTGCACCAGATCTGGTGTTCCACCGCGCACACGCTGTCTGCCACTGCAGCATGCGCCCCGCACAGCCTCTGACAGAAGCGGTCCCCTTTCGCGGCCTGCACAAACAAGTGCTCAATACCTGCAGGTTCGGACCATCACACCCCGAACTCCTCTTCGCACTGCCAGCGGTAGAGCGAGATCAGGCCCTGCACATAGAAGGGGCTGGACTCTGGGGCTCCCAGTTCCCCCCTTCTGATCTCCTGGACCGGAGCTGCACACCGAGGCAGGCTCTGCCTCTGCTGCCCTTCAACTCTGCGATGCAGCCACCACGTTCCAATCCTTGTTTTTTTTTTTTAGGCTGTCAATTGCCGCTTTTATAGCAATCGGACCCTGCCAGAGCCCTTCAGCCACTACCGGAAAGTATTAATTTTATCTACTGAACACCATCTAAACTTTCCTCCTTGCCTCACCGGGAGCCTGTCAGGCTAGGTCCTATCCAGCTGCTGAGGACTGAAAGACTGAGCCTCTCACACAAGGTGGGGCTGGGCAGCTTGTTAGCAAGACTTTGATCATTCAGTCCTCAGCTGCTGGAGAAGGTTGACAACCCTACAGTTTCCTGGACTGGCCCGGAGAGACGAGGAGGAATAGACTTTTACTGGGAACACAGAGGATGTCTGCAGGACTGCACGGAAAAAAAAAGACGGAGTAAGATGGCATCCTTGGGTGGGAAAGTGACTGCGCATATGCGATCTAACTCCCAAAGGCTTTCTTTGAAAGCTGGGGAGTGAATCTGCACGGGCTCCTTCGGTGCAGACATCATTCACATGTGAGGACTGACTTCCTGTTTGCTCCCGGAGAATTTTAAATAAATAAAATAAATAAATAGTGCCATGGCACTATCTGGATAATGTTGGGATAGTCCATGGGTAGAGCTGGGGAGAAGCCAGGATTTATCTGCATAACAATGCTGTAAATCGCTGCTATCCTGATAAGTATAGACAAAACCTTAAGATGGGAAAAGAGCAAGTTCATTACAAAATACTGATAAGCCCACCAGTCCTGGATTTGGGGAGCTTGTAGAGATTTAAAGTGTCATTTTAGGAAGGGTGTCCAAATGCAATCCAGGATGTCCAGGGTAAAATGTGCAGAAAAATGCCAGGGATGTCTACATCTTGACCCGATTATAAAAATCTATATGTGCCAGTGTTCACATAGCTGTCCCTGCTAGGAAACCTTGAGGCAGGGATGTCTATCATTAGCATGGCAATATGAAAACATGATCCCTTTTTCCTCGTCAGTGTTCACTGTCAACATGGAAAATAAAAGGGATATGAGTGTACCACCTCCTCCACACCATCCAAATGTTTGGCTGGCAAAATGAGCACTTTTCTGATACCTATTCATGCCTGGAGCAAATATAACCTTTGACGCAGCTTGGGACGTAGAGAGAGTTTTTGAAATCAGGCGAGGACGTCCCAATTCTTGGGAACACCCCAGACATGTCTCCAACATGGATTGGATGTCCTTGCACTAGGGACGTCTCTGGAGCCAGCTTCTAAAATGCATCCGGAAAGGTCTTTGTGATTTGGACATCTGCATGCCCATTTGCAGATATCCAAAGCACAAATAGCACTTAAAAAAAAAAAAAACCTAAAGGAGAACTTCAGAGATTAGAATGTGTTTGGCGTTTAGAGGGATCCATAAATTTGAGAATGGTTTGGCAGGTGAAAGTTAAATATGAGTTTTACTAAAAGGATTTTACAATATGGTCTAGCAATTGGGGTGCAAGTTGTTTTGTGCCATTAAGGAACTGACAGAGTAAGAGATGCCAATGTGTTTCTCGACATTGGGACCTTCTTGTAATGACTTGGCTGTATTTTTTTTTAAAGAAGAAAGTAGATTATATTGTCTCCAATCTTCATGGAAGGTCCTCTGATAATCTGAGTGTTGCTTGATTTTGCACACCCACAAATATGCCCTAGGGTTGATTTAATCTGGGAGATATTAAGCATCTTGTAGGGTGCTTTGCTAAGGATAGATACATCATTGATCAGTGTCCAGCTTGGCTTCGCCAATCATAGTCTAAGAAAGCCTTGTCAGCTTACACAAACATGGTTAAAATGTTATTGGCCATGAGGTCTTATCCTAGGGTCTTACATCAGGCTCAAATCACGCTTATTTTGAAGAAACCTACTTTAGACCTTGTTACCGGCCCATAAGCGTAGTTACTCACCTGTAACAGGTATTCTCAAGGGAAAGCAGGAATCAGTCCTCACATATAGGGTGACGTCAGTGCTGACGGAGTCTGCGTGGAGCATTTCCTGAGCTTTTAAAGAAAGCCTTTGGGACATGCTACCATGCTTGCGTGGTCCCCTTCCCACCCAAGGGTGCCATCTTACTCAGTCAGATGACACAGCTAGGACAGCAGTAAAAAATAAAACAAGGTAGGGAGGCAACTCCCAGGGGTGGGAGGGAAGGTTGTGAGGACTGATTCCTGCTGTTTTAAGTGGAAGGACAGGTCCCGTTTGCAATCCAGTGTATGAAGCACTAGTTCCTCCCTGCTGGTGTGAGGCCGTGGGAAGAAGGTGGGGAGAACCAGCTCTTGGTTGAGGTGTGTGATAAGGAAGCTTATCATAGCTCAGGTAGGAGCTATAGAAAAGATGATGTGACTCTGAACAAGCAACCTGTCAGTTTTGGTAGAAGTAAGAAAACAGAGTTTTCACATAAAAGACTACCAGTCCCAGAATGCACCAGGTTTCCAGCAGCCATGAGAGGGCTGAAGTGAGAAAACGTGTGTGCAATCAAGAGAGCTATGAGGTAATCCCTAAGCATTCATCTCAAAGGGCAGGGCCTGATTCAACACAGCTGCGCTGTGTTAGGGAGGAGCACACATTAGGACAGAATAAGAATAGAGCTTATTCTTCAGATAACAGTTACTACAAGCTCCAGCCAAGCTTCAGACACAGAAAGAGCTTCAGCAAAAGCTACAGAAAGAGCTTCAGAGACAGAGACAGCAACGGCTACAAGCTCCAGTCCAGCTACAGGTTTAAGCATCACCTGGAGAAGCAGAAGCCAAGCCAAGCGGATAGAGAGAGAAGGAAACTCTCTGGAAGGAAGAGAAGAAAGGCCATTGGAAGGTCTGAGAGATTCCAAGGTAGTACCTATACTGGGAGGTATTCCAAATGCCAGCAGAGTCCATTGGACTGGAGTCCGCCAGAGGAATGGAATGGCAGAGATAGGAATCACCAGCGGCTACCTGGAAGAGAGAAGACTGCACGTGGAAAGGACTTTCAGACCTATGCCAGAAGGTATGTGAGGAAAGATCCAGTGTCCAGGGATCAAGATTGGAAGGCTGGACATCAGAATTGGATTACATACTGGCCAGGCTATACAGAGAGGAATGATGATAGCAGGAGAGGCTCAGGTATGAACACTGATCCAGACCCTATCTATAATAGTAAATGGCAGCAAGGGAATAAGCATTCTCATGATAGTGCCTTAATGAAAGACTCGTCTGTGCCAATGTATGATAGTGACCCTATGCTGATTGAGGAAGGGGGAGATACAGCAGATGAAACTATTTACATGGACTGTTCTCTATCTAAATGCTATTGCTAGTTTTCTGTGAGCAAACACATCAGCCATCACAAAGAAACCTAACTTTGTTCTTTATTTCCACTGCAAACAGCTCTTAAAACAGGATTTGGGTTCACACAGTAGCAGCCAGCCAGCTAAAGGCTTTCAGCTGGTCAATTGATAGTAATTAAAGCTGCACCTGATTGTGTGTGTGAGCAAGAGAGAATCACTGCAGGATCTGTGTGGAAAATAAGCAGAAGTTAACCTAACAAGCAAAGTTCATTTATTTCTTTGTGCCTTTGTATTTGGTAATTATTTGCTAAGAAAATATTAGCTAATTGCCTGACAAGCTGAAGGTTGTTTTCTGATTTGCTTTGTGACTTTAGGACATTGCTAACAGTCCTTTACGACACCTTACTAAGAGGAATTGATGACACAAAACAAGCCTTCATACTAGTATTCCTCGACATCTCTGCCGCATTTGACAGCGTAAACCATATAACAATGCTCAACAGACTTCAACAAATAGGAATTACATCCACTGTCTATAACTGGTTTAAATCTTACTTATCAAACAGAACCCAAACAGTAAGAATTCTTAACCAAACATCCAACACATTCAACCAAACACAAGGCCTCCCACAGGGATCTGCACTATCAGCACTTTTGTTTAACATTTACCTACAACCAGTCAGCAACATCTTTAAACGTCATGGCGTCCATTATCATATCTACGCCGACGATATAATGTTTTACCTCCCATTTAAAATCCCACACCCTCCACTACAACAAATAACAGAATGCTTTAAAGAACTAACAATATGGCTCAGCGATCAGAACCTACACATTAACTTCTCAAAAACTGACGTACTATATATTACTAAAAACCAAACATACACACCTCCAAGCACCATCACACTTGATAACCATGAGATCAACATAAAAAAAGAAATAAAATACCTAGGTGTGATACTTGACAATAAGCTTAACATGGATTCACATATAAAATATCTAACAAAAAACATACACTACAAACTTAAGACCTTGAGACAACTAAGACCTTTAATTCACTTACAAGACTTCATAACCATAATTCAAGCTATCATAACCCCACATTTTGATTTTGCAAATTTAATCCTTAATGGCATCACAAAGCAAAACATTAAAAAGATACAACTAACTCAGAACATAGCAGCAAGGATAATAATGAATATAAGCTCAATCAAACATATCACACCGACCTTGGCTGAACTCCATTGGCTACCTATTCACAGCAGAATAAAATACAAGATTCTACTAACTACATTTAAACTAATAAATAACTTAGCGCCATCAGTACTCAATACACTCATCAATGTAGAAATAGATAAAAGATCACAAAGGAGTAGAAACACAAACACTATTGCAGTACCAAAAGACTACACAAAAGCTAGAAAACAAACCAACATGAGAGCCTTCTCTCATTCAGCACCTATCCTCTGGAATAACCTTCCTGACAACATTCGCCTACTATCAGACATAAAGGAATTTAGAAAAAAACTGAAAACCCATTTATTCTCATTACACTATAACAAAGGAGCAGAAACTAGCCAGACTACACAAAGAGACACAGGTTAACTAACAAATACAACCATTATATAACTACGTGCCTTGAAGATTAAATTAATGTTTACACCTACAAGCGATATATGACAATTGTAAATATCTACTATGTACATATGTTCTAATAGTTTAACGTTCTAATAATTTACTGTTTAAATATTATTCTGTTACCTGTACCTAGTTCACCTGTTCTATGTAAAATGACTTGGTATGATACTATCCATACCATATAACATAATGTTCATTGTAAACCGCACTTGATACTTGTGAAAGAGCGGTATAGAAATAATTGTTAAATAAAAAATAAATAAATAAATAAATGTTATCCATTTAAACACTGCAAGCAACTAACCTCATTTATATTGCTAACAAGCATACTTGTGCTGGGTGAATTAAACCCCATCAATAAAAGAAGTATTTTATTGGCTTTAACCACTGGTTTCACAACTCAATTATTGCCTTCAGCTGTGTTTGGAGTGAAAGAACTACATTACCCACAATACCTTGCAAGAATCATATGAATATATGCATCGTCAAGATTGTGTAAGTTCTCACCCTAGGCAGCCGTCTGACAGGTGGAATGGAGATACCACCTTTGGGAGGAATTTGGGGTGCGTGCGGAGCATTACACTGTTCTTATAGAACTTTTGCATATGGTGGATCTGCCACCAGAGTCTGGCGTTCACTCACCCTTCGAGCAGACGTGAGGGCCATGAGAAAACCACTTTCTATGACGGGTACCGAAGGAGACAAGTGGCCAGAGGCTCAAACAGTAGTTTGGTGAGCTCAGAGAGCACCACGTTGAGGTCCCACTCTGCTGCTGGAGGGCGGAGAGAAGGCTTGGATGCCCCAGAGGAACCTGGGGACCAGGGGTTGCTTCAGAGGGATTTTCCCTCTATAGGGTGGTAGTGCACGGCTATGGCACTCAGATACACCCTCACAGAGTTGGATTTCAGCCCAGTGTGCGAGAGGTGCAGTAGGTACTGAAAAACCACTTGCACATGACAGAAGGGATTCTCCGCCTTCTCCACACACCAGGCGGAGAACCTCCTCCACTTAAAGACGTAAGCCCGTCTGGTGGAGGGCTTTCAGGAGGCCAGTAGGATCTCCTTGACTTCCTTAGGGAGATTGAAAGGGGTCAATGCTACCCTTTCAGCAGCCACACTGTTAGAGTTAGTGACCCCAGGTTAGGGTGCAGAAGAGAGCCCTCTTCCTGGGACAGGAGGGCTGAGGCCCGGCCCATTGGAACTGGGAGTGCCACCAACAGGGAAAGCAAGAAAGGAAACCAGGGTTGCCTGGGCCACCTGGGGGTGATCATATAACTGGCCCTCTCGCTCTGGACCTTGAAGAGGATCTTGGCAACCAGGAGAGTCGGTGGAAACGCATAGAGAAGGCCCTCTGACCATGAGATCAGGAAGGCGTCTGTCACCACTTGGTGCGGCTGGTGTGAGCAGAAGCGAGGCAGCTGCGTGTTGTCAGGGGAGGCGAATAGGTCTATCACAGGCCAGCAGTGGAAGAGTTGCTTCATTATCCTGGGGTTCAAACACCACTCGTGTGGGCAAGGGACTCTGCTCAGCCTGTCTGTTAAGCAGTTGTCTTGACCTGGAAAGGTATACCGCTTGCAGGAGCATGCAGATGAGCAATGCGAAGGAGAGGAGGGCCACTGTTTCCTGGCAGAGGGAGTACAAGCCCGTGCCCCTTTGCTTGTTGATATACAGCATGGCAACCTGGTTGTCCGTCTGGATCAGCATAGGTCGGTGCCGCAGGCGGTGGCGGAATACTCGCAGGGCCAGGAAGATTGCCCTGAGTTCTAGGAGGTTGATCTGCAAGAGTGACTCCTCCTGGGACCAGCCACCTTGCATGCAGCGGTCCCCACAATGCGCCCCCCAACCCAGGAGGGAGGCATCTGTTGCCAAGGTCCTCTGCGGTGCGGGTGCCTGTAATGGCATTCCTGCCTGGAGGTGGTGCAAGTTTTGCAACCAGGTGAGGAACTCCACCAACTGGCAGGTGATTGACCCTGTCCCGTAGCCTGCCCATGGCTTGAGTCCACTGTGAGCAGAGGCACCATTGGGCTGTCCGCATGTGTTGGTGGGCTAATGGTGTGACATGGACTGTTGAAGCCATGTGGTCCAACAGGCAGAAGAGGCGGCAAGCTGGTACCGACTGGCAGTGTTGTACCTCTCCTGCCAATTGTATGAGATGGTCTGCCCTTTCTCTTAGGAGAATGGTCTTGACTTGTAACATGTCCAACTGAGCCCCTATGAACTCCATATTTTGGACTGGAAAAAGATGGGATCTGGGGTAGTTGGTGATGAACCCCAGGTGTTGCAGTAGGAGGGCTGTTTGCTCTGTGGCCTGACTGACCTCTGAGGCCGAACCCCATCTGATTAGCTAGTCATCCAGGTAGGGGAAGAGGAAAGCTCCTTGTAGGCACAGGTGGGCATCTACCACCACCAAACACTTGGTAAAAGACCCTTGGTGAGGAGGCCAGGCTGAAGAGCAGCACTCTGTACTGGTAGTGCCCTCCTCCCACGACGAACTGTAGGTGCTGCCTGTGGGAGGGATGAATTAGGGTGTGTGTATACATCCTTTAGATCCAAGGAGCACAGCCAATTTCCCTGGGGAGGAGTGGCCTAGTGGTTGGGGCAAGGTACTTCAGGCCGGAAGGTCGGGGGTTCAAATCCCACTAGAGGACAGCAACCTTGGTCCAGAAGGACTGGGGTTTCTAGTCACAACACCGGTGCTCCTTGTGGTCTTGGGCAAGTCACTTAAACCTCCATTGCCCATGTTCCCTGTAAGTATTAGTGTATGTATCTCATATCCCCTCATGTTAAATGTATCCCCTAATTGTGTTGTGACCACTTTGATTAAAGGATAAGGTGGTATACAAAACTGTCTAAATAAAATAAATAAGGCAGCAGTGTTCCAAGGGAGAGCATCTTGAACTTTTCCCTCACGAGAAACTTCTTTAAGTTTCTCAGGTCTAGTATAGGCTTGAGGTCCCCAGTTCTCTTTGGGACAAGGAAGTACTTTGAGTAGAAGCCTTTTCCCCATAGACGTTTGGGTACAGGCTCTACTGCATTGTCCCTGATCAGACCTGTGAGCTCTGTGAGCAGAAGAATCTGGTGAAGGAGAGGTCACAAAGGCTCTCCTGGAAAGAACTTGTGTGGTATCTGTTGTAAGCAGAGGAGGTATCCCTCCTTTACCACCTGCAGTACCCACTGGTCTGAGGTGACCTCGACCCACTTGTGGGCAAAGAGTGCCAGGAGGCCCTCTATGGACTGGTGAAAGTATCCCGGGGGAGGGGAGGCCCTGCCCTGGAAGTCAAAAGCTCCCCCCCCTGGTTGGGCTAGAGCCGGGGCCTGGGACTTCTGAGCTCCCTGTCCCTGCCTCTTAGGGTGAGAACCCTGTTGCTGGCCCAAGAGGAGCTGGTAGCGGTGACTCTGCTGGAAGTGCCCATTTTTCCCTTGGAACCGGGGCCTCCGCCCCCCCCCCCCCCCCCGGGTTTCTTGAGGGGAAAGGAAGAGGTATTTTTTTTAGAGCCTCTGTCGGGTCACCACTTCTGCTTCTATCTCGGCCGCTTTTTCAGCCATGGGTTTGCTGAACAGGTTCTCCTTGGTGCAGGGGACATCGAGAAGTTTGTCCTGGAACCATTGCTTAAGGTCCGATGACTGTAGCCAGGCTTGGCGTCGAGCCCCGAAGCCGGCTGCTGCTACTCGAGTTGCTAACTCAAATCCATTGTAGGCCGCTCAGGAGAGGAATTTTGAGCAGTCTTTGATCCCGGAAGCCAGAGCTTGGAACCGTTAGAGAGATTCCCCAGCCAGCACTGCTGAAAACCCAGACAACTCCTGGGTCAGGGCCTTCAGTTACATGCCTATGTATAACTCATAGGCCTGGACTGGACACCCCAGCATCAAGCCCTGGTAGAACTTGCACCATAGTGTTTCAAGGGCTCTAGCATCCTTCCAGGGGGGACAGAAGAGTAAGTCTTCTGGCTCTTGAGCTTTTGCATGTTTGACTCGACAACTATGGAGTTAAGTGGGAGTTGGGGCTTGTGCAACCCCGGCCCCTTTCTGACACGGTATATGGCGCAGAGGGGGTCGGCTGACCACCGTACAGATGCCGGTGTCTCCAACATTCACAACAGTAGCCACTCAAGGATTGGCTGCACCAGCACTGTGAGAGTTTCCTTGGGTGGAGACTCGAGCTGGAGACTCTCCAGTTCCTCGGTGCATGGGTCCTCCTCCACCTCGGTTTGCACCGAGGGCTCGGGCCTGATCCCTGACAAAGTCGTGAAAGGCCATGTCCTCTGGAGGAGAATGGCACCGGGGCCAAGGGGACGTCTCAGTGCTGAATGGTTTCCGGGGAGGCCTCGTCGTCCATTTCCCACTCGGAGTCGAGGGGGGACGAAGAGTACAAGGCCTTGTGACTCCGCACCTCGAGGCCTGCGCCGAAGGTCCAGGGGCTTTCTGAGGACCTGGGGTCTGAGTCTCGGAAGCTGGCTGGAGAGGACTGGATGCCTGAAGAATGGGACCGGGACCATGACCGTGGCAGAGGGCTTACCCGAGGCCGGTGGTGCTCGGAGCTTGGCTTGACAACCGGGGACTCCCCCACAGTCAGGGGCCCGGTCTTCTGGGTAGATGATGCGGTCGAACCAGACATCATTGCCTGCTGCATGGCCAGGATAGCAGTTATGTTCTGCTCCATGACTGCCATTCTGGTTTCCAAGCCAGAAGGCTCTGTAGCTTTCGGCGCGGGCACAGAGGATTTTGGGCCCAGCACCGTCACTCTCATGAGTGCATCCTCGACGAGGACTACAGTCTCAAGGAACCTCGCATGGTCTCCGCTGGCCGAGGAATCCTTCTTGAGAACCTTGGTGGGATGTTTCTTGGAGTTGCCAGAGTCCCTCTGACTCGTCTTACCAGGTTTCTCCGGTGGAACCTTGACAGACTGAGGATTTTTTCTTCTTTCACTCGGGGTCCAAGGTCTTCTCGGAGGAGCCGCCACTGTGGAACTCTGAGGACATTCTGGTCTCACGAGACGTGCTGGGCTTGGAACTCAGCGTCGGGGAGACCAATGCCGAGTTGGACCTTGGGAACAGTATCTTCTGCAGCTCCAACCTCTTTTTATTAGCTTTAGGCATTATGGCCTGGCACAAGTCACAGGAGGTGTTATCATAGTCCGGTCCCAGGCAGCGTAAGCAGAAGTTATGTGTGTCTGTGATAGACATGGTTTGACTGCAGCGGTCACATTTTTTGAACCCACTGGGAAACATGGTGGGAAACACCCAGCCGGGGTCGACGACCCTCGGGCAAAAAAGGGTGCGAATGCCAGTCGAGGCAAGCCTTGATCAAAAATGAGGAAAAAAGATGAGAACAGCGCAGGGCCCAGCGCCGGCTCGAGGTAGGAAGAGGAACCGGTACACAAACCGGGAACAGATCATTTTTAAGGATATAGCAAGGACTTTTTCCCGGGGAAACTGGATGGACATTTGTTGAGCTCCGCGAAAAAAAGGAGACTGAGCAAGATGGCACCCTTGGGTAGGAAAGGGACCATGCATGCTTGGTAGCATGTCCCAAAGGCTTTCTTTGAAAGCTGGGGAAATGCTCCGTGAGGGCTCTGTCGGTGCCGGCGTCACCCTATATGTGAGGACTGACTTCCTGCTTGTTTCTGGAAAATCTCAGTTATCATTAGTGTCTCGTATAATTGAAGCTTGACTTTTTCTGCTATTATGGGACTATTTTGATTTAAAACTAGCCCTTGGTACAGTCTGGGTTTCTGAGACAGGTTTGATTGCTCTGGTAGATATGTGGTATGCCCTGGATTTTCTGGTTCTCAATCTAATCAGTCCGCTTTCGATATGGCAAGTCATACCGTCCTTTTGAATGGATTGCGTTCATCGGATATTTTTGGGAAGGTCGGGAATTGGTTCAAATATTTTCTATCTGACAGATGCTTGTAGTATCTAATCATGGGCAACAGTCTTATTCTGTTTTGTTGTAAAGAGGGATGCCTCAAGGATCCTCCCTATCTTTCATTCTTTTTAATATTTACGCTTGCTCAGTTGCTGAGGTAATTTGATCATTTGGTTTCTGGTCATATTTATGCAGACGACACACACATTTTTGGTTCCTCTAACAATGATGCCTAATCTCTTTGTGGGTCTGGCTGGTGTCTACAGACTTGCACCTCAATGTGGAAAAACAGAGGTGCTTTGGGTTAGCAACAGCCCTATTCTTGCCAAGCTGGCTATGAAAAATATTCCTTCAATTGCACTCAAAAGTATGTTGATTAGGAATATTGTTGGACTCCTCCTTTTCTATGGAGCTCAAAATTGTGGCCATAATTAAGAGTCTTGTTTCAGCTGAAGATGATCCACCCAAATGTGGTCTTTTGAGTCCTTAGACCTTTAAAATGAAGATGCAAGCTGTTGTCATTACTGCCAACACTTTCTATGCAGTTCTACCTCGGAGAACATTGGGCAAGCTCTAGAGCAGTGGTTCTCAAACCTGTCCTGGGGGACCACCAGCCAGTTGGGTTGTTAAGATATCCACAATGAATATGCATGAGAAAAATCTGCATGCCTGCTACATCCAATATATGCAAATCTCTCTTGTGCATATTCATTGTGGATATCCTGAAAACCCAACTGACTGATGGTCCCCCATGACAGGCTTGAGAACCACTGTTCTAGAGCAGGGGTCTCCAACTCCAGTCCTGCAGTGCAACCAACCATTCAGGTTTCAGGCTGTCTCTAATGAATATGCATGAAATATATTTGCATGCACTGCTCCCACTGTATTCAAATTTATCTCATGCACATTCATTAGGGGCAGCTTGAAAACCTGAATGGTTTGGTGCCCTCCAGGAATGGAGTTGGAGATCCCTGCCCTGGAGGATTCAAAAACTTGACTCATAGCAATCCATGGCCACTGTGCCCTCCATTATCAAGCACCCTCCAAAGCAGTGGGTCTGTGTATTTGAAAGACAGATTCACAAGACACATCCCTGCCACACCACTATATTCAAATCAGTTATAGAATTTACCAGGGGGTGGAGTCAAGATGGCACTGGCTGGAGCTAAGTGAGCAGGTGATTTCTCCTTATGGGACAGACACGAAAGGCAAAGAGGGTCATGCAGCACTCCCAAGCCTCCTCACTATTAGCTATTGTGATCTCTGGGCCACTTCATAACTGTTTTTTTGTGCCTACCTCAGCAAACAACGCCCTTGGGCGAGTTGAGCCTGGCTACAGTTTCGCCGAGGCTGGAGATCCCGGCAACTGCTTCAAGTGTGTCTTCTCTCTCCCTCGATTCATGAAGAATTTCCAAAGCAGCGTGCTTCCAGCTGACTCTTGGTGATAGTCTGCAACAGAGGACCTCTCCGGGCAGGAGTAAGCTTTCTCTGTCTTGAGGGCCAGTCGCCAGAGCAAGTGAGATCATGGTTTCCATTTCTGAAGAGCTACAGCATGCAGATTTGGTGGAGACATCTGAGAAAAGTGGAATGGCCGCGGGCAACCAAGGAGGAGCATTTCTTCAGTTTGCGAATTTGTTCGCGTTTGCCCCAGTACATCTTGAGACTTTCACTCTTGTGACTATTTGAACAACTATTGTTTCTTTGGGAGAAACGCTGATTCCACTGATTTCAAGATTGGCATCAAAAATAGTGATTAACTCTAGTGCAATAGAAAACACTAATACTAATCTAGCATCAACTCCAGCTTTACTAACAGAGACTCAAGATGAAGTTAATGCTTTGGCAGGGCAATCTGATAGCCTCATTAAGAATTCTGCTGCTGTAAATATGAAGCTGGAAAATTTGGATAATCTTTCTAGAGCTGCAAACTTAAGGATCATCAATTTTCCTCGGGTAGCCACTGTATCAGCTTGTGATAGGTTTCAAACTTACCTTACTGAGATATTGACAGGCCCGAGTGACTCTTATCCTCCGATAGTTAAGGTATACTATCTACCTACTGGAAGAAAGTCACTTATATCTGAAGTTGTTGGGACACAGCAAGCAGATGCCCTGAATATTTCTGCAATATTGGAATCCTCTCAAGAAGAAATTGTTATGCCATCAACATTACTAGCGACTTTCGCTCTGGTGTCTGATAAAGAATGGCTTTTGAGAATGTTCTTTAGGAAAAGAAGTTTAGTGCTTCGTAGTTTATCTGTTAGAATCTACCCAGATCTCACCAAAGAAACTCAAAGACGTCGTGGGGATTTTCTCCTTCGTCAGGGAATGCAAGTAGGTTAAAGTTGTTCACGATTTCAATTTCTTCTCCTTCAAAGATTATCAAATGTTACTACTGTGTGTCAAGCCTTTAGTGGGGTGATGCCCAGTTTGTGGAATAGCTTTAAACAAGTTCTTGGAGGAAAAGTCCATAAACGAATATTAAAGAGAACCAGGGAAATCAACTGCTTACTCCGGGATAAGCAAAGTGGAATCTGTGTTCCTTTTTGGGAACCTGACAGGTACTTGTGACCTGGATTGGCCGCTGTTCGAAACAGGATATTGGGCTTGATGGACCCTTGGTTTGACCCAGTATGGCATATTTTATGTTCCCCCGTTGATTTGAAATCAGAGTTGAATTATATGCATTTCTGATTCTTTTTGAAAACTTGGTTATTTACTCAGTTCACACACAATTGAGCTGTGATATGCAGAAAAAGCCAGGCACAGGAAACCTTGGCCTAACTTTCACCATGTTTGCAAACTGAACAGCGGGCAATCTGGCAAACCCAGGGCCGGGGCTGGATATGACCCTGAAATCAAATATCCGGGTTTACCTTTCAGCGCTGGCGATGCTATCTCCCCCACAGTGTTTTATGTTTGTACAAAATGTCTTGTTTGTTTTTATGTATTTGTGTTTGGTATCATCCTCTTTGCGGATGATACCAAAATCTGCAGTAGACACCCAGGAAGGTGTACATAACATAAGGAGGGATCTCGCTAAGCTTGAAGAATGGTCTAGAATTTGGCAGCTGGGATTTAATGTTAAAAAAATGCAAGGTCATTCAGGAGTGATATGCGGAAATATTTCTTACGGAAAGAGTAGTGGATCCGTGGAATAGTCTCCCAGTGGAGATGGTAGAGATAAGGACAGTAACTGAATTCAAAAAAGCATGGGACAAACACAGAGGATCTCTAAAGCTAAAAAGGGGAACGTTGTAGTGGTCGATATGGAAGGATAGAGTAGTTACTCACCTGTAACAGGTGTTCTCCAGGAGCAGCAGGAATCAGTCCTCACATATGGGTGTCATCGGCGCCGATGAAGCCCCAGCGGAGCATTTCCCCAGCTTTCTATGAAAGCCTTTGGGAATGCAGGCACGCATGCGCGGTTCCCTTCCCGCCTAAAGGTGCCATCTTACCTTAGTCAAATGACATAGCTAAGAACAGCACACAAAAATGAAAAATAAACTATGTACAACTGCAACTCCAAGGGAAGGAGGGAGGGTTGAGGACTGATTCCTGCTGCTCCTGGAGAACACCTGTTACAGGTGAGTAACTACTCTTTCTCCAGGACCAAGCAGGAGGTCAGTCCTCACATATGGGTGACTCCCAAGCACTGGGCTACCGAGGAACCCAGGCTGAATAAGAGTAGTCTCAGCAGCAAAGAGAGGCTTTTCAAGGACACAACCTCCACCAGTAGCCCAACAGAGTGCAGAAGGGCAGGAGTTGCCTAAACCTCAAAGAGATTCCGGAGTACTGCTTGGCCAAAAGCACTGTCCCTACGGGACTCCCTCTCCAGACAGTAATGGGCCGCAAAAGTCTGGCTTGAAGACCAAGTTGCAGCCCTGCAGATGTCTACCAAGGGCACAGAGCGGAGATGAGCCACTGAGGCAGCCATTGCCCTGACACGGTGGGCCGTAACCCGACCCTGCAAAGGAAGGTCAACCGCCTTGTAAGCCCAGGTGATACAGTCAGCCACCCAGATGGACAAGGTACACTTGGACAGAGCCAACCCCAACTTATTAGGGTCAAAAGAAACGAAGAGCTGAGTAGCCCTTCTATGCCCCTGCGTACGGTCAAGGTAGAAGGATAAGGCCCTCCTACAGTCCAGGGTATGCAGAACTGCTTCAGCCTGGCTTGCATGAGGCCTAGGGAAGAATGTTTGGAAAACCACCTCCTGATTGAGGTGGAAAGAGGAGACAACCTTTGGGAGGAACTTTGGATGAGTCCTGAGGACTACCCTGTTCCTATAAATCCTAGTGTAAGGCCTATCACAGACCAGGGCCTGAAGCTCACTCACTCGCCTAGCCGAAGTAAGGGCTATCAGGAAGAGTGTCTTCCAGCAGAGGAAGTGTAGTGGGCAAGTAGCTATCGGCTCAAAAGGTGGGCAAGTCAGTTGCTGCAAGACCACATTCAACTCCCACTCAGGGGCAAGACGACAGATTGGAGGCTTGAGTAAAAGCAAGCCCCTGAGAAAGCGGGACACCAAAGGGTGAACCGTGTGATAAGGAAGCTTATCATAGCTCAGGAAGGGGCTATAGAAAAGGTGAAGTGTCTCTGAACAAGCAACCTGTCAGTGCTGGTAGAAATGAGAAAACAGAATTTTGCCATAAAAGACTACCAGTCCCACAATGCACCAGGTTTCTAACAGCCATTAGAGGAGCTGAAGTGGGGAAACATGTGTTCAATCAGGAGGGCTATGAGGTAATCCCTAAGCACTCATCTCAAAGGGCAGGGCCTGATTCAGCACAGCTGCGCTGTGTTAGGGAGGAGCACTCATCTAAGCAGAATAAGAGTAGAGTTGGACTGGGGAAAGCCAGAGGAATGGTGCTGCAGAGCTAGGAATCACCAGAGGCTACCTGTGAGGGAGACGGCTGCACGTGGAAGGGACCCTAAGACCTGTGCCAGAAGGTATGTGAAGAGAGATCCAGTATCCAGGGATCTGGATTGGAAGGCTGGACATAAGAACTGGAATACATACTGGCCAGGCTATATAGAGAGGAACTCTAGCAGCAATGGAAGCTCAGGTATGAACACTGATCTATGCCCTAGCTATAACCTTGAAAGACAGCAGGGAAACAAGTATTCTCCTGAAAGTGCTCCATTGAGAGATTCATCTGTGCCAATCCCTGATATTGAACCTATGCTTGTTGAAGATGGGGGTATGATTGCAGATGAAGATCCTATTTATATGGACTGCTCTCTATCTAAACTCCGTTGGTAACTTTCTGTTATAAAGTACAGCAACCATCACAAAGAAATACAAATTTGTTCTTTAATCTACTCAGAAAAGATCCTGAAGCAGGATTTGACCCACACAGTAGAAAGCAAGCCAGCTAAAGGGGTTTCAGCTGGATAACTGCTAGCAATTAAGCCTTACCTAATTGCTTGTGAGCTAGGAAGAGAATCACTTTTGAATCTATGTGGGAAGTAATCAGAAGTTAATCTGAAAAGAACATTTTGTTTCTTGCTTTGTGGCTTTTCATTTGTTGTTTTCCTGATTTTAATTTTGTTTTTCCAAGTTAACACTGAAAGCAAGTTACCTGATTTTATGTGCTACCAAGCATATCTGTGTTGGGAGAAATAACCCCATAAATAAATATCTTATTGGCTTTACCCAAGAGCACAACTAAATTATTGTCAGCAGCTGTGTCTGGTGTGAATGAACTACATTGCCCACAATACCTTGCAAATCATATAGAAATATGCACTTGCCAAGAGTGTGAAGATTCTCACCCAGGCAGCCGTCTGACAACCGACAGGGAATGTCCCTCCACCAGTGAGTGGTGAGCTGCTAGAGCTGAGAGGTGGACCCGAACAGAATTGGACTTGAGTCCCTGATTGGACAAGTGGAATAAATACTGAAGTACTACTGGTACCGTACAGGAGAAAGGATCCCTCTGTACATAGCTGACACCACACAGAAAACCTTCTCCATTTGAGAGCATAGGTTTTTCTAGTGGACTGTTTCCTAGAGGCTAGGACAACCTCCTCAACTTCCTGAGGCAGGCCCCAGGGAGCCAAAACTACCCTTGCAGCCTTCAGGCCATCAAATTGAGAGCTTTGAGATTGGGATGCAGAAGGGAACCCTGATCCTGAGAGAGAAGGTCAGGTTGCAACCCCAGGGGTAGTGGAGGATGAAGCAGAAGTGGAAACCAAAGTTGCCTCGGCCACCTGGGAGCCACCAGCAGGACCGAGGCCTTGTCCTGAAGAATCTTAAAAAGAGTTCGGGCCACCAAGGGCGTGGGAGGAAACGTATACAGGAGGCCCTGAGACCAGGGAATCAGAAAAGCATCCGGTGCTATTCTCAAAGGATGCGGTTGCCTGGAACAGAACTTTGGCAGTTGTGTGTTCAGTGGACTGGCAAACAGATCTATCCAAGGGAGACCCCATTTCAGGAAGATCCTCTGAACTACCAAGGGATGCAGTTGCCACTCGTGGGGCTGCAGAATCCTGCTCAACTTGTCGGCCAGGTAGTTCTCCTGGCCTGGAAGGTACACAGCCCTGAGGAGCATGCTGTGCTTTAGGGCAAATGACCAAAGGTCTTGAGCTTCCCGACAAAGGAGTCTGGACCCAGTCCCACCCTGTTTGTTCACATAAAACATGGCCACCTGGTTGTCTGTCTGAACGAGGACAGATTGATGAGCCAGGGCAGGAGAGAAAGCTTTGAGAGCTAGGCGAATAGCCCTGAGTTCCAGGAGATTGATCTGCTGTGCCACTTCCCAAGGAGAACACAGGCCCTGGGTGCACTTGTCTAGACAATGAGCTCCCCAGCCCTGCAGAGAAGCATCGGTGGTCAGTACCACCGTGTACCCAGGAATCTGAAAGGGCACTCCTTTTAGCAGATTGGGTGGGTGCAGCCACCAGCTGAGGGAGTTCAGAAAGTGTTTGGACACCCTAATCCTGTCCCTGAGGCTGCCTGTGACCACTGAGTCCGAAGGCACCACTGTGCAGGCCTCATATGGAGCCTGACATTGGGGGTCACATGGACTGTCGAAGCCATGTGGCCTAGAAGCCTCAGGCAGAGTCTGGCGGAAACCAGCGACCTGTTGAGAAACTGGTTTGCCAAGGCTATCAATCGTTGTGCTCTGTCTTCCGGCAAGAAAGCCTTTGCCAGGAGAGAGTCCAGCCTTGCTCCTATGAACTCCAAATTCTGGGAGGGGAGCAAAGTGGACTTCGCGAAGTTTATGACAAACCCTAGGCTTTGAAGAAGAGCAATAGTTCTGAAGGGTGGCTTGGCTGGCCCTCCTGGCACGTCTGACCCCTGATGAGCCAGTCGTCCAGATAGGGGAAGACAAAGATTCCCTGATTCCTCAGGTAGGCCGCCACCACTGCCAGGCATTTGGTAAAGACCCTGGGAGCGGAGGTCAGGCCAAAAGGCAGTACTCTGTACCGATAATGGTTTCCTTCCACAATGAACCTGAGGTACTTTCTGTGGTCTGGATGAATAAGGATGTGAGTGTACGCATCCTTAGATCTAAGGAGCATAGCCAATCTCCCTGCTGGAGGTAGGGCAGAAGCGTTCCAAGAGTAAGCATCTTGAACTTTTCTTTCTCTAGGAACTTGTTTAGGTTCCTGAGATCCAGAATAGGTCGAAGGCCACCGGTTATTTTGGGTACCAGGAAATACCTGGAGTAGAACCCCCGACCTTGCAAGTGGGGAGGCACAGGTTCCACCGCCTTGTCCACCAACAGACCTTGAAGTTCCTGAAGGAGAAGGTCTGTGTGCAGGGAAGGCCTTGGAGGCTCCCCTGGAAAGTATGGTGGAGGCAGTTGGTGAAAATGTAGTGCATAGCCCCTGTGGACTATGTCCAACACCCAACTGTCCCCGGTCATGAGGGCCACTGGTGGGCAAAGAGGGCGAGGCGACCTCCTGTGCAGGGTTGGGATAGCAGGGACGGAGAGGCTACGCTCAAGGAGTCAAAAACCCCCACCCTGCTGAGTGGGAGCAGGGGCCGGAGACTTGGGGGTCCTCTGCCTACGGGGCCCATTACCCTGCCCCTTGGCTTGCTGACCCTGGGGTGCAGCTTGGGCAGCCTGATACTGAGGGTACTGTTTGTAGGCAGTGCCCTTCCTCGGGTAAAAGGGCTTTTTACCCGAGCCCTTCTTCTTATGAAAAGGGGAAGAGGTCTTCCTAGACAGCCTTGTCCGTGTAAGGTGCTCGGTTTCGAGCTGGGCGGCCTTCTCGGTCATAGGCTTGCCAAACAAGGTGTTCACCTCGGCAAGGGACATCGACCAACTTGTCCTGAACCCATGGCTCGAGGTCCGATGACTGCAGCCATGCCTGGCGTCGAGCAGCGATGCTGGCTGCCGCAACTCGGGCCGAAGCCTCGAAGCCATCGTAGGCGGCGCGGTACATGAACTTCGAGCAGTCCCGAATCCCTGAGGACAAGGACTTGAATCTCTGCAAGGGCTCCCCGGAGAGTCCAGCAGAGAACCCGGCCAACTCCTTGGCCAGGTCCCGCAAGTACATACCCATGTACAGCTGGTAAGACTGGACACGGCAAGCAAGCATAGACCTCTGGAAGCACTTTCTACCGACGCCATCAAGGTTCTGGGCCTCCCTGCCTGGAGGCACCACGGAGTGCATCTTCTAACTCTTCAGACAATGCATGGCCGATTCCACAACCATGAAATGGTGTGGTAGCTGCCCCTTCTGAAAGCCAGGGTTCTTCCGGAGTCGATAGATCGAGTTGACTCGCTTGCTTAGAACCGGCGCCGAGGCCGGTGCCTCCCACATCCGGAAGAGGAGCCGTTCCAGCATCGGAGGAACCGGGACAGTAAAGGCCTCCTTCGGAGGAGTCATACTGCAGGGCCTCGAGCTCTTCAGCTCGAGGCTCTTCCTCGGGGTCCGCCGGAATAGCCAAGGCAGTGGCCATATCCTGGACAAACTCCGAGAACGGAGTATCCTCCGGGGGGGATCTACTCCGGGGCTCAGACTGCGGTGAGTCCAACGGGACGCACCGAGTCTTGAACGTATCGGGGGACTCCTCATCCTCCGTCTTCCAGGCAGACTCGTCCGACGAGGAGTCAGGGTCCGACCCCGCGGGGTCCTGGAGCACCCGCCCCGACGCCGGAGGCACCGGCGTCAACGCCCTCGGTCCCGAAGGGAGGTTGAGGGAGACCACGACCGAGGTCAACTTCGAGCCATGATTGACTCGAGTATCGGCTCGGTCTCCAGGGTCGACTTCGAAGTCGATGTCCCGGTGGTCGGGGCAGATGCGCCAGACAGGCTGGCCATCAGTGCCCGCTGCTGCTCCATGAAGGAAGACAATCTGCTCTCCAAGGCTGTCATCCTGAGACTCAGCTCGGGAGACATAGCAGCCACCGACTCGGGCCCCGGCGGCACCGGGCCCGATGTCGGCTCCCTGGGAGGAGAGTCCTCGAGGACTACAGGGCTTACGTGTCCAGCAGACTCCGGCTCCACGCGAGGAACTTTGGCAGGCTTCTCTTGTTCCATGGGCCCGGGGCGACGGTCGTGGGTCTTAGACCTGGCCCTCGAGGAGCCAGGGACCTCCTCCGACGCCGCCCTCACGAGCTGCTTCTTCCTCTTGCGTTCCAGGTAAGGGGGACCCCCTGTCCGAGGAGCTTCAACGGCGCTCGGGATCCGAATCCCGAGATGTCGAGGCCTCAGACGAGGTCCGGGCCCGACCGGAGGCTGAGTCCGAGAAAAGCCTTTCTTTCTGCTGCTGGCGAATTCGGAGTGCCTTGGAAAACATCTTCCCACATGGTCCACACGACTTAGGGTCGTGATCAGGACCGAGGCACCGAAGGCAGCAGTCGTGTGTGTCGGTGAGAGACATTAATTTCTTACACCGATCACACTTCTTGAAACCGCTGGAAGCCATCGGGGAAAAAAGAGTCCCCGCGAGGTCAAAGGACCGGCCTTCCAGGGAAAAATCAAAAAAGGGCGTGAACGCCAGCCACGAAGGGCAAAAACCGAACAAGAAGAATCGGGCTCGATACCGGTGTACCGAACCCAGCGGGAGGGGAACCGGCGTCGAACCGGGAGAAAAAATAGCGAGTATCGCCGAAAATAATCAACTTTTATCCGGGATGACAGGACACACGTCCGGTGGGCTTCTCGGAAAAAAAGAGACTGAGGTAAGATGGCACATTTAGGCGGGAAGGGAACCGTGCATGCGTGCCTGCATTCCCAAAGGCTTTCATAGAAAGCTGGGGAAATGCTCCGCTGGGCTTCAGCGGCGCCGATGACACCCATATGGGAGGACCGACTTCCTGCTGGTCCTGGAGAAAGACTAGATAGGCCATGTGATCTTTTTCGGTCATCATGTTTCTATGTATTTTATAGCTTGTACATGCTTTTGTTTTATTATGTTATTGTTATCTACTCTGTATACCCAACAGGGTGAAAGGATAAAATATACATACTTAGCTCTCAGACTACTTCCATACAGCAGCTTAAAAGCCAGAACTGTCACATCTGCTCTTTTACTACTACTACCGATCATTTGTATAACGTTCCAAGGCATACGCAGTGCTATACAGACACATGTAAAAGACGGTCCTTGCTCATCAGAGTTTACAATCTAGTCAAGACAGACAACACAACAACAGGGGAGGGGAGAAGGATATGTCTAGGGAAATAGTAAGGAAACATAGTTGGAGAGCAGGAGACTAAGCAGACCAGGATCCAAAAGCGGCCTCGAAGAAGTGAGCTTTCAGCCTGGATTTGAACAGGGCCAGAGATGAAGCCTGACACACAGACTCAGGTAGTTTGTTCCACACATAAGGAGCAGCAAGGTGGAAGGATCAAAGTCTGGAGTTGAGTATTAGAGAAAGCACAAATAGAAATGATATGCCAGAGGAGCGGAGTTCCCGAGGAGGGGTGGAGAGTGATATAAGAGAGGAAAGGTAGTGAGGAGCAGCAGAATGAGTGCACTTATAGGTCAGCAGGAGAAGTTTAAACTGGATACAGAAACAGATAGGGAGCCAGTGAAGCGACTTGAGAAGAAGGGTTATATGAGCATATCAAAGCTAGTGGAAAATTAGCCGCACAGCTGAAATTTGAACAGACTGAAGGGGGGAGAGATGATTCAGAAGGAGACCATCAAGGAGGAGGTTGCAATAGTTTAGAAGGGATGTGACTAAAGAGTGGATAAGTGTCTTAGTAGTGTGTTCAGAAAGTAAGGAGCAAATTTTGCTTATGTTACAGAGAAAGAAATGACAGGTTTTAGCTATCAGTTTTTGATGTGTGTGGAGAAGGAGAGGGTCAAAGACGACCCCAAGGTTGCAAGCTGAGGAAACAGGGAGTAGTAGAGCGTTATTCCCAGAGATTGAGAAAGGAGGAAGGGGGGAGGTGTATTTATGGGGAAAAATAAGAAGCTCGGCTTGTTTCAGTTTGTTTAATGTAAACCGCACTGATGCAGAATAGCGCGGTATATAAGAGAATTAAATAAATAAATAAATAAAATGTTCAATTTCAAATGGCGGTGAGACATCCAGGCAGCAATGTCAAATAGCCATGCAGAGATCTGAGCCTGGATTCCCAGAGATATGTCAGGTGTAGAGAGGTAGATCTGAGAGTCATCAGCGTAAAGATGGTACTGAAAACCATGGGAGGAGATGAGTGCACAAAGGGGCTGGGTATAGTGGGGTGGACCCAAGACAAACCCTTGGGGTACACCAACTGAGAGCGGGATAGCAGTAGAGGATCATCCATCAGAAGAAAACACTAAAAGTGCATTGGGAGAGATAAGAAGAGAAACAGGATAGCACAGAGTCCTTAAAATCAAGCGAGGACAAGGTGTCGAGGAGAAGGCTGAGGTCAACAGTGTCAAAAGCAGCAGAAAGGCCAAGTAGTATGAGACTTTGGCAGTAGAATATAGAGGACGAAAGCCAGGCTGCGATGGATCCAGAAGGGCTTGAGAGGAGAGAACGTCAAGGCAACAACAGTGAACTGCATGTCACTGGCATAAATTCCACCCAAGCAGCGCCCCCAATGCAGGGGAGGGGGGCCTTGGCAGAAAGGGGGCAAACTTAATTTTAACATGTTTGCAGTGCTGCTCCGCTCTTGAAAATTCACTGTGGGGAACGTACACGAGTGGGGCAGTGTGGCAAACATGATAGAGTAATTTTGCTGTGCTACTGCTGCCCCTCTCCACATGGGGGGGCTCCCATGAGGGGGGAGGGCTACTGCCACAACAATGGGGGCCTTAGCAAAATTTTGCTTGGGAATCCTTCATTGTAACTTACACCACTGCCGCATGTTCAAGTAGTTTAAAAATGAAGGGGAGGAGGGAGATAGATCGATAATTAGAAGGACAGGTAGGTTCTAGTGAGGATTTCTTGAGTGATGTGACCACAGGATGCTTGAAGGCTTCAGAACAGCTGAAGTGGAAAGCAATAGCTTGAGAATTTGACAGATGGAAGGGATGAACAGCAGAGGAGATGGAGCTTAGGAGACGGGTGGAAATAGGATCACAGGTAGTAAGCTTGGAGGAAGAAAGATGTGTGGTTGCCTCCTCAGAAATCTTAGAAAAGGAAGAAAGAGTGGTAAGGGTTCGGAGTGGAAGGGATGGAAATGACCTTATGGGGAATTTGAGTGTAATTTTGCGGACTTTGTCATGGAAATAGTCAGCCAAAGTCTGGGCAGAAAGGGAAGGAGGAGTCGGAGGCAGAGGCACATTGAGGAGAGAGTTGGGAGTTGTAGAGACCCATATAGTCACCCTATTCTAGGCACCCAAGATACTGGGAACCTTGTTGCAAATTTTGATCTCATCATGAGGGAGGGGATTCTGTTGGCTACAATTTCCAGCTAATCTCATTTTATCAGAGGATGTCTTTACCCAATGTCCTTGACCTGTAGTGTACCACTTCTGGAACGGTCTGTTCTCATAGCAGGGGACAACCATCCTGAGCTTAATGGAGAGTACAATAGTGAGGCACACTCACAGGAGTCGTGTCTTTGTGCTGGAGAGATCCTTCACCGACTGGTAATTCCACTTCATCATTCGAATACTTTGTGAATTGAAGGTCAGGTATCGCAGAGTTTCCATGGCCACATTTAGGTGAGGGATTCTGCGTAGACTGTCCTGATGCCACATGAAAATATCCACCACAGGTGAGCCATAGTTCTGCATCCAAAGAACTTCACCGCTCCCTCTGTCTGCTGTCACAACCAGCCCATCACCATTCGAAGCAAAGTGCGCCATTTCTATATAAACATGAAATGAGAGGATTTTTACAACAGCTACCCACTGTCCCTTTCCCAATCCCCATGCGCCAGAGGAGAGAGACAGCACCTGCCGCCCCCTTCCCAATCCCCATGTGCCAGAGGAGAGACACACACAGCACCTACCATCCCCTTCTCAATCCCCATGTGCCAGAGGAGAGAGACAGCACCTGCTGCCCCTTCCCATTCCCCATGGCCCCACCCCAATCTATGACCCAGAGGAAAGACACAGCAACCCACGCCCCCTTCCCAATCCCCATGACCAGAAGAGGTACAGCAACCTGCCTCCCCCCCAATCTATCCACCACAGGAGACACACAGCAACCCGCCTCCCTCCCCTCCCCCCAATCTATCCACCACAGGAGACACACAGCAACCGCCTCCCCCCCCCAATCTATTCACCACAGGAGACACACAGCAACCCGCCTCCCCCCCCCAATCTATCCACCACAGGAGACAAACAGCAACCCGCCTCCCCCCCCCAATCTATCCACCACAGGTGACACACAGCAACCCGCCTCCCCCCCCCCAATCTATCCACCACAGGAGACACACAGCAACCCGCCTCCCCCCCCCAATCTATCCACCAGAGGAGAGACACAGCAACCCGCCCCCCCCCCCAATCTATCCACCAGAGGAGACACACAGCAACCCGCCCCCCCCATCTATCCACCAGAGGAGAGACACAGCAACCCGCCCCCCCCAATCTATCCACCAGAGGAAAGACACAGCAACCTGCCTCCCCCCCAATCTATCCCCCAGATGAGAGACACAGCAACCCGCCTCCCCCCCCATCTATCCACCAGAGGAGAGACACACAGCAACCCGCCTCCCCCCCATCTATCCACCAGAGGAGAGACACACAGCAACCCGCCCCCCCCCATCTATCCACCAGAGGAGAGACACAGCAACCCGCCTCCCCCCAATCTATCCACCAGAGGAGAGACACAGCAACTCACTGCCCCTTCCCTATGCCCATGACCAGAGGAGACACACAGAAACCCCTTGTCCCCTCCCAATCCCTATGCCCCAGTGAAGAAACAGAGCAATACTACTGCTGACAGAGAAAACTTATAACGTATCAATGTCTCTCATATTCAAACCTACCAAGTGGATTTGGAGAAATACTTTGCTATATGCCAACACTTCAGTTATTTCAGCATTTGGGCAGGTCCCTTGTTAGTTGTGAGCTTTCTTGATCAAGGGCTGGGGATTTTACTATACAGCCACCTTGTCTAAGGCGCTACATAAAGAAAACAGCAGGAGCAGGATTTGAACCTATGATTTTAATCACTGGGCCATTTATATCTTTCACACATTATCTGACAAACTCCTAATCCAGAGAAAAGATAGGTTAATACGCCTGGAATAAGATCAGATGAACACAGATTTAACCACCTAACCAGCTGTGCAATAAAGTCAGTCAGCAGAGGTGGCTACAGCTGTTGGGATGCCTGGGAAAATAAGCTGAACCGAGAAAAACAGCACGAAGGAAAGCTAGGCTGCTTACAATGAGTTCCTGTAGTATTCCTGCTGAGATGTTGTTTTTCATTTTGAAGATGATATGATAGAAAGGCGTGATTGGCAGATGCCATCTGCCCTAAAACAGGCAATCATACTCCCATCTTAAAATCTAACGTAACAGACAAAACACTCCCTAACTCATACAGGCCCATCGCTAACCTACCATTTCTGGTAAAAATCATCGAAAAAATAGTTCAAAGCCAATTGCAAGATTTCATTGATTTGAATGCTCCTCTTGATGATCAACAACACAGTTTTAGATTATTTCACATTGTGGAAACTTTGATGCTCACCCTTATGGACAAACTCCACTGGGGATTAAATACCAAACAAGCATTCTTACTCATCTTTCTCGATATTGCAGCCGCCTTTGACAGCATCAGCCATAAAATAGTAATATTAAGACTACAACAAACTCGGCATCCAAAGCACAGTACTAGAATGGTTTAAATCATATCTCACCGACCGTACGCTGCAAGTCCAAATTGGCACAGCATCCTCCTCAAACCTTCAAACAGGAACAAGGAGTCCCCCAAGGCTCCTCCCTATCCTCACTCCTATTCAATCTATGTATGCAACCAATATGTTACATCTTCAAGAAACACAATGTATACTATCACCTCTACGTGGACGATATTATGTTATATCATCCAGTAGACATCAATAACCCCAGCTGCCTTCAAATCCAAGATTGCCTCACTGACATAACTAACTAGCTTAACATACACAACTTAAAAATTAACATAAAGAAAACTGATGTGCTATATGTCACACTGAACCAAAACGTCAACTCCCTATCAATACTTCACCTATGCAACTCATGTGCTCGTACTTCTTGGAGACCTAAATCTCCCATCCCTCAATCCCTCCCACGCTTCTAACTTCCTAGATGCAATGTCAGAAATGGAATTCCAACAAATCGCATACTCCAACGCACACAAGGGGAAACCTACTCGACCTAATCTTCCTACCAACCCCAATTACAAATAACTGCATGTCTATGCTCTCCATAATAACTGAAGTACCCTGGTCTGATCACCACCTGGTGATATTCTACTTACCCATACACATGACCTTCACATCTACATCAACCACAGAACCACAACAAAGGAAATTTGCCCACTTCAATAAAGAAGCGTTCTTATATAAAGTTCTGCCACAACTTACTACCGATTCCAAAGACATTAACAACTCTATAATTACATGGAACAACTCCATACAAAATGCTTCCACTCCATCAGATGTTTTACCTAATTGACCAAAAATACTTACTACACGTAATTTCTAAAATAAAACACCACAACCTCCCTCCTCGATCCATGCCCGATTTCATGGATCAAATCCACAAAGACCAAATTAGCGCCTTCTCTCCTAAACATAGTCAACAAATCCCTCTCACAAAGTATTATGGGGTATGTTTACTAAGCAGTCTTAATGTGCGCCCGGCAATATTTATTTATTTATTTTATTTAACAATGATTTATATACCGCATCTTCCATAGTTCAGTTGCGGTTCACAATAAACAACAGTTAACAAATCGGAGTTTGTTTTACATAAAACATCATATGACCAAATAACAATAAAATAAACAACCAGTGTTAATACAGAACAGTATAGAACAGTGCAAACTATATACATTATGTACAAATACACATTATGTGGGGCTTAAGCGTTATTCAAAGTACAGTATCAGCTATGAAGAATTGTATGTGTAGGTCATTTGGGATTTGTTAGATAAAAACTGGTTAGCCATTATCTAGTGTGCAGGATGCCATAGTGTGCAGGATGCCATAAAAGGAGTGGGCGCTCCGGTCTAAACGTAGCAAACCGGGATTATCGTGCGATAACGAGCGCTGCGCACATTATAGGGCGAAGGATTAAGCTATGTGCGTTAACGCGCGTTAATCTTAAGTAGGCGCGCTGACATGCAAACAGAGCAGCAGAGGTGTAGCACAATGGTTAATACACTGACTGATGGTACAGGGATCATAGGTTTGATCCCCCAGTGTGCCTAATGAATAAGGCTGGCTGAGGCATTACCTTTACATTTAAGCAGTGCTTTGTGATGCATTTTATTTTTATTTTAATTAGTGCTGCCAGAAAGCACAGTTACTTACCTGTAACAGGTGATCTCTGGGAACAGCAGGAATAGTCCTCACATATGGGTACGTCGGTACCAACGGAGCCTGCGCGGGAAAGCTCCCCAGCTTCCCAAAAGGAAAGCTTTTGGGGCTTCCCACAGCGCATGCGCGCTGCCTTCCCGCCTTCCTGACCAACTCTTCTCAGTTCGAGTTTAAAGCTGAGACAATAGAGAGAGGAAAGGAAGAGAAAGAGATACAACTCCTAGGGGAGGTGGGTGGGTTGTGAGGACTATTCCTGCTGTTCCCAGAGATCACCTGTTACAGGTAAGTAACTGTGCTATCTCCAGGAACAAGCAGGAATGAGTCCTCACATATGGGGACTCCCTAGCTGAGATGCCTGGGAGATCCCCTCCGTAGGTATTTCATCTTCCGATGGATCTCAGGCATCCATTAAGGGAAGGTGGGCAGGAGTTGTTTAAGAATGGAACAGGTGTTTGAGGACAGCCTGACCAAATAAGGCATCCCGGCGGGAGTCCTTATCCAAGCAGTAATGGGCTGTGAAGGTATGAACCGAGGCCCAGGTGGCTGCTCGACAGATCTGATCTATGGATACAGAGTGAAGATGAGCCATAGAGGTGGCCATGGCTCTCACATTGTGAGCTGTGACATGGCCCTCCAGAGAAATGTTTTTACTCTGGTAAGCAAACGAAATACACTGAGCAATCCAATTGGAAAGTGTTCGTTTTGAGACTGGAAGTCCCAAATGAGAAGGATCGAAAGCAACAAAAAGTTGGGAAGACTTTCGATGTGGCTGAGTCCTATGGAGGTAAAAGGCAAGAGCTCTTTTACAATCTAGAGTATGAAGGTTCCGCTCTGCACTGGATGCATGAGGAGCTGGAAAGAAGACAGGTAGGTATACTTCTTGATTAAGATGAAAAGGTGAAACCACTTTAGGCATAAAGTGTGGATTTGTCCTAAGGACTACCTTATCATGATGGAACCTTGTATAGGGTGGATTCGCCACTAAGGCTTGCAGCTCACTGATGCGACGAGCTGAAGTGACTGCAATGAGGAAAATAACCTTCCAGGAAAGAAATTTCAAGGAGGTAGTGGCTAAGGGTTCAAAAGGTGGCTTCATAAGCTGACCAAGAACCAAGTTTAAGTCCCATGCCACCGGAGGAGGCCTAATGGGAGGTTTAGTTAAAGTTAGGCCTCTCATGAATCTTGCAATAAGAGGATGAGAGGAAATAGATTGTCCATTGAGAGGCTTGAGGGATGCTGCAATAGCACTCAAATGGATCCTTACTGAATTCGTTTTAAGGCCTGCATTGGAGAGATGCAGGAGATATTCCAATAGAGAATTGATAGGAAGAGCAAAAGGATCAAGATCCTTTTGAGCACACCAAATGGAAAATCTCTTCCATTTAAAAGCATAAGAACGCCTTGTGGAAGGTTTTCTGGAAGCATGGAGGATATCTTTCACTTGTTGAGAGACATTTAAGTCCTGAAGGTGTAGGCCTTCAGTAACCATGCTCTGAGGTGGAGGGACTTGGGGTTTGGGTGCCACAAAGTCCCCTCCTCCTGAGACAGAAGGTCTGGAGCAGCTCCCAGGTCTAGGGAGGGACCCTGGGAGAGATGCAGAAGTAGAGGGAACCACACTTGGCGTGGCCAGCGTGGAGCTATGAGGATCATAGATCCGTGATCCCTCTGCAGTTTGAACAGAGTCTTGGGAATCAAAGGAATGGGTGGAAAGGCATATAGGAGGCCCTGACCCCAATGAAGGAGGAAGGCATCCCTGGCCTGAACCCCCTGACACGGAGTTCTGGAACAGAACCGGGGAAGTTTGGCATTCCACGGACTTGCAAAGAGGTCTATGTCCGGGGTTCCCCATTTCTGAAAGATTCTGAGTACCTGATCCATGTGCAGGGACCACTCGTGTGGAAGCAGAACTCGGCTGAGTCTGTCTGCCCAAGAGTTTTGAACTCCTGGGAGATATACTGCCAGGAGATGGATTTGATGCTCTCTGGCGAAGGCCCACAGTCAGAGCTTCGTTGCAAAGCGACAGAGAGCCAGTCCCTCCTTGTTTGTTTACGTAGAACATGGCTACTTGATTGTCGGTATGAACAAGCACTGTCATGTTGTAGAGGAGGGTATGAAAGACCTTGAGAGCAAGAAAAATTGCTCGAAGCTCCAGAAGGTTGATATGAAGGGCAGTCTCCTGCGGAGACCAAAGGCCTTGAGTGGAGAGGTCTTGAAGATGAGCTCCCCAGCCTGTCTGGGAGGCATCTGTAGTGAGGGTTGCCTGGGGTGGTAGCGGTTGGAAGGGGGACCCCAGCAACAGGTTTTGAATGGACATCCACCACTGGAGAGACCCAAAGAGACGTTTGGAGGTTTCTATTTGGTCGGAGAGAGCTCCTGATGCTTGGGTCCACTGAGTGGACAGAGTCCATTGAGCTGCTCTCATATGCAGGCGAGCATAAGGCACCACATGAACTGTGGAGGCCATGTGGCCTAGCAATTGTAACATCTCTCGGGCAGTCAAGTGAGTTCTGGACTGAATCTGAGAGGCCAGGTGCACTAGCCGGTGGCAACGTGCCTGGGGAAGATAGGCCCTTGCTGTGTTGGTATCTAACCAGGCCCCTATGAATTCTAGGGATTGAGTAGGGGTGAGTTGAGACTTTGGCAGATTGATGACAAGTCCCAGATACTGCAGAATGCAGATGGTGTGGTCCAGGGAAGTCTGAGCCTGAGATGGAGCTCGGATGAGCCAGTCGTCTAGGTATGGGAAGACAAAGATTCCCTGAGTGCGTAGAAATGCAGCCACTACTGACATGCATTTTGTGAACACTCTTGGAGCAGAGGCTAGACCGAAGGGGAGTACTCTGTACTGGAAATGTTTTCCCTGGAACAGAAATCGAAGGAATTTTCTGTGGGATGGGTGGATGAGTATATGTGTGTACGCATCCTTTAGGTCTAGAGAACAAAGCCAGTCCTGACTCTGAAGGTAAGGAAGGAGAATACCCAGAGAGCAGTTTGAATTTATCCTTGCACAGGAATTTGTTTAATTCTCTCAGATCTAGGATGGGTCTGTGTCCTCCTGTTTTCTTTGGTATCAGAAAATAGGGGGAGTAGAACCCTGAGCCCTGTTGGAGGAGGGGAACCTGTTCTATTGCCCCTTGGGCAAGCAGGGTATTCACCTCCTGATCCAACAGGTGTAGGAGAGATGGGGGAGAGATGAAATGTCTCACCCTGGGATAGATAGGAAGGCTGGAAAAATGCAGTTTGTATCCATCTCTGATGATAGAGAGGGTCCACTGCTCTGATGTAATCTGTTCCCATCTGGGAGCAAAATGAGTCAGCCTTCCTGGAATGGTGAGAGGCTCTGGTTGCTGCAGAGCCAGAAAGGGTATGTTCTCTAGAAGTAAGTCAAAAACCCTGAGGGGGTTGGGACTGTTGAAGCGTAGCAGCTCCTGCAGGCTTTGTTCTGGCCTGTTTAGTCTGCTGTCGCTTAGGAACAAAGCGAACTTGAGCGGATGACTGGCCAGCATTGGAACCAAATCTAGGCTTTTTGGAGAAAGACTTCTTAAAAGACTTCCTTTTGGCAGGGAGTGAAGTAGACTTAGAGAGTCTATCCAAAGCAGCATTCTCTGCATCCATTTGAATGGCTTTGACTTGCCACTCTTTGCCAAAGAGATTTTCACCTGTACAAGGTAAATTGCCTAGGCCATCTTGCACCCAGGATTCCAGGTCAGAGGCCTGGAGCCAAGCAATTCGACGAGCAGCTATGGCTATGCCAGATGCTCTACTAGCACCCTCAAAAGAGTCAAAGGCAGCCCTATTGGAGAACTTTGACACATCTTGGATATGCTTTAAGAGAAGCAGGAACTCCTCTTTTCTATCCTCTGGAATAAAGGGGAGAAAATCTTGTACATTAAGAGCAAGCTCCTTTAGAAACATGCCCATATAGAGGCTGGAGGAGTTGATTCGGGCAATAAGCATACTAGCCTGAAAGATTTTCCTGCCAAAAGCATCCAAAGTTCTACATTCTCTTCCTGGAGGGGTAGAAGAGTGCCTTTTGGTACTCTTAATCTTTTTCATAGCAGACTTCACCACAATAGAATGGTGAGGAAGCTGGGTTTTTTGAAAACCAGGAGAAGGAGGGACCCGATACATGGTATCCAACCGACGAGAATGTGGAGATAGTGTAAGAGGAGCCTCCCATAAATCCGTCATGTTCTTGGAGAATATTATGAATGGGTAAGGTGACTGCCTCTTTGGGAACCTTAGAGTATCCTAAAATGTCTAATTTTTGAGATCTAGGTTCCTTTTCAGAGGATACTGTAATGGAAAGTCCCTTGGCAACTTCCAAGATGAAGTCCTGAAAGGACAAGTCCTCTGGAGGAGACATTCTTCTCTTTGGGGAAGAAGGCTCCTCAGGAAGAATAAGGGATGCTTCATCAGAATCATCTGAGGTATCGGTATCCTCAGAAGACTCGAAGTATCGCCTACTTGCTTCCAGAGATTGATACGGGTACCGACCGGTATCGACCTCGGGCGTACCGGGAGCCGGGTCGGTACCGAGAATATCGCAGCAAGCAAAAACCGGTACCGGCCTTCTACTGGAAGTAGATGCTCTAGGTACCGGTATCGGTTGTGGTACCGGAACCGGGGTCGGAACCGACAGTTGCGGTACCGAGGGCGTCGCAGCATTAATAAAAGCCATTATGGCCTGCTGCATGGATTGTACCGTAGTACCCATTGACGCCACAACTGCCTGGATGTCGGTACCGGTTTGAGCCGGTACCCCAGAGCAGTCTAACAGGTGATCGGTCGAGGCCGTGCCATCGATGTCAACCTGTAACCCCATAGGAGGAGCTTTGGAAGCCAGAGCTTCCCGCCGGGGTTGTTTGGCTGGGGCAGGGTCTTCAGGGTCGAACCCAAGGGCCTCTCTCTGCTTTGAGGGAGATTTGCCCCTTGAAGACTTGCCCGAGGAATGTTTGGTTACCTGAGATCCATCCGGAGATGAAGACCTGGATGATGCTGATGCTGGATTATCTGTGGAAAACAGCACATGAAATTTAGCTGCTCGGTTCTGTAAGCCCCGTTTGGACATCAGAGAGCAGGATGGACAATCCGGAACCGAATGGTCAGGGCCCAAACATTTAAGACACCACTCATGGGTGTCTGTGACTGAAATAGTACCAGAGCACTTGGTGCATTTTTTAAAACCAGAAGATGGTTTCTCCATGAGGGAGAATTTGTAAAGGCCGGTAGGCCTTACAAAAAGAAATACACCAAGTGTGGAAAAAGAAAAATATATATATTTTTTTTTTTTAAAGAAACAAAGAAGTGAAGACCGGCGGTACCGGTTCGGAATCGGGGAAGGCAGATACGCGGTCAGAACAACTTTTAAAACAAGAAATTCTTCAGCGGTGACAGGAACACGACCTGCTTGCTCCGCGGAAAAAGAAGAACTGAGGAGAGTTGGTCAGGAAGGCGGGAAGGCAGCGCGCATGCGCTGTGGGAAGCCCCAAAAGCTTTCCTTTTGGGAAGCTGGGGAGCTTTCCCGCGCAGGCTCCGTCGGTACCGACGTACCCATATGTGAGGACTCATTCCTGCTTGTTCCTGGAGATAACACACCTTCACAGTTCCGTAACCTAAGGTGCCGCATAAGGCGCCCTATAAGGCACTCCAGAGGGCACATTATAAAGTGCACTGTCCGCCAAGGCACCCTATAATGTCCCCTATAGGACTCCTTATAAGGCGCTTTATAGGGCGCCTTATAAGGAGCCTTATAGGGCGCTTTATAGGGCGCTTTATAGGGCGCCTTATGAGGCACCTTAAGGTTACAGCACTGTGAGGGTGTTTTTGCTGGCAGCACTAATTCACATTAAAAATAGACAATGCCTTGGACAGCCCTATCAAATAACCCCACTGTGGGATCAAGCCCATGACCTCTGGCTCTACAGGCAATGAAGTAACCAGTGAGCTACTAATACACCCCTGGCTGGCTGGCTACAGAGGGACTGCAGGTCACCACACAAACTGTCTGCTGTGGTTACCAGGATAGGGTTAACCCACCCGTACCCATGATACACTGCACATGCAGATCAGCAGTCTACAGATGATCACAAGATGGGGTATGCACCTCCACAGCACCTCGGCCTGGTAGGGGGAACTGACCGTGTGTGTTACTGGCACAGAGTAGCTATAGACCGTCACATTGTGGGAGTACTGTGCTCACCCTGAGGGTGAGGTGGGACATCCAGCACCATGTCCACAGCACCTGGCTTAACTGAGCTGGCTATGCTGCAGGTCACCCTTGTGGACTATGATGCACCCAGAATAGTGCATATCCTGTGTGAGTGCCATGGTCACATGATTTAAGTGACGGGGGGGGGGTGTTTGGACCCATAGGCGGATTATGTAGTACCACCCATCCTGCCCTCTGGGGCTCAGGGTGGGGGACAGGATCTCCCACCAACAGATCTACATTCCACATCCCTGCAATGGTGGCAGTAGAGGGGACCATCAACCCCAGTCCTGCTGGGGAACAGACACCCTACAGGGCAGTCAATGCACATCTGTACACATCCATAAAGCAATAGCAGACAGACAGTAGGCCTGGAAATGTTCAGCTGCCCCACCACTGACATTCTCCAGCAGCGAGCACAGTGAGTCTCCAGCCGCTGCACCCTGCAAGATGTTCCAGCCATACACATACTAACTGCAGATAGTCTGCTAGCTAATCCATAGTGCATGTTCCTCAAGGAGATGTGTGCACCCAAAACTGGGATGTGAGCACACCCACCAAGCAGATAAGTCAGTGATTAGGCCCCAGAAAAGAGAACCCATATATATCACTTGAGAGAAATACAATATAGCACTATGGGGAAACCTAGCCATGCCATGGTCACTGCTCAGTCAGGGTGAGAGTGACCTCCCAGCAGAACATGCTGTGGCCACCCTGTCCATGCAGGTTGTGGCCGGGCACTACAATGTCCGAGCCATTGCCCTATGCAGATGCATCCAGGCCAGGCCACCCTGTCCAGGCTATACCCACGGTACCTTGCTCCTCATTATGCACATTGGCAGGCTAACACTGGCAACAGTGCAAGCAGTGTGGGCTGAGTAAGGTGTTGGCAGCCACCACACACTGGATAGACAGACACACACTCCCACACCTATGCCAGCATTGTGCAACTATAGAGGCTTTTGGCAGCCCTGGCCACCACACCAGTCCTGGGCACAGTGCAGGCATGGCTATGGTACGCAATACTGTTGGGGTCACTCCCCGGGGTGGTGAACATTGTCAGACACCAGACCTGAAACACACTCCACAGACATCAGAGAGGTTGGTATGATACAGCTCAATGAACAGATTGTGCTTAACTTAGGCATTGCTATCTGCCAGTAATCATAGCAACCTTTTGATATATGTGTACCGTATTCCCAGGTTTAGGGTGGCATTGCTAAGGTATGCAAGTGCTAGTATTGGGAGATGCACGCAGGGCCCAACATCCTGCCTCTCCAGGAGGCTTTGGATAATGGAGCCTGTTGGTGCGGGTGTTTCTGCCCCTATTGGCCGCTGCTCTAGGGCAGAGGTTCCCAACTCCAGTCCTGGTGGGCCAAACACTGTTTGGGTTTTCATGCTGTCCCTAATGAATATGCATGAGATACATCTGCATACCATGGGGGCGGCGCATAGATATGCAGCACAGGCATCTTTATTAGAGACAGCATGGAACCTGAATGGTGTTTGGCCTTCCAGGACTGCATTTGGGAGACTGCTCTAGGTAATGCGCATGTTTATGGTGTCTGTGTTCTGTAGGGTAAAATATAGGCGTTTGAGGCATGTTTATGTTATCTGCAATAAAGGTTCCGTCTTTATTACCACGGTTTAGTAGTGGGTAAAATATCGGGACTGGGTTGGCAGGAACCACAGCTGGGACTTGAACCTGTGACCTTCCGCTCCTGAACACACTGGCTGTGTGTACTGCACTACACTGTTGCCACAGGGACAGTTCATTCCCTGGGGATACCATGACTGTTTGTCAGACAGAGCCTGTCTGTTGCAGTGCACGGCACCCACCTAAACAGGGCTAGGCCACGGTCTGCTGTGGGCAGCAGCCACTGCCTTCTCCACCACCATACTGACATGCCCTTCTGCTGGTGGTGCGCAGTCTCAGGCCATCCAGTGTTCCAGTAGGCGGCTGCCTACGGTGCGGGTTCTGGGGTAGGGGTGCCAGCATAGATGTCCACGTTTCCCCCCAGCACCGCCTGCCATGTGCCCTTGGGGGTACCTGCTGGGTACTATACCCTGTGACACTGTGGGAAACACACTCGTGCCCATGTTGGGCCCTCATCAGTTACTGTCTGGCTGCTCTACTGTTTCAGCATTCCTATGGGCCACCAAGGCATCACCCCTAGTCCGCACTGTGGCCCAGCTGCACCACAGCATGTGCCGCCTGCAGCCCTCTGTATCCCCTTTTCCAGCATCTGTCCAGTTGCCCGTTCCGACATGCCCACCCTGCTGTTGCGGAACATGTGCACACCATAGGAAACCTGTCCAATAACAAGGGAAAACCCTGATCAGCGCTATTTCACTGTGGGATAAGAACATAAGAACATAAGATATGCCATACTGGGTCAGACCAAGGTCCATCAAGCCCAGTATCCTGTTTCCAACAGTGGCCAATCTAGGTCATACGTACCTAGCAGTTTCCCCAAAAGACACAGGTTCCGCAATGCTTGTACTGGGTCAGAGTATAGACCCTTCCAAAATCAATATCTTTTTTTTAAGCTTTCTCGGTAGTGTTTTTTGCTGTTTCCCATTAATATCACTATTGGCCAGCTTGGTTATGGTTTTTTTTCATTTTGTTCAGGTCCTTTTCAATGTTCATTTGCCCTTTTGTTCCATGCACATGTATCACACTTATCACGTTTTGTAGGTTTCCCTGGTTTTGCTGTACATTGCTGACGGAAATGGTTTCTCTTCCCTTTAAATCTGCTCTAACGCCAGGGTTTCACTGGCGTTACTTTTCAGCCCTGGAATCCACAGCGTTAGTGTGCAGGGAGCGTCTCCGCTACCACTCTCCACCCATTGACCCTCTCTCTCCGCCCCTGGGGAGCCTTCCTCCGCCTTCAGCGCTCGTTTGCACTGCTGCGTGCGTTATCGCACGCTAAGGTACCTTTGAGCCCGGTAAAGCGCCATTATCGCCCGATAACGTGACAGCAGCGCAAATAACGCCCTTTAGTAAACATACCCCTATGCCTACTGATCTGAAATGCACATCCATTCGCCCTATTCTAAAGAATAAGCCACTAGATACAAAAGACCCAAATGTATACAGGCCCATAGCCAGTATCCCGTTTATTGCAAAAATAATTGAAAAAGTAATCCAAATACAATTTCAGGACTTCATCTAAACGCCCCCTAGATACATACCAATTTGGATTTTGCCCTTTCCACGGCGTGGAACCCTGTTGATATCCCTAATGGACAATCTTATCAGAGGCACAGACAACCTTAATCAAGCATTTATCCTCCTTTTCATTGATATCGCATCAGCGTTTGACAACCTTAACCACACCACCCTAATTACAAGACTATCAGAAATAGGATTAAGAGGCACAGTCCTACAATGGTTCATATCATACCTCTCAAACCGTAAACTACGTGTCCAAGTAGGCTAGGAAACATCAGACACATTCCCCCAAGATCAAGGGATACCACAAGGATCAGCACTTTCAGCATTACTTTTCAATCTATATCTACAGCCAATTACTAACATTTTCAAAAAACACAGCATCAAATATTACATTTACACAGACGACATTATATTGTCCCTCCCAATAGACAAACATTAACTACAACATACTCTCAGAATGCATCAAAGAAATGCAATCCTGGTTGATCACCAACAATCTGAATATAAACCTCAAAAAAACAGAAACCCTATTTATTTCAAGAAAATCAACATTTCACAACCCCCCCCCCCCAAACAATCACAATTAATGATGTGACTCTTCCAGTTAAGCAGGAGGTAAAATACCTCGGAATAATATTAGATCAATCCCTCAGTATGATACCCCATCTAAAACAAATAGTCAGAAAGAGTAGTTACTCACCTGTAACAGGTGTTCTCCAGGAGCAGCAGGAATCAGTCCTCACATATGGGTGTCATCGGCGCCGATGAAGCCCCAGCGGAGCATTTCCCCAGCTTTCCATGAAAGCCTTTGGGAATGTTGGCACGCATGCGCGGTTCCCTTCCCGCCTAAAGGTGCCATCTTACCTCAGTCAAATGACATAGCTAAGAACAGCACACAAAAATGTAAAACAAACTATGTACAACTGCAACTCCAAGGGGAGGAGGGAGGGTTGTGAGGACTGATTCCTGCTGCTCCTGGAGAACACCTGTTACAGGTGAGTAACTACTCTTTCTCCAGGACCAAGCAGGAAGTCAGTCCTCACATATGGGTGACTCCCTAGCTCTGGGCTACCAGGAACCCAGGCTGAACAAGAGAACTCCCTCTAGTCACAGCATCAAAGAAAGGTTTTTCAAGGATACAACCTCCACCGGTAGCCCAACAGAGGGCAGGAGGGCAGGAGTTGCCTAAACCTCAAAGAGATTCCGGAGTACTGCTTGGCCAAAAGCACTGTCCCTACGGGACTCCCTCTCCAGACAGTAATGGGCCGCAAAGGTCTGGCTTGAAGACCAAGTTGCAGCCCTGCAGATGTCTACCAAGGGCACAGAGTGGAGATGAGCCACTGAGGCAGCTGTTGCCCTGACACGATGGGCCGTGACCCTACCCTGCAAAGGAAGGTCAGCCGCCTTGTAAGCCCAGGTGATACAGTCAGCCACCCAGATGGACAAGGTACGCTTGGACACAGCCAACCCCAACTTATTGGGGTCAAAGGAGATGAAGAGCTGAGTAGCCCTTCTATGTCCCTGCGTATGGTCAAGGTAGAAGGATAAGGCCCTCCTACAGTCCAGGGTATGCAGGACTGCTTCAGCCTGGCTAGCATGAGGCCTAGGGAAGAATGTTGGAAGAACCACCTCCTGGTTGAGGTGGAAAGTGGAGAAACTTTAGGGAGAAACTTTGGATGAGTCCTAAGGACTACCCTGTTCCTATAAATCCTGGTGTAAGGTCTATCACAGACCAGGGCCTGAAGCTCACTCACTCGCCTAGCCGAGGTGAGGGCTATCAGGAAGAGAATCTTCCAGGAAAGGAAGCGTAGAGGGCAAGTAGCTATCGGCTCAAAGGGTGGGCGAGTCAGTTGCTGCAAGACCACATTCAACTCCCACTCAGGAGCAGGAGGACGGATGGGGGGCTTGAGCAAAAGCAAGCCCCTGAGAAAGCGGGACACCAAGGGGTGACCTGACAGAGAATGTCCCTCCACCAGTGAGTGATGAGCTGCTAGAGCTGAGAGGTGGACCCGAACAGAATTGGACTTAAGTCCCTGATTTGATAAGTGCAGTAAGTACTGAAGCACTACTGGCACAGTACAGGAGAAAGGATCCTCTGTACGAAGCTGACACCACACAGAAAACCTCTTCCATTTGAGGGCATAGGTTTTCCTAGTGGACTGTTTCCTAGAGGCTAGGACAACCTCCTCAACTTCCTGAGGCAGGCCCCAGGGAGCCAAAACTACCCTTGCAGCCTCCAGGCCATCAAATTGAGAGCTTTGAGATTGGGGTGCAGAAGGGAACCCTGCTCCTGTGAGAGAAGGTCGGGCTGCAACCCCAGATGTAGTGGGGAATCCACTGCCAGTTGAAGCAGAAGTGGAAACCAAGGCTGCCTCGGCCACCTGGGAGCTACCAGCAGGACCGAGGCCTTGTCCTGAAGAGTCTTGAAAAGAGTTCGGGCCACCAAGGGCGTGGGAGGAAACGCATACAGAAGGCCCTGAGACCAGGACATCAGAAAAGCATCTGGTGCTATCCTCAGAGGATGCGGTTGCCTGGAGCAGAACTTGGGCAGTTGCTTGTTCAGCGGACTGGCAAAGAGATCTATCCAAGGGAGACCCCACTTCAGAAAGATCTTCTGAACGACCAAGGGATGCAGCTGCCACTCGTGGGGCTGCAGAATTCTGCTCAACCGGTTGGCCAGGTAGTTCTCCTGGCCTGGAAGGTACACCGCCTTGAGAAGCATGTTGTGCTTTAGGGCAAAGGAACAAAGGTCTTGAGTCTCCCGACAAAGGAGCTTTGACCTAATCCCTCCCTGTTTGTTCACATAAAACATGGCTACCTGGTTGTCTGTTTGAATCAAGACTGAGCGGTGAGCTAGGGCAGGAGAAAAAGCCTTGAGAGCTAAGCGGATAGCTCGAAGTTCGAGGAGATTGATCTGTTGGGCTGCCTCCCAGGAAGACCAGAGGCCTTGTGTGCACTTGTCCAGACAATGAGCACCCCAGCCCTGCAGAGAGGCGTCGGTGGTGAGGACCACCGAGTATTCTGGCATTTGGAAGGGCATCCCCTTCAGCAGATTGGGTGGATGTAGCCACCAGCTGAGGGAGGCCAAAAGGGGTTTGGACACCCTTATCCTGTCTCGTAGGCGGCCTCTGGCCTGAGACCACCGAGTCCGAAGGCACCACTGTGCAGGCCTCATATGGAGCCTGGCACTGGGAGTCACATGCACTGTCGAAGCCATGTGGCCCAGAAGCCTGAGGCAGAGTCTGGCGGAGACCAGGGACCTGTTTAGAAACTGTTTGGCCACATCCATCAGTCTTTGAGCCCTGTCTTCTGGCAAGAATGCCTTTGCCAGTTGAGAATCCAACCTTGCCCCTATGAACTCCAAGTTCTGGGAGGGGAGCAAAGTGGACTTTGCGAAGTTTATGACAAAGCCCACATTATGAAGCAGAGCAATGGTTCTGAGGGTGGCTTGTCTGGCTTCCAGGGACGTCTGACCCCTGATTAGTCAGTCGTCCAGATAAGGAAAGACAAAGATGCCTTGATTTCTCAGGTAGGCCGCAACCACTGCCAGGAATTTGGTAAAGACCCTGGGAGTGGAGGTCAGGCCAAAAGGTAGTACTCTGTACTGATAATGGTTTCCTCCCACAATAAACCTGAGGTACTTTCTTTGGTCTGGATGAATGAGGATGTGAGTGTACGCATCCTTTAGATCTAAGGAGCATAGCCAATCTCCCTGCTGGAGGTAGGGCAGAAGTGTTCCAAGAGTAAGCATCTTGAACTTTTCTTTCTCGAGGAACTTGTTGAGGTTCCTGAGGTCCAGAATGGGTCGAAGGCCACCGGTCCTCTTGGGTACCAGGAAATACCTGGAGTAGAATCCGTGACCTTGCAAGTGGGGAAGCACAGGCTCCACCGCCCTGTCCACCAACAGACCTTGGAGCTCTCGAAGGAGAAGGTGTGTGTGCAGGGGAGGCCTCAAGGGCTCCCCTGGGAAGTAAGGAGCAGGCAGTTGATGAAAATGCAGGGCATAGCCCTTTTGGACTATGTCCAGCACCCAACTGTCGGTGGTAATGAGAGGCCACTGGTGGGCAAAGAATACAAGGCGACCGCCTGTGCAGGGCTGGGAAAGCAGGGACGGAGTGGCTACCCTCAAGGAGTCAAAAACCCCCACCCTGCTGAGTGGAAGCAGGGGCAGAAGGCTTGGGGGTCCTCTGTCTACGGGGCCCATTACCCTGGCCCTTGGCTTGCTGACCCTGGGGGGCAGTTTGGGCAGCCTGATACTGAGGGTACTGTTTGTAGGTAGTGCCCTTCCTCGGGTAAAAGGACTTTTTACCCGAGCCCTTCTTTTTATGTGAAGGGGCAGAGGTCTTCCTCGACAGCCTTGTCCGGGTAAGGTGCTCAGTCTCGAGCTGAGCGGCCTTCTCGGTCACGGGTTTGCCAAAAAGGTTCTCACCTCGGCAGGGGACATCGACCAACTTGTCCTGAACCCATGGCTCGAGGTCCGATGACTGCAGCCACGCCTGGCATCGAGCCGCGATGCCAGCAGCCGCAACTCGGGCCGAAGCCTCAAAGCCATCATAGGCGGCGCGGGAAATGAACTTTGAGCATTCCCGAATCCCCGAGGACAAGGTCTTAAATCTCTGCAAGGGTTCCCCGGAGAGACCAGCAGAGAATCCGGCCAATTCCTTGGCCAGGTCTCGCAAGTACATGCCCATGTACAGCTGGTAAGACTGGACACGGCAAGCAAGCATAGACCCCTGGAAGCACTTTCTACCGACGCCATCGAGGTTGCGGGCCTCCCTGCCGGGGGGCACCGCAGAGTGCATCTTCTGGCTCTTCAGACGATGCATGGCCGATTCCACAACCATGGAATGGTGTGGTAGCTGTGCTTTCTGGAAACCAGGGCTTTTGCGGAGTCAATAGATGGAATCGACTTGCTTGCTCAAAACTGGCGCCGAGGTCAGAGCCTCCCACATCCGGAAGAGGAGCCGTCCCAGCATCGGAGGAACTGGGACAGTAAAGGCCTCCTTCGGAGGAGAGTCATACTGTAGAGCATCGAGCTCCTCGGCTCGAGGCTCTTCCTCGGGATCAGCAGGGATAGCCAAGGCAGCGGCCATATCCCGGATGAACTCCGAGAACCTAGTGTCCTCCGGAGGGGGATCTACTCCGGGGCTCAGATTGCGGTGAGTCCGACGGGACGCACAGAGTCTTAAAAGTATCGGGAGACTCCTCCTCCTCTGTCTCCCAGGCGGACTCATCCGAGGAGGAGTCAGGGTCCGACCCCGCGGGGCCCCGAGGCACCCGCCCCAATGCCGGGGGCAACGGCGTCGACACCCTCGGTCCCGAACGGGAGGTCGAGGGAGACCTCGACCGAGGACGACTTCGAGCCACGAGGGTCTCGAGTATCGGCTCGGTCTCCGGGGTTGACTTCAAAGTCGACGTCCCGGTGGTCGGGGCAGATGCACCAGACAGGCTGGCCATCAGTGCCCGCTGCTGCTCCATGAAGGCAGACAATCTGCACTCCAAGGCTGTCATCCTGAGACTCAGCTCGGGAGACGCAGCAGCCACCGACTCGGGCCCCGGCGGCGCCGGGCCCGATGTCGGCTCTCTGGGAGGAGAGTCCACAAGGACTACGGGGCTTACGTGTCCAGCAGACTCCGGCTCCACGCGAGGAACTCTGGCAGGCTTCTCTTGGTCTACGGGCCCGGGACGGCGGTCGGGGGTCTTAAACCTGGCCCTCGAGGGACCAGGGACCTCCTCCGACTCCGCCCTCGTGAGCCGTTTCTTCCTCTTACGTTCCTGGTCGGGGGACCCCCTGTCCAAGGAGCTTCAACGGCGCCCGGGATCGGAATCCTGAGATGTCGAGGCCTCAGACGAGGTTCGGGCCCGGCCGGAGGCAGAGTCCGAGAAAAACCTCTCCTTCTGATGCTGTCGACTTTTAAGTGCCTTGGAAGACATCTTCCCACATGGCACACACGACTTGGGGTCGTGGTCAGGGCTGAGGCACCGAAGGCAGCAGTCGTGTGTGTCGGTGAGAGACATAAGTTTTTTACACCGATAACACTTTTTGAAACCACTGGAAGCCATCGGGGAAAAAAGAGCCCCTGCGAGGTCAAAAGACCGGCCTTCCAGGGAAAAATGAAAAAAAGGGGCGCGAACGCCAGCCACAAAGGGCAAAAACCGAAAAAGAAATAAGCGGGCTCGATACTGGTGTACTGAACCTGGCGGGAGGGGAACCGGCGTCGAACCGGAGAAAAATAGCGAAAAATCGCCGAAGAAAAAAATCACTTATCCGGGAGAACAGGACACACGTCCGGTGGGCTTCTCGGAAAAAAAGAGACTGAGGTAAGATGGCACCTTTAGGCAGGAAGGGAACCGTGCATGCGTGCCAGCATTCCCAAAGGCTTTCATGGAAAGCTGGGGAAATGCTCCGCTGGGGTTTCATCGGCGCCGATGACACCCATATGTGAGGACTGACTTCCTGCTTGGTCCTGGAGAACAGTCTACGTCAAGCTAAAAACTATCCAACACCTAAGACCCCTACTTCATACTCAAGATTTCAGGTCAGTAGTCCACGCTCTCATTACGCCCCATGTAGACTACTGTAATAGCCTGTTACAGAACCTACCAGTCAAAACCTTGACAATCCTCCAAAGCGCAAAACTTAACAGCAAGAATAGTATACAAGGCCCAATTGACTGAACACATAACCCCAATCTTATACGACTTTCATTGGCTCCCAGTAGGGAGCCAAATAAAATACAAGTTGCTGATAACACATTCAAACTGATCAACAACATAGCCCCTTCATACCTATCTGCGCTTATCCTGTAGGCAAAATGCAAAACTCACTGGTAACACCAACCTCCATAAGCAAAACAAAACAGTCCACCAGCTCCAGAGCCTTCTCCTACACTGCTCCTAGTCTCTGGAACTCACTGCCATTGTCAATCCGTGCAACCAAAGACCTACAGTTATTCAGAAAAGAAATAAAAAAACATACCTCTTTACTGAACACTACAGTAGCATAAATGATAACCCAACCTCATAAACACCTACCTCACCTCACCTTATGATCACCATCCAACCCCCTGTACCCCCTCCAATCAATAATCCCTATTCAAATCTAAACTCACAGAAATACACACAAACAGTAAACTGTAAATAGTTACTAGTCGTCAGTTCAGACAACAATGTATATAAAGCATTCGCTTCATGTTAAATGTACCGATGAATCTATGTAAATAGTTCAACCTCTGTTCTTTGTAATATGTTGTGTTAAATGTAAACCGCCCCTGATCTCTGGAAGGGGCGGTATAGAAGAAACAAATAAAGTTAAACAAGAAATCAAATACTTAGGAATTATCCTAGATCAATCCCTTTCCATGATACCTCACATCAAAGCTATCTCAAAAATCATATACTAAAAACTAAAAATGCTGCAGCATCTCAGACCATTACTACCGGTAGAAAGCAAGGATTTTAGATCAGTCCTGCAAGCCTTGATAATACCCAACCTTGAATACTGTAATAGCATTTTGTATGGCCTACCCAAAAAAACCCATCAACTTCAACTTGCACAAAACCTAGCTGCCCGCATTATACACAAGGCTCATTACTCTGACCACATCACACCGCTTCTCCATTCCTTCCACTGGTTGCCCATCAAATCAAGGACTAAATACAAATACCTTTTATTAACCTTCAAACTGTACAATAAAATTGCTCCCTCATTCCTCAGCTCCCTCCTCATCTCTCCCAACAATACAAGAACCAGGAGGTCTTGTTCCCAAAATACGCAATACCAATAAAACCATAAATAATAGAGCCTTTAACTACGTTGCCCCAGACATTTGGAATGCATTCAGACAACTTAAGAGCTATTAAGGACTTTCAAACCTTCCATAAAAAGCTTAAAAAACACCTATTCATTAAATACTATGGTGCATCCACAAACTACCAGCAGCCTCAAAAATCTCAATCCTTCAGATAACCTCTACTCTCATCATCATTACCTCACATGCACCAATACAGTTCAATGCAGTAATTGATTTCTGTATATAGTTATATTACTATTTTTATAACATATGCACTGTAAATAAGTTACGCTGATGTTATAATGTAAAGTTTCTGTTTTTGTTCTTTGTAAACCGCCACTGATCTCTGGAAGTGGCGGTATATAAATACTATTAAATAAATAAATACGTACATATATACATTGGTGGGAAGGGGGGGGGCGAAGACAGCAATATTGTGAGATGGGTCTACACACAATGGAAGGAGCGATGCACTGCCCTAAGCTGTCCTGGGACAATGTAAGAGACCACAAAAGGGAGAGGAGAGGAGCTGAGAGGGGTTTGAAACGCCCACTGGGGTCTGATAAGCTTTCACTTATATGCACATGGAAAGCAATGGAGGAATGTCAGGTGAAATACTTTTCATCTCTCTAAATGTGGGGGGACTACACTCCCCCATTAAATGAGAACGTGTGCTAAAATATCTGCGAACACTGGGGACCCACATAGCATTCTTACAAGAGATGCACTTAACGGCAGCAGAGCACAACAAACTAAAGCGAAAGTAGCTGGGGGAAATATATGCTGCATAATACAACTCCAGAAAATGAGGCTTGGACGTATTGGTGCGGAAACAAGCACCCTTTGTGCTTCATACACTGATTAGGGTCCCGGAAAGCATAGTTACTCACCTGTAACACCTGACCAAGAAAAGACAAGCTGTGAGCAGCAGCAATGAGTACTTGAGAAGAAAGACTCTAGAGCAGCCTGTGTCCAGCGAGAAACCAGCACTGCGCTAGCCTGAACCCAAGGGCCAAAGGGCAGGAGTTGCCTACACCCCGAATAGATGATGGATTACCACCTGGCCAAAGGCACTGACCCTACGGGACTCCCTCTCCAGGCAGTAGTGAGCTGTGAAGGTATGAACTGAGGACCAATTGGTGGCCCGGTAGATTTCCAACAAGCAACTGGAATGCAGGTATGCAACGGATGCTGCCATGGCCCTGACGCTGTGCACCATGACCAGGCACTCCAGCGAGAGCCCAGCCCGCTCATAGGTGATGGACCTATGGATAGAGAACGCTTGGTCACCACTTCCTTCAGCCAACTGGGGTCATAGGAGACAAACAGATGTGAGGCTTTGCGATGGCCCTGGGTATGTTTGAGATAGAAGGACAGCGCCGCCTTACAAACTGGTGGTGGGGTTGCACTCTATGTTAGAGACAGCATTGAGTCACAAAGGATTTAAGTTTTGCAGGAAAAAAAGTTCACTAACGGTGTACTATCGACCGTCTGGCCAGAGTGAACAAATGGATGATGAAATGCTCAAAGAAATCAGGGACGCTAACAAAAGTTACAGTACAGCAATAATAATAATGGGTGATTTCAATTACACCATTATCAACTGGGTCAGTGTCACGGCAGGACATGCTAGGGAGTGTGATAAGGAAGCTTATCATAGTTCAGGAGGGAGCTATAAAAGAGGTGAATTGGCTCTGAACAAGCAACCTGTCTTTGCTGGTAGAAATAATAAAACAGAATGTTTTCATAAAAGACTACCAGTCCCAGAATGCACCAGGTTTCAAACAGCCTCTAGAAGAGCTGAAGTGGGGAAACGTGTGTTCAATCAGGAGAGCTATGAGGTAATCCCCAATCACTCATCTCCAAGGGCAGGGCTTGATTCAGCACAGCTGAGCTGTGCTAGGGTGGAGTATCCCTCTAAACAAGTTAAAAGTAAAACATATTCTACACAGAATCAGTTGGAGATCAGGAAGCAGCAGCAGCCACAACGTGGAAGAAAGAAGAGAAAAACATCTTGGAGGTCTAAAGGAGCCCATAGCAGTACGTGTGTTGGGAGTCATTCCAGAGGCAAGCATACTCCATTGGACTGGAGGAAGCCAAAGGAGTGGGGTTACAGAGCCAGGAATTTGCGGACGGCACCTGTGAAGGAGACGGCTGCATTTGGAAGGGGCCCTAAGACCAGTGCAAGAAGGTATGTGAAGAGAGACCCAGTGTCCAGGGATCTTGATTGGAAGGCTGGACATAAAAGCTGAACTACTTACTGGCCAGGATATCTGGAGAGGAAACCTAACAGTAAAGGAAGCTCAGGTATGAACTCTGATCTATGCCCTAGCTCTTCATCTGGAAGACAGCAGGGAAACAGATATTATCCTGAGAGTGCTTCATTAAGGAATTCCTCTGAGCCAGAAAATGATATTGATTCTATGATAGTTGAAGAAGGAGATATTTTAAATGATCAGAATGAATACATGGATTGCTCTCTGTCTAGGCTGCTGTGGTAAAATACTTTCACAAATACAACAACCATCAAAAGGAAATATAACTTGTTCTTTTATCTACCCAGAAAAGTTTACAAGAAAGCTTTAGAGTAGGATTTGAGCCACGTAGAGAAAGTGAACCAGCAAAGGGGTTTGCAGCTGGCTAATTACACAGGTACAATAAAAAGAATTTTTTTTAAACTGCCTCTAATGTTTCGATTGATTTTTACGTTTTTTGGTGCGCTGAATCCAAATCTGGTAACCAATTTGCTCCATCACGTACAGATTTTTTGCTACATTGGGTTAGCAGTTTGAGGTGAACGTTTCAGATTGAATGCGATCGAGATAAAAGTTTCTTGGATGAATTCTTTATACTAATTGTTTAGTAGTTATTCAAATAAGAATAAAGAAAATTGTAACACAAGGCAGCACATAGAATAGAGTAATGTCAACAAAACACACTGTGATGGTAGCAAAATTGTCTGCACTTAAAACAGCCACATACATGTGCACAAACATTGAGCATATAAGAGCGAGGTTAGACACAAAGCAAAGCAAAGAAATGTGCAAAAAAATGTTGTACAGGTATGTATGTAATAATAGAAAACGCAAACCGCACCATTGCAATACATGAAGACAAACACCCGATGGTGTGAAAATAAAATTCTAATAAATGAGATCCGACACTGTGGTAATAACTAGCAAATTTTTATTTCAAAGTTTAGTAAAAATACGATATTTGTCAACACAGTTTAGATTTTAAAGTCATTCTTAGGTCAATCAATCTCCTGGTGGGCCCGTTTCTTCTTCCCCCGAATGCTTCTCTGGTGTGCTGCTTGGCGTATTTTTCATCTGGGGTTTCCCGCAGCAGCAACCAGCAGAAATCAGCCATCATAGTGGTGTTCCATCTTCCTTGGTACCTTCTCTCTGCGTCCTTGATGTCCTGGTGAAACCTTTCACCTTGTTCTTCACTGTACGCCCCCAAGTTTTCGGGAAAGTAGTTCACATGGGAGTGCAAGAAATGGACTTTCAGGCTCATGTTACAGCCTTGTTCTTTGAAGGCATTGAGCATCCTGGCAACAATATCCTTATAGTTCTCATCCCGCCTGTTCCCCAAGAATTTGAGAACAACATCCTTGAAGGAATCCCAGGCTTCTTTTTCCTTCTCAGACATCGTTTCAGCGAATGCTCCATCTGAAATGAGTTTCCTTATATCAGGGCCAACAAACACTCCTTCCTTTAGCTTTGCTTCAGAAAGTCGGGGGAACTTTGAGCAAAGGTACCGAAAGCACTCACCATCTTTTGGAAGGGACTTGATGAATTGCTTAATGAGACCCAACTTAATGTGGAGAGGTGGTAATAGAATTTTATCACGAGGTACCAAGCTCTCATGAAGAACATTTTTCTCACCGGGTCTCAAATACTCCCGAATTGGCCAGTCTTTTTTCCCCCAGTGTAGGTTGCGGGCCCGGCTATCCCACAAGCAAAGGAAGCAGGGATATTTGGTGAAACCGGATTGCTGCCCTAATAGCATGGATAGAATTTTAAAGTCTCCACAAATCATCCACTTATGCACATCATAACGAATCTTCTGAAGAATCAGGGCCAAATTCTCGTATTTTTCTTGGAGAATAACAGAGTGAGCAATAGGAACTGAAGCGAATGTGTTGCCATTATGAAGAAGAACACCTTTTATGCTGTCTTTTGACGAATCAATGAACAGCCGCCATTCAGCAGGATCATACTTGAGTTTAAACTTTTCCATCACTCCGTATATATCGTTGCAAAATACCAAATCTTCCTCTTTGCTGAAATACTTCAAAAATTGTGTCTCGCGGTTGCGGTACCAATTTATTTATTTATTTTTATTTATTTATTTCAACTTCTTATATACCGCACTCTTTGACATCAGCGCGGTTTACAAATAACAGAAAGGAACCAGAACAACAGGCTGTTTGGTATTACATATAACAGGAGTATCAACTTGGATAACATGGGAGAACTATTTACATGGAGTATATAATCTATTAGCTAGATAGCATGCTCGAACTATTTACATAAAATTAGTAGGGATGCTTGGAACAAGAGGGATATTGTGGATTGTACTGGGGAGAGGCTGCTATGTTACGGTTCATGTGGGGTAGTATTTAATGAAAAGGTGTAGTTTAAGGGCCTTTCTGAACTGGGTTAGGTCGGTTATGGCGCGGAGATCAGGTGGGAGAGAATTCCAGTGTTTTGGTGCGCTAAACATGAAAGCTCTGTTTGATGTTGATAGGCTGTAAAAATAAAATAAAAAGTTGTTCCTGGTGACAATAGATTTTTCTGTTTAAGCCGAGAACCTAGCAGTTGGGCAGCATCTTTTGGGAGTCCTAAATCCCGGACTAAATCATTCAATTCAGCTTGAGAGAAAAGTTCAGGTTTCGAATCTGGTTCAGTTTCAAACTCGGAAGTACTGGACTCATCGGGAAAAGCCATCTGATGAGTCTCATCATGATCAGAACCGTCCACACAAATATGATCCAAAGATTTTGGTGGTTCAGGCACAGGTACTTCGTTGCTATGAGGCATAGGCCTAATTGCTGAGGGAAGGTTGGGGTAACTTATTACGTTCTTATTTTTTAAGTTGTATCCCTTCACAATGCAAGAGCAAAAATAGCAGTCACTGCTGTGGTCTCTTTGTTCACGCCACATCATAGGTATTCCGAAACGAAATGCTTGTTTTTTTACCTTTCATCCATAAGCGTAGATCTTCCTCACATGTCTTGCACACTTTGTGAGGAGCCCACGGTTTGTCTTGATCGCCTAACTTCAAACCGAAATAGGCGAAATATACTTTTTTAATAAATGCAGAAATGTTCCTCTGCCGCTTTTTCACGGTATATTCCCCACAAATAAAACAAAAACTGTCCTGAGAGTTGACGCAACCTCTGGCTCTGTGAGCCATCACAAATACACAGCACTGCAAACTACAACTGTAGTGAACCACTTCGGAATAAAGCTGGATTACGACTGAGTAAACAAAAGGTAATAATGAACTTGCAAGAAACTGAAATTTGACAGGAACGTTCATGTCGCAACCACCGTGTTTGAGCGAGCGAACGAGGCGAGGCGAACAGGAAAGAACATGCGCCAGCGCGAGTACTGGATTTAGCCCCCCGCCTCCCAATTGTCCTGTTAATGTATAAAATGAATACAAAACACTCTAAAATATCATGAGGGAGTGTTTCTAGTTAGTTAACCATTACAACCTCTATTTTGGGCCAAGAAAATAAACTGCAGTCGGCTAAAAAGAAATTATGTGAACATTCCTTATATGGGTAAGAAATCTAATTTTGCAAGAAAACGTGACGTGATGAAACATTTTGGCTATTTTTCCTGGATTCAGCACCCCAAAATCTATAGGAATCAGTTGCAAAACTGGAGGCAGTTTTTTGGTAGTGTACCTGTGTTATTGGTAATTAAGCCATGCACAGTTGCACGTGAGCTCTGAAAGGAAACTACTGTTTGTATGTGAAACTAGAAGAAAGTTATCCTTGAAAAAGAACAGTTTTTTGGTTACTTTTGGGTTTTGTTTTTTTGCTTTTGGAGCACTGCTAAAAGGTATTAGCAGGAGCCCTCAGAAAGACCTTTTCTGTTTCCCATCAAGGTCTTTATTGTTTGATTGATTGCTTAAGAAGCTCAGTTGCTTATATCATGATTTGTTTTTCCTAAGTACAATACTGAAAGCAAGTATCCTTTTGTGTTACCAAGTAAATTAGATGATAGAGGGGTAAAAGGGGCACTAAGAGGAGACGAGGCCATAGCAGGGAGACTGAATGAATTCTTTACTTCAGTCTTCACTGAGGAAGATGTAGGGATGTTACCCATGACTGAAATGGCATTTAATGGCGATGCCGCAGAAGAATTGAAAGAAATATCGATACACCAGGAAAATGCACTACAACTATTTGATAAACTGAACAGTAGCAAATCCCCTGGACGGGATGGTACACATCCAAGGGTGTTGAAAGAACAGAAATATGAGATTGCACACCTACTATTAATAATCCAAAGAACAACCCAAGCTATGGTTGCATGATGCAAGGTTCCACATTAGGAACCACCACCCAGGAATGGAAAATAAAACAAAGGATATTATAATGCCTCTACATTGTTCCATGGTGAGAACGCACCTTGAATATTGTGTGCAATTCTGGTCGCCGTATCTTAAAAAGGACATAGCATTATTAGAAAAGGTTCAGAGACAAGCCACCAAAATGGTAAAGGGGATGGAAGGATATCCCAATGAAGAAAGGTTAAAAAGGTTACGGCTCGTTTACCTGAAAAAGAGACGGCTGAGGGGAGATATGATAGAAGTCTATAAATCAATGAACGGAGTGGAACGGGTAAACGTAGATCGATTGTTTACATTATCAGAATATAGAAAGACTAGGGGACATGCAATGAAGCTACAGGGTAAACTATTTAAGACTAATGAGAGAAAGCGTAGTTACTCACCTGTAACAGGTGATCTCCGGGAACAGCAGGAATTTAGCCTTCACATATGGGTATCATCGGTACCGACGGAGCCTGCGTGGGAACGCTCGGGAGCATCCCTCAACACAAGCATGCTGCCTTCCCGCCTTTCCAATTGTCCCTCTTCAGTTAAGTTTGTAGCTGAGTGAAAGGATAGAGGGAGAGAGGAAAGAGACAGAGAGATAGAGAGACAACTCCTAGGGGAGATGGGTGGGTTGTGAAGACTAAATTCCTGCTGTTCCCGGACAGCACCTGTTACAGGTGAGTAACTATGCTATCTCCAGGAACAAGCAGGAATGTAGTCTTCACATATGGGGACTCCCTAGCTGAAGATGCCAGAGAGATGACCCCAGGAAGCTGCCACCTATGGTGAGGTGGGCTATGCTTCCTCCCATGGATCTCTGGCATTCCACCAGGGTTGGTGGGTAGGAGTTGTATTATGTTTGAAAGAGATTTTGAAGAACAAACTGGCCAAAGAAGGCATCCCAACAGGAGGCTTTATCTAGGCAGTAGTGGGCTGTAAAGGTATGAACCGAAGCCTAGGTGGCTGCTCGACAAATGTCATCAATAGACACAGAGTGAAGGTTAGCCATAGAGGCTGACATAGCTGTCACATTATGAGCTGTGACATGGCCTTGAAGAGGAAGCCTCTTCCTCTCATAAGCAAAGGATATGCACTTTGCAATCCATTTGGATAAAGTCCTCTTGGAGACTGGAAGTCCCAAATGACTAGAATCAAAGGTAATAAAAAGTTGAGAAGACTTTCTATGTTGCTGTGTTCTTTGTAGGTAAAATGCTAAGGCTCTTTTACAGTCCAAAGTGTGAAGGTTCTTCTCTAAATTAGAGGCATGAGGCCTCGGAAAGAATACAGGAAGATAAATTGCTTGATTTAAATGAAAAGGCGAAACAACCTTTGGCATAAAGTGTGGATGAGTTCTGAGGACAACCTTATGATGAAACCTAGTGTAAGGAGGATCAGCCACTAAGGCTTGCAATTCACTAATGCGACGTACAGAGGTGATTGCAATTAGGAAGATGACCTTCCAGGACAAAAAAAACTTTAGGGTAGTAGTGGCTAAAGGTTCAAAAGGCGGTTTCATAAGCTGCCCAAAAACTAGATTTAAATCCCACGCCACCGGTGGTGATTTGATGAGAGGTTTTGTTAAAAGAAGACCTCTCATAAATCTGGATATGAGACGATGAGAAGAAATTGGTTGTCCATTAAGAGGTTTATAGGAAGCTGTAATTGCGCTAAGATGGACTCTTACTGAATTGGTCTTTAGACCAGAATTTGATAAATGAAGTAGATACTCTAGTATCGACTCCAAAGGTATCACCAGGGGGTTTAACCCCTTCTGGGAACACCATATAGTGAAACGTTTCCACTTAAAGGCGTTAAGTGGTCTTGTGGACGATTTTCTAGAAGCCAGAAGGATATCCTTTACCTGTTGGGAAAGGTTGAGATCCTGAAGATTTAAGCTCTCAGCAACCAGGCCGTGAGATGCAGGGACTGGGGATTCAGGTGCCATAGCATCCCGCTCTCTTGGGAAAGGATATCTGGAGCACAGTCTAACTCCAGAGGTGCAGCTTGAGAGAGATGTAGAAGCAGGGGATACCACATTTGCGTGGCCACCGTGGTGCTATGAGGATCATATGACCTCTGTCTCTCTGAAGCTTGAAAAGTGTTTTGTGGATGAGGGGAATGGGTGGGAAGGCACTGACCCCAGTGAAGGAGGAAGGCATCCCTTGCCTGGCAATTGTGAGCCGGAATCCTGGAACAGAACAGGGGAAGTTTGGCATTCAGTGGACTTGCAAAGAGGTCTATGTCTGGAGTCCCCCAGATGTGAAATATCTTTGTCACCTGGTCTGGGTGGAGAGACCATTCGTGAGGCAGAAGACTCGGTTGAGTTTGTCTGCCCAAAGGTTTTGAATGCCTGGAAGATATACCACGAGAAGGTGGATTTGATGCTCTCTGTCGAGGGCCCAAAGTCATAAAGCTTCATTGCATAATGACAGAGAGCCTGTTCCGCCCTGCTTGTTCACATAAAACATGGCTACTTGATTGTCCGTTTGGACTAGGACTGTCTTGTAGCTGAGCTGGGCATGGAATACTCGAAGAGCTAAATAGATTGCTCTTAATTCCAGGAAGTTTATGTGAAGACGAGCCTCCTGTGGAGTCCAGGTGCCCTGGATAGAGAGATGATGCAGGTGTGCTCCCCAACCCACCTGTGATGCATCTGTTGTTAGGGTGGCCTGGAATAGGGGTTGTTGGAAAGGAGACCCCACTGAAAGATTCTGCAGTGATTGCCACCACTGAAAGGAAAAGATCAGCCGATGAGAGTTTGCTATCTTGACTGACAAACGTCCTGTGGCCTGTGTCCACTGTGTAGATAGGATCCACTGGGATGCTCGCATGTGGAGGCGAGCATAGGGAACTACATGGACTGTGGATGCCATGTGTCCCAGTAACTAGCAGTTCTCGAGCAGTTAGGGAGGATTTCCCCTCTGCTTGAGAAGCTAGTTGCACTATGCGAAGACACCTGGCCTGTGGAAGGAAAGCCCTTAACTGTCTGGTATCTGCTATTTGTTGTAAATACTACCCCGGTTATCCAAGTTATTGTTCCTGTTATATGTAAAAACCAGATAAATGTAACTTGTCTGAAGTTTTCTTGTTCTCTGTAAACCGCGCTGATAACGAATAGTGCGGTATATAAAAGATGTTAATAAATAAATAAATCTAGACAGGCTCCTATGAACTCCAGGGACTGGGAAGGAACAAGTTGGGATTTTGGGAAGTTTATTACCAATCCCAAATATTGGAGGATTCGCATTGTGCGAGACAGTGCAGAGCTGGCCTCTGCAACCATGGGGGCTTGAATGAGCCAGTCGTCCAAGTAAGGGAAGACGAAAATCCCTAGGGTTCGCAGGAATGCAGCTACTACTGCCATGCATTTCGTGAATACTCTTGGTGCAGAAGCCAGACCAAAGGGAAGAACCCTGTATTGGAAGTGTTTTCCCTTGAAAAGGAATATTAAGAACCTCCTGTGATCTGGATGGATCAGAATGTGAGTATATGCATCCTTTAAGTCTAGAGAGCAAAGCCAATCCTGACTTTGAAGGTATGGCAGAAGAGTTCCTAGAGAAATCATTTTTAACTTCTCTCGGAACAGGTATTTGTTCAATTCTCTGAGGTCTAGAATGGGTCTGTGTCCCCCTGTTTTCTTTGGAATAAGAAAATAGGGGGAGTAGAACCCTGTACCCTGCTGGAGAATGGGTACCTCCTCTATTGCCCCTTGGGCAAGAAGCGTTGAGACCTTGTGATCCAACAGATTGTCTGCAGATGTCTGGGAATTGAACTGCCTTAAGATTGTAGGAGGGGGCTTGCTGTGAAAATGAAGCCTGTACCCCTCTCCTACAATGGACAGAGTCCACTTTTCTGTTATTTGGTGCAATCTGTTGGCAAAATGACATAGCCTGCCTGGAATATTTAGGGGTTCTGGACCCCTCAGAGGCAGGAAGGCCAAGCTCTCTAGGAAGGAGTCAAAGCCCTTGAGGGGGCTGAATCTGTGGAGCTGGTTGAGCTCTCAGGCCTTTTGGCTTCTTCTGCTGTTTGAATTGCTGTTGTCCCTTTTGGGCAACTTGACTGTGAGCTTGGCTTTGCTGGCTATAGGATGGATAAAACTTCCTCTTTTTGCTGAAAAAGAGTTTCTTATAGGGTTTCTTTCTGGCTGGAGTGGCTGTAGATTTTGACAATCTATCTAAGGTGATATTGTCAGCATCTATCTCAGCCCGTACTCTCTGCGGCCTATCGATAAGAGATCATATCACGCCCATACTTATGGAGTTGCACTGGCTACCGTTGGAGAGCAGACTCACCTAGAAAGCACTACTCTTAACTTTTAAAGCAATCAACCTCATAGCCCCCTCATCCTTAACTGCTCTCATCACTACCACCCCCAACAACAGACTCAGGAGATCAGTAGCTACAAACACACTTATTATACCTTTGGAAGCGACAAAATGCACGCAAACTACCAGAAATAGATCTTTCTCCTTATTTATTTTATTTATTTACTACACATTTATATACCGCTACTTCCAGCGATCAGCAGCGGTTTGATTAATCTTTGTGGGGTAGTCAATCAAGACTTGGGGGGGGGGGGTATATACATAGATCTGAGGTCACAGCACACATGATTGGCGTCTTCGGGGACGAATCATACGTTTTTACATTTATATATACATATTTACATATTTAAAACATATTTAAACATATATCAGTTTTTACAAATCACTAGCAGTAGAAGGTTATATTTGATTGTAATGACATCGGAATAAGTGTGTTTTAGCTCTTTTCTGAATTTGGTGATGTCCTTGGTTAGGCGCAGCTCACAGGGGAGTTGATTCCAGATAGTTGGTGCAGAGAAAGAGAAGGCTCTATGACTCGTAATTGTTTTCACTGTCCTGATGTTGATGGGGACTTGCAGGGTTCCTGAGTTGATGGTTCTTCTGTCCCTATTTGTGGGTTGCATGCTGATAAGTGAGGATAGGAATGATGGGGATAAGTTGTTTATTAGCTTGAAGGTGGTCATTAATATCTTGTATTGAATCCTGGCTGCAATTGGTAGCCAGTGTAGCTCTATTAAAATGGGGTAATGTGTTCAGCAATGCTTGTTCCCATTATGATCCTGGCTGTTACGTTCTGGGCCATCTGCAGGATATTTAGAGATTTTTAGGCAGCCCTTGTAAGATGGCATTACAGTAATCCAAGTGCGGTATAATGAGAGCTTGTGCTACCGACCGAAAATCACCGGGTTCTATTATTTTCCTTAGTGGTTGTAACACTCTTAGTTTATGGAAGATGGCTTTATTCGTTTTGCGTAGGTGTGTCTCCATTTCAGGTTGCAGTCGAGTGTGACTCCCAGATATTTTATTTCATTTTTCGTGCTGTACGTGTTATTGCACAGTGTGATTGTAGGGGGGGGGTTGAAGTTTGGTTTGCTGGATATGTACATGACTTCTGTTTTCTTATGGTTTATTGTCATGTTGTTTTTCTGTAGCCAGCCTAACATCTCATCCAGGCATTTTTCGAGTAGTGTATATTGAGGGTCGGCCGCATCTAGTTGCGTATAAAGCATAATATCATCCGCATAGATGTGGTATTTAATATTATGTCTTTTGAAGATGTCGCAGAGGGGTCGCATGTATATGTTGAACAGAAGTGCCGAGAGGGCAGAACCCTGGGGTATGCCCTGCGTTTGAGCGAAAGGTTCAGCTTTTTCGCCATTAAATTGTACTTGCGGCCTTCTGTTCGTTATGTAGGAGGAGAACCATTTGAGGGGAGTTCCCACAATTCCTATATCTTCTAGTTTGTTGAGGAGGATCTATGGTGTACTGTGTCGAAGGCGGCAGAGATGTCAATGAAAATGAGTATAAACATTTTCTCTCTGTTCTCTAGGCCTTGGATGAGGTTGTTCATTAGTGCTATCAAAAGCGTCTCAACTCCATGATTTCTTCTGAACCCGTATTGCTGTTTATCTAGGGTATCACAGTCCTCGAGATGCTCTTGAAGCTGTATTAGCACAGCTTTTTCAATGATCTTTGCAAGGAATGCCATGCTGGAGATGGGGCGGTATGATGTCGGGTCTTCCTTGTTGAGGCGAGTTGTTCTTTAGGATTGGCCTTATTATAGATTGTTTCAGTTGGTCAGGCATTATTCCTTGATTTAGTGACTGGTTTATGATGTGGGATATTTGCTGGCTGATCTCTTTTTTTGCTGTTTTTATCCATGCTGTTGGGCAGGGGTCGAGTCGGGAGGTGGTGGTATTTATGGAGGTTAGTATGTTGATGGTTTGCTGCTCATCGATGTTGTGGAAAATACTCCATTTTTGTTTACTCTCCACCTCTGTGCCTTGGCATTGTGTGTCTATAGGGAGATTGGGGATGTTGGTCGTCAGCTTGCTTGCGTAGTGGTTTGCGAGCGTTTGTGGATTTATGAGGCTATCTGGATGTTCCGGAGTGGCTGTTTTGGTTAGTGATTTAACTAATGCAAAGAGTTCACGTGGTTTGTTGATGGCTTTGCTTAGAATGTTGGTATGGTGTATCCTCTTTGCTGTGTTTACTTCATCCTTGTATTTTGATAGGAGGTTGAGGTACACAGATCTGAGCTCGATGGATTTGGTTTGTCTCCACCTTCTTTCATGTTTCCTAAGGTCTCTTTTCATTCTGGTCAGCGTTATGTTGTACCAAGGTTCTGATTTTAGTTTGGCTGCGTTTGGTGTATGGTTCTCTTTAGGGATCGCCATGGCCTGAATACCGGTATCCCAGCTGCTTGTTAAATCGTTGAGGTCTGTTTTAACCAGGTCTATGTGGGATTTGATGGTCTCAATGAGACATTCCATATTTGGTTTGTTTAATCTTCTTTGTTGAAGGGGTGCTCTTTTTGCCTTTGTGTCTTTGGATAAGGTAGGAAGCTTTATCTGCACATTGATTTGGTAGTGGTCCGACCAGGGTAATGGTATGATCTCTATCAGAGGCTTCTCAACGTTGGCTTGCTTTCCTGCAGGTGCGAAAACCATGTCCAGTGTGTGTCCCTTTTCATGGGTGGGCTCTGTTTATTAGTTGTTGGTATCCTAGCTGAGTCATAGCGTCCAGGAAAGTGTTTGCGTGCGTGGCTGTAATTGATGTTAGGTTCAGGTCTCCTAGTACGATCTGGAATTTTTTGGTTGCGTTGCGGAAATGTTTTCTAATGCTGAGGCAAGTATCTCATGCTGTGGTGAGGGGGGCCTGTATATTAGGCAGATGGATACTGCGGTGTTTTTCCACCTTTAGTAGGTCTATGTCTGTGTTTGAGTTCTGATAAGTAATTCCGAGTTGTAGGTTGCTCTTAGCTACTATGAGGACCCCTCCACCCTTTTTGTGGGTTCGGGACAGTTGTATAGGTTGTATCCAGGTTTGCTGATCTGGTTTAATATGGCTGCATCGGTGTTGGAGACCCATGTTTCGGTTATACATAGGATGTCTGGTTTCTTATCTGTGATGATGTCGTGGATTATGTGTGTCTTGTTCCTGATTGATCGAGCATTGATGAGGGTGATATTATGCAGCTCTTGCCTAGCCTGGTTGTTAGCGGTTTGTGTCAGTGGTTGGCTGAGCATGTGGGTCGATGATGCTTTGGGCCTATGGCGTCTCCGATTTCTCGTAGGGCTGTTAGTGTAGGCACTGTGTTTGAGTGGGTATGTTACTGTGTCTATGTTTTGGTGGTATGGTGTGTGTAGGAGTGTTTGTGGCATTTGTATGGTGTAGAGGAGGTAGAGTGTAGTGCATAGTTGTGTATGGTATAGGTTTGGATTGAATGTGTGGGCATGGATTAGAGTGTATAGGCATTATACCTATGTATAGGATTGGTATCTTCATTTTATAGCTAATTAATGTACCTTTCCAATGTTGTTTAGTCCGCCAATTCTATTTGGACCCTTTGTAACTATATTTGCAAGCAATACCAAGTGTAGGGATCGAAAGTAAATGTTTGCAGCACTTAGAATTAGCAAGGCTGATTGTCAAGATTAGCAGGTGTAGGTAACAGTATGAACCTCGCTTATTACTATGTATCCTGGTATAAACAAATAGCACCGTGTGGCACTCCGTAGCAGCCCTAAGTAGCAGCACTATTTAGCTTTGCAAACACGTAGCACAATAGCCACACAATAATAGCAGTGTAAACAACCAGTATGGACAAAACTAGCAGTGTAAACAACCTATATGGACAATAATAGCAGTGTAAATAACCAGTCTGGATGTTAGCCCTGGTAACTATGTTGTAGTACTATGTAGTAACACTAAGTATCTGTATAAACAAAATCGAATAGTAGTAGCTGTATCAACAATAACAATAGTAGCACAATAGCAGCATTAAGACTAACTGGTATGACCTTTAGCTTTGATGACAGCGTAGCAATATTATCCACATTCGCAACATTTGTATTTATACGTGGACAGATTCAGTTATAATTACTGATGAGCTAGGTCAGTAATACGGCCTTTACACATTAGCCCATTTGGAAGGCATGTATGTGTTACCGAACATCGTGTAACTGTGCCCCTTGGTTGGTTCCACAGTCAGATTGTCAAGGTTTTTACAGTCTGGTTTCACGTGGAAGGTTGGTCAGTCGGGTCAGTTGGGTCCTTCTTTGCCCCAAGATGCTGGAACAACCTCCCTCCACATATCAGAGCAATTAAGGACCTTTCTCAGTTCAGGAAAGCTCTTAAGCACCATTTGTTCCTCCCACACTTTTCCCACCCTAACCCAATGCAACCACCCCCCATACCACATCTCACTCACGAGGATACTAGCACACCCATAACATGATTTATACAAAGCACAAACCAGACCCTTCTAGCACGGGTTATATAATGTAAATAATCTCCCAACACTATGGTGATACTTGTATATAGTTTATACTGCAACTGTACATAGTTCCCCAGTTCTCTCCCAAGTTATCCATCCTGTTATAATGTAAGCCTATGGCCGTTTTGTCTGTGGCAATTTTTCCGTTATTTGTAAACCGCACTGATACGAAAAAGCGTGGTATAGGAGAACTGTAAATAAATAAAATAAATAAATAAATAAATAGTGGGAGACCATCTCGCATCCAATGATCACCGGATGGTGTGGTTCAGTATTAGGACTAGGGCTGATAAAATCAATTCAAAAGCAAGGGTCTTAGACTTTAGGAAAACTAACTTTGCTGAGATGGAACAATTCTTCAAGGAATTGTTAGCAGGATGGGAACAGCTGGGGGATGTAGAAAAGCAATGGGTAAACTGAAAGAGGTTATTTTAAGGACAACAAAACTTATTAGTAAGGAAAAAGATAAGTAGCAGCTGAAAAGGGGAAGAAAAAGAGGATGGCCTTCATGAAATACAAGAGATCACAGAGAAAGGAAAACAAGCATCTATATTTGGAAAAAAACCTTAGAGAAGGTAGGAAAGCAAAGATACAAACAGAAAAAATAGCAGCCAATGCAATAAAAGGGGGAATAAGACAATTTTCAGGTATGTTAATAAGAGGAGGAAGAGCAAAAGTGGTATTGTCAGGGTGTAGGGGAGGAATATGTAGAAGCTGATGAGGATAAAGCGGAATTGCTTAAAGCGTAGTTACTCACCTGTAACAGGTGTTCTCCAGGAGCAGCAGGAATCAGTCCTCACTTATGGGTGACGTCGGCGCCGACGGAGCCCTCGCGGAGCAATTTTCCCCAGCTTTCAAAGAAAGCCTTTGGGAATTGCAGCGCACATGCGCGGTCGTCTTCCCGCCCGAGGGTGCCATCTTAGCCAGTCAGATGACATAGCTAAAAAAGACAGCATAAAAATTTGCAAAAAGAACATAAGCAGACGATTGCAACTCCAAGGGGAGGAGGGAGGGTAGTGAGGACTGATTCCTGCTGCTCCTGGAGAACACCTGTTACAGGTGAGTAACTACGCTTTCTCCAGGACCAAGCAGGAAGTCAGTCCTCACTTATGGGACTCCCAAGCTCAAGGCTACCGGAGACCCTAAGCACAAAAATGAGCTCCCTCTAGCTCAGCAGCACAGAAGGAAAGAATCTTCGCTGAATTATCACCCACCGGTAGCCCACATCCGGGATGGAGGGTAGGAGTTGCTCAGACCTCAAAGAGATTACGGAGGACTGCCTGTCCGAAAGCACTGTCCCTGCGGGACTCCCTCTCGAGACAGTAATGGACCGCAAAAGTCTGGCTCGAAGACCAAGTAGCGGCCCGGCAGATGTCTGCCAGCGGAACAGAGCGGAGGTAAGCCACTGACGTGGCCTTTGCCCGAACGCAATGAGCCGTGACTCGACTTTCTAAGGCGAGTCCGGCTGCCCCATAAGCCCAAGAGATACAGTCCGCAACCCAGATGGACAGAGTATGCTTGGAGACCGGGAGCCCCAATCTATTGGGGTCAAAAGACACAAAAAGCTGAGCAGCTTTACGGTGCTCCCGCGTACGGTCAAGGTAGAAGTTGAGAGCCCTTCTACAGTCCAGGGTATGGAGGACCGTCTCAGCTCGGCTGGAGTGTGGTCTGGGAAAGAAGGTTGGAAGTACCACCTCCTGATTGATGTGAAAAGGGGAGACCACTTTAGGCAGAAATTTTGGGTGAGTCCGTAGGACCACCCTATTCTTGTAGAACCTAGTGTAAGGGGGATCAGACACGAGGGCCTGCAATTCACTGACGCGTCTAGCGGAAGTGAGGGCTATCAAGAACAGTGTTTTCCAAGACAGAAAACGGAGAGAACAGGTAGCCATAGGTTCAAAAGGCGGACAGGTGATCCGCTGCAAAACCACATTCAGGTCCCAGTCAGGTGCTGGCGGGCGCAGAGGTGGTTTAAGTAGAAGGAGACCTCGGAGAAACCTCGCTACGAGAGGGTCATTGGAGAGAGGTCTGCCGTCCACCGGCACATGATGTGCTGAAAGAGCACTGAGGTGAACTTTGGACGGAGTTGGACTTAAGTCCCAGATTAGAGAGGTGCAGCAAGTACTGCAAGATCACCGACACCGGGCAGGAGAAGGGATCCTGAGACTGTCGGGTACACCAGACTGCAAAGCGACGCCATTTAAGGGCGTAGCATTTGCGGGTAGAAGGCCGTCGCGAAGCCAAGACGACCTCCTCCACCTCCGCCGGCAGGAGAAGGGGAGCAAGGACTACCCTCTCAGCAGCCAGGCCATGAGGTTGAGAGACCTGAGGTTGGGGTGCAGGAGGGACCCCTGATCCTGAGTGAGGAGATCCGGTTGTACCCCCAGAGGGATTGGAACCTCCACCGCCAGTTGCAGCAGGAGCGGAAACCACGGCTGCCTGGGCCAGCGAGGGGCCACCAGGATCATGAAGGCTTTGTCTCGGAGAACCTTGAAAAGAGTCCGAGAGACTAGCGGGATGGGAGGGAAAGCGTACAGAAGGCTCCCCGACCACGAGATCAGAAAGGCGTCCGCCGCAACCCGAAGGGGGTGTGGCTGACGAGAGCAGAAGCGAGGAAGCTGCCGGTTGTGAGGACTGGCAAAGAGATCCACCGTGGGGAGACCCCACTTGAGGAAGAGCTTCTGAACTACCAAGGGATCCAGACGCCACTCGTGCGGCTGGAGGACCCTGCTGAGTTTGTCTGCAAGGCAATTTTCTTGGCCCGGGAGATAAACTGCCTTGAGGAGAATGCCGTGACTGACGGCCCAAGAGCAGAGCTTCTGTGCCTCCCGGCAGAGGAGGAAGGAGCCCGTGCCCCCCTGCTTGTTCACGTAGAACATGGCAACTTGATTGTCCGTCTGGACAAGGACGGACTGTTGGGAAGTCAGGTGGGAGAAGGCCTTGAGAGCTAGGCGGATCGCCCTGAGCTCCAGGAAGTTGATCTGCTGAGCAGACTCCCACGTGGTCCAGAGGCCCTGAGTACGTGCCTCTTGGCAATGTGCTCCCCAGCCCAGGAGGGATGCATCGGTGGTCAGCACCCGGGTCGGCTGAGGGGACCGGAAAGGCATTCCGAATATCAGGTTCGGCTGCCGGAGCCACCACCGGAGAGACGAGACCAGCGGCTCGGAAACGCGCACTAGGTCTGCTAGGCCGCCCGTGGCTTGTCGCCACTGCTGGCGGAGACACCATTGAGCAGACCGCATATTCAGGCGGGCATTGGGGGTCACATGGACGGTGGAAGCCATATGGCCGAGCAGTCTCAGGAAGCGCCTGGCGGAGACCAGGGGCTGGCTGCGAAAGCGGTCGGCTAGGTCCATGAGCCGTTGAGCCCTGTCCAGCGGTAGGTACGCTCGCGCCTGCGGAGTGTGCAGCCTTGCGCCGATGAACTCGAGATCCTGTGAGGGGAGCAAAGTGGACTTTGCGAAGTTTATAACAAAGCCCAAGTGCTGCAGCAGAGTCACCGTGCGGCACGTGGCGTTGGTGACCTCCTGAGCGGACGCTGCTCTGATGAGCCAGTCGTCGAGGTACGGAAAGACATAGAGGCCGTGAAGCCGGAGATGGGCCGCCACGACCGCGAGACATTTTGTGAAGACTCGCGGTGCGGAGGACAGGCCAAAGGGCAGCACTCTGTACTGGTAATGATTTCCTGCCACCACAAACCTTAGGTATTGGCGGTGGCTTGGGTGGATGAGGATGTGCGTGTAGGCATCCTTTAGATCCAAGGAGCATAGCCAATCTCCCTGCTGGAGGTAGGGCAGAAGGATTCCAAGGGTAAGCATTTTGAACTTCTCCCGCACAAGGAACTTGTTGAGGTTGCGCAAGTCCAGGATGGGTCTGAGGCCCCCTGTTCTCTTTGGTATCAGAAAATACCTGGAATAAAAGCCTTGACCTCTCAGGTGGTGTGGCACCGGTTCCACCGCCTGTTCCTGCAGAAGACCTGCTAACTCCTGAAGGAGCAACTCCCTGTGCAGAGGGGGGCACGGAGGTTCTCCCGGAAAATAGGAGGGAGGGACCTGATGGAAGTGGAGAAGGTAGCCTTCTCGCACGACCTGAAGCACCCAGGCATCTGCGGTGAGTGATGCTGGACCACCTGTGGGCGAAGTGAACCAGCCGGCCTCCGGTGCTGGGAGGAACCAGCGGGGGGGGAGAGGCTATGCTGAGCGAGTCAAAAGCCCCCACCCTGCTGAGCAGGGGCTGGTGGTGCAGGCTTGGGGGCTTGCTGCCTACGGGACCCGTTACCCCGTCCCTTGGCCTGCTGGCCCTGTTGGGGAGCTGCAGGGGCCTGATAATGGGGGTATTGTTTGTAGGCAGCCGCCTTCCTCGGGTAAAAGGACTTTGTCCCCGAGCCCTTCTTTTTCTGGGAAGGGGCGGAGGTCTTCCTAGAAAGCCTGGTCCTAGTGAGAGTCTCAGTCTCAATTTGTGCAGCCTTTTCCGCCATGGGCTTGCCAAAGAGGTTTTCGCCTCGGCAGGGGACATCGACCAACTTGTCCTGTACCCAGGGCTCAAGGTCTGACGACTGAAGCCAAGCCTGTCGGCGGGCACCGATGCCGGCTGCGGCCACTCGAGCCGAGGCTTCAAAGCCATCATAGGCTGCTCGGGACATGAACTTTGAGCATTCCCGAATGCCCGTGGACAAGGCTAGGAACCTCCGCAAGGGCTCCTCGGAGAGACCAGCGGAGAATCCGGCCAGCTCTTTAGCCAGATCCCGGAGATACATGCCCATGTATAGCTGGTAAGTCTGGACACGACAATGCGAGCATAGAGCCCTGGAAGCACTTCTTTCTTGCCAAGGCCATCCAGGTTACGGGCCTCCCTTCCAGGAGGCACCGAGGAGTGCATCTTCTGGCTCTTAAGACGATGCATGGCCGATTCCACTACCATGGAATGGTGTGGCAGCTGTGCCTTTTGAAAGCCAGGGCTCTTGCGGACCCGATAGATAGAATCGACCCGCTTGCTCAGGACCGGCGAGGAGGCCGGACTCTCCCACATGCGGAAGAGTAGTCGTTCCAGCATAGGAGGAACCGGCACAGTAAAGTGTTCCCTCGCGGGAGAGTCATACTGGAGGGCGTCGAGCTCTTCGGCTCGAGGCTCCTCCTCGGGATCCGCAGGGAAGGCCAAAGCCTTGGCCATATCCCTAACGAAGTCCGAGAAGAACCGGGCATCCTCCGGGGGGGGACTGCTTCCGAGGCTCGGACTCCGGTGAGTCCGATGGGACACACCGAGTCCGGAAAGAATCAGGTGACTCTTCCTCCTCAGACTCCCAGACCGACTCCGACGAGGACTCGGTGGGGTCGGCCCGGGCAGGGTGCGGCGCCAGCCGCCCCGACGCCGAGGGAGTCGGCGTCGGCGACCTCGGTCCCGAACGGGAGGCCGAGGGTGACCTCGACCGAGGATCGACTCGAGTTCTCATCGACTCGAGGATCGGCTCGGTCTCCGGGGTCGACTTGGACGTCGACGTCCCGGCGGTCGGGGCAGCGGCGCCAGCGAAGCCAGCGAGCAGTGCCCTCTGCTGGTCCATGAAGGCAGACAGTCTGCTCTCCAAGGCCGTCAACCTGAGTCCGAGCTCAGGCGACCCAGCAGCCCCCGACTCGGGCCCCAACGGCGTCGGGCCCGACGTCGGCTGTCGCGGAGGCGAGTCCAGAAGGACCACAGGACTTACCCGGGCAGGCATCTCCGACTCCAGGCGAGGTCGCTTCGGGATGTGTTCCTTCTCCAAGGACCCGGGGCGGCTGTCGGGGCTATGCGACCTGGCCCTCGTGGAACCAGGAGCGTCCACCGACGCCGCCCTCGCGGGTTTTTCCTTCCGACGATGGTCCCCGGAGGGAGAACCCCGGTCGGAGGAGCTCCGGCGACGGTCCGAGCTGGAGCCTTTCGACGCGGAGGCCTCCGACGAGGTCCGGGTATGGCTGGGGTCAGCGAAGATTCTCTCACGCTGATGCCACCGACTCCTCAACGCCTTTGAGGACAGTTTGCTGCAGGGCCCACAGATCAGTTCCTCATGATCCGGGCCCAGGCAGCGGAGGCAAAAGTCGTGTGTGTCGGTTAGTGACATATTTCGGTCACACCGACCACACCGCTTAAACCCACTGGCAGCCATCGGGGGAAAAAGGGCCCCTGCGAGGTCAAAGGACCGGGCTGCCAGGGAAACTGAAAAACGAAAGCTGACTAAGTCAGAAAAACCGAAAAAAGTAAGAGGACTCGAGACCGGCGTCGCGAGTCCGGGCGGGAAAACGATCGGCGTCGAACCGAAAGAAAAAAGGATAAAATAAAGAAGAAAATCAACTTTTTCGCGGGGACAAGACGGGGACGTCTGTAGGGCTCCGCGGAAAAAAGAAGACTGGCTAAGATGGCACCCTCGAGGGCGGGAAGACGACCGACCGCGCATGCGCGCTGCAATTCCCAAAGGCTTTCTTTGAAAGCTGGGGAAAATTGCTCCGCGAGGGCTCCGTCGGCGCCGACGTCACCCATAAGTGAGGACTGACTTCCTGCTTGGTCCTGGAGAACAAATATTTCTGTTCTGTGTTCACAGATAAAGGGCCAGGAGCAGGACCTCAGAAAACACCCACAAACAGGAACAGAAATCATGGTGATCTTGAACGGTTTTCAGAAGATTTTCTTCATGAGGAACTAGCTAAACTAAAAGTACATATAAGTGATGGGATGGGATACATCCTAGGATAGTGAAGGAACTTGGGCATGTTCTAGTGGCTTCAGTGACTGGCCTTTTCAATGCTTCTTTAGAGTTAGGAGTAGTGCCAGAGGACTGGAGAGAGGCACATATGGTTCCTTTACACAAAAGCAGAAGTAAGGATGAGGCTGAAAACTACAGGCCAGTTAGTCTAACCTCTGTGGTGAGTAAATTATTGGAAGCACTGCTAAATCAGAATAGTGAGGTTTCTGGAGTCCAATGGATTGCAGGATCTGAGGCAGCATGGGGTTACCAGAGGCAGGTCTTGTCAGACAAATCTGATTGATTTCTTTTTATGGGGTGGCCAGGGAGTTGGACTGAGGGAGAGCCCTAGACGTGATGTACTTATATTTCAGTAAAATCTTTGACACTATTCCACAGAGGTGACTTAAACAAATTGAGCACCCTAGGGATGTGACTGACCGAGCTAGAAATTGGTTGAGTAGGAGGCAACAAAGGGTACAGGTAAATGGAGCCAATTCTGAGAAGGATGTTACCAGTGGTGTGCCACAGGGATCTCTCTTTGGTCCGATTCTTTTTAACATCTTTGTTAGTGATATTGTGAAAGGGCTGTCAGGTAAGGTTTGCCTCTTTGCAGATGATACCAAAATCTGCAATAGATTAGACACCCAGGAAGGAGTAGATAACATGAGGACGGATCTAGCTAAGCTTAAACCTTTCCAGGCCGAGCCCAAAACTCTCGGGATCCAAAATTCTGACTAAATATTCCTATCAAATGGTATATAACACATCACCATAGCAGAAGGAAAATCACTATTAGAACATATTGAATAAGATGGGTACAATTTTCCTGAAATATGCAAAAATTAACCCGGCTGCAAAATATGGATTTAAAGTAGGCCTTCAAAGAGTTAAGTATGGTCTAGAATTTGGAGCAGAGATTTAATGCTAAAAAAAATGCAGGGTCATGCATTTGGGTGGCAAAAATCCAAGGGAGCAGTACATCGTAGGGGGCAAAGTACTTCTGTCCATGAAAGAAGAAAGAGACCCGGGCACGATTATTTCTGATGATCTTAAAGTGGCTAAACAGATAGAAAACGCAATAGTGAAAGCCAAAAGGATGCTTGGGTGCATAGGGAGAGGAATGGCCAGCAGAAGAAAGGAGGTGATACTGCCGCTGTATAAGTCTTTGGTGCGACCGCATTTGGAGTATTGTGTGCAATTCTGAAGACCGCACCTTCAAAAGGATATAAACAGGCTGGAGTCAGTACAGAGGGTGGCTACTAAAATGGTTAATGGTCTTCATTATAAAGCATATGAGGACAGACTTAAAGATCTTATATGAATACATTAGAGGAAAGGCTTCCTGTATGCCCTATGCTTACATTGCTTGCTGATTGCTGTGCCCTCCCTCTGTTCCAGGTTATGCTGTCTGTCTCTGCCAGTTCCCGCCCTCTCTAACCTGATTCGCCAGCCGCAGTCACCTGGTCGGCATCTCCACGGTAAACCACAGGATAAAGAGAAAGCCACGGCAGCGTTTTGACTGTTACTGCTGTGCCTGTTGTGCATGCTTCCTGTATGCCCCATGCTTACAGTGCTTGCTGATTGCTATGTCCTCCCTTTGTGTTTCAGGTTCTGCTGTCCATTGCTGCTAGTTTCTGCCCTCTCTGACCTGATTCAGCAGGCATGGTCACGTGGTCAGCATCTCCAAGATAAATCACATGATAAAGAGAAAGCTGCGGCAGCGGTTTGTGCCATGGTGGCACACGCCAAAGGAGCAGGATGTGCTCCTTTGACGAGCTCCTTGGGGTGACCCCATGGAGGCACTGAGGTTCACCTCCATCCTCCTCTCTTGCCTCTACAATCTCTTTGGTTACACTCCTACTTGCTTTCGTCGAGGTAAGCTCCTCAGTCTTACTCTCTGTATTCTGCTCCTGCTTAGTTCACTATTTATACCCATTTTCTCTTCCCCCCCCCATGTCTGCCATTCCTGTCCAGTGGGGTTGGTGTCCCTCATCATGGCAGCCGTGCCTGTCTGGCCCTTTTCTTTGGAATCCTCAGAAGTTGATCCCTTGCCTTCCTGCAGTTACCTCCCAACCTGCTTGTTCCACCATCACTCCTTCACACCTTAAGTCTGGTCCTTGTTAACTGCCGCTCACTCAGATTGAAATCACTTCTGATTCAAGACCTCATTGTCCAGCAGTCCCTTGATGCTCTTTGTCCCAGAGACTTAGCTGAGGGAGGGCAAGGACCCTCTACTCAACTGTTGTCTCCCTCCAGGTTACTCTGCCTCTGCCATTCCCTGTTTGGGCTGCAACAGAGGCAGAGTGTCCATTTTTCATCGCTCCTCCCTTGCTTTGGTTCAGATGCACTCTAAAGCGCTTCATTACCCAGAATCTCTTCTTCTTAGTCTACATTCCTCACCCCACCTCTACTTTCTCCTCATCTATTCCCCCTCCCCTATCAAGCCCCACCTCTGGGATGCTCTTCTCCTCACTCTGATAGAAATTTCTCTTCAATACCCTCATGTACTGATCCTCAGAGACTTCAATATCCACTTTCACTCCCCGCTTTCAACTCGCGATCATGCCTTCAGTTCTCTTCTGCAGGATCTCTCCTTGTCCCAACACGTCTCTTGCCCAACTCACACTGCTGGTCATACTTTCGACCTACTTATCTCTTCCTCTGACTCACTGCTGCTACTACTCTCCCCGATCTCAGTATTCTCTTTACCCTGGACTGACTACTCCTGTCTCTTTCTCTCTCCACTCCTCTGCAATCCTGGCTCCCTCTGCTACTTCTTCCCCTGACCCAGCTTCGATCTGCCTTTTGTGCCACATTACCACCACCGATACTCTTGAATCTTTCCCTTCCCTCAGATTTTGCCTCTCTCCTCGGATGCCCAGATCATGACATGGAACTCTAATCTTCTGGCCCCTTTTGACTAATCATCCACTTGCAACCTCTCATTCTCCATCATTCTAAACATCATCCGTGGTATCACTCTGGTCTTTTCCTCTACCACTCCTACTTACACCAGTCTGAACGTCAGTGGCGAAAGCATCGTACACCCCATATTCACTTCGCTGCTTTCAACACTGTAACAGCTCCTACCATTCCCTGGTTAATGTGGCCAAAAGTTCCTATTACTCTAATCTTATTTAATCCTTATACAATTACTCACGTCAACGGTTATCGGTGATATTCTCTCTTTATTACCCCCCCCCCCATTCTGTTTCCTCCACCTCTTCTTCCTTACCTGACAATGCTCTTATTGTCTTTCTTCCATGATAAGCCTGAACCCCTCCAGACATCATTCTTTAACTGGCCCGCATCCCTCCCCCCTTCTATGCTTTTGCCAGTATCCCCTTCTCTGTCCCATTCTTGGACCTCATTCTGTCCCATCACCATTCCTGAGCTTGTTCTGTCTCCCTTCCTCCCGTAAAACCATTTGTCTCACTGATCCCATCCCATCTGCGTGGCTTTCTGAGCCCTCCCTTGCCTTGCTTCCCCCGGCCCTCACCATCATTAATACTAGTTTGTCCTCTGGTCTTTTCGCTTCTCCCTGAAAGCAGGCTATAGTCCGTCCTCTCCTTAAGAAGCCTACTCTTGATTTTTCTGACCCTTCCCACCAAAGACCTGTGTCAAACCTCCCCTTCCTTTCCAAGATCCTGGAAAAGTTTGCCTTCTCTCAGCTCTCCTCTCATTTCGATTTGATTCACTACCTACATCCCCGTCAATCCGGATTTCGACCAGGTCACAAAACAGAGACCATCATTCTGTCCTCTTAATGGAGTTGCATGCATGTTGTGTACGATCGTGGTTATTTTTCCCTGGCTGTCTCTCTTGAACTTTCCTCTGCTTTTGATCTGGTAGACTATTGCACTCTTCTGGCTTGTCTCTGGGATGCGGGGGTCCATAGCACTGTTCAATGGTTTCACTCTTTTCTTTTCTCCTACTCCTTTAAGGCTGTCTCAGATTATTCCTCTTCTGCTCCCATCCCTCTTTCCTGTGATGTTCTCCAGGGTTGAGTGTTGGCTCCCCTTCTCTTCAATATTTTCCTGGCTCCCCTTGCTTTGTTTATACAACATGGTTATATGCTTATTACTAGGCAGATGACATTCTGTTCCACACTTGCCCTACCGCCCCTGATCTTACTCTGCTCAACAATTGCCTCTCCCATTCACTCAATTGTTCTCCTCCAACTTCCTTCATCTAACTCTGGTAAAATCGCTATTTGGTTTTCCTTTGGATCTTTCACTCCCTTCCTTGGCCCCTCTGCTGCTGGATTCCCTCATCCCTCTGGTTCCCTCCTTACGGTATCTGTGTGTTATGCTCATTAAAGGATAAGGCAGAATCAAGTGTATCTCCCTTCTTGTTCATCATTCATTTGGCACTCTCAGACAAATTCATGCCCTTCGTCCCTTTTTGTCCACTTTTGCTACAACCAGAATTTCACTTGCCCTTGTCATGGCTCGTATTACTGTAACTTCGCTCTGGTTGGTCTTCCTCACTTTCAGATTCACTGCTTACAATTGTTGCTAAACACTGCTGCTCGAATCATTTTCAATGCCACCTGCTCTGATCATATTACTCCACTACTTATCCACCTCCACTGGCTTCCTGTTTGATTCTGTGCTTAATATAAGATCCTCACTCTGGTACATAAGGCTCTTCACACGGGTAACCCAGTTTATCTTGCTGACCTTCTGCACCTCCATGCTCCCCCCTCCCCACCATTTACTTTGCTTCATTCATGCAAACTGTCTTCACCTCCCCTTTGTTGCTCATGTCCATTTGGAATCAACCCATCATTCTTCCTTTTTTTCCCCCGTGGCCCCGTTCTTTGGAACTCACTCCCCTCAGTCCTCCGCCTAGAGCCCTCCAACCATAGATTCAAATCTTTACTAAAAACCCACCTCTTGCAGCTGGCCTTTGACCTCCACCTACTCCTAAGTCTTGGTCTTCCCCATTGCCCCTTCCCTCCATGTGTGCTTTCCGCTGCAAGACTGCTCTTGTTCTTTCCTGTCAATTAATGAATTTTCTTTTCCTTCTCGTCGTCTGTCCTGGCGGTCGCCATTTTACATTGTAAACCACCTTGATGTTTGTGAAAGGCGGTATAGCAAATTGTGAATAAAGAAAGATGATAGAAATGTTTAAATACCTCCATGACATTAATGCACAAGAGGCAAGCCTCTTACAGTTGAACGTAAGCTCTGCTACGAAGGGACATGGGATGAGGGTGAAAGGGGATAGACTCAGGAGTAATATACGGAAATATTTCTTTATGGAAAGAGTGGTAGAGTCATGGAATAGTCTCCCAGTGGAGGTAGTAGAGATGAGGACAGTATCTGAATTCAAGAAAACAGGGAACAAACAAAAAGGATCTCTAGAGGATTATTTTTAACATCTTTGTTAGCGATATTGCAGAAGGGCTGTCAGGTAAGGATTGTTTGTTTGTGGATGATACCAAAATCTACAATAGAAAAAAAAGACACCCAAGTAGGAGTAAATATGAGGAGGGATCTAGTTAAGCTTGAAGAATGATCAAGAATTTGGCAGCTGAAATTTAATGCTAAAAAAAAAAAACAGGGTCATGCACTTGGCCTGCAAAAATCCAAAGGAGCTGTACAGTGTAGGGGGTGAGGTACTTCTGTCCACAAAAAAAAAAGAGCAAAACCTGGGCATAATTGTGTCTGACAATATTAAAGTAGCTAAACAGGTAGAAAAGGTGACTGCAAAAGCCAGAAGAATGCTTGGGTGTATAGGGAGAGGAATGGCAAGCAGAAAAGAGGAGGTCATAATGCCTCTGTATAAGTCTCTGGTGCGACCTCATTAGGAGTAGTGTGTGTAATTCTGGAGACTGCACCTTCAAAAAGATATAAGCAGGTTGAAGTTGGTGCAGAGAGTGGCTACTAAATGGTTAGTGATCTTCGTTATGTAGCATATGAGGACAGACAAAAATCTTAATATGTTATTTTAGAGGAAAGACAGGATAAGGGCGATATGATATTGACATTTGTCATAGGGTAGATCAGAATCTGCCTATGGAAATAGGAGAAACAGAGCTGAGCAGGTCTAAAAGTGACAGCTCAGAGCACATGGATCAGGGTTGCTATGAGCAACCAGTAAAAACAAAAGCACCAGGTGTAGGAGCACGCCCTAGTAGGGGATTACATCATAGCATATTAGCTGATGAGAGGCAGCTGAGGGCAGAGCAGGCTCACCGGAACACTAGGAGTGATGCAGATAAAACTCACTCAGAGTTTGTCAGTAGGAGAGCTAACCAGGATCCTAGGAGGGCTAACCAGGATTCCAGGAAGAGAGCTAACCAGGAGCTTAGAGGAGCTAAGCAGGAGTACGGCAGAGCTGTTTGGGAAACAAAAGGAAAAACTTCACACGGAGGTTCAAGCAGTGTTCCACAGGAGATAGCTGAGAGAATACCAGAGGCTGGTTACAGGGTGCTGGGCAGCACTGAACAAGAACCAGGTGGTTGGTGCCACGGAGGTATTCATGCAGGCAGACGGAAGGAACCTGTGAGAGGAAGTCTCCCTGAGAACAGGTACCAGGAGGGCAGTAACTATTATCAAAGGGATACTTACCTGCCCAAAGAGAAGCAGACTGTAAAAGGGAGTAGAAGGCTTGCCTGGGGAAAAAGCCACGATAAGTTTCCTTGCTCAGAAAGCTCCGAGGGAACCAAGCCAAAGAATAGGCTAATTCCTTGTAATAGAGGGAACTTTGAAAGGGAGAGTTTCCCATACACACAGCTAGGAGTGTGTGGTCCTCTGGAGGAAAACTCCACTATATACGGTAACCTTACAATTCACCCTGATAGAGAGGGGGAAAGAAGCCTTTGGAAAGGAGAGGAAGGTTTTTGCAACAATGATGTGAGTTACAATCATTCTGAAGATAGCTACGGGGAAAACTATGAGGACATGGAATGTGACTTTTGTGGGGAAAGTCCTGAGGAGTTCCAAATGGAGTGTGCACTAATGTTCTCAGATAACATTTCCTCTCTATGCTGATTTGTTTAAAACAGAAATCCGTTGAGGGAAACGGATTGTGAAGAACTCACTTGTGTAAAGTACAAGGACTGTTTTACCTTTTTGGATTGGCTGAAGATAAGCACCTTTTTGTTAACAGTAGTTCATTTTCATTTGTACCAGAAAAATATGGTTTATTTCAGGGGTCTCAAACACGCGGCCCGCGAGAGCATTTTGTGCGGCCCGCGAGTATCCTTTCTGCAATTTTTGCTACTTTTACTCACTGTTTTCCGGCTTAGCGCGATTCCCGGGGCTGCATACAAAGTTGGGTTGCATGACCGCGTCACGCGCCTGCCCTCCACCAATCAGGGACAGGCAGAAGGAGGAGAAAAAGGAGGAGGGGGGGGGGCCCGGCCCAGAAGCAGTCTGAGCAGCCACGAGGTATCAGCGGTTTATGAAGCATCGCCTGCTTGGAGGAAGGATCGCCTGCTTGCACAGCTCTCGGCAGGTAAGGAAGCAGTCTGCCCAGAATTAAGCCAGCCCTGCCTCCCTCAGTCCCTCTCCTCTTCGGCTTAGAACCGCGAAGGGAGGAAATTTCAGCCGGCTTAACAGAGTCCCGAGGGAGGAACTCTCCCTTCGCGGTTCTAAGCCGAAGAGGAGAGGGACTGAGGCAGGGAGGGAGGGAGGGATGGCTCTGCGGGGGGGGCCTGTGATTCTTGCTGAGGGAGGCCTGTGATTCTTGCTGAGGGAGGGAGGGAGGATGGATGGATGGATGGGGGGGGCTGTGATTCTTGCTGAGGGAGGGAGGGAGGATGGATGGATGGATGGGGGGGGGATGTGATTATTGATGAGGGAGTGAGGGAGGATGGATGGATGGATGGGGGGGCTGTGATTTTTGCTCAGTGATGGAGGGAGGAAGGATGGATGGATGGGGGGGGCTGTGATTTTTGCTGCTGCTGCTGATGATGATGGATGGGGGGGGGTCAGAACTGGTAATGTGCTGTGGGCTGGGGGTCAGAACCATCACCATTTCTGAACCCCCCAGCCCCACAGCACATTACCAGTTCTAAACCCCCCAGCACATTACCAGTGTGCTGTGGGCTGGGGGGTCAGAACTGGTAATGTGCTGTGGACTGGGGGTCAGAACCATCACCATTTCTGAACCCCCCCAGCCCATTACCAGTTCTAAACCCCCCAGCACATTACCATTGTGCTGTGGGCTGGGGGGTAGGTCATGTATTGTTCTCTGAAATGTATTGATTTAATATTTGCAGTGTTGCCTTTTGATAGGTAGGGTCTGGTGCTTTGTGAGTCCTGGTAGTGCTGTTATGATACGGGGGGTTTGCTATGGGTTCTAAATGGGCAGTGTTAGTAGTAGTTCCTAATGTGCCTGGCGGTTGGCACTGGATTATAGTAATTTTCTAGTCTTTCTTTATCCATGCACTCATTATGCAACATTATGCAAATATTTATGCAAATGAGGCCCCTTATGCAAATGAGCCCCCCGTGTCTTATGCGGCCCCCGGGTTACTTTACAAGTCCTCATTCGGCCCTCAAAGCAATTTGAGTTTGAGACCCCTGGTTTATTTCTTTTGATTCTTATGTGCAAAAGTTCACCCGGAAGGGAAATAAAATACCTCTTTGAAAAAGCCTGGCTACTCGTTCACAACTACCTTTTTGATTAGCTAGTGGGACTACAGATCCCAGGGGGCATTGTAAAGTCCCAGCTACATTAAGAAGAGGCCCCACTGAAGATCCCTAGGCTTCCGCCTATAAGAGTGAGTAGGTGGGTGACACATTTAAATAACTCTGTGGCATAAATGCACAGGAGGGTCTCTTTCAATTGAAGGCAAGCTCTGCTACGAGGGGACATAGGATGAGAATGAAAGGGGATAGACTCAGGAGTAATATGCGGAAATATTTTGTTACAGAAAGAGTGGTAGGTAGTGGAATAGTCACCCAGTGGAGGTGGTGGACACGAGGACAGTATCTGAATTAAAAAATACACGGGACAAAAAAAAAAAAAAAAGAGGATCTCTAAAGGTAAAAAGGGGACTAATCCCACTAGAGGACAGCAACCTCGGACCGGAAGGACTGGGGTTTCTAATCCCACAGGTGCTCCTTGTGGTCTTGGGCAAGCCACTTAACCCTCCATAGCCCATGTTCCCTGTAAAATAGTTATCTCCAAGTTATAATGCCCTGTTCAATGTAAGTTCAGTTTGTTCAATGTAAACCGCACTGATGCAGAATAGCGCGGGTATAAGAGAATGTAAATAAATAAATAAAATAAATAAATATTGTAGTTGATATGGAAGGGCAGACTAGATAGGCCATGAGGTCTTTTTCTGCTGTCATGTTTCTATGTTTCTTGTCCAAGCTAAAGAGCCCTAACCTTCCAAACTTTTCATAGGAGTATCCTCCCTCTCCTTTATCATCATTTTGGTTATCCTCTGTACCTCCTTCAATTCCGCTATATCTTTTTTTTTTTTTTAGATACAGTGAACAGAATTGCACTCGATGCTCAAGGTGTAGTTGGCACCATGGAGCGACAGAGGCATTATAATATTCTTGGTTTTATTCTTCTTCTTTTCCCTATGATTCCTAGCATTCTATATGCTTTCTTGGTTGCCACTGCACACTTAGCAAAGGACGTCAATTCATTATCCATGAAGTTGCTTAGATCCTTTCCTGGCAACCTTGCATCCTATAGCTATAGTTTGGGTTTTTCTTCCCCAAGTGCACAACTTTGCATTTGTCCACATTAAAATTTCATCTGCCATTTGGATGCAATTTCTCAAGGTCCTCTTGCAATTTTTCATAATCCTCTTATGGATTTAAAAATTTTGAATAATCGGATCATCTGCAAATTTGATCACGTCACTTGTTCCCATTTCCAGGTCATTTATAAATATGTTAAAAAGTGGTAGATTCAGCACAGATCCCTGGGGTACTTCACTATTTGCCTTTCTCCACTGAGAAAGCTGACCATTTCGCCCTACTCTGTTTTCTCTCTTAATCAGTTCCCCAGTCCACATAGGACACAGCATAGCTACTCACCTGTAAGAGGTGTTCTCCAGGGACAGCAGGAATCAGTCCTCACTTATGGGTGATATCGGCACCGATGGAGCCCGCACGGAGCTATTCGCCAGCTTTCAAAGAAAGCCTTTGGGATTGCTGCCACGCCAAAGGCTCTTGCTCAGTCAGGTCCCTAAACTCGAACCCTACCAAACAGATGGCAAGGGAAGGATAAAAATCCAGCAACTCATCAGGGGAGATGGGAGGGTAGTGAGGACTGATTCCTGCTGCCCCTGGAGAACATCTGTTACAGGTGAGTAACTACGCTTTCTCCAGGAACAAGCAGGAAATCAGTCCTCACTTATGAGACTCCACAGATACAGGCTACTGAACCTGTAACCAAAAACGCCTCCGTGAGGTTGTAAGCAGAAGCCGATGCCTGAAGAAGCCCAAGTCCTCGGGTCCCCAGGGCGAAACCCTCGGTAGCTGTCGAGAAGGGTCGGAGGGCAGGAGTTGCTTATACCCCGAACAGATTACGGAGTACAGTCTGGCTGAAAGCGCTGTACCGGCGGGACTCCCTCTCCAAGTAGTAGTGGACAGCAAAGATATTTGCTGGTCCAGGTCGCAGCCCGGCAGATGTCCGTCAGAGGCACTGAATGCAACAAATTACTGAAGTCGCCTTGGCTCGGACATCGTGTACGGTGACCCGGCAATCCAATGGGGCGCCTGCCTTCGCCTGAGCGAAGGCGATGCAGTCCACCACCCAGATGGAGAGCGTGCATTTTGTGACTGCCTGCCCTAGGCGATTAGGATCGTAGGTCACGAAGAGTCAGCCAGATTTGCGATGAGGCTGGGTGCACTGCAGATAGAAGGCAAGAGCCCTCTTGCAGTTGAGTGTATGCAAAACTGCCGACGCCTAATCAGCATGGGGTCTCGGGAAGAAGGTCGGCAAGACTATCTCCTGACTGAGATGAAAATCAGAGATAACCTTCGGCAGGAACTTAGGGTGGGTACGGAGGACCATCCTGTTTCTATAGAACCTGGTGTAAGGGGCTTCAGCCATGAGAGCCTGGAGCTCGCTGACTCGGCAGGCCGAGGTCAAAACTACCAGGAAGACCACCTTCCAGGAAAGGTGCCAAAGCGAGCACGTCGCAATCGGCTCGAAGGGCGAATAGATAAGCTGCATGACCACTACGTTCAGGTCCCACTCCGCTGGGGGAGACCGGATGGGAGGTTTGGACAGCAAGAGACCCCGCATAAAGCGGGAGACCAATGGCTGCTCTGAGAGGGGCTTGCCCTCTATGGGGAGGCGAGTCACCGAGATGGCGCTCAGGTGTACCCTGACAGTTTGCCTTCAGCCCCTCCTTCAAGAGATGGAGAAGGTACTGGAGGACCCACCGAGTGGGACAAGAGAAAGGGTCGATCTGGAGCTCGGAGCACCAGACCGAGAAGGGTCGCTACTTGAAGGCGTAAGCTCGTCTCATCGAGTCCTTCCTCAAAGCAAGGAGGACCTCCTCTGGGAGTTCTGGCGCGGCTAGGGAGACCCATTCAGCCGCCAGGCTGCAAGGGATAACGCGACCAGGTTCGGGTGTAACATCTGCCCCTCCTCCTGTGTTAGCAGGCCTGGGGCACAGCCCAGGGGAACTGGAGGCTCGTATGCGAGCCTGAGCAGAAGTGGGAACCATGGTTGCCAAGGCAACGAGGGAGTGACGAGTATCAACGCTCAGTCCCGCTGAGCTTTGTGGAGGGTCCTTGCAACGAGAGGAGTGGGAGGGAATGCATAGAGAAGCCCGGAGGTCCAACTCAAGAGGAACGCATACAGAGCCTCCCTGCTTGGGTGCGGGACCGGGCCGCAGAAGCGGGGGAGATGTGTGTTCGTTGGGCTGGCGAACAGGTCCACAGTCGGGGTCCCCCACCGGTGGAACAGTAAGCCGGTCACCTCCAGGTCCAGCCACCATTCGTGAGGGCAGAGGATCCTGCTGAGTTTGTCTGCAAGGATGTTCTCATGGCTGTGAGGTAGACCGCTTGTAGGGTCATCCCCCGATGGAAGGCGAAGGAGCAGAGAAGGACCGCTTCCCGGCAGAGGAGGCATGACCCTGTGCCCCCTCCTTGTTGATGTAGAACATCGCCACCCAATTATTGGTCTGCACGAGCACCGACTTTCCTTTGAGATGGTCCTCTAAGGCCCTCAGGGCCCACTGGACAGCCCGAAGCTCAAGCAAGTTTATTTGCTGTTGAGACTCTTTGGGTGACCATTGCCCCTGCGTGCACAGTGCACCAGAGTGGGCTCCCTACCCTATCAGGGAGGCATCCGTTGTCAGCACTAGTTCGTGCTGCGGGCTCTGGAAAGGCAACCCCTGGAGAAGGTTGCAGGGGTCCTACCACCAGTCTAAGGACCTGCGAAGGTTGTGGGAGACCCGAATGGGGTCTCTGAGGTGATCGGAGGCCGGGCTCTACTGAGTGCTGAGGCATCACTGGGCCGTCCGCATGTGCATGCGGGCATGTGGAACCATATGAACAGCAGAGGCCATGTGCCCCAGGAAGCACAGCATAGTCTGCGCCGTGACCCAAGTGTTGCTCTGGACCTGGGCCGCCTGGGCTCAGAGGCAAGCCACGCAGTCTGCCGGCAGAAAGGCGATCGCCTGCTGAGTGTCGAGGCGTGCGCCGATAAACTCCAAGGCTTGTACCGTTCGAGGTGGAACTTGGGGTAGTTGACCAAGAACCCCAGACACTCGAGTAGGAAGATCATGCTTGACGCCACCAGGTGGGCTTCCCCAGCTGAGGGCCTCGTGACGAGCTAGTTGTCGAGGTAAGGGAAGACCGGTACGTCTGAGGGTGGCGGTGACCGTGGAGATGCACTTTGTGAAGACCCGCGGGGCAGATGAGAGTCTGAAGGGGAGCACCCTGTATTGGTAATGCTCTCCTTGCACCCTGAAGTGTAGGAACTGCCTGTGCTGGGGGTGAATCAGAATGTGGGCGTAAGCGTCCCTGAGATCCAAGGAGCATAGTCAGTCGCCCTGCTGGAGGAAGGGTAGCAGGACGCCAAGAGATAGCATTCTGAATTCTCCCGCACCAGAAACTTGTTTAGTTTTCGGAGGTAGAGGATGGGCCGTAAGACTCCCATCTTCTTTGGAATGAGGAAGTACAGGGAATAGAAGCCCCGACCTTGGAGGTGCTTCGGTACCCTCTCAACCACTCGCTGGGCAAGTAGGTTGTCTAACTCCCGCTGCAGGAAGGTCTGGGGCGCGAGTAGTCAAGAAGGCTCCACTAGGAAGAAGGGAGGGGGAAGACTATCCAGACGGAAGTGGTAGCCCACTGAGGGGCAAAGGAGGACAGGCGTCCCCCTACCGGCTGCAGTGCTGACGGGGGGCAAAAGGCTTTGCTGCTGCCGACAAAACCCCTGGGCGGGCTGAGCGGCACTGGGGTTTGGGCCTTGTGCTCTTTCGGTTTGCGGTGACCATGGGGCCCAGATTTTCCCTGCGTTGCGGTGGTCGGTGTGGGAGTGGGTGGGTATGGCGGGTAGCCTCGGTAGGGTAAACCCTTCCATGGGACGAACGGCTGCTGTTTCTTCCGAGGGAGGTAAGAGGTCTTGCACAAGAGGCAGGTAGGGGTGATGAACTCCGTCTTTATCTCAGCGGCCTTATCCTCCATCGGTTTACCGAAGAGTTGCTCACCCAGGCAGGGTACGTCTAGGAGCTTTTCCTGGATCCAATGCTCCAAGTCCGAGGACTAGAGCCATGCCTGGCGTCGGGCTGCGATGCCAGCAGCCGCCACTCGAGCTGAGGACTCAAATCTGTCACAGACTGCGTGGGAGAGGTATTTTGAGCACTCCGCGACTGACTTCAGAAGGGTCCAGAACCTACTGAGAGGTTCGCCCGCGAGGCCCGCGGAGAAACCCCTGAGTTCCTTGGCTAGGTCTCGCAAAAACATGCCCATGTACAATTAGTATGTCTGAATACGGCATGAGATCATGGACCCTTGATAGGCCTTGTGGCCTAGGGCATTGAGGGCTCTCGACTCTCTGCCTGGCGGAATCAAAGAGTGGTACATCGGGCTCTTTTGTTTTCTCATAGCCGACTCCACCACCATGGAGGTGTGGGGAAGTTGGGCTTTCCTGAACCCGGGGCCATGCTGGACCCTGTACATCACGTCGAGGCACTTGCTCACGATGGGGACTGAAGCAGGGGTCTCCCACATGCGGAGTAGCAGCCTGGACAAAATGGAGGGAACTGGAACAGTAAGAGATTCCAGAGGCGGGGACTCGTACTACAAGATATCGAGCTCTTCAGCTCAAGGTTCCTCCTCGGCCTGGGTAGACAGGTTGAGAGCCCATGCCATATCCCGTACACACACTACGAAGGTGGTGTCTTCGGGTGGCGAATGCCTCTGAAAGGAGGGCGGGGACAGGTCAGACGGGAAGTCCCGATGGGCATGGGTCTCTGGGGAGATATCCCCGTCTGACTCCACGTTCAAGAAATCGGAAGAGGAACCAGATTCGGGCTGGTTGCCTCGTCCAGAAGCAGAGGCCCGCTTTTTAACATCTTTGTTAGTGATATAGCGGAAGGGCTATCGGGTAAGGTTTGCCTCTTTGCGGATGATACCAAAATCTGCAATAGAGTAGACACCCAGGAAGGTGTAGATAACATGAGGAGGGATCCAGCTAAGCTTGAAGAATGGTCTAGAATTTGGCAGCTGGGATTTAATGTTAAAAAATACAAAATAACATGGTTGAAGGACGGGGAGGATGCCCTCCTTGCCCGTTGCCTTCCCTCTGGCTTTTCCGCAGTTTCTGTCCCTCGTATTGGCCGATCAGGTTGTGGCGTGGTGGCTATTCTTCGCCCCACCCTCCCCTTCACTCAGATTTTCTCACCTTCCCTCCATTATCCTGAAGCTCTTCTACTCCATCTTCACACCTCCCCCCCAACACACATTCTCCTTATCTATTCTCCCCCCGCTCTTCGTTCCAATCTTTGGGACTCTCTTCTTCTAACCATCTCCGACCTCTCCTTAATTTTCCCCCATCTCCTCATTGCTGGTGATTTCACCCTTCACCTTAATCCCCCTTTCTCTTCCAAGGATCACACCTTAGCCTCCCTTCTACAAGACCTGTCCCTCTTACAACACGTTCCCTTTCCCACTCACAACACGTTCCCTTTCCCACTCATTCTCTCGACCTCATCCTCTTCCACGCTTACACTTCATAGTTTGTTCTCCCTCCACCTTCCTTGGACAGATCACTTCTGCCTCTCTGTCTCTTGCTCCCACTCGAAGGCATCCCCTTCACCCTCCCCCCCTTCAACACCTCCCCCTCTACGTCTTTCGCGTACTATCACCCCATTTACTATCCAGCAATTTCCCTCTACAACTGAACTCTTGCCCACTGACTTCTCCTCCCTCTCCCCCGACTCTCAGACTTCCCTTTGGTCCTCCACCCTTTCTGCCGCACTCGATCATCTTGCCCCCCTGCGTCCTCGCCAAACAAACCATCGTTCTACACAGCCCTGTTATCATTGTGGTCTTCATCTGCTTCGTTCCCATCTCCGCAGAGTTGAACGACTATGGCGGAAGGCCCCCTCCCCAGCCACTCTAATCATCTTTCAAAGCTCACCATTCATATTATCGTTCCCAAGTTCATCTTGCCAAGCACACGTACATTTCTGATGCCATCTCTAACGCTCCCAATCAAACCCGCCACCTTTACTCCACACTCAAGTCTCTTATCTCTCTTCGCCCTGACACCTCCACTGTATCTGCTCAGCCGTTCCCTCCTCCCTCACTTCTGGCATCGTTTTTCAGTGACAAGATTTCCTCCCTGAGAACATCTTTGCCTTCCTAACCCGCTCCCATTTTTTCTCCCCCCCCCCTAACGCATCCCCCCCTCCTTTGTCCCAACTCTCACACACATGGTCCTCTTTCTCTCTAACCACTACGATCAAACTCCACCAACTTATCTTTTCCTCTAACAAGACATTCTGTCCTCTTGATCCCATTCTCTCCTCCTGGCTACTCACCCCCTCCCTAGCATTCCTTCCCTATATCCTCTCCATGCTCAAGTCCAGCCTCTCCACAGGGACCTTTCCCCGTTCCTGGAAGCATGCCCTGATTCGCCCCATCCTTAAGAAACCCTCTCTTGATCCTCTGGTTCCTGCCCACTACCGCCCAGTTTCTAATCTTCCCTTTCTTTCCAAACTCCTTGAAAAAATCGTCTTCGCACAGCTCTCTCACCACCTTGATTCCACTAACTTTCTCCACCCCCGTCAATCCGGATTCCGTCAGGGCCACAGCGTCGAAACTGTTCTCCTCACCTTCACTAACGCACTGCATGAAGCACATGACCGTGGTGACATCTCGGTGGCGGTAGCCCTTGATCTCTCCGCTGCCTTCGACCTAGTTGACCACTCTCTCCTTCTTCTTTGCCTGCGAGAAGCAGGCCTATGTAGCACAGTTTATCGTTGGTTTCATTCCTTTCTCTTCTTCTCGGTCCTGTGCAGTTCTCTCTTCCTCTCCCTCTATTCCCTCCTGTGACCCATTTCCTCTTCCCTGTGGGGTTCCCCAAGGCTCTGTCCTGGCCCCTCTCCTCTTTAATCTTTTCCTAGCTCCCCTCGCTCTACTGATACAACAATCTGGGATTTCCACTTTCTACTACGCAGACGATATAGTTCTTCTTTATCACATCTCCCCCTCCTGCCCAGACCTTTCTACACTTAATTCCTGCCTTTCTACCATTGCTGACTGGCTGACCCGGAATTGCCTTCACCTCAACCTAACTAAAACCACTGCAATCTGGTTTCCCCATGGTAGCCCCCCCCCCCCCCATTGGCCCCATCTTTCTTTTGTACTCCCATACCTCTGGTTTCTACCCTCCGTTATCTAGGTGTACTCTTTGACTCCGATCTTACCTTTCAAGCTCACGTCTCTCACGTTACCAAGACCTCCTCCTATTTCCTTCGCCAAATCCGTGCGATCCGCCCCTTTCTCTCCCCATCTGCCCTTATTATAAGAACATAAGATATGCCATACTGGGTCAGACCAAGGTCCATCAAGCCCAGTATTATGTTTCCAACAGTGGCCAATCTAGGTCATACGTACCTAGCAGTTTCCCCAAGGGACACAGGTTCCACAATGCTTGTATTGGTTCAAGCATTGATATCCTGGGTCCCTTCTTAATAATGGTTTATGGACCTTTCCTCCAGGAACTTGTCCAAACCTTTTTTAAACCCAGCTACACTAACAGCCTTTACTACATCCTCCGGTAACAAATTCCAGAGTTTGATTACACGTTGCGTGAAAAAATATTTTCTTTTATTAGTCTTAAATAGTTTACCCTGTAGCTTCATTGCATGTCCCCTAGTCTTTCTATATTCTGATAAGGTAAACAATCGATCTACGTTTACCCATTCCACTCCGTTCATTAATTTATAGACTTCTATCATATCTCCCCTCAGCCGTTTCTTTTCCAGGTTAAAGAGCCCCAACCTTTTTAGCCTTTCTTCATAGGAGTATCCTTCCATCCCCTTTACCATTTTGGTGGCTCTTCTCTGAACCTTTTCTAAAATCGCTATATCCTTTTTAAGATACGGCGACCAGAATTGCACACAATATTCAAGGTGCGGTCTCACCATGGAACGATATAGAGGCATTATAATATCTTTTGTTTTATTTTCCATTCCTTTCCTTATCATACCTAGCATTCTATTTGCTCTCTTGGCCACCGCTGCACACTGGGCCCGAGGGTTTTAACATGGTATCCACAATGACACCTAAATCTTTTTCCTGGGTGGTGGTTCCTAATGTGGAACCTTGCATCGTGTAACCATAGTTTGGGTTGTTCTTCCCTAGGTGCATAACCTTGCACTTGTCCACATTAAATTTCATCTGCCATTTTGATGCCCAGTCTTCAAATTTATCAAGATCCTCTTGCAATTTTCCACAATCCTCTTGGGTTTTTAACAACTTTAAATAGTTTTGTGTCATCTGCAAATTTGATAACCTCACTCGTTATTCCACTTTCCAGGTCATTTATGAATATGTCAAAAAGCAGCGGACCCAGCACAGATCCCTGGGGTACACCACTATTCACCTTTCTCCATTGGGAAAATTGGCCATTTAGCCCTACCTTCTACTTTCTATCTTTTAACCAGTTCCTGATCCACAATAGTACACTGCCTCCTATCCCATGACTCTTTAGTTTTGCCAAAAGTCTCTGATGAGGGACCTTGTCAAAGGCTTTCTGAAAGTCCAGATACACAATATCAACCGACTCACCTTTGTCCACCTGATTATTCACTCCTTCAAAAAAACATAACAGATTAGTAAGACAAGATAACCTGTTAATTAAATTAAGATCTTCCTTGTCTAAAGCCATGTTGGCTGTCTCCCATTAGGTCATGACTATCTACATGCTGAGTAATTTTATTCTTTATGATGGTTTCTACCATTTTTCCCGGTACTGATGTCAGGCTCACCGGTCTGCAGTTTCCCAGATCACCCCTGGAACCCTTTTTAAAAATTGGTGTTACATTGGCGATCCTCCAATCTTCAGGTATTAGAGATGATTTTAATGATAGTTCACAGATTACTAATAGCAGGTCTGCAATCTCGTATTTCAGTTCTTTCAACACCCTTGGATGTATACCATCCGGCCCAGGTGATTTGCTACTCTTCAGTTTATCTAATAGTTGTAATACATCTTCCCGATGTATCGATATTTCCTTCAATTCTTCCGCACCTTTAAATACCACTTCAATCATGGGTAACATCCCTACATCTTCCTCAGTAAAGACTGAAGCAAAGAATTCATTCAATCTCTCCGCTATCGCCTTGCCGCCTCTTAGTGCTCCTTTAACCCCTTTATCATCTAATGGACAACTGACTCTCTCACAGGTTTTTTGCTACGAATGTACTTGAAAAGGTCTTTACGTCGCGTTTTTGCTTCCGCAGCAAGCTTCTTCTCAAATTCTCCCTTTGCCTGCCTTATCAATGCCTTGCATTTGACTTGCCAGTGCTTGTGCTGTTTCCAGATTTCGTCGTTTGGCTCTTTTTTCCATTTCCTGAAAGATGCTTTTTTGGCAACAACAGCCTCTCTGACCTCACCTTTAAACCATGCTGGCAGTTTTTTGGACTTCCTTCCACTTTTCTTAAAGCGTGGAATGCAGCTGGTCTGGGCTTCCAAGATAGTATTTTTCAACAACAGCCAAGCCTGATGTACGTCTTTAACCTTTGCAACTGCTCCTTTTAATTTTTTCTTAACTGTTTTCCTCATTTTATCATAGTTTTCCTTTCGAAAGTTAAAAGGTAGTACTGTGGATTTCCTTACTATCCCTCCTCCACTAATTAAATCAAAGGCGATCATGCTATGATCACTATTGCCAAGTGGCCCCAACAACCTTATCTCTTGCACTAGATCTGGTGTTCCACTAAGGACTAGGTCTAATATGGCTTCCCCTCTGGTCGGTTCATGAACCAGCTGCTCCAAGAAGCAGTCATTTATTTCATCTAGGAACTTTATCTCCCTAGCATGTCCTGACGTGACACTGACCCAGTCGATACCGGGGTAGTTGAAATCACCCATTATTATTACTGCACTGTAACTTTTGTTAGCTTCCTTGATTTCTTTGAGCATTTCATCATCCATTTGGTTATTCTGGCCAGGCGCTCGATAGTACACCCCCACTGCCATTGCCTTCCCCCTTTTACATGGAATTTCAATCCATATAGATTCTACAGCAGATTTTGTTTCCTGCAAAACTTTAATCCTTTCTGACTCAATGCCCTCTCTAACAGAGAGCAACCCCTCCACCAATTTGATCAGCTCTATCATTACGATATAGTTTGTACCCAGGTATCATAGTGTCCCACTCGTTGTCCTCCTTCCACCATGTCTCTGATATTCCAATCATATCTAACCTTTCATTTAGTGCTATATATTCTAACTCTCCCATCTTATTTTTTAGACTTCTAGCATTTGCATACAAGCATTTTAGAGAATGTATTTTACTCATATTAATTTGGCTATTGTTAGACATGGGTAATTTGGGATCTTTAAGCTCAGTCTGCTCCATACTCTATACTCCTCTTTTCTCCTCTGTTCTATCTCAGATTGTAAATTCCTTTCCTTTTCCCTGGTCTTGCGCCTCTCCTTGTTAATTAATGCATTGTAAACCGCTCTGATTACTACAGAAGGGCATTCTATCAAATGAAATAAACAAACAAACATAAGGTCATGCATTTGGGCTGCAGCAATCCAAGGGGGCAATATAGTATAGGGGTGAAGTACTTTTGTCCTCTAAGAGCGGAACCTTGGTGTGGTTGTGTCTGATGATCTTAAAGTAGCTAAACAGGTAGAAAAGGTGATGGCAAAAACTAGAAGGATGCTTGGGTGCAAAGGGAGAGGAATGGCTAGCAGAAAAAAGTAAGTGATAATGTCCCTGTATAAGTCTTTGGTGCAAACTCATCTGGAGTATTGTGTACAATTCTGGAGACTGAACCTTCAAAAGGATATAAACAGGATGGAGTCAGTACAGAGGTTGGCTACTAAAATGGTTAGTGGTCTTTGTTATAAAGCATATGAGGACAGACTTAAGGATCTTAATAAGTACACCTTAAAGTAAAGGCGGGATAGAGGTGATATGATTGAGATGTTTAAATACCTCCATGGCATAAATGTACAGGGGGAGAGCCTCTTTCGATTGAAAGCAAGTTCTGCTATGAGGGGACACAGGATGAGGGTGAAAGGGGATAGATTCAGGAGTGATATGCAAAAATATTTCTTTACGGAAAGAGTGGTGGATCCGTGGAACAGTCTCCCAGTGGAGATAGTAGAGATGAGGACGGTATCTGAATTCAAAAAAGCATGGGACAAACACAGAGAATCTGTAAAGGAAAAAAGGGGACTGTTGTAGTTGTTGATATGGAAGGATAGACTAGATAGGCCATGTGGTCTTTTTCTGTCGTCATTTTTCTATATGTATTCTTTAGATCCAGGGAGTATAGTCAATCTCCATTTTGAAGATAAGGGAGTAGGGTGGCCAGAGAAATAATTCTGAATTTTTCTGACCACATATGTGTTCAGATCTCTTAGGTCCAGGATGGGATGATATTCCCCTGTTTTCTTGGGGATCAGGAAATATCTGGAATAAAACCTCTGCCCTTTTTGCTCTGGTGGCATGAGCTCGATCGATGATCGCAAGATCTCTCTGAAGTAGTTCCTGATCCTGAAGGTTAATGGAATGATACCTCGGTGGGCAATTTGGAGGAATATCAAATAGATGTAATTTGTAATCACTTAGAATAATTTTGAAAAACCAAGATGTCAGAGTTTATAAGGGGCCACTTTTGGGCAAAAAGAGTGAGCCTCCCTCCGATAGAAGAGTCCTCTATTGCAGTTACAAGAAGAATGGCTATGTCCTTCAGGATCCAGTCAAAACCCTGTTCCAGGCTTTGGCTGAGGAGCAGGCTGGGGCTTCTGAGGCTTCTCGCACTTCACTTATTTGGTTTTATACCACACTATTCATGATCAGCACAGTTACAATAGAACAACTTATTACATGGAAACAGTTTACATTGAACATGTGAACAAGATACTGTATAATACAATTAACACTTGTGGTCAAGGAGCCTGTTTCGGTTGACAATAGTGGGACCCAGGAAAGTGCCTACGCCTACAAGAGTAAATAGATCTTTTTCTGGCTACCACCTTGAAAACTCCTGTGGTAGGAAGCTGGCTCAGATGTGTGCCTGGAGAGATTTTGAAGGGTGACTTGCTGCTTTCCAATGGAGCCAGCTTTCTCTTTCACTTGTTCTCCAAAGAGATTCTCTCCACAGCATGGTACATTTATCCTGTACTGATTGATCTAGATCAGTGCTTCTCAACCTTTTTTGTACCGCGACCCCTTTTACCATTGGTCAACTTGTGGTGACCCCCAATGATAAAATCAAACGCATCTCTCTTCCTTTACCGTTAACGCATTGTCACTGTAATCATTTGTTGAATTATATTATAGGCCTTTGCAATATATTTTTATTTATAAAATTTACTTATTTAAACCACAATAATTAATCACAAACAACAAGTAACAATATTTGATTTATTCAAAAATACTGACGAAGGGCAAAAATGTTAGTGTTGTCAAACCTAAAAAGTAGGCCTATGTTATCAGTGCGAAGGTTGTGCTTGCTTCCTTCTTGCCAGATGTGAAATTCTCGGCTCAGTCTTTGCGAGAGCACAACGAAGATCATCTTCTGCAGCAAGTCTATTTCGGTATTTACTCTTGATAAGCAACAAGTTTGAGAAGCCGGTTTTCCACAGATATGTTGTTGGAAACTGAAGAAGTAGATGCAACACAATCTCAGACAGTCCAGGACACAATTGAAAATACTTGATCCAGAATTTAATTACTGACATTGAAGAAAAATAATTTTTCGTTGCATCGCTGGTAATGAGTTCAATGAACTCTTCTTGTGCAATCTCAGGAACATCCTCATCTTTAACTGTGAATGGACTTCTGGCAAGTGCAAATGGTTGTGTGCAGGTAAATTTGGAAAATACGCTGAAACCTCTTCCAGAATTCCAAGTGCTGTTTGACAGAAATTAATTCCATTTCTTGTGTCAAGCTCAATCTCGTTTTCTTCAAAGAAAGCGGATAAGTTGAGCAACATGTACGTTCTATTTTCTGCTAACTTTTTCTGACAAAGCTGAAGTTTCATTTGAAACGCTTGGATCTTTTCGGAGAAATCTAGGCACGTTGCGTTTGGTACTTGCAGTGATAAATTTAATTAGTTCAATATTGCAAATATGTCAACCAAGTAAGCAATTTTCAGCAGCTGCCTTTTATCACTGAAAAGTGCTTCAAATTGTGGGTTTGCTTTTTGCTTAAAAAATGTTTTAAGTTCATTGTGAAGATCAAAGACGCACTTTAAAACCTTTCCTTTCGATAACCATCTCACCTCAGTGTGTAGTAAAAGAACATTGGATGCGTCCAAATCATTACAAAGTTTTGTAAACGGTCGACTGTTTAAAGCACTTGCTTTTACAAAATTAATGGCGCTTACTACAGTTATCATAACTTCTTGCAGCTCTTGTGGCAGCGTCTTTGTTGCTAAAACTTGTCTATGAATCATACAGTGAGTTCTGATGGCTTTCGGCGACTCATTGATCACCAAACGTTGAAATCTCGACCGACATCCTAGCATAGCTGGAGCTCCATCTGTGCAAACACCACAAACCTCGTCGATGGGGATATCGTGTTTTTGCAGGAATGAACAAAATATTTCAAACACTTGACGAGTAGTTGTCGTTTCAAGTGGCTTGCAAAAAAGGAACTCATCTTTAAACTCGCCATCATTAATATATCTCACGTAAACCAGTAACTGAGAATAGTTTGAAACATCTGTGGATTCATCAAACTGGATGCTAAATAGTCCAAGTGGAGCGGATTTCATTTCCTGGATTACTTGGTCAAGGATATCAGCAGACATATCTTCTATTCGTCTACCGACGGTGTCATTAGACAAGGAAACTGGACTCAATTTCGGTACAAATTCATCTCCAAGCATAACTCGAACAATATCTTTTGTTGCTGGTAACAGCAATTCCTCGGCAATGGTGTGCGTTTTCTTGGCTTTGGCGATTCTGAGAGCCACCATATATGAAGCTTCAACAGCGGCTATGTTTTGCAGGTGGAACTTTCCGCCAATATCAAGTCTGCTTTTCTTGATTCCATCAGCTTTGTTCTTAAAATACCGAATATCCTTGCCTACAAAGGTGGGATGCTTACTGTCAAAATGCCGTTTGTTTGTTTACAAACTGGAAAAACAAGTCGTTCACTAAAACTCAAATAAGCATTTAGAAGATCTTTTGACTTCAACTTAAACTTCAATGAAAAAAACTTCAATGAAAAAAACTTAGCTCAGTTATGAAACAAGGTCTCAGACTTATCCGGTACTACTTTCCGACTCACGTCCTGGAAAGAAAAGTACCTTGTCGCATCAATGACCTTATAAAAATTCACAACGAGTGAGCCAGTCCTGTGTTTCAACAATAACAGACTTCAATATTCGCATCCACACGTATACCAAATCACACTGGGCTAGACTCTTTCGCTGTGTTGAAACTCTTTTCCTGATCCCTGTGTTTCAGTTTGTTTGGCTTCATGGATTCCACTGCTAGAACTTCGTTACAAATAACGCATTGTGGTTTCTCAATCCCTGCTGAAAATATGGAGGTGAAACCATACCTTTAAAAAGTCCTTGCAATATTTTCTTTTTGGGTATTCTTCTCTCTGTCATTCATTTTCAATGGAGTCGCTGGTGTTATATAATTATTACACAAAAGGCAAAAGGCAGATGAGGTCACAGGTGCTAACGTTTATTTAAGAAAATCCCTTATATGCGTTCTGGCTGAAAGCCTTCATTGGGAAGTACAAATCTGTTAATAAACATAAATTGTATATGGAACAAATAAATACATAAATAGGAGATTCAAAATTCATTCTTTTGCATGCGATTAGCATACCCACTGTAGTGTGCTTTAGCAGAGTAGTTTTGCTCACCATTTTCCTGCGCTACCTTTCTTTCTACATCAGAAAGCAAGACTAGCTTGAGGAAAAACTAACAAAATGCTGCACTGCAGCATAGTGCAATTTGCTGCTTCAAACCCAGAGTCATATTAACTCTGTGTTAATGTTACCAGAGATGATACAATGTTACCCTGCATTAGAACAGGCCTGGATTTTGAAGATGACATGTAGACACATGCATCTGGCACCAACGTTTCACAGGTGCCTGGGTGCCACCATCATCCGAGATGGTTCAGTGGCGCTATAAATTCAGTCTCAGATGGTGGTAGCACCCACGTGTCACACTGGGTCAGATCAAAGGCTCATTAAGCCCAGCAGCATGTTTATGACAGTGGACAATCCTAGTCACAGGTACCCAGAAGGATCCCAAAGAGTAGATCATGCAGGTCTTGACAAATTCTTGGAATTTAGGAACCAGTCTAAACAAAATGAAGCAGACTACCGAGACCTAGGTCACAATGCGCCCCTCCCCCCAATCATGAGAATAGATACCGCTGAGGTAGCCATGAGGCTCTTACATAAATGATCAGCCTGACCCTTCCCCAAGCCATGAGGCTTTTACATAAGTGATCAGCCTGACCCTTCCCCCAAGCCACGAGGCTCTTACATAAGTGATCAGCCTGCTAAGAGAAGACATTAAGATTTCAGTAGGCACCCTTCCCCCACTCCAGGTCTGAGCACAATATCCCCTTGCCCAGAAATCAGCAGACCAGAGCACACCGGTTTGGACAGGTCACCCAGGTACCTTCCCCAGGGCTGCTGATTGGTGGACAGGAAATATCTGAGACAAATGGGATTGTAGAATGAGTTTGAAAATGTACAGTATATAAGGTATTGTAGGACGTCCCTCGTGGTCAGATTTTTTGTGGAGATTGCTGGGTTCTCTTGTCTGGGGCTGTGCTGTGCGCACATTAAAAGTTCCTGTTGCATACCAGCCTGTCTGTGTGTTTTCCTTATGTGGGTGAGTGAGAGAATTAGAGCTTTTTCAGCAGCTATGCTGCATCACCACAAGATACCATTTTGAAGATATCATAGGTCGCTCAGACCATGATTTTGAGCATTCTTACCATGTCTCACCATGGAAACAAGACTGTTCCAATTTCCCTGGAGGGAGATACTGGGACAGGGTCAGCTAGGCCGCATACGATGTCCTTCAGAAACATGCCCATGTAGAGCTGGTAAGAGGCCATGTGGGCTGTAAGCATGAAACTCTGGGGAAAACCTTCTCCCAAAAGAGTCTAATTGTCTGAGTCTCCCCTCTTCGGGGGGCACCAAGTAGGGAATCTTGGAACTTTTAGACCTCTTAAGGGCTGATTCGCACCGGGCAATAGGGAGGGCTAAAAGGATCAGTGATGCTCTGTCATGCTGGACCTTGAGAAGGGTCTTGATGACCAGCCGTATTGGCGGGGAAAGCATAAAGGAGGCCTTCAGTCCATGGGATGAGGAACACATCCACCGCCACCCGGAGTGGGTGCGGCTGGTGGGAGCAGAAAGAAACAGGGAATTGTGTGTTGTCGGGGATGGCGAAACAGATCCACTAGGGGGATGCCCCAGAGTCAGAAAAGCTGGGAGGCCACTGGGGTCCAGGCACCACTCGTGCTGCTGGAGGACTCTACCAGCCTGTCAGCCATGGTGTTGAACAGGCCCAGGCAGCAGCAGACTGCCCACAGGAGCATCACGTTGCGTGTCACATATGAGGAGGAGAGGGCTACTGCCTCCTGGTAGAGGGAGTATGACCCCATGCCTCCTTGTTTGTTGACACAGAACACTGCGACTTGGTTGTTTGCCTGGACCAGCCACCAATGGTGCAGCAACAGGTGGACGAAAGGCTCGGAGGGCCAGGGATATCGCCCAGAGTTCAGGAAGGGAAAGGTTGATCTGCAACTGGCATTCCACCTGTGACCATGTGCCTTGGGTGCAGAGGTCCTTGCACTGAGGCATCTCATCCTAGCGTAGGAAGGCGTTCTGTAGTGAGGACTCTCAGGGGGGTGGGTGCCTGGAAGGGCATCCCGACTGAAGGTGACGGGGTATCTGCCACCAGTCGAGGGAGTCTGCCAGTTGGCGGGTCACTATTAACCCTGTCTCAAAGCCTGTCTGTGGCTTGTGACTCGCCCTCATATGCAGGTAGGCGAACAGGGTTACGTGGACCGTGGAGGCCATTTGGATTAGCAGGCAGAGGAGAAGGCGAAAAAATGGCGGTGTTGCACTTCTGCGGCTAGCACCCTGAGGCCCTCTGTCTTCTCTGGAGGAAGGAAGACCTTGGCCTGGAGGGTATCCAGATGAGCCCCTCTGAACTCCAGGCACTATGCCAGAAAGAGGTGGGACTTAGGATAGTTGATGACGAACCCCAGACACTACAGGATGTGGATGGTGCACTTGGTGGCGTGGTGCACCTCTGCAGTTGTGCTTCCCCTTATGAGCTAGTTGTCCAGGTAGGGAAAGACCAAGGCTAGGCACTTAGTGAAGACCCTTGGCATTGACACCAGACCAAAGAGTAGCACCCTGTATTGGTAGTGACTTCCTCCTACTATGAACCGGAGGTATTGTCAGTGGGTGGGATGGATCAGGATGTGTGTATAAGGATCCTTCAGGTCTAAGGAGCATAGCCAGTCTCCCTGCTAGAGGTAAGGCGAAGCAGTGCTCCAAGGGAGAGCATCTTGAACTTCTCCCTCACCAGAAATCTGTTCATCCCATAGGTCCAGGATGGGCCTGAGGCCCCCTCTCCACTTGGGAATGAGGAAATATCTGGAGTAGAAGCCTTTGCCCCAGAGATATTTGGGCACTGGCTCCACTGCTCTGTCTGTGAGGAGGTCTGCGAGCTCGATGAGGAGCAGAGTTTGATGAAGGAGAGGCCTTACAGGTTCTCCTGGGAAGAACGAGGATGATATCCATTGCAGGTGGAGGAGGTATCCCTCCTTGACTACTTGCAGCACCCAGGAGTCTGTGGTGATGGAGGACCACCTGTGGAACAAACAGGGCCAGACGCCCCCCTGTGGGCTGCTGAGGGCCTCTTGGGGAAGAAGGAGGCCATACCCCAGGAGTCAAAACCTCTCTCCAGGCTGGGGAGGGGGCCAGTGCCTGGGGTCTTAAGAGTCTTAGGTTTTACAGGGGCCAAGCCTTGTCCCTTGGACTGTTGCCCCTGCTTTGGGGCAGAGAAGGCCTGGTACTGCGGGGCATGACCAAAAACACCCCTTCTTCCCCGGGAAAAAAGGCTTCTTCCCCGGGGCCTTCTTAAGGGGGGGTGCACCGAGGTCTTCTTCCAGAGGTCTGGTCCTGGTCAGGAACTCGGTCTCTATCTCAGCAGCCTTCTCTGACATGGGTTTTCCTTAGAGATTCTCTCCGGTGCAAGGGACATCAATGAGTTTGTCATAGACCCATATTTGAGGTCAGGACAACTGCAGCCATGCCTGGCGTCGGGCCCCGATGCCCACGGCGGCCACTCAAAGGCACTGTTTGCTGGTCGAGACAGGAAACGCCGAGCACTCCAGGAACTTCGAGCCAGTGACGAACCACTGAAGAGGTTCCTCATCGAAGCCTGCAGAGAAACCAGCAAGCTCCCTCGCCAGTTACTTTAGGTATATGCCAATGTACAACTAGTAGGACTGGACATGGCAAACCAGGTATTGAGCCCTGGTAGCATTTTCGACCGAGGACGTCCAAGGTCTGGGCCTCCCTACATGGGGCACCGAAGAAATGAGTCTTTTGGCTGAGTCACCGTATGGTGACTGAAAAGACCATAGAAATTATGAGGGAGCTAGGTTTTTTTGGAAACCCTGGGCTTCGGCAGACTGGGTACTAAAAAAACATAGAAATATGACGACAGAAAAAAGACCACATGGTCTATCTAGTCTGCCCTTCCATATATAAACAACTACAACAGTCCCCTTTTTACCTTTAAGAGATCCTCTGTGTTTGTCCCATGCTTTTTTGAATTCAGTTACTGTTCCTCATCTCTACCACCTCCACTGGGAGGACTATTCCACGGATCCAACTACTCTTTCCATAAAGAAGAAATATTTCCACATATCACTCCTGAATCTCTCCCCTTTTTTACCCTCATCCCATGTCCCCTTCATAGCAGAACTTGCTTTCAATTGAAAGAGGCTCTCTCCCTGAACATTTATGCCATGGAGGTATTTAAACATCTTAATCATATCACCTCTATCCCGCCTTTCCTCTAAAGTGTACATGTGCTTTATAATGAAGACCATTAATCATTTTAGTAGCCACCCTCTGCACCGACTCCATCCTGTTCACATCCTTTTGAATGTGCGGTCTCCAGAATTGCACACTATACTCCAAATAAGGTCGCACCAAAGACTTATACAGAGGCATTATCACCTCCTTTTTTTCTGCTAGCCATTCCTCTCCGTATGCACCCAAGCATCATTCTAGCTTTAGCCGTCGCCTTTTCTACTTGTTTAGCTACTTTAAGATCATCAGACACAACCACACCTAGGTCCCGCTCTTCTTTAGTGGACAAAAATACTTCACCCCCTATACTATATTGCTCCCTTGGATTGCTGCAGCCCAAATGCATGACCTTACATTTTTTAACATTAAATCCCAGCTGCCAAATTCTAGACCATTCTTCAAGCTTAGCTAGATCCTTCCTCATGTTATCTACACCTTCCTGGGTGTCTACTCTATTGCAGATTTTGGTATCATCCGCAAAGAGGCAAACATTACCTGACAGCCCTTCTCTATATCACTAACAAAGATGTTAAAAAGAATCGGACCAAGGACAGACTCCTGGGGCACACCATTGGTAACATCCTTCTCCTCAGAGTAAGCTCCATTTACCTGTACTCTGTCGCCTCCCACCCAACCAATTTCTTTTTTTTTTTTTTATCTTAATCTTTATTAATTTTTCCCATTTAACATTGCAGTCAAGTGCATACCCCGATATGCACCGCAAACATTTCCATGAACAAGATTCAATTCCAAACATGCTTTCAACAATTTACACACAAGATAACTACCATTGTTTCAACCTCCGTCAATTCTAGTTCAGTCCCCCCCTTTACCTCGACCTCCCCCCCAAAACCCCTCCAAAGTATGCTCATAGTCAGTATTCCCCTTACTCCCATCCCCTCCCCACCCTCCCCCATCCTCTCCCCCCCCCCACCCTCCCCCCTCCTTCCCCCTTTATCTAATGTGCGGGGACTCCAAGTAAGTCAACAGAGGCTGCCATTGTGCATCAAATCTTTCCCCCTGATTCCTCCAGAGCGCTGTCAAGCGTTCCATATTTAATACCCTATGTAATCTAGTTTTCCAGTGGGTCAAATCTGGTGCCTCACTTTGTTTCCACTTCCATGCTATTTCAAATCTAGCTGCAATAATACATGTCTTCATAGGCTTGCTCCATCTATAGGAAAGGTTTAATGGCCACACTCCCAGCAAAAGCCATGATGGGTTTAGCTCCAATGTCACCCCGAAAATAACCCCCATTTGATCTCTAATCCTCGTCCAGTATTGGGTTACCAAGGGGCACCCCCACCACATATGTAAATATGTCCCTTGGGCGCCACACCCCCTCCAGCAAAGATCCGAAGCCTCTGGGAACATCTGTTTATATCTTACTGGGGTATAATACCAACACATTAGCAGTTTGTAGGCATTCTCTTGAATTGTTGTACATAAGGAGGACTTAGATGCTCCCATATATATCGCTTTCCATTCATCTGCTTCCCACTGCACTCCCAAATCTTTTTCCCATTCTGTCATATATCTGAACTTTCCCTCTTCTTTACCAGCAGCATGTAAAGCAACATAAAGCAAACGAATCAGCCCACGAGACTGATGGTGTCCTAGCCATAAGGCCTCCAAAGCATTAAGCCCCTCATCTATTTGTTCCAGATTATCTTTCTGCCGCAAATAGTGAACCACCTGTAGATAGGCAAATAGGTCCCTTGTCTCCAAATGGAATTCTCCCTTTAATTGCTCAAAGGATTTGATCTCTCCCAACTCAATCAATTGCACAAATGTTTCCAAACCATTCTTTGCTCATCTCCGAAAGGTTCCTTCACTGCCTGGGCCAAAGGCGGGAGTGCCATTAATTGGCGCAAGCAGAGAGGTCCCTGCCATAAACTAACTCGACGCCACCCCCTTTGCCATTCCCACCAAATGGATTCGCCATACAATCACACCTTAACAAGCCACTCTTCATCCAGTGGAGATCATTCAGTTTCAATCATTCTGTACAAAATTGTTCTATAGAATAAAAACCGTTTAAGACTCTCAGTTTCTCGCCACTCCATTACCTGCCGCATCTGGGCGGCTAAATAATAATCAGCAATCGCTAACATCCCCAACCCCCCTTTCCTTTGTGAGGCGTACAAAAATCCTTCTAGCTATCTGCGGGGGTCGATGCCGCCACACAAATAAGAACATCTTTCTTTGCAATCGTTGCAGCACCAATCTAGGGACTTGCACTGGCAATACCTGAAAAAAATAAAATAATCTAGGCAGCACCATCATCTTAAGCGCTGCTATTCTGCCTAGCCAAGAAATCTCCTCCTTGTGCCATTTTTCCAAATCTCTTTCAATCTGTCCAATCAATGATAGATAATTCGCCCCATACAGGCCATCTGGATCCCGTGTCAGATGCACCCCAAGGTGCTTAATAGACCTCAAGGCCCACCTGAAATTATAGCTGCCCTGTAAGTGCCGTGCTAGAGGATCTGACAAACTAACATTTAATGCCTCCGTTTTATCCCAGTTTATTTGGAATCCCGCCACTCTCCCAAATCACCTTAATTCTTCCATATATATCGGTAAAGCCAGTAGCGGGCTAGCCACAAACAACAGATAATCCGCAAATAACACCACTTTGTGCTCATTTGTCCCTATCCGTAAACCCTTTGCATCAATATTTCGTCTAAGCCGTCCCGCCGGCGGCTCCATCGTTAAAGCAAACAACAAAGGGGATAAGGGGCAACCTTGTCTCGTTCCCCTTTCTAACCTGAAAAATTCAGAATATCTCCCATTTATTTTTACTGCAGCCACTGGATTAGTGTAAATTGCTCTGATCCATGCCATCATATTTGTGCCAATCCCTATCTTTTCCAGCACTGCGAACATAAAACTCCATTCTACACGATCAAATGCTTTCTCAGCATCGATGGCCAGCAACAACAATTCTAGTCGTTGCTTCCGTGCTGTCCAAATCGCTTGTATTGCTCTCCTTATATTATCCCCCGTAGTACGCCCATTTATAAACCCTGTTTGGTTCGGATGGATAATCTTAGGTAAAATGTTCCCCAGCCTGTTCGCTAAAACGTTTGCTAGAATTTTCCTGTCGGTATTCAGAGAGATTGGTCGATAAGACCCGCACAAAGTAGGGTCGTGGCCAGGCTTTGCCAGGACCGAGATCCCCGCTTGTTGCATAGATGGGGCCAATGGCCTCCCCTGGAGTACCTCATTAAATAATCTCTGTAAGATTGGCGCTAATTGTTCCCCAAACTTTTTATAAAAAGATGCCAGAAATCCATCCAGCCCGGGTGCTTTATTCAAAGCCAGCCCTTTTATTACCCGCCCAATCTCCCCTATCCCAATATTTTGATTTAGCATTTCTCTATCTGGACCCGTGATCTCCGGGAGATCGTCCCCCTCACTCAAATATTCCTCCGCCCTCTTAGCCGAACCCCCAGCATACTTGTATATAAGGTTTTATAATATTGCAAGAATTGCTCCCTAATGTCCTTAGTTCGAAATAATAGCCGATCTCCTGGTGCAGAAGAATTGAAGGAAATATCAATACATCGGGAAGATGTATTACAACTATTAGATAAACTGAAGAGTAGCAAATCACCTGGGCTGGATGGTTTACATCCAAAGGTATTGAAAGAACTGAAATATGAGATTGCAGACCTGCTATTAGTAATCTGTGATCTATCATTAAAATCATCTCTACTACCTGAAGATTGGAGGATTGCCAATGTAACACCAATTTTTAAAAAGGGTTCCAGGGTGATCCAGGAAACTACAGACCGGTGAGCCTGACATCAGTACCCGGGGACAATGGTAGAAACCATCATTAAGAATAAAATTACTCAGCATGTAGATAGTCATGACCTAATGGGAGACAGCCAGCATGGCTTTAGACAAGGAAGATCTTGTCTTACTAATCTGTTATGTTTTTTTTGAAGGAGTGAATAATCAGGAAGACAAAGGTGAGTCGGTTGATATTGTGTATCTGGACTTTCAGAAAGCCTATGACAAGGTCCCTCATCAGTGACTTTTGGCAAAACTAAAGAGTTATGGGATAGGAGGCAGGGTACTATTGTGGATCAGGAACTGGTTAAAAGATAGAAAGCAGAGGGTAGGGCTAAATGGCCAATTTTCCCAATGGAGAAAGGTGAATAGTGGTGTACCCCAGGGATCTGTGCTGGGTCCGCTGCTTTTTGACATATTCATATATGACCTGGAAAGTGGAACAACGAGTGAGGTTATCAAATTTGCAGATGACACAAAACTAAAGTTGTTAAAACCCAAGAGGATTGTGGAAAATTGCAAGAGGATCTTGATAAATTGGAAGACTGGGCATCAAAATGGCAGATGAAATTTAATGTGGACAAGTGCAAGGTTATGCACCTAGGGAAGAACAACCCAAACTATGGTTACACGATGCAAGGTTCCACATTAGGAACCACCACCCAGGAAAAAGATTTAGGCGTCATTGTGGATACCATGTTAAAACCCTCGGCCCAGTGTGCAGCGGTGGCTAAGAGAGCAAGTAGAATGCTAGGTATGATAAGGAAAGGAATGGAAAATAAAACAAAAGATATAATATGCCTCTGTATCGTTCCACGGTGAGACCGCACCTTGAATATTGTGTGCAATTCTGGTCGCCGTATCTTAAAAAGGATATAGCGATTTTAGAAAAGGTTCAGAGAAGAGCCACCAAAATGGTAAAGGGGATGGAAGGATACTCCTATGAAGAAAGGCTAAAAAGGTTAGGGCTCTTAACCTGGAAAAGAGTCGGCTGAGGGGAGATATGATAGAAGTCTATAAATTAATGAATGGAGTGGAACGGGTAAACGTAGATCGATTGTTTACCTTATCAGAATATAGAAAGACTAGGGGACATGCAATGAAGCTACAGGGTAAACTATTTAAGACTAATAAAATAAAATATTTTTTCACTCAACGTGTAATCAAACTCTGGAATTTGTTACCGGAGGATCTAGTAAAGGCTGTTAGTGTAGCTGGGTTTAAAAAAGGTTTGGACAAGTTCCTGGAGGAAAGGTCCATAAACCATTATTAAGAGAAGGGACCCAGGATATCAATGCTTGAACCAATACAAGCATTGTGGAACCTGTGTCCCTTGGGGAAACTGCTAGGTACATATGACCTAGATTGGCCACTGTTGGAAACAGAATACTGGGCTTGATGGACCTTGGTCTGACCCAGTATGGCATATCTTATGTTCTTAACTTTTAATATAGTGGACCGCCGTTCACGGTCCCGCAGCTTCCTAGCTAACAAGGTACTGGCCTTGTTATTGAACTCGTAATAATTTTGATTGACTCGCCGCAACTGAAGTCTCCAGCTGTAAAGTCTTTAACTGAGCTCTAGCGCATTCTAATTCTGCCAATATCTTCCCTCCACCCTCTCGTTTATGCTGCTGCTCCAACTCCTGAATTCGACCCGTTAATTTTTCCATCTTCTCCATTCTATCCCTTTTTTTTTGCACTGCCCAATATATCATTCTTCCCCTTAAAACAGTCTTTAAGCCATCCCATTGAATCTCCCATGCCACCTCCCCGGTATCATTCACCCGGAAATACTCTGTAATTTCTCTCTCAATATCTTTTATAACCTCCTTACTCTGTAGGAGGCTTTCATTAAGGCGCCAGAAAGCCCTTCCCTCCGTATCTCTCTCCCCTCCAAATTCCACCCATAGAGGCCCGGAGCGCCCACAATATAGGCTCAATTTCGCCCGACTAACTTATTCGGAGTCCACTGCTCATCCCCAAGAAAAAAGTCTATCCTGCTATAGCTTTGATGCACCGATGAATAATAGGAATAATCTATCTCCCGAGGATTGACTTGTCTCCAAATATCACAAACCTTGAATTGCGACATCAGGTCATGAAGTTGGCTTCTCCCTTTACTGCTCCCACTATTGCTGTTCCGCGACCTGTCTTTCCGAGGATCTAATACTTCATTAAAATCTCCTCCCATTAATAGCGCCCCATGAATTTTATTTCCCAACCAACTCGATAATACCTCCCAAAAATCTGTATGGGGATCATTGGGACCATAAATATTTACAAAAGTTACCTCTTGACCATATAGCTCCCCCCAAACCAAAAGCACTCGCCCTTTTACCCCCTTTATCACCCCTCACAGCTGAAAGGGAACATCATTTCTTATCATGATGGCCACCCCTGCCTTCTTATGTGAGCCTTCTGCGTTAAACCAGATGTTGCCAAAGGCTCCATGTCGCACTAAATGCTCATCTTTCAGCAATAAATGTGTCTCCTGCAGGAAGACCACCTGCCATTTCTGATACTGGGCTTCCTTAAACATCGCTTTCCGTTTTTGTGGGGTATTTAAACCTCTAACATTGAAAGATCCTACCTTAAGACCTGCCATCCTAATTTATTCATAAAACTAGCTCCCCCCTCCATGGGGATACTTGAGGCCCGCCTCTCTCCCCTCCACCCGTCCAACCCTCCCTCCCCCCCTTCCCCCTCCTCCCCCCTTCCCCCCCTCCCCCACTGCCCTCCCCCCCTCCCCGTAATCACTCCACAGGCCAGTCTCCTGTGTCTCCTACCCTGAGGACGAAACTCACCTCCCGAGACCCCTGCTCCCCTACTAATTAAGACCCCCCCACCGAATTCCTTAAACCCCCGTCTTCCTCCTACTATATTACCCAGCCTGCCCCCCCTCCCAGAGAAAGTCCTTCTCCAACCCTCCCTCCTCTGACCCTCATTGAATCTTCCATCCCTCCTTGTCCTACCACCTTCCTTCCTACCCCCATAATACAGCAGTACAAATCAAATAACTTAAACCAAACCAACACCTGTGTACTGGTCCATTTATTAGTCATTTCCCCCCCCCTCCCCTTGGAGAGGAGGAGGTAGAAGCCCCACTAGATAGCTCCCATAAATAAAACCAGGATCAAAGGTCCTTAATTTCAGGAGTCCTGCACAGATTTCTCTTCCTCCTGTTCCTCCAGAATATGTCCCGATAGTCGTTGAAGTCGCTGGCCTTTCTTAGGTATCCGCTGCCACCGCATCTTCTCCGGCAGAGTCGTATGTCTGCTCTCCTGATTCTGTACTTCCGGTTGAGTCCGAATCTGGGGCAAGTTTGGTGCTTTTGCTGCCTCTAAACATTTCCATGCTTCTACGACAGTCCGCACCCGCTTTATGCTTCCCCGCAACTCAAACTGCAGCCCAAACGGGAAAAGCCATTTATATCCAATATTTTCTTGACGCAAATACAATGTCACCAGGCGCATGGACCTTCTACGTTGTAGGGTTGAGGGAGCTAAGTCTTGAAAGATTTCAATAGCTCCATAACGCCATTGTATTGTCCCTTTCTTTGCCGCCGCCTTCATAATTCCCTCCTTAATCCGGTAATTTGATAAGCAAAGCAATGATGTCACTTGGATGGTTCCCCTGAGGGGTTTTAGAGCTCTATGTGCTCGCTCAATTTCAATCTCCCTTTTAGCCCCCGGTGCTTCCTGGCCCTCCACACTCAGCAAGGCCTCACAGATTTCTTGGAACGCCCCACGCGATGGGCTTGCTTAAATTGCTCTTCCTCCGGTACTCCCCCATTCGTATATTACCCAACAACGTGACCTATTCTCAAGGTCTTCAATCTTATCTCTCATTTCCTTCCTCGCTTTCTTTTTTCCAAGAACTATACAAGCTGTGCGTGCTTTGCTCAGCCCTTGCTGCCTCCTCCACGTGCTCTTCCAGATAGTTCACTCTCTCCCCTAGGGCCTGCAAGTCCCGTTTGAACTCATTCAATATCTCCTTTACCTCTTGTTTCACACCAAGCACTTCTGTTTTTATTTCCTTACACCAGCGCCATAGGTCTCCTCGCGTGCACTGCTGCTCTGCGTTCTCCAATTCCTCCTCCGTCTCCAAACCATCTCTTTCACCCCGCTCCGTCTGCGATCTCAATGGGGCATAGGAGGACCTATATTTCTCGAGTTTTTTCCGGACCGACATATTTAACAGCCATATCTCCTGCTTTCAAAATGATATGCACTCCTCGGGGGTGCCCAATGCAATCACTTATTACTTTTCTTCCTCCGTCTCGAGGAGAACTCCTCTTTCAGGCCGCCATCTCGGTTGATGACGTCACGTCCTCCCACCCAACCAATTTCTAACCCAAGCAGTAACTTTAGGGTCCATCCCTAGAGTGCTCTGTTTGTTTATAAGTCGCCTGTGAGGAACGGTGTCAAAGGCTTTACTGAAATCTAAATACACCATATCTAGGGCTCTCCCTAGGTCCAACTCCCTGGTCACCCAGTCAAAGAAATCAATCAGATTTGTCTGACAAGACCTGCCTCTGGTGAATCCATGCTGCCTCGGATCCTGTAATCTGCTGGACTCCAGAAACCTCACTATTTTCTCTTTCATCAGCGTTTCCAATAATTTACTCACCAAAGTTAAACTAACCGGCCTGTAGTTTTCAACCACATCCTTACTTCCGCTTTTGTGTAAGGATGTCAAGCCATCTACTCACAATGGGCATCTATGCCAGTGTTTTCCAGATCCAGAGGCAGTGACGCTCGAGGACCGAAGGGACGGGCACCATAAGTGCCTCCTTCGGGGGGACCTCGTACTGGAGGAGCTCAAGTTTTTTTCCATGCAGGGGAGTCTTCCTCCTCTTTGATCTCGAAATATGAGCGCTTTTGCCATGTCCACACACAAAATTGAGGAAGACAAGGTCCTCGGTTGGGGAATGGCACCGGGGCACCAGTGGAAACTGGTCCAAGGTCGGTCCTCGTCCAGTCTGACTCAAAGTCAGAGGAAGAATCCAAGGCTCCACGACACCCGTGGTCGGGCCCCGAGCCTGGAGGCCAGCAACTCCCGGAGGACCTATGGTCCGAGTCGTGTGCACTCGCCAGAGAGAACCAGTGTCCCGACAAAAGTACCGGGATATCTAGACAGTAGTTGTTATAGGCACTAGATAACAACTAGGAGACAGAATGACAAAACTTATTAGACCACAGTGAAAACAATGGAAAAACGCAAAAATAGACAGCCGAACGACCTCAAAAAAACATTTGGAGAGGAGGAGGGAACTGAGAAGGTGAGAACAATGTGTAAGAAACAGCAAGCGCTAATGGTGGCCTGATCGAAGGAAGGGAAAGCATAACAATTATCAAAAGGAGAACCATAATGGAGGAGATATATTTTTAATCTCTAATTACTTTTTAATCTAACTGGGTGGCCACAGGGACAGAAGGGCCATGAATTGCATTAATGTAGAAAGCACAACTGAACAGCTATATATTGAAGAGACAACCAACAAAAAAGAAACATATAAGAGGTGACACTACATGTTTAACATGGATGCTGCATACAGTCCGCAGGGGATAGCTCAAAGTGAAACTTAAAATAAATCAGTAGTAAAAAAGAAGATGCATAAAAATCAACATAGTGTTTCAGAAATTATTTAAAAAGGGGGGAGGGGAGGAAAGGAGAGGGGGTGGAGGGAAGGGGGTGTCATGCTTAGTGAGATACATCCACATCCCCTTCTCCCCCCTCCCCTTCCCCCCCTTTTTAAATAATCTCTGCTTTCCCTTCCTCCGATCAGGCCACCATTAGCGCTTGCTATTTCTTACACATTGTTCTCACCTTCCCTGTTCCCTCCTCCTCTCTGATTATTTTTGAGTCGTTTGGCCGTATATTTTTGCATTTTTGCATTGTTTTTACTATGGTCTAATATAATAAGTTTGTCGTTCTGTCTCCTAGTTGTTATTTAGTGCCCATAACAACTACTGTCTAGATGCTGAATGTTTATTCATCCATTGGTAAGTTCAACAGTTTTATTGATCTTGCTTCATATGTCATGTCTCTCTATCGGCAGCTGTATACATCTGTATATGATTTTATGTAATTATGTTTATGTATTATCATTATTATTATATGTACACTTTAACCATTAATAGGGCTGTTTTTAATTGTCTATTATTTAGTTTATATTGCATTATGTTTTTTTTTTTTTTTTTATTGCTATTATTGCCCGTTTTTTTATGATTAGTTAATCCTTTTATGTTGCAGTGGTGATGAAGGCCTCTGTGGCTGAAACACGTGTTGGGCTGACCAACCAATAAAGGTTTTGTCCTCCAAGGGGTTCTTCTTTGCCTGCTTCTTCTGTGTGCTGTTTGACTGCAGGTGGGGCGTTTTCCTTGTTCAAGTTCCAGATACCTCCATTGGTAAACGTCTCTATTTTCCCCTCATGGGTTTATGTTCACCTCAGGTTTTTGTACCCATTTGCCTGCCGTTGCAATTCTCTCCTCCCTTTTACCTTTTTTCTTCTTTGATCATTAATTTTCTTCTTGCCGCGGCACCTTAGTCCTTCCAGTGCCAGTGCTTTGGCGGGCCTCAGTCCTCATCATTGAGCCATTCGATTCTGCTGCAGCTATTTTCCAGACATGTCCCAGAAGCCCATCAGCGGGTTCAAGAAGTGTTCCAGATGCTCTAGGAACATAATCAGTCACGGATACTCACAACTGGTGCCTGGGACACAATCACCAGCCCTCTTCTTGTAATTTGTATTCATAGATGACAAAAAAGGACTCAAGGGTAAGCAGCACAAATCACTTTTTGGTGATCCATTGTCATCAGCATCAACGGCATCGGTAACTATGGCTTCCAAGGCTCCATCAGACACTGGAGGTGTATCGACGCAGAGGGGCTCTTGAGCTGAATTGGAGCAGAGCACCCATAGCACCCCAGAGTATTGGCCATCGACTGATCTCCATTCGAAGACGAGGAAGGATTAGACTGTCTCCTTTGACGTTGAGGGTGACCACGCCGAACGTCAAGTGAAGGGGACTATTGTAGTAGTTGATATGGAAGGGCAGACTAGATAGGCCATGTGGTCTTTTTTTGCCATCATGTTTCTATGAAGACTGGTACATCGATGCTGGAGCCCTTCAAGGCATGGCATCAAGGGCGATGGGGGTCTGCATGACTGCTCCTCGAAGGTGCCCCAAAGGAAGGTGAGCTCATTCTCCAGGATATCAGAGGGTCACCGACAGTCGAGAACCAGCTACTGATATCCCCGTACACCTACCAGGTACATCGGTTGAAGCTGCTCAGGCCCCAAAGCCTTTGGAAACAGCAGCCATGGAGAAGTGTCTTGCTGCAAACGCTTGAGGAACGCATTGCGGTGTTGTTGGCGGTGCAGCATGCTGGGGCCTCTATGGCATGTCCTGCCTGAGGGAGAGGCATCGGCATCAGGGCATTGAAGGTCTGACACCGGTACCTGCCCAGCCGATATCCCTATCTAGCATCTCAGGTTCGATGCACCCTAGAGATCTAGAAAGGTATCAGTGTTTCATCGTTCCCGAAGGAGCTCCCGATCCCCTTGAAGCAGGAGAGTGATCCAGGCAGAGACTCGGACATACTTTGACTTTCTCTCTGAGTCTGACTCAGAAGGCTGGGTCACCGATGTGGAATTGGAGGATTTGTTGGAGGGCAGGTCCCCTGAGCTCCCATTGGACCCTTTTCCACCTCACGAGCAACACAAGTCTCCTCCTGAAAACAGGAAACTGATGACCCAACCTAAAACACAAACATTTAAAAATAAAGTAGTCACAACCCAAAAAGATCAGAGACAAATTTGTGTCTGGTGAGTTCTCTACAAAAACGGAAAGAGAGGTAGTCCTGTGCCTCTAGGTGGTCACTTAGAGTAGCAGTTTTGGAGGCGGGGGGGGGGGGGGAGGGAAGAGCAGCTACAGCTCCTAAAATCAAACTCATCAGTATGTCCTTTTACCTCAGGAAAGAGAGTCCATTTAAGTGGTCTTTAGGAATCCCCCCCCCCCATTAAATAATATTTTTAGAAAAGACAGTTTCATATTTAGGCATACTTTTAAATATTAGTGTTTTATAGGATTTTCTGGGCAGGACTATGTTTTTGATGATTATGATGAGTAATTTATCAAAATCTTTGAGATGGGAAGGAGGCATGATATTAGCAGCCTAAAAGCTAATGTGGAGGGGGCAGCCACAAGACTGAAGGTTTAGGGCATCTAATAACCTTGCACTGGTCCTGTACATATGTATGGTCTGGGATCAGTGTGATGATATCAGGAAGGTGAATGACAGTACTTTTTTATAGAGGGCACAAATGAAGCACTTTACTGACAGAGGCAGAAAATGCAGCTATATCTGGTATGGAAGCAAGGAAGTAAGTGTAAACACACTGGTATAGTAAAATCAGAGAGAGGAGAAAGCAAGCAGGAGGTAGTCTCCGAGTCTCACAGTGCTGGATCCTTTCTAAAGGCAGCTCCCTCAGCAACCAAAGCATCTAGTGTTATTAGTCCAACAAATTAACCTGAAAAGGCAGCACTCACTGTAGTCATGAGTTTCATCATAGAGTGGAGCAGAATAATCATGATATGTGGCATTCCAGCGCAGTTCACGAGACTGTGTGTCATACATCGTTATCATATATTCTGCAAATAGAGAGAAACCATCTGTCAGTGTCTCACTGTGCTGCTCATTGCTATTTGCATGGATAGGCCATGCCCAGGGTACCTTCTAGCTAATGCTTTCCTCAGAAACCACAAACATGTCTGGGTATCCCTCATTTATTTAACATTTTTTGTATACCACTTTTCAAATTATCAAAGCATATGTGCGTGTGTGTTTACATGACTGTCCAAAAGTATATATTCTGTCTGCAAGCTCCCCCCTTCTTGACTGGGGAAAAGAAAATTAACTCAGAAGAGAGTTCATTACTTTACACCTTTAGGGAGAGCGCCCCCACCCCTTTAGAATGGAGCGCTCCCAGGATTGTTCACTCTTCTCCCCAGGCTGTGTCTCCTTCATTAGTTCCGGGGTTGCAAACCCATCTCGTGCATAAGCAGAGTTGCACCCCCTCTCTTAGCAGGCCAATATACCCAATCAAGTGGTACTCACGTGTCCGTGCAATATACAGGAGTGGAGATGAGGGACACAGACTATTCCCAGACTCTGAAGATAAAGCTGTTCGTTTCTCTCCGGATCGTGAATCCACAACAAACCAGGTATCTTGCTTCTTTCCTATAAAAATATCTTTGCTTACATATTTATTTATTTAGCTATTTTTATAAACCAAATCTGAGCGGTTTAACTTAATATTTTATATAGAACGAGGGTACAGAGAATTTCAAAATTCTAACAATCTACTAGTAACAGCATGATCGAGGATAGGGAAAGAATTAAACCACTACAAAGAACTTTGCCACATATGCATTTGAAGACAATCCCACCCCTTCCCCATTCCTTCTGTAGTCATACAATATACAAAACCACACCTATCACACATACATCACCCCCTCGCCTTCCACACTGGGTGCACAGTCAAGCCCCCTTTCCCCCTTCACACCACATATACCATTCAAAACAAACTATGGACACCTGCTAACCAGATCTGTGTGTGTCAGTACACCTTAGGTATATATAATGTTGCTGGAACAGGATGAAACTTCCTGATACTAAAATTATGTCAAGTTATCTTATGTTACACCTCCTCATAAGACATTAACCCTTCCTATACTGCAAGTTAAAATGGGCCAGAATGAGTCAGTCCTCTACATGCTGTAGAGGCCTCTAGGGTTGTCTCTGAAGGAGTATCTCTAACTGTACCCTCACCTAAAGAAATCACACATTGGAATGGCTGCCAGAAAGCCCTCTCAGAATTCTCTACTTCAGGAAGCATGTGAAAGCCTGGCTCTTCCCAAGCCTTTAATGGCTATGGGGACTGACTTCAGGACTAGCTTGCTGCATACCCTCAAACTGTGACCAGACCTGCATAAGAACAAGGGTACATCAAGCCCAGTATCCTGTTTCCAACAGCAGCCGATCCAGGTCACAAGTACTTGGCAAGTTCCCAATTTATTTATCTATCTAACTGGTTTATATACTGCCTTATCAAGTTGTCAAGGCGGTTTACAGATAATAGCTTACGTTAAATCTGGTTGAGTTTACCTACTCTTATTTATTTATTTATTTAAGTCTCTTATATACCGCGCTCTTTACATCAGTGCGGTTTACATGTAACATAATATGCAGAGCAGGGGAACTTCACTGCATTTACAATATAACAGGGGGTTTTGAACAGGAAACAAACGAACAGGCTAACTATGTGCAAATAAACTAACATATGTACATGGGTCATTCAACTATTTACATAATGGATCTGTTGTGTTCAAGCTGTCAGTGTCTGTTTCTACTTTACCCTAACTTACCATGGGACAAACTAATTCACAGTTAACAGTTTAAGTTGGGTGACTGGAATATGGGAGGCTAACTTTACTAGACTTAATAAGGCAACTATAACAAATGAACGGAACAGAGGAGACTGGGGGGGTGAGGAGTACATGATTGTATTGCATGGCAGGAGGGGGGCTAGGGGGCAGGGGGTAGATCAGTTTTGTTGGTATGGGATAATGCTTATGTGATCTTTAGTATTTTTAAGAAGTCTTTAAGGTCACTCTTGGCTTTGATATTATCAGATGGTTCATTCCAGAGATGGAGCATAGAGCAAGAATGAGATTCCCAGGGACAAGCACTGGATTTCCTGGATCCTCTTTAATAAGGATTTATGAATTTTTCCTCCAGAACTTGTCCAAATCTTTTTTAAGCCCAGCTACGCTAAACGGCATTTACTACATCCTCCAGTAACAAATTCCAGAATTTGATTATACGTTGAATGAAAAAATATTTTCTGCTATTAATCTTAAATGGGCTATACTGTAGCTATATTATTGCATGTTCCTAGGGCCGACCTGTCCACTAGGTGAGCTAGGCAATGGCAGCGGCACACATGGGCAGTTGCACACCCCCCCCCCCCCAGCTTCCCCCAATTCCATTTGGGGGAGGCAGGCAGTGGCAGTATTTCCAAAAGCGGCAGCAAAAAGCTGCCACTGCCCGCCTCCCCATCCCGAGATGGAATCGTTGGCAGCAGGGGGGGGGGGGGGTGCCACAAGGCTGGGGTGTCTGCCTAGGGCAGCAGAAACCCTTGGGCCGGCCCTGCATGTCCTTTAGTCTTTCTACTTTTTGAAGTAGTAAACAACTTTACTAAGTTTACCCATTCTACTCCATTCATTAATTTATAGGCTTCTATCATATCTCCCCTCAGCCATATTTTTGCCAAGTTTATCCCTTTTGCCATTTTGGTGGTTCTTCTCTGTACCTTTTGAAGATATGGCAACCAGAACTACACACAATATTTCCATATAGTCTAGCGGTCAGGATTTCTGGTTTCAGTCCCAGTATAGGAAGGGCCTTTCTTCTTGAAGGGCAGACTAAATAGGCCATATGGTCTTTTTTTCTGCAGTCATGTTTCTAAGGTGCAGTCTGTCATGCCCATAGCCCCTTACATGAGTATGGAGGGGCGTGCTCGTTAAATAAAGTTCCCCAATTACGCAATGTTCCAGAATGGCTATCTTGCAAAGGATTATGGTACTGGTAGTCCAGTCATGTGGTACTTGCCTTTGAGGTAAATGAAGAGAATGTAGTTGGCTCAAGTGTAAGGCAATAACAGAATATTTATTTATGAGATAAATCCAGATGCACACAGATTCTATTTGGTAACACCTTAGGATGTATTTTCCAGGATTTTTATATTCAAAACAATAATACAACTGAAGGATAAAACAAGTAGCTTGTAAAGTCCATAACAAAGTCCTTCTCAGTCACTGCTGACACACCTGCTCAGCAGGGCTGAGTAAATGAAACCAAAAAGTAAAAGTTTCTTCACCAAAAACAGCTTTCCTTTTCACATTTAAAGCACTTTTGTATCCAACGTGTGCATAGCCTGAGCTGTGTGCTGCTCTGATACCAGCTGGCTAACAAGCTTCAATCAAGAGCTCTTCTTCTATGCACAAGTTTTTACACAAACTTCTAGTGCCAGTTAGCAGAACGTTTCCCTTTTCATGTTTGATCGTAGTTTCAGGACTTCTCTGTGCTAGCAAACCTTGCATTAAAGAACAGTCCATGAATTATCGTTTTCCTCTGTAAGTATAGCCTGTTCTTCTACTTGCATTGGGTCTATATCAGGAGCTGGAATCAGAGGGCTTTACTAACTGACCTTCACCAGGACAGGAACTGTGTCTAAACACTCTGCCTTGCTTTAGTAGTTCTAGATAAACGGTTCATAGTTCATTAAACCCTGGTTAAAGCTGGCATTAGGCTGTCCTCTCCAATATTCTGGCCAGTATGCATTGGAGCTTTTATAACCTGTCCTCCAGTCTACATTCCTGGACCTCAGGGTATCTGCTCCCTACCTCTTCTTAGGGTTCCTAGCTGCAGTTCTCCAAGCCTTTGGATTTCCCCAATCCCTTAGAGCTGGCTTCTCCCAGGAATCTCTCCAAGAACATGAATCTCTTAGAGCTCCTCTTTCCTTGCTCTCACGCTTGCCTCCAAGCCTCCTCTCAGGATTGCCTCCTCGCTCTCCTCGTCTCCCAGGCTTGAGCTTGCTCCCTCCTTCCCTCTCTCTGCATATTCTGTTCTAGTTTTAAAGTTCCCAGTTTCGACTTCCGGTGACGTCAGCGGGGCTAATGGCGGTGTGAGTCAGTCCGTGCCGCCAAAGCCTGTATTAAGGGGGAATTACTACCCCCAAGAGGTGGAATAAGCTTGCCCCAAAGCAAGAGTAAGGAAGGGGAAGAGCCCCGGGCCGTGCTGTTAACGGCGGCGAAGCTTTCTGACACGCCGGGGAGCCGGGACACGAGGTGCTGTCGGACGTGCGGGAGGCCCCGCTAATCACGTGGCTGCAGTTGGAGTGGGGCAGCGGCGACCTACCCGACGTGCAGGGGAGCGGCAGAGGCTCTGCGCCCGGAAGAATTGACACTCCGTCGCCCCAAGAGTTGTTCCCCCCCCCCCCCCCACCGAGTTTGGAGGTGGCAGGAAACGGAGCTCTGGGGAGAAACTGAGCACGGGGGTGAAAGGAGAAATTCCACAGCGGAGCCCCCCCCTCCCCCGCAGCAGTAGCTACGCGGGGACGGAGTGGAGGAGACAAAACGAGCCAGCAGCAGGAGGCAGATAGTAGCGCGGCAGGGCCCGAAGAGCTGGGTGCCACGGCTGACCCTGAAGGGGAGGCTGGTGGAAAGTGTGGCTGGAAGCAGTGCCTGGCTTGAGGAGGCCAGCTGAGACCCGGAGTGAGCCGGTATTGCATCCTTCAACCCGGAGAGCAGAGCCGGAGAGCAGCCAGGAGGGCTGTGCCTGAGGGCGGTATCACTGACCGACACGACATCTGGAGAGCCGGGGGCCGCTTCTGGGGACAGCCACGAGCGGCGTGAGCCAACAATAAGATGAGAGGCTCGGTGAAGAGGCGGGCCCGGGCAAGTGGGCACGGAGAGAGGTCTGCGGGGAGCCTGGAGGTAGACGGTGGTTCCAGAGCAGAGTAGTAGCCCAGCGGAGTCGGCTGCGGGTGCCCCTCCCCTCAGGGGTGAAGCCTGGCGGAGGCTCCCTTTGCCGGCCGGGGACTCTAGTGAAGTGCAAAGCCTCCCCCCACATAAGGATGGAGAAAACTAAGGGGGTTGTAGCAGCACGGAAAAAACTGGCTGATTTCCGCTCCCCGTATGCGACAGCTAAAGGTGGAAAAGAGGGGGAGAAAGAGAGCCGAACGCCGGTAGGAGACCCTGTCAGATGGCTGCCTGGGTGAGAATGTTCACAGTCTTGGCAAGTGCATATATCAATATGATTTGCAAGGGATTGTGGGCAATGCAGTCCATTCACACCAGACACAGCTGCTCACAATAATTAGTTGTGCTTGAGAGTAAAGCCAATAAGATATTTATTTATGGGGTTATTTCTCCCAACACAGATATGCTTGGTAGCACATAAATCAGGTTACTTGCTTTCAGTGTTAAACTTGGAAAAACCAAAATCAGGAAAACAACATTTGAACTTGTCAGGCAATCAAAGCAAAAGAAATAAGACCTGGTTGGTAACAAACTGGTCTTTTCTGTAGGCTTTAGCTAATATTTTCTTAGCAGTGTATCAAACAACAAACAAAAATCCACAAAGAAAGGAAAAACTGTTCTTTTCAGTTTAACTTCTTATATCTTCCCACATAGATTCAGAAGTGATTCCCTCAGAGCTCACAAGCTATTAGGTAAGGCTCAATTGCTAGCAGTTACCCAGCTGAAACCCCTTAGCTGGCTTGCTTTCTACTGCGTGGCTAAAAATCCTACTCAGGAGCTTTTCTGAGCAGATTAAAGAACAAGTTTTGTATTTCTTTGTGATGGTTGCAGTACTTTGTAACAGAAAATTACCAAAGGAGTTTAGACAGAGAGCAGTCCATGTAAACACATTCTTCATCTGCAACGTCTCCCCCTTCTTCAACAATTATGGGCTCAATATCATGGATTGGCACAGATGAATTTCTCAATGGAGCACTTTCAGGAGAATACTTGTTTCCCTGCTGTCTTTCAAGGTTGTAGCTAGGGCATAGATCAGTGTTCATACCTGAGCTTCCATTGCTGTTAGAGTTCCTCTATATAGCCTGGCCAATATGTAGTCCAGTTCTTATGTCCAGCCTTCCAATCCAGATCCCTGGACACTGGATCTCTCTTCACATACCTTCTGGCACGGGTCTTAGGGTCCCTTCCACGTGCAACCGTCTCCCTCACAGGTACCGTCTGGAGATTCCTAGCTCTGCAGCACCATTCCTCTGGCTTTCCCAGTCCAATGGTGTATGCTGGCCCTTGGAATGCCTCCCAGTATACGTACTGCTCCAGACTCCTCTAGACCTCCCAAAGGCTTTTCTCTTCTTTCTTCCAAAGGGTTTCTTGCCCTCTCTGTCCGTCCGGCTTGGCTTCTGCTTCTGATGATCCTCCAGATGAAACTGAGGATATCCAAGTTGATCATGAAGATGATGATTCTGAGGATAATTCTCTTTAGAATAAACTCTACCTTTATTCTGCCTAGATGAGTGCTCCACCCTAACACAGCGCAGCTGTGCTGAATCAGGCCCTGCCTTTGAGATGAGTGCTTAGGGATTACCTCATAGCCCTCCTGATTGAACACACGTTTCCCCACTTCAGCTCCTCTAATGGCTGTTGGAAACCTGGTGCATTCTGGGACTGGTAGTCTTTTATGGAAAAATTTCTGTTTTCTTCTTATTTCTACCAGAACTGACAGGTTGCTTGTTCAGAGTCACTTCACCTTTTCTATAGCTCCTTCCTGAGCTATGATAAGCTTCCTTATCACAACCCCAAAGAGCAGGGAGAGGAGATGGAAAGCGGAGCTGGACTTGGGGACCTGTCCCATTTTAAAAGCGTGTGGCTCACTGAAATGAAAGATGAGATTAAAACAGAAATTAGCAGAGTAAAAACATGAACTGAAAGAGTCTATACAGTCATTGCGACAAGATATTGTGGACATTGGCAATAGAGTGGAGGAGCTGGAACTCCAGATGGAACAGCAAGGGGAGGAAAATGGTGGACCTACAGCAGCGCTGGGGGACACTCCAGCAGACCCAGGTGGATCAGCAGATGAAGCTAGAGGACCTGGAAGACAGGTCACGGAGATGTAACCTAAGGATCCGGGGGATTCCGGAGGAGCCTCAGTACCGGAACTGTGAAGCTGTTCTGCTGAAGGTGTTCAATTCTTTGCTGCTGGCCGCGGACCTGCAAGGGGAGATACAGATGGACCCATCTCAAATTGAGCGAGCTCATCGAGGATTGGGGCCAATACGAGAGAATAAGCCCAGGGATATAGTGGTGTGCCTACGGTCGTTCAAGATAAAAGAAGGATTACTACAAGCGGCACGGAAAGTACGACAGATCACGTGCGAGGAGCATCCTTTGGAGCTATTTCAAGACCTCTCTGCAGGAATGCTGCAACGTCGGCATAGCATGAAGGCGGTGACAGCGTACTTGAGAAAAGAGGACATTAGATATAAATGGCTGTTTCCCTTTGGGCTGCTGGTTACCTGCAGGGGGAAGTCGCAGAGAGTGCAGACCAGCGAGGAGGCCTGGTCTGTCCTTTGCGAGTTCGGGCTGCCAAACATACCAGAAGGGGGGTGACCCCAGGCAGGAGATCTGGCTGCGGCCGCGAAGCCCTCAAGCTCGCAGAGGAACTTTCAGAGATGGCACAGAACCCCTGCGGCCGGGAAGAGGATGGTGCGGCTGAACAGAGAAAGTCCAGGAAAACCAACAGCGGAGCAGGATGCAGGCTGAATATGTGGACTTTGCATGAGTACAGTTTATCCAGTGGGGTTTCACTGTAATGGTAATTTGAAGTTGCAAATGGCTGGGGGATGGAAGGAGGGATTAGAATGCACGGGAGGAGGGGTGAGGGGAGGTCGGTAGGGGGGGTTTAGGAAGACACGGGGCAAGAAGGGAGGGGGGTAGTGATGGGAGGGGGGAAGGGGGAGGTAAACAGGCAAGGCCCGTTAACTGGTCACTAGTATGGAAGACGATTCTCTCTTAATGAGAGGGGGGATGGTTGGGGGGGTTGGGGGGGAAGGGGAAGGGGGGTGGGGGGGCCTGGAAAGCGGGTAGGGAAGGGGGGAGAGTGGCAGACTGGGTGAGCTTAAAATTGTTACTTTGAATGTAATGGGCTTAACTCACCTTTTAAGCGACAACAACTTTATTCAGAGCTATCTCGCCAGAAGGCGGATATAGTCATGCTCCAAGAAACACATTTGACAAGGGCCACCGAGTACTTGGTTAAGCACAAAGGGTATGGGGTCTGTATGTACGCTTCTAACATCTTGGAGAAGAAGAAGGGAGGGGTTGCTATACTATTTGCATCACGATTAAGCTTCAGGTGCAGATGGTGGTTAGGGACAGAGGGGGGAGGTATGTGCTGGTTCGGTAAAAAGTGGGGAATATAGTGGTACTGTGTAGTGAATGTGTATGCACCCACGGGGGGGCAGAGTGAATTCTGGACAAAACTGAATGGGGAGTTGGGGAAACAGGGGGACGGGATTCTCATTTGCAGGGGTGATTTCAACCTAACATGGAACCCATCCAGGGATGCTACAGGACCACGGGAAGGAAAGCGGGGGGATCGAAAGCGCTATCGTAATTTTGTGACACAGCATTGTTTGGTAGACGCGTGGAGATTGCACCACCCAGGGCGGAGACAATTTTCCTATTACTCGCCGGTACATGGGTCTTACTCCCGTATCGATGCTATATGGGTGTCCAAAGAGGTGGGGGGGAAAAAAAGGGATGCGGACATGGAGTCCATTACATGGTCCGACCACGCACCGGTGGTGGTCTGGCTGCAAGTGGCAGATGAAGGGAAGGGGAATCGGTTCTGGAGACTCAACGAGTCCCTCTTGGAGGAGGAGCAGGTCCGAGCCGAAGTGGAGAAAGTACGCGGGAGTACTTTCGATTCAATGATAATGGGGAGGCCACCTGGGGGGGTATTTGGGATGGGTACAAGGCGGTGGTCAGAGGTATATTACTTAACTGGGCCGCGCGGAAAAAGAGGGAAAGGGAGGAGAAAGAACGGCTCCTAAGGGAACGGTTATTGGAACTGGAAGAATTAGATGGACGCGGGAGTGGAGGAATCTATAGGGGACAGGTTTTGGCGGCGAGAGCGCAACTCAACGAGTTGCAGGCGGACAGGATTAAATATCAGATGCAGCTTCTGCAGCAGGAGGTATTTGAGGGGGGGAACAAGGCCGGGCGGTACTTGGCCCAGAGGTTGAAGCAACAGAAGCTTCGCTCCCACATAGTAGGGGTACGGCAGAGGGGTGGGGCACTGGTCACTAAAGATGGGGAGATTCGGGAGGCATTCAAGGATTATTACCGGGAGTTGTATACAGTGAAAGACCTGCATCCAGCTGAGAGGGGGGCAAATTACCTGGCTTCTATGGTGCTGCCTAAATTGGGTAGGAGCGATCAAGAGGATATGAATAAACCTATTGGACCAGACGAAGTGGAGCGGGCAATCCAACAGTTAAAATTGGCGAAAGCTCCTGGGCTAGACGGGTTAACTGCCCTGTTTTATACACGCGGGAGTGCGCCTCCTACAGGCCGATCTCTTTGCTCAACCAGGATGCCAAGCTCCTAGTCAAGATCCTTGCTACAAGGTTGAATAAAGTCATCGGGAAATTGATTCACCAAGATCAGGCGGGGTTTATTCCCGGGAGGCAGGTTGCCGATAATATTAGGAAGATTCTCAATATTATTTGGGCTAGTGAGCGGAGAGGGGAGGAGGCGCTCTTGCTATCGCTGGACGCGGAAAAGGCTTTCGACCAAGTGGCCTGGCCTTTCCTCTTTCAGGTGCTTGAGAAGGTGGGACTGGGGAGCGAGTTTCTAGCATGGGTTAAGGGGCTGTATGCGCACCCCAAAGCTTGCGTGCGGGTAAATGGGGCTCACTCGGAGTTTTTCGACCAAGGGCGGGGAACACGGCAGGGCTGCCCTCTGTCCCCATTGCTGTTTGCGTTAGCTATGGAGCCCCTGGCGCAGCGGATAAGGGATAGGGCGGATATTTCGGGAATTACTGTGGGGAGAAGTGCCTATAAAATTTTGTTGTTTGCGGACGATATTATCTTAAGCCTAGCCCGCCCTCGAGTGAGTCTGCCCATAGTGAAATGGGAACAGGAAGAGTATGGTAAAGTTTCGGGGTTTACGATTAATCAGTCCAAATCGGAAATTTTGAATTTGACGGTCCCCGGTGGGCTAGCTAATACGTTGGCTAAGAAGTATCCCTTTAAGTGGGCCCGGGGTAGTATCCGGAACCTCGGCATTTGGATAAGCAATAAAATCGATGAGTTGTACAATCTGAATTATAAGAGGGTGTTGGGGAAGACTGAGGGTTGGCTGGATGGGTGGGGACGGGGCTACTTGTCTTGGTTTGGGCGTATCGCGACGGTAAAAATGATGCTGGTGCCCCTATTGTTGTTCTTATTTCAGACACTCCCGATTTGGGTCCCTCTACATAGTTTAAAACGGATACAGCGGATGATTAATAGGTTTATCTGGATGCAGAAACGTCCTAGGATAGCAATGCAGGTTTTGCAACGGTCCAGAGGGGAGGGGGGGGGTTGGGGGTACCTAATATACGCAAATATTATGAGGCAGCGCAATTGAAAGCGCTGTATGAGTGGCAGAGGAAACATCTAAAGCGTGGGTTCAAATGGAGTATGAGTTGGTCGGGGGCAAAGACCTCGAAAGAGCGATATGGCGGGGGTCTAAGGGATTGGACCAGCATGCTATGAGTCCCATGATAGCGAATAGCTTGAGAATTTGGAAACGCAACAAATCTCAACTTGTTCCGGATAAGGGATATAATCTGGGAATGACTATTGAGGCATGCTTTGAGCGGGGACAAGGCCCAGGCGAACGAGTGTTACGTAGATGGGCCAGAACCGGGCTAACGCATGTCCAACAGGTTATCCATCCCCAGGGGGTTTACCCGTTTGAAGGCCTTCGGGACCTTTATAAGCTGAAAGGGAGTGATCATTTTGCTTATATACAGCTGAGGAGTTTTCTGAGGCAATCAAAGGTATGGAAGGATCTCTGGAACAACAGGGGCTGGTTTGAGGTTATATGTAATGGCCAGGGGGGAAAAAGGGGGTTTTGTCCAGAATTTACAAAGGCCTACTGGGGGCTGGAGAGTGTAAGCCCCGATATATGGTGCAATGGGAGGAGGATCTGGGGGTGTGTTGGGATGGGGAGCGCTGGGTGAAGCTCATACAGACGATTGCTTCTGTGTCAATAGCGACATAAATCAAGGAAAATGCTTATAAAGTGTTATATAGATGGTATTGGACGCCAGTGCGTTGCTTTAGGGCAGGGAAGGGACGAGATGACTTATGTTGGCGAGGATGTGCTGAACGAGGGGACTGGATGCATATGTGGTGGAAGTGTGACAGGTTACAAGTTTATTGGGGGCAGGTTTGGGAGGCGATCCACGGTATGACCGGGCAGAAACTCCACGGGAGTCCGGCAGCGTGTTTGCTGCATCAATTTGACGAAGGACTCTCGAGACGGGAGGAGGGGGTTCTGCATCATTGTATAGCCGCAGCTCGCTGTGAGATAGCCCAGCACTGGGGGGGGGCAGAGTATACCTCAGGTGGCAGGTTTTGTGCGGAGAGTGGCTGAGATGAGTTTGATGTATAAATTAACGGATCTGCGGCGGGGGGGGCAGGGGGGTAAACGTGTGGTATATTGGCCGCCGGTCTGGAGCTGGCGGGCGGGCGGGAGGGGGTGGGGGCGGGCGGGGGTGTAGGGAGCAGGATGACCGTACTAGTGGAAGTGGGGCTTGGATGCATGGCGAGTGGTGGTGAGTGGAAGGAGGGGCTCTGGAGACAATGAAGGGATGGGCGGGGAAGGGAAGGGGGTGGGGGAGGGGTGGAAGGGTTAGGTGGTTAGTTAGTTTCTCACACTCGGAAGGGACGAGCGGGTCGGGTGGGTAGGGAGAAGGGGTAGATCTGGTTGGCCTATATGCACTGTTGTATGAAAAAATTGGGATTGCTGACAGGATTGATTTCTTGTTTGTTGGTTGATTATATTGTTATTAATGGTTTTCCTTTGGTTTGCATTTGTATTTTTCTTATAAAATCTCAATAAAAGTTTTAAATGGGGAAAAAAAAAAGTTCCCAGTTTCCAACCCCTCCCTTGCAGTCCCCAAGTGTTGGTGATCAAAGTTCCTCCTGGCAGCTGAGTAATTAGGAGTGACATAAGGGTTTCTCAATCTGGGCTTAAACTCCTGCACCTCATCTCCAATAGAGGCTCTCTGCAGGCCACTGCAGCCTGGAATAACCTGTCTTTTAGGTAAAGGGCCGGAAGGTCGGGGGTTCAAATCCCACTAGAGGGCAGCAACCTTGGGCCGGAAGGACTGGGGTTTCTAGTCCCACAGGTGCTCCTTGTGGTCTTGGGCAAGCCACTTAACCCTCCATAGCCCATGTTCCCTGTAAAATAGTTATCTCCAAGTTATAATGCCCTGTTCAATGTAATTTCAGTTTGTTCAATGTAAACCGCACTGATGCAGAATAGCGCGGTATATAAGAGAATGTAAATAAATAAATAAAAATATGCAGTTTTACTCCTGTGACCTGCCAAAACAGGTCCCTTGATTAGGGTAAATTCCCTTCCTTTATCAGTATTCTCTAGGCTCTGGGCAGCTTCCTCATCACAAGTCATACCATGGAACGACACAGAGGCATAAGATCCTTCATTTTATCATCCATTCTTTTCCTTATGATTCCTAGCATTTCCTGGCTGCTGCTGCTGCACACTGGGCAGAGGGTTTCAACATATTATTTACAATGACACCCAAATCCTTTTCCTGGGTGGTGGTTCCTAATGGGGAACCTTGCATCATGCATCGCATACCGTATCCTTCTGCATATGAAGTTTATACTCACTCAGGTTACCCATTTTTATTTATTCCTTTGCCTTAGTCGTACCCATCTTGTCTGTCTGTATATCCAGACTGCACTTGTCCCCTCTGCTGTCTATTAAGATGCCTCATAGTATAGTGCTTAGATTTTGAGTATCCTATTTTTGCCATATAAATGTTCTACTGTGCTGGCTAACGTATATCATTCGTTTTCGGCTGACAATGAATTATATTTTTGTTATTTAAATGTTCTACTCTGCTGTTTTAAGATGTACATTACTGACATTAGCAATAGGATACAATGTCAAAGAAGAAATTAGGCCTTACCTGCTAATTGTCTTTCCTTGAGTTCTCTCCGGGCCAGTCCAGGCAAGTGAGTGAGGGTTGTCAACCTTCTCTAGCAGCTGAGGACTGAAAAAACTGAAGTTTTGCTGAAAAGAGTATCTGGCTCCCTCTGCTGGCCGAACCTCAGTCTAAACTTACAAAGCAGCAGAAACGATAACTAAAAGAGAACCAACGGAACCCGCGGAAACTACGAGTCCTCCAGGATTGAATTCAAATATTGTCCTTTTTTTTTTTGTTGTTGGATATACGAGTCAAAGAATTCTTCAATATCCCATGGAGGACGCTCGCAACGTACCCCGAATTGAAGGCATTCATGTACTGAGCCCCCCCCCCAAACGAGGGAGCCCCACAGACCATCGTAAGCCTTGACAAGAAGCGGAAGCCCAAGCACGACTCTTCAGAAAACTTACACGCCACTTGAAAAAACCGTGGAGTCTAGCGGAGTCTCGTCAAGGTCAACGGGTGGGGCCTGGACTGGCCCGGAGAGAACTCAAGGAAAGACAATTAGCAGGTAAGGCCTAATTTCTTCTTCCATTTCGTCTCTCCGGGCCAGTCCAGGCAAGTGAGGGAAGTACCAAAGCAGAAACTACCCCAGAGAGGGACCGGCGAGACCCGCAATGACGGCGGACGCTCCCACCTTGGCGTCTCCCGCGGCCTGCATGTCCAACCGATAATGCTTCGAAAAAGTGTGCAACGACGACCAAGTCGCCGCCCTACAGATATCCACCGGTGGAACGAGAGCCAGCTCAGCCCAGGACATCGCCTGACTACGAGTTGAATGAGCTCTGAAAAGCTCCGGCGGCGACCGACCGCTTCCTTGATAAGCCGTCGACACAGCACATTTAACCCAGCGCACTATGGAGGCCTTGGAGGCAGCCTCCCCCTTTCTAGGCCCCCCAAACAAAACAAACAGCCTGTCCATTTTGCGGAAGGGTTGTGTCCGACGAAGATACCGTTTAAGCACCCTACCTAGATCCAACTTACGGAGAACCGAATCGATGAGCGTCCCTTCGCTATCCGGAAAAGTCGGAAGAGAAATTGACTGATTCACATGGAAACTGGAAACCACCTTCGGAAGAAACGAAGGCACGGGACGTAATATCACCTTCTCATGCGTGAAGTGCAAGAAAGGCTCCCTACACGAAAGAGCCTGAAGATCCGACACACGCCTAGCCGAACAGAGGGCCACCAAGAATGCAGTCTTCCAGGAGAGTTCTTTAAAGGACACCTCCCTAGCTGGTTCGAAGGGAGGCCGCGCAAGAGCCTCTAACACCAGATTAAGATCTCAAGTGGGAACGAGGGAGCGAACCGGAGGACGCAAGTTCTGGACTGCGCGCAGGAACCGCAATACATCAGGATGACGAGAGAGGAGAATCCCCTGAATCCTACCCCGAAAACACGCCAGCGCCGCGACCTGAACCTTGAGCGTAGCAAGAGCCAAGCCCTTCTCAAACCCGCCTTGCAGAAAAGACAAGATTTCAGGAATCAGAGAGCAGCCCGGCCGAAGATCGCGCTCCCCACACCAACGTTCAAAAACCCGCCAGACGCGAGCGTACGCCAGAGAAGTAGACGAACGTCTGGCCCGAAGGAGAGTGTCGATGACCGACGGCGAATAACCTCTACGCCTCAACCTTTCCCGCTCAAGAGCCAAGCCGTAAGCGAGAAGCAGTCCACGTCCGGCATGAGAAGTGGACCCTGAGCCAAGAGATTCGCCCGCGCCGGAAGCCGCCAGGGACGGTCCACTAGCAGGCGGACCAGATTGGCGTAGCACGGTCGGCGCGGCCAATCCGGGGCAACCAGGACTACCCGTCCACCGTGGCTCTCTATCTGCCGGAGGACGCGACCAATTAAAGGCCACGGAGGGAACACAGAGAAGCCCTACCAATGGCCACGGCTGTGCCAGGGTGTCGAGGCCCTCGGACATATGTTCCCTTCTCCTGCTGAAGAACTGACTGGTTTTCGCATTGTCGCAGGTGGCCATCAAATCCATTGTCGGCTGACCCCAACGGAGAACTAGGTCGTGGAACACTGCTGCGTTCAACTCCCACTCCCCTGGATCTACGGCATGCCTGCTGAGGTAATCCGCCTGAACATTGTCGCGGCCCGCCACATGAGCCGCAGAAAGCGCTACCAGGTGGGCCTCCGCCCAGCTCATCAATCGTAGACTCTCTTCTAATAGAGCTGCGCTGCTGGTACCTCCCTGTTTGTTGATGTAAGATACCGCCACGGAGTTGTCGGAGAAAACTCACCGCCTTGCCCTCGACGAGCATGCCAAACTCCTGCAGCGCTAACTGCACCGCTCGAAGCTCCAGCAGATTGATGGACGAGGTCGACTCCTCCAGCGACCATAGCCCTTGAGCTATGTGGGACTGACAGTGAGCCCCCCAGCCCGCGAGACTGGCATTGGTTGTGAGAAGCAGCCAATCCGGGGACCGCAAGGGCATGCCCGCCCGGAGATGAGTGGGATCCAACCACCAGAGTAGGCTGTCGCTCACGGACGGAGCGTGAGCCAATCTGCGGGACAGGGGGTGATCCTGAGGAGACCACCTCGAAAGCAACGCATGTTGCAACGGTCTCATATGCGCCCGAGCCCAGGGCACCAGGTCCAGTGCCGCCGCCATGGAACCGAGCAGTTGTAAGTAACGCCAAGCCGTTGGCACCCTCAGACGCAGGAACGCTCGCACTTGGCCCATACGTTTCTTCACCTGGGGCTCGGGCAAGAACACTGCTCCTACGCTCGTGTCGAACAGCGCCCCAAGATACAGAAGTCTCTGAGTCGGTTGCAAATGGCTTTTGGACTGATTTATTACCCAGCCCAACTGCTCGAGCAGAGCCACCACACGAGCCGTGGCCACTGCGGACTCCGCAACCGACGGTGCCCGAATCAACCAATCGTCGAGGTAAGGGTGCACCCACACGCCCTCTCGCCTCAATGCCGCCGCAACTACCACCATCACCTTTGTGAAGGTCCGCGGCGCCGTGGCTAGCCCAAACGGCAACGCTTGGAACTGAAAATGACCCATGGGAACCGCAAACCGCAGGAACTGCTGGTGCTCTGGCCGCACTGGAATATGGAGGTAGGCCTCTGTCAGGTCGATGGAGGTGAGGACCTCCGTGGGCTGCACGGAGCAGATCACGGATCTGAGGGTCTCCATGCGAAAGTGCGGAACACGCAAGCAGCGGTTCATGTGTTTGAGATCCAAGATAGGACGAAAAGACCCCTCCTTCTTGGGAACCACGAAATAAATGGAGTAGCGACCTAACCCTAACTGGTCGAAGGGGACCGGCACCACCGCCCGAAGACGCAACAAACGTTGAAGGGTCTCGAACACCGCCGCTGCCTTGTCCGCAGAACCGCAAGGAGACGCCACAAAAGCGTCCCGTAATGGGCGCGCGAACTCGAGGGCATAACCGTCGCGTATAATTTCGAGAACCCAGAGATCGGTTGTTATGGAGGCCCAGACAGAAAGGAACCGCTGCAGACGACCCCCTACCGGGAGTTTCATCTGGGCCATCCTCACTTCATTGGGGCTTCTTGCTGGGGTTCTGCTGGGTTTGGAAATAACCTCTGCCAAACCCTCGAGCCCCTCGAAAGGACTGACCCCGAGCCACAGAGCGCCCTCTCGGATAGGGGACAAAGCGAGAACCGCGGAACCTGCGAGGCTCCCGGCCCGCAAATCTGGAGCCACCGGCAGGCCGTTGACCCTTCGGCTTGTCCTCTGGGAGGCGACCCCCTTTGGAGTCACCCAAATCCTTTACAATCTTATCCAAGGCAGCACCAAACAGCAGGGTGCCCTTGTAAGGCAGCTTAGTGAGACGTGTCTTCGAGGAAACGTCCGCCGACCAATGGCACAGCCAGAGGAAACACCTAGCCGCAATTACCGATGCCATAGACTTTGCGGAAACGCGAACCAGGTCATAGAAGGTATCCGCGAGATAGGCCGCTGCTGATTCTAGCTTCGCGCCGTCCTCTTCGTCACTTTTGCTCTGGGCCCCTTGAATCCATCTAATGGAAGCCCTGGACACGTATGCCCCACAAAAAGCCGCTCTGAGCGACAGTGCGCAAGTTTCAAAGGTCTGCTTAAGCAGAGGGCGTCGTCTTCAGCTGCTGAGGACTGAAAGACTGAGGTTCGGCCAGCAGAGGGAGCCAGATACTCTTTTCAGCAAAACTTCAGTTTTTTCAGTCCTCAGCTGCTAGAGAAGGTTGACAACCCTCACTCACTTGCCTGGACTGGCCCGGAGAGACGAAATGGAAGCATATTTCACTGTTCTGTCTATTAACTGACATGGGTTATTTAGCATAGCTACTCACCTGTAACAGGTGTTCTCCAGGGATAGCAGGAATCATTCCTCACATATGGGTGACGTCAGCACCGACGGATCCCACGCAGAGCATTTCCCCAGCTTTCAAAGAACGTTTTTGGGAATGCTACCATACATGCATGGTCCCCTTTCCGCCCAAGGGTGCCATCTAGTCAGTCAGATGACATAGCGTAGGCGAAAGACAAAAACCGATAGAGGAGGCAAATCCCAGGGGAGGAGGGAGGATTGAGAGGACTGGTTCCTGGAGAACACCAGTGAGTAACTACGCTTTCTCCAGGAACAAGCAGGAAGTCAGTCCTCACATATGGGACTCCTTAGCTCCAGGCTGCCGGAACCCAAACCACGACAGCACCAATGGCGACCACCAGAGGAGGTTGCCAGTTGCAGAAGATAAGTCCCTACGCAGAGACGCTGCAATGCCCATCTATCCTCGTCGCCAATAGTCCAGGAGCCTGACCATTGACAGGCTGGGGGACAGGAGTTGCCTAAACACTGAGTATTCTACGAATTACTGCCTGGCCGAAGGCACTGTCCCTGCGGGACTCACTCTCTAGGCTATAATGTGCTGCAAAAGTATGCACTGAGGACCATGTGGCGGCCTTGCAGATTTCCGTCACTGGTATCGAGCGCAGGTTGAACACTGAAGCGGCCATGGCTCTGACGTGATGAGCAGTGATCCGGTGCTGCAAGAAAAGGCCCGCCTGCTCGTAAGCGAAGGCGATGCAGTCCGCCACCCAAGAAGACAGAGTCTGTTTGGTTACTGGCAGCCCCAGTTTATTGGAGTCGAACGAGATAAAAGAGTTGGGGTGCTTTGCGATGGTCCCTGGTCCTATGAAGATAGAAGAACAGGGTCCTCCTGCAATACAAGGAATGCAAGACCGACTCCACCTTGCCGGAATGAGGCCGTGGAAAGAAGGTAGGGAGAACCACCTTCTGGTTGAGGTGAAAAGTAGACACCATCTTAGGAAGGAACTTGGGATGCATCCGCAGCACTACTCTGTTCGTGTAGAACTGGGTGTAGGGAGGATCCGCCACCAGGGCCTGCAGCTCTCTCACCCTGCGGGCAGAAGTCACAGCCACCAAGAAAGCCACCTTCCAGAAGGGGTATCTCAGGTGACAGGTGGCCATAGGCTCAAATGGCAGTCTGGTGAGCTGGCACAGCACCACAATGAGGTCTCATTCCAGAGTCGGAGGGCAGGCCTTGACAACAGAAGGCCCCTTAGGAATCTGGAGACCTGGGGCAGGATCAAGAGGGCTTCCCTTCTACAGGGTAGTGGTTCGCAGTTATGGCGCTGAGATACACCCTGAATGAATTAGATTTCAGGCTGGAGTGTGAGAGATGCAAAAGGCACTGCAAAACGAGTTGTACCTGGCAGGAGAATGGATTCACGTTCTTGTCTGTGCACCAGATGGAGAACCTCCTCCACTTGAAGGCGTAAGACCTCCTAGTGGCCTGGCCTCTAGGAAGCCCTAGTGGAGGGCTTCCTAGAAGCCAGGAGGACCTCCTCGACCTCCCTCGTGAGGTGGAAAGGGGCCAATGCTACTCGTTCAGCAGCCATGCTGTCAGTGTTAGAGCCCTCAGGTTGGGGTGCAAGAGGGAGCCCTCCTCCTGCGAGAGGAAGCCCGGGGCCTGGCCCAGGGGTACTGAGGCTGTCACCAACAGAGAGAGCAGCAGGGGGAACCAGGGTTACCTGGGCCACCTAGGGGTTACCAGGATCACTGAGGTGTGCTCGCTCTGGATTTTGAATAGACACTTGGGTATCGGGGGGCAGGTTGGTGGGAATGCATAAAGCAAGCCCTGTGACCATGAGATCAGAAACACATCTGCCGCCACCCTCTTGCAGTGTGGTTGAGGGGAGCAGAACCGCAGAAGCTAAGCGTTGTCTGAAGAGGCGAACAGGTCCAGTCAGGGTCTTCCCCAGAGCCAGAAGAACCTCTAGGCTACCTCGGGGTCCAGGCGCCACTCGTATGGGCAGAGAACTCTGCTGAATCTGTCCGCCAGGGAGTTGTCCTGGCCCGGTAGGTACACAGCCTTAGGGTCATGTGGTTGCATACTGCAAAGAATGAAGTGCTACGGCCTCCTGACAGAGAGTAGGAGCCCTTCTGCCCTGCTTGTTCACGTAGAACATGGCCACCTGGTTGTGTGTCTGAATGAGGATCTGAAGACCTCGGAGCAGATGGCGGAAGGTCTGCAGTGCCAGAAAGATGGCCCGAAGTTCGAGGAGGTTGATTTGCAGGAGAGACTCCTCGGTACACCAGTGGCCCTGAGTGCACTGGCCCTCGCAATGCGGCACCCAAGCCCACCAGGAAGGCGTCCGTAGTCAGAATCCTCTGAGATGCTGGTGCCTGGAAAGGCATCCCTGCCCTGAGGTGGTGCGGGGACTTCCAGTAGGTAAGGGAGGCCACCAGCTGCCGGGTGACTCACACTCTGTCCCTCAGTCTGCCTGTGGCCCGAGACCATTGAGATTGGAGGCACCACTGGGCCGCTCGCATGTGTAGGCGGGCTTGGGGCATAACATGCACCATTGAGGCCATGTGGCCCAACAGAGGAGCCGACGGCCCAGCACCAACCTGCAAGTTTGCACCTCCCCGGCCAACCGCATCAGGCAGTGAGCTCTGTCTTCTAGGAGGAAAGCCTGGGCCAGCAGAGTGCTCAGCTGGGCCCCTATGAAATCCAGGGTCTGCATCGGGGAAAGCCTGGAATTGGGGTAGTTGATGACGAAGCCCAACTGATGGGAGGTGAATGGTCGACCTTGTGGCTCGGTCCGCCTCCCCGGCTGTGCTGCTCCTGACAAGCCAGTCGTCCAGATAGAGGAAGACATGAGCCCCTTGAGGCGTACATGTGCAGCTACTGTGGCCAGGCACTTTGTGAAGACCCTTGGGGAGGAAGCGAGCCCGAATGGGAGCACTATGCGCTGGAAGTGCAGACCTCCCACCACAAACCTCAGGTATCACCTGCGGGAAGGATGAATCAGGATGTGGGCATAAGTGTCCTTGAGATCCAAGGAGCAAAGCCAGTCTCCTTGGCAGAGGACAGCATCTTGAACCACTCTTTCACCAGGAACCTGTTGAGATTGCGCAGATCCAGGAAAGGCTGGAGGCCTCCTGTTCTTTTGGGGACAAGGAAATACCTTGAGTAAAAGCCCCTGCCCCAGAGGTGGTGGGGCACACGTCCCAGTGCCTTGTTCCTGAGCAGGTTTGCAAGCTCTGTGACGACCAAGGCCTGGTGAAGGAGGGGATGGGATGGCTCCCCTGGAAGGTAATCTGGAGAGTTTTGTTGCAAGTGGAGGGAATAACCCTCTCTCATCACCCGCAGGACCCACTGGTCTGTAGTGATGGTGGCCCAGCTGTCAGCAAAGGAGGCCAGTCGACCCCTATGGGCTGAGGTGGGTCTCCTGGGGGAGGGGAGACCCTGCCCACTGAGTAATATCAACCCTATCCAGGTATCAGGTAATATCAACCCTAACCCTGGTCCCCCCCCCCCCCCCGATTTCTCTCCCTCTCTAAAGATAGTTCCTCACGTACCCTATCTAATCTCATCCACATCCCACTCCTCCCTCCTTCCACCCTCTCCAGTCATCCCACAATCACTCACCCATAAATATCAACTCCAACCCTATCCCCAAAAGTACTCCCTCACATAACCTACCTGGCACCATCAAATTATCCCTCATTCCCCCCCCCCCCTCATATCCCTCTCGGGGAGCACATACTCCCAAACATACCCACCTTCACCCTACTCCATCTAAAGCGCGCTACTACCCTAAAAACAGACCCCCGCGCTAGTCTAATAAGAAATCTGTACATAACTTATCCAGCCTTATCCATATCCCTCTCCTCCCCCCCTCCACTCTCCTGTTTACTTGCACCCTATGGAACGCATGCTCAGTCATTAAAAAAAAACTATTTTATTCATGATCTTTTCATCTCTAATGCCCTACACCTCCTTGCCCTGACCGAGACCTGGCTCCCCCCAGACGACACCGCATCCATTGCCTCTCTCTGCTATGGGGGCTACCAATTCTCCCATACACCTCGATCTACTGCTCGCAGTGGTGGCATTGGCCTCCTACTCTTTCCCTCTTGCCAATTCCAACCCCTCCTGCCACCCCAATCACACTCCCCCCTCTCCTTCGAAGTCCACTCCATTCGCCTCCTCACACCACTTCCCCTCTGAGTAGTGGTTATTTATCGCCCACCCGACTACTCCAAATCAACCTTCCTCACCGACTTCAACTCCTGGCTCTCTGCCTTTATGGATCCCACCTCCCCCACTCTTATTCTTGGCGATTTCAACATTCATGTCAACAACCCCTCTGACCCCCATGCCTCAAAGTTCCTCACTCTTACTGCCTCGTTTGACCTCTAACTTTGCTCCACTGCCCCCCACACACCTACACGGCCACTGTCTTGACCTAATACTCTTGTCCAATTCCTCTCCCTCAAACCTCCGCAAATCAATCCTTCCCTTATCTGACCATCACCTCTTAACTTTTACTCTTCAGCTCCCGCCATTCTAACCTTGTCCTGTCTCCTCTGACCTATTTAGAAATCTTCATAATATTGATCCCCTGACTCTCTCCTCCACCATTTCTCCATCTCTTTCCTCCATTTTATCATCCGAGTCCGTCGACAAGGCATTATCCTCATACAATACTACACTATCCTCAGCCCTTGACACTCTTGCCCCTTCCACCCCACGTCCTGTTAAACGATTTACTCCCCAACCCTGGCTTTCACCCACAATCCGTTACTTACGCATCTGTGCCCATTCTGCCGAACGAGCCTGGTCCAAATCCCACTTCCCAGAAAACCTTCTACACTTCAAATTCATGTTTGGCTCCTTCCATTCAGCCTTAGCACTTGCCAAACAAGACTACTACATCCATCTAATTCCCTTGCCTCTGATCCTCGCCGTCTCTTTAACACCCTCAATTCTCTCCTCAAGGTCCCCCCGCCCCCAATCCCACCCTCCCTTTCTGCTCAAACCCTAGCCGACTACTTCCACGACAAAATCCTCAAAATTACCCTCCAATTCCCTACCCCCTCATCTACCTCCCCATCCATACTCCCCCTGCCACCCTCTCCTCCTTCCCTTCGATCTCTGACGAAGAAACCACACTCCTTTCCTCCTCCAAACCCACCACCTGTTCTTCAGACCCTATCCCCACCCATCTCCTACGTTCCATCTCCCTCACCATTGTCCCCTTCATCACTCATATCCTCAACCTTTCACTCTCCACTGCAACTGTCCCCGCTGACTTCAAACATGCTGTTGTCACACCCCTCCTCAAGAAACCCTCACTTGATCCCACATGCCCTTCTAGCTATTGACCCATCTCCCTCCTTCCCTTCATATCCAAACTATTAGAACGAGCAGTCCACCGTCGCTGCCTCGACTTCCTCTCCTCCCAGGCCCTCCTGGACTCACTTCAATCCGGCTTCCGTCCCCTACATTCCACTGAAACGGCACTCACTAAAGTCACTAACGACCTGTTCCTGGCTAAATCCAAGGGCCTCTACTCTATCCTCATCCTTCTCGACCTTTCTGCTGCCTTTGACATCATTGACCATGACCTTCTCCTCATCACCCTCTCCTCACTTGCCTTCAAGGATTCCGTACTGTCCTGGTTCTCCTCCTACCTCTCCCATCGCTCATTCAGTGTGTGCTCTGGTGGCTCCTCCTCCTCCCCTACCCCACTCCATGTAGGAGTACCCCAGGGATCTGTCTTGGGCCCCCTCCTCTCTCTCTATACCCAAGGCCTTGGCGCACTCATCTCCTCCCATGGCTTTCAATACCATCTCTATGCTGATGACTCCCAAATCTACTTTTCTACACCTGATATTTCTCCGGCAACCCAGTCCAAAATCTCTGCCTGTCTTTCGGACATCGCTGCCTGGATGTCTCACTGCCGATTAAAATTGAACATGGCCAAGACTGAACTCCTTGTCTTTCCACCTAACTCCTCCCCTCCCACATCCCCCTCTCTCAATCCATGTGGATGGATCTATCATCCTTCTTGTTCCCTTGGCTCGCAATCTGGGGGTTATCTTTGACACACCTCTCTCTCCTTTTCTGCTCATATCCAGCTTGTAGCTAAGACCTGCCGCTTCTTTCTCTACAACATCAGCAAAATCCACCCCTTCCTCTCTGAACACACTACCAAAACGCTTATCCACTCCTTAATCTCCTCTCGCCTTGATTACTGCAACCTACTCCTCGCTGATCTTCCCGCAAGCCACCTCCTTCCCCTCCAATCTATACAAAATCACGCCGCTCGACTAATCTTCTGCCAACCTCGCCATGCCCACGTTACTCCTCGTCTCAGGTCGCTTCACTGGCTCCCTGTCCAATTCCACATCCAATTCAAGCTTCTCCTGCTAACCTATAAGTGCATCCACTATATGGCCCCTCACTACCTCTTATCCCTCCCTACATCCCCTCTCGAAACCTGCGCTCCACTAACAAATTACTTCTATCAATGCCTTTTACACGCACTGTGAAGTCCCGACTGTGCTCCTTTCACCTTGCTGCACCTTACGCCTGGAACAGCCTACCTGCGTCTGTGCACCAGGCATCCTCCTTGGCCCTCTTCAAATCCAGATTGAAGACCCACCTCTTCACTGTTGCATTCAGATCCTGACTCCTTCCTCATCTTACCCTAACCCCTGTCATCATTTATGACCAAACTACTGACCAAACCGTACCTTGCACAGAACTGACTAATGCTCTATACTGTTCTAACTTATGTTTTGTTCTAACTAGATTGTAAGCTCCGATGAGCTTGACTCTGATAGGCAGGGACTGTCTCTTGTATGTTGGCTACCTCTTAGAGGTCAGCTGTGCAGTGCTGCGTGCATGGCGCTTTACAAGTGCTGAGGAGTAGGAGTAGGAGTAGTAGTAGTAGTAGTCAAAAGCTCCCCCCTCGGGGGGGCTGGTGCCTAGGGCTTTGGGCTTCTTGGACCCATGCTCTTAGCCCTTTGGCTGTGCGGGTTGGTGAGGTTGACCCTGGTAAGGCTGGTAATGGCTGGCTGAGGGGTAACTCTTTTTCCTCAGGAAAAAGGTCTTCTTTCCCAAGGGCTTCTTCCTGGGGAGAGCAGAGGTCTTTTTGGAAAGCCTCTGCTGGGTAACTACCTCGGCCTCAATCTCGGCGGCCTTATCAGACATAGTCTTCCCAAAAAGATTCTGCCCTTTGCAGAGCACATCCAGGAGCTTCTCCTACACCCACTGCTCCAGGTCTGAGGTCTGCAGCCACACCTGGTGCTGGGCACCGATGCTTGCAGCCACCACTCGGGCTGAGGCCTCAAACCCATCGTAGGCAGCTCTAGAGAGAAACTTAGAGCAGTCCCAGACAGCCCCAGTCAGGGACAAGAAGCGCTGGAGAGGTTCCCCAGCGAGGCCCGCTGAGAACCCCAAGAGCTCCTGGACCAAGCTCTTCAAATACATCCCCATATACAGCTCATAGGCTTGTATATGGCACTTGAGCATGGCACCCTGGTAGCATTTACAGCCCAAGGCGTCGAGGGCCCAGGCCGTAAAGATGGCACCCTTGGGCAGGAAGAGGACCACACATGCGTGGTAGCATTCCCAAAGGCTTTCTTTGAAAGCTAGGAAAATGCTCCGCATGGGCTCCGTCGGCGCCGTCACCCATATGTGAGGACTGACTTCCTGCTTGTTTCTGGAGAATGCTATTTGTTATGTTCCAACTACAATGTAAACTATGTAAGGGAAGACCTGGGTGAATCTCTTCTTAATGGCAATTAATAAACAGACAGTCACATATTGTCCATATGCACGCTCATACAGGATTCCTACCTGTGTACAGGATTCCATCAGAACTGCGGCATGGAGAGGACTGTACTAATTCTGGGATGGTGAATGGAAGTTTCTACAGAATGAAACAAAGTACAGCGTTTCAAAGACTGCTTTTCTTAGAAAACTCATTCCATATCACATGCTTTACAGATCCTGATCAGGCCCAGGGACATAGGGTCCCAATTCATATTCTGCCACTGGTATCGTATCCTCCAGCCCTGGCTGCACACTCTGCCTCTCCTGGACTCACCCAAGGATAAGGGGTTCTTTGCGAGAGGCCCAGACCTCAGCAAGAAGGAAACAGGCAGACACGAGAGGAGACCCTCCTGAACTAGACTGAGATGGAAAAGAAAAAGCTCTACTGGAAAACATCTTTCTCTGCCAGGATCACCTCAGCCATCGTGCTACTCACCATTAACCCTTCTTTGTTCTTCCCACCCAGAATATACAGGCTGCCATCGCTGGGATCAGGAAGGAAAGATGGCCTACAAGGATGAGAGTAAAAATTCAGTTTGGTGAGATTAAATTCACAGTTAGAAAAGTTGTGTGTCGTCCAGAGATCATTTTTCATACTTTTGCACAATGCATTACTTGGAAATACTGATAAGGTTTCGTTCTGTGGGTTAAAACTGTACAGAGTACAGGGAGGGGATGGGGCGAGAGCTACTCCACAAGTTGGGGGGGGGGGCCTCCATTAAATTAACTGAAGGAGATATTTTCTCATTTAACACAGTTAAGCTATGGAATTTGTTGCCGGAGAATGTTGTTAAGGCAGTGAGCGAGCTGGGTTTAAAAAAGGTTTAGTCAAGTTTCTGGAGGAAATGTCCATAAACCAACACTGGCAGAGCAGAATTGGGAGAGCCACTGCTTAGCCCTGGGGGTGATCAACAAAGGAGGAGTCTACTCTTCAGGATTCTGCTGTTCTGAAGTCACAGAGTTCAGTTCTGAATTTATGTGGGTGATGTACAACTGCCTGAATCTGGGGAGGGAATGGATGAGATTTCTGAGGCTCCGAACCACTGTGTAGTAGATCAATGTTTCCCATGCAGTGGGTCACATTATCAGTCTATGGGATGACGGAACAAAGATTGTCTCTCTCCTTCTAGGCCTCGAGTTGCAGTCAGCACAGGACCTGTGAGATAACAAATGTTCAGAGATCCTGCACCCCGCTACTGTGTGGGCTTCCTCTTAGACTGGACATCCATGCAGAGTACTGGGGTCTTTGAGCACACACAGGCCCTGTGCTGCCTGCTGCTATTAATGCCAACACCACTGCTGCCGCCACCACCTTCATGCTTTAAATAAGTTGGGGGGGGGGGGGGGAGAAAGCAGATAAGTGGATGAACAAAGGAAGGGCATGTAGGTCTGCTATTTTGTTTCCATAATTAACTGGGGTGACATGAGCAAGCATAGTCAAAGGAATTAACACAGTTTGCACACCTACAAATCGTGTTAATCCCAGTTTGTAACAATGAATATCCCCTCCTGAGCCAACTGAATCCCATGGCACTTAGCATTGTTTATTTTTCTTGATATGCTGCCCTTCACAGGCATTCAAAGCGGTTTACATAGAATTAAATGAAAAAAGAAGAGGAACAGGCAATGCAGAGGAAAAAAGGAAAGTCAGTGTTTTATTTAACCTGTTTTTTATATCGTAAACTGAACATTAACAGAGCAATTAGATCTTAATTATTACATTATAACATGATAAACAGATAATAGGAAACTGGGAAAAGAAGAAAAGGGAAGAGTAGGGGCATGGGGCATTTGGTGGGGTGGGATAGTTATCCACCACTGTCCATCTCAAAGTAGTCAATGAGTAGGTGTGTTTTTTCATAGCTCCAATACGTTGTCGGTGGAACGCAGGTGTTCTGGAAGGGAGTTCCATATCGTGGGTGCAAAGAGGGAGAAAGCTCTGTTGCATGTTTGCCGAGTGCTTTTGGTTTTGATCACTGGCATATGAAGCAGGTTCTAAATGCTGGATCTTCGTGATCTTGAGTTTGGAACTTTGATTAAAATTTTCATAGTTTGGTTGCTGGCATATGAAAGAACAGGTACTGCTGTGTTTTCAGTAGACTGCAAACAGGGCCAGCCCAAGGGTTTCTGCCGCCCCCCCCCCACTCAAATGCTGAGCCATGCCACTGCCCCCTGCTGCCACCGTTTCTGGCATGTTAGTATTGCCCCTAATTCAGTGGTTCTCAACCTTTTTTGTACCGCGACCCCTTTTACCATTGGTCAACTTGTGATGATCCCCAATGATAAAATCAAATGAGTCTCTCTTCCTTTACCATTAACGCATTGTCGCTGTAATCATGTTGAATTATTAATATATTATAGGCCTTTGCAATATGTTTTTATTTATAAAATTTACTTATTTAAACCACAATAATTAATCACAATAACACATACCAATATTTGATTTCAAAATTATGATTCTGTAATCAAATCACTAATATGAAATAAAATTATTTTTTCTACCTTTGACCAATTTATTCTCTGATCATGCTGGTCCCGATCTGAGGCTTCTGCTTGCCTGTCTTCTCTTAGCTATTTCTGTGGTCTATGGTCCATCTGCCATTTCTTATCTCTTCTTTCATTTTCTTCACTTCTTTCTATCAGTCTATTTCCAGTCCCAGTAACCCTCCCCAGTATCAGCCCTTTTCCAGTTCTCATTCCCAGTGCCTTCCAATGTCAACTTGCATTCCCTTCCAGTCCCCCTCCTTCCCCACTGACCAGTCCCTTCTAGTACAAATACCATGGCACCCCCTCTCAGATCCACTCCCTTCCAGTTCCATTCTCCCATCCCCTCGTATCAGCCCATTTGTAGCCTTAGCCCCCAGTTTTCTTCCAGGGCCAGCAGCTCTATCCTCCCCTCCCCATCATCAGCCCATTCCCAGTCGAAGTCCCCCAATCAGCTCACTTCCAGTGCTAGTCCCCCCTCAACCCCATTACCAGTGCTAGGCTCCCCTAATCAGCCCATTACCAGTCCTAGCCTTCCCGATCAGCTCATTTCCAATGCTAGCCCCCCATCAGTCCATTACGTCCCAACCCCCCCCCTTGATCAGTCCATTCCCAGTCCTAGCCTTCCCTAATCAACCCATTACCAGTTCTAGCCCCCCCATATGCCCATTACCAGTGCTAGCCCCATCAGCCCATTATAATCCTAACCCACACACCCTCCCCTGTCCAGCATTTATCCCATCTGTCCATGTCAGACCCCCTCCCTCCCTCCCCCCATGTCAACCCCATTGCAGGTTCCCTGCCCCCATCTCCCCTCTCCCTATGTCTGCCTGCTACTGCCCTGTTCTTCTACAGCCACGGCTCCCTGTGTCTTAGGGAACCACAGCTGTGCCTGTGAAGCCATTGCAGAGCCTTTCTGTCTCTCGACAGGCTCCGTGCAGCATTGTCCCTTTGGAGGCAGGGCACAGAGCCCGTCGAGAGACGGGAAGGCTCTGCAACATTTTCACAGGCACAGCCACGGTTCCCTAAAAGGCAGGGAGCCGTGGCTGCAGAAGAACATAAGAAATGCCATACTGGGTCAGACCAAGGTCCATCAAGCCCAGTATTTTGTTTCCAACAGTGGCCAATCTAGGTCATATGTACCTAGCAGTTTCCCCAAGAGACACAAGTTCCACAATGCTTGTACTGGGTCAAGCATTGATATCTTCGGTCACTTCTTAATAATGGTTTATGGACCTTTCCTCCAGGAACTTGTCCAAACCTTTTTTAAACCCAGCTACACTAACAGCCTTTACTACATCCTCCGGTAACAAATTCCAGAGTTTGATTACACGTTGAGTGAAAAAATATTTTCTTTTATTAGTCTTAAATAGTTTACCCTGTAGCCTCATTGCATGTCCCCTAGTCTTTCTATATTCTGATAAGGTAAACAATCGATCTACGTTTACCCGTTCCACTCCGTTCATTAATTTATAGACTTCTATCATATCTCCCCTCAGCCGTCTCTTTTCCAGGTTAAAGAGCCCTAACCTTCTTAGCCTTTCTTCATAGGAGTATCCTTCCATCCCCTTTACCATTTTGGTGGCTCTTCTATGTACCTTTTCTAAAATCGCTATATCCTTTTTTTTTTATTTTTTTATTGAAACTTTTATAACTTACAAGGCAAACATAAAGAAACTTACAGATGATGCATTCAAAGGAAATAGAGAAAAGAAAAAAATATATAAAGTAACAATACATCCGAGCCTAGCCCACAATATGGGGAGAGTTAAACATAATAACAATCATAAGAAATAACCAGGGCCGAGGGTTTTAACATGGTATCCACAATGACGCCTAAATCTTTTTCCTGGGTGGTGGTTCCTAACGTGGAACCTTGCAATGTGTAACCATAGTTTGGGTTGTTCTTCCCTAGGTGCATAACCTTGCACTTGTCCACATTAAATTTCATCTGCCATTTTGATGCCCAGTCTTCCAATTTATCAAGATCCTCTTGCAATTTTTCACAATCCTCTTGGGTTTTAACAACTTTAAATAGTTTTGTGTCATCTGCAAATTTGATAACCTCACTCGTTATTCCATTTTCCAGGTCATTTATGAATATGTCAAAAAGCAGCAGACCCAGCACAGATCCCTGGGGTACACCACTATTCACCTTTCTCCATTGGGAAAATTGGCCATTTAGCCCTACCCTCTGCTTTCTATCTTTTAACCAGTTCCTGATCCACAATAGTACACTGCCTGCTATCCCATGACTCTTTAGTTTTGCCAAACGTCTCTGATGAGGGACCTTGTCAAAGGCTTTCTGAAAGTCCAGATACACAATATCAACCGACTCACCTTTGTCCACCTGTTTATTCACTCCTTCAAAAAAACATAACAGATTAGTAAGACAAGATCTTCCTTGTCTAAAGCCATGTTGGCTGTCTCCCATTAGGTTGTGACTATCTACATGCTGAGTAATTTTATTCTTTATGATGGTTTCTACCATTTTTCCCGGTACTGACATCAGGCTCACCGGTCTGTAGTTTCCCGGATCACCCCTGGAACCCTTTTTAAAAATTGGTGTTACATTGGCGATCCTCCAATCTTCAGGTATTAGAGATGATTTTAATGATAGTTCACAGATTACTGATAGCAGGTCTGCAATCTCATATTTCAGTTCTTTCAACACCCTTGGATGTATACCATCCGGCCCAGGTGATTTGCTACTCTTCAGTTTATCTAATAGTTGTAAGACATCTTCCTGATGTATCGATATTTCCTTCAATTCTTCCGCACCTTTAAATACCACTTCAGTCATGGGTAACATCCCTACATCTTCCTCAGTAAAGACCGAAGCAAATAATTCATTCAGTCTCTCCGCTATTGCCTTGTCGCCTCTTAGTGCTCCTTTAACTCCTTTATCAGCTAATGGACCAACTGACTCTCTCACAGGTTTTTTTGCTACGAATGTACTTGAAAAGGTCTTTATTTCGCGTTTTTGCTTCCGCAGCAAGCTTCTTTTCAAATTCTCTCTTTGCCTGCCTTATTAATGCCTTGCATTTGACTTGCCAGTGCTTGTGCTGTTTCCAGGTTTCGTCGTTTGGCTCTTTTTTCCATTTCCTGAAAGATGCTTTTGGGCAACAGCAGCCTCTCTGACCTCACCTTTAAACCATGCTGGCAGTTTTTTGGACTTCCTTCCACTTTTCTTAAAGCGTGGAATACAGCTGGTCTGGGCTTCCAAGATAGTATTTTTCAACAACACCCAAGCTTGATGTACGTCTTTAACCTTCGCAACTGCTCCTTTTAGTTTTTTCTTAACTGTTTTCCTCATTTTATCATAGTCTCCCTTTCGAAAGTTAAAAGGTAGTACTGTGGATTTCCTTAATATCCCTCCTCCACTAATTAAATCAAAGGTGATCATGCTATGATCACTATTGCCAAGTGGCCCCAACACCCTTATCTCTTGCACTAGATCTGGTGTTCCACTAAGGACTAGGTCTAATATGGCTTCCCCTCTGGTCGGTTCATGAACCAGCTGCTCCAAGAAGCAGTCATTTATTTCATCTAGGAACTTTATCTCCCTAGCATGTCCTGACGTGACACTGACCCAGTCGATACCGGGGTAATTGAAATCACCCATTATTATTACTGCGCTGTAACTTTTGTTAGCTTCCTTGATTTCTTTGAGCATTTCATCATCCATTTGGTCATTCTGGCCAGGTGCTCGATAGTACACCCCCACTGCCATCGCCTTCCCCCTTTTATATGGAATTTCAATCCATATAGATTCTACAGCAGATTTTGTTTCCTGCAAAACTTTAATCCTTTCTGAGTCAATGCCCTCTCTAACAAAGCGCAACCCCTCCACCAATTTGATCAGCTCTATCATTACGATATAATTTGTACCCAGGTATCACAGTGTCCCACTGGTTGTCCTCCTTCCACCATGTCTCTGATATTCCAATCATATCTAACCTTTCATTTAGTGCTATATATTCTAACTCTCCCATCTTATTCTTTAGACTTCTAGCATTTGCATACAAGCATTTTAGAGAATGTATTTTATTCATGTTAATTTGGCTATTGTTAGACATGGCTAAATTGGGATCTTTAAGCTCTGTCTGCTCCATACTTGAGGGCATTTGGGCTACTTTACTCTTTTGTGGAACCTCTCTGCTTTTGGTAGTATCCTTCAAGGATACATTCTTCCGAACCATCCGTCTTGGGCGACTGTCGGCTTTCCCCTAATATCTAGTTTAAAAGCTGCTCTATCTCCTTTTTAAAGGTTAATGCCAGCAGCCTGGTTCCATCCCGGTTAAGGTGAAGCCCATCCCTTCGGAAGAGCCCCTCCTTTCCACAGAATGTTCCCCAGTTCCTAACAAATCCAAACCCCTCATCTCTGCACCATTGTCTCATCCATGCATTGAGACTCTGGAGCTCTGCCTGCCTTTTGGGTCCTGCGCGTGGAACAGGAAGCATTTCGGAGAATGCTACCCTGGAAGTTCTGGATTTCAACTTCCTACCTAAAAGCCTAAATTTTGCCTCCAGAACCTCCCTACCACATTTTCCTATGTCATTGGTACCGACATGTACCAAGACAGCAGACTCCTCCCCAGCACTATCTAAGACCTTATCTAGGTGGCGCGTGAGGTCCACTACCTTCGCACCAGGCAGGCATGTTACCAGGCGATCCTCATGTCCACCAGCCACCCAGCTATCTACATGCCTAATGATCGAATCACCAACTTCAAAAAGGACGCCACGCATGCGGACTAAGAGCAAAAGTCACTTTAAATAAGTTTAGGATAGAGACTGACATCAGTTTCCAATAATCTCCCATAAGTGAAGGAAAAATCACACACATGCCCCCCATTCAATATTAGCATTCAGCCCTCCTGGAATGACTGTCTGCAACATAAATATCTAGCGTTATTCTTTTATTAACAATGTTTGTTCCCGAGTCTTACCCCTCAAACCAGAAGCAATCTGATCTATACAAAAACACTGCAAATCCCCAAATGCATGCTGATGATCAATACAATGTTGAACCAGGGGGGCAGAAACAACTTTGTTCTTCAAACGACTCTTATGTTCAGCCATACGGGTTTTAAACTGTTGAGTACTTTTCCCTACATAAAATAGCTCGCAGGGACAGCGTATTACATATACCACATAGGAAGAATTACAAGTGGTATTATGAGCCAGATAAAAGCATAGTTACTCACCTGTAGCAGGTGATCTCCGGGAACAGCAGGAATTTAGTCCTCACATATGGGTATCGTCGGTAACGACAGAGCCTGCGCGGGAACGCTCCCCAGAGTCCAATCAGAAAGCTTTGGGAGCATCCCACAGCGCCTGCGTGCTGCCTTCCCACCTTTTCCAACTGCCTCTCTCCAGTTGAGTTTTAAAGCTGAGACAAAGAGAGAGAGAGGGAAAGGAAAGAGATAGATAGAGAGATACAACTCCTAGGGGAGGTGGGTGGGTTGTGAGGACTAAATTCCTGCTGTTCCCAGGAGATCACCTGTTACAGGTGAGTAACTATGCTATCTCCAGGAACAAGCAGGAATGTAGTCATCACATATGGGGACTCCCTAGCTTTAGGTGCCAGGGAGAGACCCCAGAAGTTGTGTGTCCCTGAACAGGGCTCTACTTCCCCCCATGGATCTCTGGCATCCCACCAGGGATGGTGGGTTAGAGTTGATTAGGTATGGAACAGGTGTTTGAGAACAGCCTGACCAAACAAGGCATCCCGGCGGGAGTCCTTGTCCAAGCAGTAATGGGCTGTGAAGGTATGAACCGAGGCCCAAGTGGCTGCTCGACAGATGTCGTCGATAGACACAGAGTGCAAATGAGCCATTGAGGCTGCCATGGCTCTCACATTGTGAACTGTGACATGGCCCTCCAGAGAAAGGTTCTTACTCTGATAGGTGAAGGAAATACACTGAGCAATCCAGTTAGACAGTGTTCTCTTGGAGACTGGAAGTCCCAAATGAGAAGGATCAAAAGCAACAAAGAGTTGAGAGGACTTTCTATGTTGCCGTGTTCTTTGTAAGTAAAAAGCTAGAGCTCTTTTACAGTCCAAGGTATGAAGATTACTCTCTGCATTTAATGCATGAGGCCCTGGAAAAAAAACAGGTAGGTAGACCGCTTGGTTCAGATGAAAAGGCGAGACCACCTTAGGCATAAAGTGTGGATGAGTCCTAAGGACTACCTTGTCATGATGGAACCTTGTATAAGGAGGATTAGCTACTAGCGCTTGCAACTCACTAATGCGACGTGCTGATGTGATTGCAATGAGAAAGATAACCTTCCAAGAAAGGAATTTCAAGGAGGTGGTAGCTAAAGGTTCCAAAAGGTGGCTTCATGAGCTGCCTGAGAAACAGGTTTAAGTCCCATGCCACCGGTGGTGGCCTAATGGGAGGCTTAGTTAGAAGAAGGCCTCTCATAAATCTTGCTATAAGAGGATGAGAGGACATAGGCTGTCCATTTAGAGGGTTAAGGGAAGCTGAAATAGCACTCAAATGGACTCTTACTGAATTTGTCTTAAGGCCTGCATTAGATAAATGAGGAGATATTCCAGCAAAGATTCCAGAGGTATCGCAAGAGGCTTAAGACCCTTTTCCGAACACCAAACGGTAAACCTTTTCCACTTGAAAGCATAAGAGCGTCTAGTGGAAGGTTTTCTGGAAGCATAAAGAACATCTTTCACTTGCTGAGAAAGATTAAGAACTTGGAAATCTAGGCCTTCAGCAACCAAGCCCTGAGATGCAGAGACTGGGGATTGGGATGCCATAACATTCCGTCCTCCTGAGATAGGAGATCTGGAGCAAACCCTAACTCCAGGGAGGGAGCTTGAGAGAGATGTAGAAGCAGAGGATACCACACTTGCCGTAGCCAATGTGGTGCTATGAGAATCATATGGCCTCTGTCTCTCTGAAGTTTGAACAGGGTTTTGGGAATTAGGGGAATGGGTGGAAAGGCATACAGGAAGTCTTGACCCCAGTAAAGGAGGAAAGCATCCCTGGCCTGAGCTCCCTGAGCCGGAGTTCTGGAACAGAACCGGGGAAGTTTGGCATTCCACAGACTTGCAAAGAGGTCTATGTCCGGGGTTCCCCAAAGTTGAAATATCCTGGTTACCTGGTCTGCATGCAGAGACCACTCGTGTGGAAGCAGAACTCGACTGAGTCTGTCCGCCCACGAGTTTTGAATGCCTGGAAGATACACTGCCAGAAGATGAATCTGATGCTCTCTGGCGAGGGCCCATAGTCGCAAAGCTTCGTTGCAAAGCGACAGAGAGCCCATTCCCCCTTGCTTGTTCACAGAGAACATGGCTACTTGATCGTCCGTATGAATGAGGACTGTCTTGTAGCTGAGCAGGGAGTGGAACACTCGCAGAGCAAGAAAGATTGCTCTGAGTTCCAAGAGATTGATATGTAGACAACTCTCTTGTGGAGACCAGGTGCCCTGGGTGGAGAGGTCTTGCAGATGAGCTCCCCAACCCATTGGAGAAGCATCTGTTGTGAGAGTTGCTTGGGATATGGGTTGATGAAAGGGGGACCCCAGCAACAGATTTTGAGTGGACATCCACCACTGGAGGGACAAAATGAGGCGACTTGTGTTTGCTATTTTGTCTGACAGGCACCCTGATGCCTGGGTCCACTGGGTGGATAAAGTCCACTGAGCTGCCCTCATGTGGAGGCGAGCACATGGAATCACATGCACGGTGGATGCCATGTGGCCTAGTAGTTGCAACATTTCTCGAGCAGTTAGATGAGGCTTTAGCACTGCTTGAGATGCTAACTGCACCAAGCGAAGGCAACGGGCCTGGGGAAGATAGGCCCTTGCCCTTGTGGTATCCAGGAAAGCTCCTATGAACTGTAAAGACTGAGTGGGAGCTAGACTGGATTTTGGGATGTTTATTACCAGCCCTAAATACTGAAGGATACGCATTGTGCAGGATAGAGAAGTCCTGGCCTCTGACTGTGTTGGAGCTTGGATGAGCCAGTCATCCAAGTAAGGGAAGACAAATATCCCTAGAGGGCAGAGAAATGCTGCTACAACAGCCATGCATTTCATGAACACCCTCGGTGCCGAGGCCAGACCAAAAGGAAGCACCCTGTATTGGTAGTGCTTTCCTTGAAAAAGGAACTGAAGGAACCTTCTGTGGGTTGGATGGATGAGGACATGGGTGTACGCACCCTTGAGATCTAGAGAACAAAGCCAATCCTGACTCTGAAGGTATGGTAGCAGAGCTCCGAGAGAAATCATCTTGAATTTCTCCTTGACAAAGAATTTGTTCAATTCTCTGAGATCTAAAATAGACCTGTAACCCCCTGTTTTCTTTGGAATAAGAAAATAAGGGGAATAGAACCCTGTGCCCTGTTGATGAAGAGGTACTTCTTCTATTGTCCCTTGGGCAAGAAGGATAGCCACCTCCTGACCTAACAGGTTGATGAGAGAAGTCGGAGAATTGAACTGCTTCACTATTGTGTGAGGGGGCATGCTTGAAAAATGAAGCTTGTACCACTCCTTTATGATGGAGAGTGTCCAATGCTCTGCTGTTATTTGCCCCCATTTGGGGGCAAAATGACATAACCTTCCTGGAATGGTGGAAGGTTCTGGTCCCTCCAGAACCAGAAAGGCTAAGTTCTCTAGCTGAAAGTCAAAGGCCCTGAGGAGGCTGAGGCTGCTGGGCCGGTGGAGGCCTAGCAGCCTTTGCTTTCTTCTGTTTGGGTGGTTGCTGACGTTTCCTTGAAAGCTGACCTGCAGAAGATGCCTGCTGAACATAAGCAGGATAAAATCTTTTCTTTTTAGAAAAAGATGGTTTCTTGAACAATTTCTTTCTAACAGGAACAGCAGTGGACTTGGATAGTCTATCCAAGGTGGAATTTTCAGCATCCATTTCATTGGCTTTTTCCTGCCAATCTTTACCAAACAGGTTCTCACCAGTACAAGGGATATTTCCCAATTTGTCTTGTACCCAGAGCTCTAGATCAGATGCCTGGAGCCAAGCAATTCTACGTGCACCTATGGCGATAGCCGAGGTTCTGCTTATACACTCAAAGCAGTCAAAGGCTGCACGGTTGGAAAATTTAGAAACATCTTGGGCATGTTTGACCCAAGTGAGAAAGTCCTGTCTTTTATCCTCAGAAATGAAAGGACTTAAAGTCTGTAAATTATCTGTGACCTCCTTTAGGAACATTCCCATGTACAGACTATAGGAACAATGTTCCCTCTAATTTTCTGTAGGCTGTGTGTGCATAAAATATCAGCTGTGCAGCTTTTGAAGGAAGGTTAAATTTTTGTGCGCCACATAACGACACTCAGAGTTGTATACTTTAAAATTTGACTACATGTCAGAATACAATATGTACACCACATTGATTTTAATCAAATTAAATGAAAATAGATGATTACTAAATGAAGCAGAAAATTTCTAGTAATTACAATCACAACTTTTAAATTTTAAAACGTCTGTGTTGTTTTCTATCAGAATCAGAACCATAATTTTTGTGCGCTCTGTTGTAAAGTATGAGTGCTCGCTCGGCGAGGTGTGTATATAGGAACAGTATATAGGAACTGATCCTGGCAGAAAGCATGGAAGCTTGGAAGCCTCTACGTCCAAAAGCATCCAGGGTTCTGCACTCACGTCCTGGAGGATTAGAGGCATGCCTTTTTGCACTTCTGATCCTTCTCATAGCTGACTCCACCACGATAGAGTGGTGAGGAAGCTGAGTCTTATGGAACCCAGGACAAGGAGGGACACGATACATAGTATCCAATCTACGAGAATGAGGAGAGGTGGTAAGAGGTGTTTCCCACATCCTCAACATGAGATCATATAAAATCTCATGAATGGGTAAGGTAGCTGCCTCCTTAGGAGTTTTGGGATATTGTAAAATTTCCAACTCCTTGGTACTTGGCTCTGTTTCAGGGGCCACAGTAATGGACAGGCCCCGAGCCACCTCCCTGATGAAGATTTGGAAGGACATATCTTCTGGAGGAGGCATCCTGCGTTTAGGGGAGGAGGACTCCTCTGGAAGAAGCATCGCTGCATCGACAGAACTTTCAGAATCCTCAGATGTCTGTCCGGATGCTCTTGCAGAGCCCGATACCCGTACCGACCAAGGTAGGTACTGGGAATAACCGGTACCGGAGAATCGGTACCGGAAGGCATCGGAGGACAGGGTACCGGTAGAGCAGACACCGATGCCGATGTCAATGCTATTGGTACCGGTACCAATACCGATGCCGGTGCCAGTGCCGGTACCGGTGGAGTTGTCTGTCGTGGTACCAAGGGCGTCGATGCCGCAAGGAGAGCCGCCAGACTGCGTTCCATAGCCAGAACTCTCTGGTCTATCGACGCCGCCAATGCCTGGATGTCGGTACCGGAGGAGACCACCGGTACCCCAGAGCATGGCAACAGGAGATCTGTCGAGGCCGAGCCATCGAGAACATCCTGAAACCCCGATAATGCTTTGGAAGCCAAAGCCTCCCACCGGGGTAATTTTGCCGATGCAGAATCCTCGAGGGCAACGCCAGAGGCATCTCGATGCTTAGAAGGAGATCTACCCTTCAAGGACCGGCTGGATTTATGTTTAGTTACCTGAGATCCACGGGAGGAAGAAGCAGCCCTGGACGACGTCGATGCCACAGAAGCTGCATCGGAGGGAAACAGGGTACTGAGCTTGGCAGCTCGGTTCTGCCGACCTCTTTTAGACATCATGGCACAGGACACACAATCCGTGATGGAGTGGTCAGGACCTAAACATTTTAAACACCATTCATGGGTGTCGGTGACTGAGATAGTACCGCCACACTTGGTGCACTTTTTAAAACCCGAGGCAGGTTTTTCCATGTTAAGGAAAAATTTTAGGCCTAAGGCCCAAAAAGGCGCGTGCACCTGAAGAGGAGGAAAAAAGAAGATTTTTTTTTACAGAAATAAGAAAAGAAAGACCAGCGGTACCGGTAGAGCGTCGAAGAAGGCAGACGCGACCACAAAAAGAAAGAAAAAAAGGAATTCTTCTACGGTGACAGGAACACGACCTGCTGGCTCCACGGAAAAAGAAGAACTGGAGAGAGGCAGTTGGGAAAGGCGGGAAGGCAGCACGCAGGCACTGTGGGATGCTCCCAAAAGCTTTCTGATTGGACGCTGGGGAGCGTTCCCACGCAGGCTCCGTCGGTACCGACGATACCCATATGTGATGACTACATTCCTGCTTGCTCCTGGAGATTAAGATTTCCCTCGATGTTGAAAACTTTCTAGCACCGCAGTGATAGCACATATATTACACTGATCACACTTATTATGCCCCCCTATCGGTTGTTGTTCTTCTTGAATTCTCAAGGGGCGAAGTGCCGCCGGGCTAAGTTTTTCTTTTAAATTTTTGTCACGAGACCAGACACATCGAATGGTTTTATCACGAAGTCCTGGAACCCCACTCAAAACATTACTGTGTTTTTTGTAGTATCTTTTTAATTTTATAACTTAAGGGGGAGTACTTTGTTACAAAATTTACATGATCATCCTCGGTCACTTGTTTTTCACTCATTCTAGAAGAGGGATCCAACAGCCAGGTGCGATCATTTAACAGGGCTCGATGATAAGCTCACTGGATTATCTTCCTCGGGTATCCTCTTTCTAAAAAACGTTTTGCCAAAATAGAAGAGTTCCGTTTGTAATTGTTCTCCAATGAACAATTCCTGATATACCGCAGAAACTGGGAGAATGGTAAACCATCCTTAAGCTTTCTGGAATGGGCACTCTCATAATGTAACAGAGTATTACGATCAATAGATTTTCTATAAATCGAAGTAGCCCACCCATTTTCTTGTTTCATTACTCGTACATCCAAAAAAGTGATCTCCTGAATGTCAAACGTTGAGGTGAATCGAACATGCTGATCCAAGCTATTAATCCATTTAAAAAATGATGACAGCTGGTCGGTGGAGCCCCTCCAAAGAACGAACACATTGTCAATATAACGATATCACATCTTAATATGAGATGAATAAGGTGACGAAGACAACCAGCGTTCCTCAAAAAAACTCATAAAGAAGATTGCAATAGATTGCATGTCGCCCCCATCGCCACACCTGACACCTGATGATATATAACGTCAGCAAATACAAAATAATTGTGAAATATCGTAAACTTAGCCAACTGCAATAAGACATGCAGATGTCCCTCGGAGAGGTCCCCCCGACTCCTCAATACTCGTTCTACTATTTCAAAAGCCTGCTCTTGAGGTATATTAGTATAAAGTGAAACTACATCCAATGTCACAAGAACAATATCAGGATCCCTCGATCATTTTGAATGAGCTTCCAAAAGTTTCAAAAAGTGAGCTGTATCCCGTATGTATGAGGGTATATCCAGTAATAAAGGGCGCAGATAAGAATCCAAGAAAATCAACGCCGGCTCTAACAATGTCCCCGAAGTAGACACAATAGGGCGTCCTGGAGGATGTAATATATCCTTATGTATTTTAGGGACTAAATAAAACTGGGCTATACGCGGAGATGGTATCATCAAAAAACGTGATTCCTTCTTTGAAATAACATTATTTTCTAAAGCTTGCGCCACTACCTCCTGAATTTGACTCTGAAGAGTTAAAGTAGGATCTTGTGATAAAATCTGATAAGTAGACCGGTCCGACAATTGTTTAAGTGCTTCATCCATATAGTCCGCCCGACTAAGAATCACTATTGAACCCCCCTTATCAGCACGACGGATCACAATCTCTGAACGCATCTGTAACTGTTTCAGTGCTGATCGCTCATCCGCCGACAGCACATTAATAAAAAAACGCTGTTGATGTTCCAAACTAGACACATCATGTAATACCAGATCGCGAAAAATTACTAAAGCAGGAGGCATCTGCTCTGGGGGGGTCCAAGTTGACTTATATGGTAAAGGTATTCTTTTTTCCTCCTCTAATACTGCAACCGTCGGGACTTTAGAAAAATCATTTTTAAGGTGAAGTTTCCGCAATAAGCCTTCCAGGTCTACACGAAATTGGAAGGGATCATAGGTACTAGCCGGAACAAAGGATAAACCCTTGTTTAATACTTGACATTGTGCCTCCGATAACACTTCTCTAGATAAATTAATCACTAGATCTTCAATATGTTGGCCCAAATTAAAACTGTGCCAGCGTGATGCATTTACAATAGATCTTGAGATCGAGTCTTGACACCCTCCTTTTTCCTGCCGTCGTGATTCTCTAAACTCCGGTGTATGGAGTGAAACGCAATGAACTGGGCGCCACAAGCTAGCATCGGGGAAGAAGTTTACAACTGAAAAGTCAAGCAGCTGGTAGAGTTAACAGTGGGAAGGAGTTTACCACCACAGTACAAAAGTTAAGTAGCTGGGCTTGTTTAAAGTTTGTGAACCACTCTTTTTGATGAAGGACATTTTTGTGAGGGCATTCACTTGTGGCAAGGCTAAAACAAAAAAATAAGGGCATTTGGGTCATTGATGCTACCGACATTGTTGGATATTTTATCCAAATTTGTCGTCATTGAGTCGGAGACTTTTGCACCCTGTTTCTATAAATCATAGCCACAAGTGTTGTGTATGATGCCATACTGCTATTAGTTTTAATGAAGTGATTTCCTTTTTATGATTGTGAATATTCATCACTTCTGGAAGTTGACCTAATATTTAGTGTGTTTTTGGGTAGCACCCTAGGTTAGCTGGTTGGTCGGTCGGTCAGACAGCCCTACCCCCAGCACACCGAGTCAAGCTGCACAGCCCTTCCAACCCTCCTCTCCGTGCAAGTGAGCCTTGGCCTAGAGTGGACAAAGGTCCACCGAAAGTCCATACAGCTGTTTGTCTCTTTTGACCCCAGCAAAGAAGAGCCACCAAAATGGTAAAGGGGATGGAAGGATACTCCTATGAAGAAAGGCTAAAAAGGTTAGGACTCTTTAACCTGGAAAAGAGAGAGCTGAGGGGAGATATGATAGAAATCTATAAATTAATGAATGGAATGGAAAGCACAGTTACTTACCTGTAACAGGTGATCTCTGGGAACAGCAGGAATAAGTCTTCACATATGGGTACATCGGTACCGACGGAGTCTGTGCGGGAACGCTTCCCAGCGTCCAATCAGAACGCTTTTGGAAGCATCCCAACACGCCTGCGTGCTGCCTTCCCGCCTTCCCAACTGCCTCTCCTCAGTTAAGTTTTAAAGCTGAGACAAAGAGAGAGAGAGAGAGAGCGCAAGGAAGGGAAAGATAGAGATAGAGAAATGCAACTCCTAGGGGAGGTGGGTGGGTTGTGAAGACTTATTCCTGCTGTTCCCAGAGATCACCTGTTACAGGTAAGTAACTGTGCTATCTCCAGGAACAAGCAGGAATGAGTCTTCACATATGGGGACTCCCAAGCTCAGATGCCCAGAGGGAGTCCTAGCATGTTGCGAGTCTAGAAAGAGCCATGCTATTCCTCAGGACCTCAGGCATCCTGGGGATGGAGGGTAGGAGTTGAATACAGAAAAGGAGCTGTGGAACAGCTGGGCTAGAACAGGGCTTCTAAAGGGGAAGACCCTGTATAGAGGCATTTAGTAGTAAAATATTGTAATATGGGCCTCCCTTGTTGGTATTGCAAAAGTCTACTGAGGTTCATATGGATCTGTTAGAAGAGTCAGTGAAGAACCTCAAGGGGTACCTCACTGAGAAGTAGAGGTAATAAAGTAGAAAAAGCAAGTGGAGGTCAGAACCCTTCAGGGTGAGAAATAGCCCCAGGGGAAAAACTGGGGTAGTATAAGAGGTAGAGCTTCAGCGGAAGACGCAGAAGGTACTATTAAAGAAACTTAAGCTGTTTTGGTCCAAAAACAGTACAAACCTAGGACCAAAAGAAAAATGAGTCTGACCCAACTGGACTGGCAATGGATTCAGTCCATGTAGGAGAGAAAGGGTATGGAGACCCTTGTATCTGATAAGAAAGTAAGGACAGACTTAGGAGCGCTAAGCTTTAGATTAACTGAAGCCCCGCAATGTCTTTCCTAAATGGGGTCAATTAGGAAAGAAAAAGGTACACGGAGAGCTTCAGGAGTACCTAACCCTAAAAGGTTATGGTAAGGAAAAGTTTGTTAATTACCACAGGAAGTGGTTATAAGTGTTGCACCCTAAGTATGCTGGCACAGCATTGATAGGGGTAGTGCCCATCTGTTAGGATCATATAGGAATGTAAGGATATCTGAACCTAACAGACAGACAGACAGATAAGTATGTGGATACATATCTACCTAAAAATATATCTCACTAGATCTATATCTATAGAGAGAGCGAGAGAGAGCGAGCGAGAGAGAGCGAGAGATATGTATGGGCAGAAGACACACAGATATGTATGTATGTGTATATATATATATATATATATATATGAATATGTAGGCATATAGACACATGTCTCCAGGTATGTGGATGGAGAGATGTCTATAGAACCCGATCCCCCCCCTAGGGATATGGGGAGAGAGGAAGATTCATCTGATAGCAAGAAGGTTGATACCTGCTTGAATAGATGCATAGAGAATCCTCTTTCCCTGGTTATGACTGGCATAGTCAGAGGAATGGTCTCCCTGACAAGAAGGAGTCTAGATTCTTTTCAAAATTTGAGTTCTTGAATAACCAGGATGGTCTACGTGAAAAATGCAGAGGATAACTTCAGTCTGCAGGCAGGAAGTCCAGATCTCTCCAGAACTGCAGTATGGAGAATGGATAGAGGACGGCGCTGGAGGAAGATACCATAGTGACCCGCCTATGAGGGCAAGATGGGTATCAGGTGTCCTTTAGCTGCCACCGAAAGAAAATTATCTCTGACGAGAAGACCAAAGGAGATATGGGCCAAGCCAGGGAATTGGCCATTCTTTAGGTTTTCACGTGATGAAAGGCTTGAGTCTTATGTCTCAAAAGAGATTTAAGATGAGATGGTAAGGGTAGGGAATACCTACCAGTCATGAAACATGACTGGGGGAACCCCTCCTAACCATCTGGGGTTATCTGCTAGGCAAGATACTAATGCTCTCTAGCAAGGGCCCATAGTGCAAAGCTGCTCTGTAGAGTTGCAGAGAGCATGCTGCAGGTTGGTTAGAAGAACTAACTGGCTGTGTAAAGCCAGTAGGTAACAAACTATTCTGCCAGGACAAGGGGGCGGAGAATAGAAGTTAACCAACCAGACTGTGATAATAGGGTTTCCCAAACGAGGTTGATAACCTGGTTGGGGCTTAGCACTGAGGCTAGAAGGATTGCTAGTGGAGGGGAACCCCTGGTTGTGTGGTGAACAGAACCAGTGGCTTAACCACTAGGAATTGCTGTATCTGCAGCAACTACCAGGGCAGCGGAGAAAATTTCTTTTCCCCTCCACTTTTTTAGATTGGGAAAAAGAAACAGACATAGTAGGACCTCCTATTGTCTGATGAGCTGCCCTAAGGTAATAAAGGGGGAGACAACCCTGGAAGGGAGAATCCCCCTGTGGAACAGGTAGAGGACCATAGGGGCTTACCAGTGTAAAAGAGCCACTCTTACAAACCAAATGTTGTAGTAAGAGGGAGGTAAGACAGAGTTGAAGGAAACTGACTATGCAGGAAGTCTCTGACAGGTGAGATGATACATGCCAGTACAGGGAAACAACTGTCTATTGATAGTTGTCACTTCTCTTTTCCCCAAAGAGTAAGAGAAAAACCTGTTAGGTATGGGCATGATCATCATAAAGACTCTTAGAGTTAAAGAAAGGATGTCTCATGAAGAGATATCTAGGAAGGTTAGGATAAAATTAGTGCAGATACTGTACTTCAAGTGAAAAGCAGACTGCCACTCTAACCACCAACCAAGAGGGGCAAAGATGATCTATTTGAAACCCTGCGACTGCTGGGTTTGTTGACCCTGTTGAGGTTGTGGATTCTTCAGACCAGGGCGATGTTTCCCCTGTTTGGGAACATCTGTATGATGGGCAGAAGATGGATAAAACTTTCTCCCCCTAGGGGAAGAAAGTTTGGCAGGACATTTCCTACCAACTGGGAAAGGCGGCGGCGTAGAACAGCCTCTGGAAACAGGAAAGTCAGTGGTTAACTGAGCAACCTGGAGTAAAGATTCCTTGGAGATTTTCTCCAGTGCAAGGAGTATTTCCCAGTCTTTCTTGTGCCCATTTGTCCAAGTCTGAAGCCTGGAGCCAGGCTTTACGTCGTGCCCCTATAGCTATAGCAGAAGTCCTGCTAACAGACTCAAAGGAGTCTATGGAAGCACGAGTAAGGAACCTAGAGATATTTTGAGCATGACTAACCAGTAAGGAATAGTCTGCAGTTTTGGGCTCTTGAAGAAAAGGAGTCAAAAAAAGTAATTTCTTTGTGACCTCCTCAAGAGATAAACCCATATAGAAAATATATGAGAGAATTCTTGCTGAAAGCATGGATGCCTGGAAGGTTTGGCATCCAAAGGCATCTAAAGTCTTAGACTCACGACCTGGCGGATAAGAGTGCTTTTTAGTACTCTTCACCCGCCTCATTGCTGATTCTACAACAATGGAATGATGAGGAAGTTGAGTCTTTTGAAACCCTGGAGAGGGGGGCACCTGATATAGAAGATCAGTTGCTCTAGAAGGTGGGGGTACCTTTAAAGGAGCTTCCCACATTCGTAGAAGGAGATCCTGCAAGGAATGATGCAAAGGAAGCATGATGTTCTCCTTTGCTCTCCCAGGAATATATAGGGATCCTGTATTCTCTTGTGTAGGATCCTGTCCAGGAATAGAAATGGCAAGTGATTTTGCCATATCCAGGAGAAAAGCCTGAAAAGAAGAATCCCAAGAAGTAAATTCTTTTGGATAGGCTAGATCTGTTGAAGAACTAGCGTTGGCACCGAGGGATCTATCCAACTTTATAGGAATAGAAGATCCTGAATGGTGAAGTATGGGATCCTTAGAGGATGGTCGCCGGTACCACAGGAGGTCGGGACCAGCACCAGTCGGTAGCACATCGTCTATGCTAGGGATCGATTCCAAACTCGGTATCGAGGGAAGCGAGCCTGAGGAGAGAAGCATGGAAGGCACCGACAGCAATGGTAATGTGGATAACGGTACCGAGTTCAGTACCGTATCCAATACCGGTGGATGAAGGCCAGCCGGTGGCAACTCTAACGGTATCGAAGAAACCGAGAGTTGCGGATCCGAATTATCGGAACCGAGCCTTTGGTACCGTCTGGTGTCGGTACCAAGGCGAGTCGGTACCCAGTCCTCCAGACTAGAGATCGATTCCAGACTCAGCATCGAAGGAAGCGAGTCTATCGATGCACGTCTGGAGGGTACCGACGTCGGTACTAGTATCGGTACCGGTACCGATAATGGAAGGTCGGTCTGGAGCGTATCCAACGGCCCCGTAGGTACCGAGGACGCCAGACGACGATCTTTGGTGAGGAGTGTTTCATCCAACACCATTGCCGATGCCGGGGTATCGGTACCGCTCGAAGCGGATGCCACCACCGGGCATGGCTCAGGTATGTTCTGTGAGGGGTGAACCTCAGGAACAACCTGAAACCCCACACAGGCTTTGGAGGCCGAGGACTCCCACCGGGGTTTTGAAGCCAGTGGTTTCTCGAGGGCAAGGCCGTAGGCATCTCTATGCTGTGCATGAGAACTGCTGCTTGAGGACTGGCTAGTCTTAACAGACTGTTTTTGGGTTACCTGATCCTGTGTAGAAGAAGATATGGTCGGTGCACTGAAGTTGGATGGGGACCGCGTGTCGAGGGGAACTCAATATTGAAAACTTCTTCCCACAATACTATTGCCAGAGGGCTCCGGAGGAAAATGGTCAGGACCCAAGCAGGTTAGACACCAATTGTGAGTGTCTAAAAATAAGTTTGTACCGCCACAGTTTATACATTTCTTGGGGATAGTGGCTGGTGGTTCCATGAAGGAAAAAGGAGAGGCCTAACAGGCCTGAGAAACCGTGAGACACTAAGGAGGAAAAATATTCCTTAAAAAGGAAAGTTTTTACAAGAAAAGAAAAAAGAAACACCGGCGGTACCGGTGGCGTCGGGGAAGGCAGTCGCGACCACAAGAAAAATAAAAAATAAAAGAAGAATTTTCTGCGGTGACAGGAGAACGTCCTGCCGGCTCCGCAGAAAAACAAAAACTGAGGAGAGGCAGTTGGGAAGGCGGGAAGGCAGCACGCAGGCGTGTTGGGATGCTTCGAAAAGCGTTCTGATTGGACACTGGGAAGCGTTCCCGCGCAGACTCCGTCGGTACCGACGTACCCATATGTAAAGACTCATTCCTACTTGTTCCTAGAGATCGGGTAAACGTAGATCGATTGTTTACGTTATCAGAATATAGAAAGACTAGGGGACATGCAATGAAGCTACAGGGTAAACTATTTAAGACTAATAAAAGAAAATATTTTTTCACTCAACGTGTAATCAAACTCTGGAATTTGTTACCGGAGGATGTAGTAAAGGCTGTTAGTGTAGCTGGGTTTAAAAAAAGTTTTGGACAAGTTCCTGGAAGAAAAGTCCATAAACCATTATTAAGAAGGGACCCAGGATATCAATGCTTGACCTAGTACAAGCATTGTGGAACCTGTGTCTTTTGGGGAAACTGCTAGGCAGGGCCGGATTTACCTATACGCCATGTACGCCATGGCGTAGGGCCCACAGCCGGCAGGGGCCCACAAAAAAAGAACCAGGTAATTTTTTTTTAACTCAATTAAAAAAAAAACCTGGTGGCTGCCGCCGCGGGGCCCCCTCTGCTGCCGCGGGGGCCCCGTCTACAAGGTGAAGCGGTGCGGTGCGGTGCGGTCGGGTCGGGTCGGGTCGGGTCTCTCCCTCCCTCCTTCCCTCCCTGCAGGCTGCGAGAGACGCGAAGATAGAGCGTCTCCTCGCGTCTGTGTTAAGCCCGCAGGGGCTGATGGGATTTCCCATCAGCCCCTGCCGGCTTAACACAGACGCGAGGAGACGCTCTATCTTCGCGTCTCTCGCAGCCTGCAGGGAGGGAAGGAGGGAGGGAGAGACCCGACCGGACCCGACCCGACCGCACCGCACCGCACCGCTTCAGCTTGTAGACGGGGCCCCCGCGGCAGCAGAGGGGGCCCCGCGGCGGCAGCCACCAGGTTTTTTTAAATTACATTTTTCTTTAGGCCGGGGGGGGGGGTAGGACTGGTAATGGGCTATGGGGGGGTAGGACTGGTAATGGGCTATTGGGGGGGCTGGGGCTGGAAATGGACTGGGGGGGGGAGGGCTGGTAATGGGCGATTGGGGGGATGGGGCGGGAAAGGGGCGGGGCGGGGGCGGGGGGGGTTAAGGCTAGAGGTGGGCTGATGGGGTTAGGACTGGTAATGGACTGTGGGCTGTTGGGGGGGGCTTAGAACTGGCAATGGGCATTAGGGGGGGGGTTAAGACTGGTAATGGGCTGTGGGCTGATGGGGCTGTCTTGTAATGGTCTATGGGGGGGGCTAGGACTGGAAATGGGCTGGGGGGTTAAGACTGGAGGTGGGCTGATGGGGTTAGGACTGGTAATGGGCTGTTGGGGGGGGTTAGAACTGGTAATGGGCTTTGGGGGGGTTAAGACTGGTAATGGGCTGTGGGCTGATGGGGGTTGTCTGGTAATGGGCTATGGGGGGCTAGGACTGGAAATGGGCTGGGGGGTTAAAACTGGAGGTGGGATGATGGGATTAGGACTGGTAATGGGCTGATGGGGGGGGGGTAGGACTGGCAATGGGCTATGGGGGGCTGACTGGAAATGGGTTGATGGGGTTAGGACTGGAAGTGGGCTGATGGGGGGATAGGACTGGTAATGGTTTATAGGGGGGTCTTAAACTGAAAATGGGGTGATTGGGGGGGTTAAGGACTGAAAATGGGGTGATGGGGGGTTAAGGACTGTAAGTGGGGTGATGGGGGGGCTAGGACTGGTATTGGGTTGGGGGTTGCTAGGACTGGAAATGGGCTGATGGATGGCTAGGACTGGAAATGGGCTGATGCAGGGACTAGAAGGGAATGGATGCTGGGTGAGGCTGGAACTAGAAGGGAGCTGATGTTGGGGGAGGATTAGAATGGGATGGGGCTGGAAGAGTAAAATGGAGAAGGGAAAAATATTTTGTGTGGGAGGGATAAAAAATCTACAATTGGCCGGGTATTGGGAGAGTAAGTGGGGATTGAGGATGGAGGGGTAAAATTTGAGTGGATGAAATAGGAATGAGGAAAGAGCAAAAGGAGAAAGATTAGTATGTTAAAGCAGATGTAGAGAGAGAATGGAAAAAAATCTAGAAGAGAGAAGAAAGGACAAATGGACAGCAGACGATGGAGAGTTAGCAGAAGACACGAAGAAACCAGAAGAAAGTGGCTGGAGCAATTGCAGCTGAAAAAAAATGCACAAAAGGTAGAAAAAATATCTCTTATTTTGAATTTATTAATTGGAATATGTCAGCTCTGGTAAATGTGCATCATTAACATCTGCGCTTTGTTAGTACAAGAGCAAATTAATGTATAGTTTTTATTTCTACAGTGTTGTACATTCCAAGTTTGGCTTTTGGGATTCCCAGTTTAATTATTGTCTTCCTATTTCTAAATTGTGATTACTTGTTTGGTGATGGTCTATGTTCTGCATGTGTAACTGAGCTGAGGTGTTCTGTTTATATAATTCCGATTTGACATTGCCACTTGTTCTCTTTCCCCAGTAGGTCATGTATTGTTGTTCTCTGAAATGTATTGGTTTAATATTTGCAGTGTTGCCTTTTGATTGGTAGAGTATGGTGCTTTGTGAGTCCTGGTAGTGCTGTTAGGATACGGCGTGTTTACTATGGGCAGTGTTTGTAGTAGTTCCTAATGTGTCTGGCAGTTGGCACTGGATTATAGTAATGTAGAAATCTTTTAGTCTTTCTTTATCCATACACTCATTAAGAGGCACGTTTACTAAAAGTTAGTATATGGTAACATATGCAAATATTTATGCAAATGAGGCCCCTTATGCAAATGAGGTCCGCACCCCCCTTGGGCCGCCCCTGCTGGGGGCCCACAATTTTTGTTGGCGTAGGGCCTCACTCAAGGTAAATCCGGCCCTGCTGCTAGGTACTGTCATGATGCGGGCACTAAAAGTTGGTTTTAAGAAAAGAAATCCTGTTTTAGAAGAACTAGATGTGCAGTTACCTCCAGGCACAGCTAGAGGGAGCAGGAACAAACATACTGGTCTTAATGAACCTAAGCTCACTGATGACCTGCAGCTGAAAGGGAACCAGGAAGTCAGCAGTAACGGTTCACTTTATAAGCCCAGAGCAGAATGCTTCTGGAGAGCAGTGGCATAAGTTGGCATAAGCGCAGAGGAAGCAGTGGACACAGCAGGAGCTGAGGAAGGAGGAGAAAGAGGAAGAAGGAACTGGAGCTGAACTAGAAGGAGAAACAGCAGAGAAGCCTGGAGGCTATCAAGGACATAAGCCTGATTGCTGTGGAAGAAGCCAAGCTGGAAGCTGGAGGAGAAAGCACAGTTACTTACCTGTAACAGGTGATCTCTGGGAACAGCAGGAATTAGTCCTCACATATGGGTACGTCGGTACCGACGGAGCCCGTGCGGGAAAGCTCCCCAGCTTCTTAGAATAGAAGCTTTTGGGACCTCCCACTGCACATGCGCACTGCCTTCCCGCCTTCCTGAACAGCTCTCCTCAGTTTCGAGTTTATAGCTGAGTCAACAGTGAGAGGACAGGAAGATAGATTGTTAAAAGATACATCTCGTAGGGGTGGTGGGTGGGTTGTGAGGACTATTTCCTGCTGTTCCCAGAGATCACCTGTTACAGGTAAGTAACTGTGCTATCTCCAGGAACAAGCAGGAATAAGTCCTCACATATGGGACTCCCTAGCTTAGATGCATGGGATCCCCTGTAAAGGTTCGCCATCTTCGTATGGATCTCAGGCATCCATTCTGGGAAGGTGGGCAGGAGTTGTTTAGGAATGGAACAGGTGCTTGAGGACAGGCCTGGCCAAACAAGGCATCCCGGCGGGAGTCCTTGTCCAAACAGTAATGGGCTGTGAAGGTATGAACCGAGGCCCAGGTAGCGGCTCGACAGATCTGATCTATGGAAACAGAGTGCAGATGAGCCATAGAAGTTGCCATGGCCCTCACATTGTGAGCAGTGACATGGCCTTCCAGAGAAATGTTTTTGCTCTGTTAAGCAAAAGAAATACACTGAGCAATCCAATTGGAAAGTGTACGCTTGGAGACTGGAAGTCCCAAATGGGAAGGATCAAAGGCCACAAAAAGTTGAGAAGACTTTCGATGTGGCTGAGTCCTATTAAGGTAAAAAGCGAGAGCTCTTTTACAATCCAGAGTATGAAGGTTCCTCTCTGCATTGGATGCATGAGGAGCTGGAAATAAGACAGGTAGATATAACTCTTGATTAAGATGAAAAGGCGAGACCACTTTAGGCATAAAGTGGGGATTCGTCCTAAGGACCACCTTATCATGATGAAATCTTGTGTAAGGTGGATTAGCCACTAAAGCCTGCAGCTCACTGATGCGGCGAGCCGAAGTGACTGCAATGAGGAAGATGACCTTCCAGGAAAGAAATTTCAAGGAGGTGGAAAACATTGGCTCAAAAGGTGGCTTCATAAGTTGACCGAGCACTAGATTCAAATCCCATGCGACCGGGGTGGACTGATGGGAGGTTTAGTGAGAGTCAGGCCTCTCATGAATCTTGCAACAAGAGGATGAGAGGAGATAGGTTGTCCATTTATATGTTTCAAGGATGCTGCAATAGCGCTAAAATGGACTCTTACCGAATTCGTCTTGAGGCCTGCATTGGATAGATGCAGGAGATAATCAAGAAGAGAATTCAAAGGAAGTGCCAGAGGGTCAAGACCCTGCTGAGCACACCAAATGGAAAAACGTTTCCATTTGAAAGCATAGGAACGCCTGGTAGAGGGTTTCCTAGAGGCAGAAAGGATATCTTTCACTGGTTGGGAAAGATGAAAGTCTTGAAGGCTTAAGCCTTCAGTAACCAAGCACTGAGGTGAAGGGATTTGGGGTTTGGGTGCCACAAAGTCCCCTCCTCCTGAGACAGGAGGTCTGGCGCAGCTCCCAGATCCAAGTAGGATCCCTGGGAGAGCTGTAGAAGTAGAGGGAACCACACTTGGCGTGGCCAGCGTGGAGCTATGAGGATCATAGTTCCATGATCCCTCTGGAGTTTGAACAGAGTCTTGGGAATCAAAGGAATGGGTGGAAAGGCATATAGGAATGCCTGATTCCAATTCAGGAGAAAGGCGTCCGTAGCCTGAGCTCCCTGACACGGAGTTCTGGAACAGAACCGGGGAAGTTTGGCATTCCACGGACTTGCAAAGAGGTCTATGTCCGGGGTCCCCCATTCCTGGAAGATTCGGTTTATTTGGTCCAAATGTAGGGACCATTCGTGTGGCAGCAGAACTCGACTGAGCCTGTCTGCCCGAGAGTTTTGAACTCCTGGGAGATACACTGCTAGCAGGTGAATCTGATGCTCTCTGGCGAAGGCCCATAGTCTTAGAGCTTCGTTGCAAAGCGACAGTGAGCCCGTCCCTCTTGTTTGTTTATGTGAAACATGGCCACCTGATTGTCCGTCTGAACTAGGACAGTGAGGTTGGCTAGGAGGGAGTGGAAGACCTTGAGGGCAAGGTAAATTGCTCGCAGTTCCAGAAGATTGATATGAAGGGTGGTCTCCTGTAGAGACCAAGTGCCCTGAGTGGAGAGAGTTTGCAGATGGGATCCCCACCCTGTTTGGGAGGCATCTGTTGTGAGGGTTGCTTGGGGTAGCAATGGTTGAAATGGAGCCCCCAACAACAGATTCTTGGTGGAAGTCCACCAGTGGAGGGACCAAAACAGACGATCGGAGGTTTGTATTTGGTCTGAGAGCGCTCCTGACGCCTGAGTCCACTGAGTGGCCAGGGTCCATTGAGATGCTCTCATATGAAGACGAGCATAGGGCACCACATGCACTGTGGAGGCCATATGACCCAGTAGGCGTAGCATTTCCCTGGCTGTCAAGTGAGTGCTGGACTGAGCTTGGGAGGCCAAACTCAGGAGGCGCTGGCCTCGAACCTGTGGAAGGTAGGCCCTTGCAGTGATGGTGTCCAACTGGGCCCCTATGAATTCTAGAGATTGAGTAGGGATGAGTTGGGACTTGGGAAGGTTTACTACCAGTCCCAGATACTGCAAAAGGCTCCTTGTGTGGTCCAGGAAATCTGGGCCTGTGACTGAGTTGGAGCTCGGATGAGCCAGTCGTCCAGATATGGGAAGACAAAGATTCCCATGCCTCTTAGAAATGCGGCTACGACTGCCATGCATTTTGTGAATACTCTTGGAGCAGAGGCTAGACCGAAGGGGAGTACTCTGTATTGGAAATGTTTTCCCTGAAACAGAAAGCGAAGATACTTTCTGTGGGATGGATGGATGAGTATATGTGTATACGCATCCTGTAGGTCTAGAGAACAAAGCCAGTCCTGACCCTGGAGGTAAGGAAGGAGAATGCCGAGAGACAGCATTTTGAATTTCTCCTTGAAGAGAAATTTGTTCAATTCTCTCAGATCTAGGATTGGTCTGAATCCCCCTGTCTTCTTTGGAATGAGAAAATAAGGGGAGTAGAAACCGGACCCTTGTTGAGGAAGAGGAACCTCTTCTATGGCCCCTTGGGCAAGAAGAGAGGAAACCTCTTGACCCAACAGGGTTAGGAGAGATGGGGGAGAATTGAATGGTCTCACCATATGATGGGGAGGAAGGCTGGAGAAATGAAGTTTGTAACCCTCTCGAATGATAGAGAGGGTCCATTGTTCTGTTGTGATTTGTTCCCATCTGGGAGCAAAGTGAACCAACCTTCCGGGTATGGTGAGAGGTTCTGGTTGTGTTAGAACCAGAAGTGGCAAGTTCCCTAGGAGCAAGTCAAAACCCCTGAGGGGTTGGAGCCTGCTGAGCTACAGTAGCTGCTGCAGCTTAGCTCGTGCTTGTTTGGATTGCTGACGCTTAGCAGTATAGCGAGGTTGAGAAGACTGCTGGCCAGTATTTGAAGCAACTCTGGCCTTCTTATAGTAAGGCCTTTTAAAAGACTTTTCTTAGTAGGAATTGAAGTGGACTTTGAAAGTCTTTCCAAGGTGGCATTTTCAGCATCCATCTGGGTGGCTTTGATTTGCCACTCTTCCCCAAATAAGTTCTCACCTGTACAGGGCAGATTACGTAAGCCATCTAGAACCCAAGGTTCCAGATCAGAGGCCTGGAGCCAAGCAAGACGTCGGGCTGCAATAGCAATGCCCGAAAGCCCTACTGGCTCCCTCAAAGGAATCATATGCTGCCCTATTAGAGAACTTAGAAACCTCTAAGAGTTGTTTCACTAGGGAAAGGAAACCCTGCTTTTTATCCTCAGGGATAAAGGGGGCAAAATGCCGCACCTTTTTGGCAAGTTCCTCCAGGAACATGCCCATATAGAGACTGTAGGAATTAATCCTGGCTATAAGCATACTAGCCTGGAAAATTTTCCTACCAAAAGAGTCCAAAGTCTTACATTCCCGTCCTGGAGGGGTGGAAGAGTGCCTTTTGGTACTCCTAATCTTCTTCATTGCAGACTTCACCACAATAGAGTGGTGGGGCAATTGAGTCTTTGGAAACCAGGAGAAGGAGGGACCCTATACATGGTGTCCAACCTACGGGAATAAGGAGACAAAGTCAAAGGATTTTCCCAGAAATCCATCAGTTGTTCTTGAAGGATTTCATGGATAGGCAGGGTAACTGCCTCCTTAGGGGCCTTTGAGTATCCCAAAATATCCAGTTTTTTGGATCTGGGTTCCTTTTCAGAGGATGTGGTAATAGAAAGGGCTGTAGCCATATCTAAAACAAAGTCCTGGAAGGACAAATCCTCTGGAGGGGACATTCTCCTTTTAGGAGAAGAGGGCTCCTCAGGTAAGTTGAGTGAAAACTCAGCAGAATCATCAGAGGAGTGAAAATCCTCAGAGGAATCGGTGCTTTCCTCTAACGCACGATACGCGTACCGATCGGTATCGATATCGGGCGTATCGGGTATGGAACCGGTATGGAGCGAAAGCCCATACGGTACCGACTTGCGTTTAGAGGTGGACGGCCTCGATACCGGCATGGCGGACGATACCGGTATCGGGCCCGGAACCGCTGAAAGCGGAACCGATGGCGTTGCAGCTTTAATGAAAGCCATGACGGCCTGCTGCATGGACTGTACAGTATCGCCCATGGACGCCATAGCTGCCTGGATGTCGTGACCGGAGTGACCCGGTACCCCAGAGCAGGCTAACAGGTGATCTGTCGAGGCCGTAGCATCGATATCAACCTGAGACCCCTGAATTGGCGTTTTTGGAAGTTGGACTTCCCGCCGGGGTTGTTTGGCTGGGGCAGGGTCCTCAAGTTCTAAGCTAAGAGCCTCTCGATGCTTTGAAGGAGATTTGCTCTTTGAGGACTTGCCCACAGAAGGTTTGGTTACCTGAGATCCATCCGGAGAAGAAGACCTGGATGACTGTGATGCTGTATTCTCTGAAGCAAACAGCACATGGAATTTGTTGGCCCGGTTCTGCAGCCCACGTTTAGACATGTGGGAGCAAGATGGGCAGTCCGGTATGGAATGGTCAGGCCCCAAACATTTCAGACACCAGTCATGGGTGTCTGTGACTGAAATAACAGCATTACATTTGGTACACTTCTTAAATCCAGGGGCTGGCTTCTCCATGAGGAGAAATTGAGTAGGCCGAGAGGCCTCTCTGAAGTGACCAAAAAGCTAAAAAATAAGAAAAAAGAATTATAATTTTTTAAAGAAAGAAAGAAAAGACCGGCGATACCGGTATCGGTATGGGGAAGGCAGGTACGCGGTCTAAAGAAACAAATAAAATAACAATTTCCTTCAGCGGTGACAGGAACACGACCTGCTGGCTCCGCGGAAAAAGAGAAACTGAGGAGAGCTGTTCAGGAAGGCGGGAAGGCAGTGCGCATGTGCAGTGGGAGGTCCCAAAAGCTTCTATTCTAAGAAGCTGGGGAGCTTTCCCGCACGGGCTCCGTCGGTACCGACGTACCCATATGTGAGGACTTATTCCTGCTTGTTCCTGGAGATACAGACCTCACAATGTGGGAAGCCAGAAAGCCCAAACTGGACCTGTTGTGCAAGGGGAGTTTGGTGGAAGTTGCTCCAAGGTGAGAGGCTCTGCCACGCCTAGTTCCTATACTCTGCCTGTTTGTAACATAGAGAGAAGAAAGCTAAGAACCAGAGAGGGAGGTTCTGACAGAAGCTTATCTCTAGAGGATCATTGCTCAGTTTCACCTATTCAGAGGGAAAAGCAGTTTTATAAGCAACGGAAGTTTTTACTCAGTGAGCCAAGGTATGAGGCATTGAAGATTAACTGTAATGATTGTACTGCTAAAAGCTATGCTAAAAGAAGGATTCCTCCTAAGGGAAACAAGAGTGCAGACTGGTTCACTAAACTACCGCCAGCCTTAAGAGTCCCTGCTTATGTGAAGCCAAACTCCCAAGTTGTAGATGACCATGCTGAAATAGACAGGGACAGTGGAAGCCCTTTGAATCAGTATAGGGGAGAGGATTTGATGGAAGTGGATTCTCCCAGCACTATTCCCTCACCTTTGCCTGAGGAAATGGAATGTGATTGGTGCACTGCCTATGCTCCAAAGTGTGTATGCTCCACAGAAGAATAAATGAAGTATAAGATGATGTTTATTATACTGAATATTACTTTGAAGAAACCTGCTTTAAACTGTGAAGTAACAGTTAACTAGCCAGTGAATATTGGTACCTTTTGAAACAAAGGACTGTTTCTGTTATCTAAAATATCTTTTAGTTGAACCTTGCTTTAAACGGGGAATAAAAGCCTTTATTACCCTACACTCGGACTCTTTGTTCTTTAACAGCGCTACCTGGTGGCGTATAATCTTTGTGTCACCGGCAACCGGGTGACAGTACGTATGACCTAGATTGGCCACTGTTGGAAACAGGATACTGGGCTTGATGGACCTTGGTCTGACCCAGTATGGCATATCTTATGATCTTATGTTCTAAGCGCGGCTGCTGTTTCCAAACATACTCTTTCAATTTGTTCTGTGTAGATTTGTTTTATCACTCGGTGTGTGTTCTATTTTCTATTTTTTGTCTGTCCTTTACCAGCTCCTGCCCTTTGCAGTGCTGTCTCCCCCTTCTCAACACTTTATTACCCACCCACCCCTGGCCTAACACTCTTTCATAACCTTCCTCTGCTCAATGATGCAATTGCTCAGGTGAACCTGAACCCGTCAGGACTTCTTTTGCACCTGTATCTTCTTTGATTTGCATTCTTTTCTTTTTTCTCCTCTCCTATGGCTCCACCATCACCTGGTGTTCCTGATGTTAATTCTCGCTAATCTTTTCCGCTCATGCCCAAAGTTGCATGGCCCTACTTCTCATTACCCACATCTTACTGCCCCACCTCCTCTAGCATTTTGTCTTCTACTTTAGCATCTGTCCTTGAGCTTCACCTTTTTCTTCCTCTCATTCAGCCACCTCAACTCTCACTGAAAGAATCTCACCCTTGCTATCATTATGCCACCTCCTCTCTCCCTCCCATTCTCTCCTACTCCTTCTCTCATCTGGAGATGTTAACCCCAACCTTGGCCCCCCTAGACTCTTTTTCACACTCCTAGGATAGGTCAATGCATAACCTGTCTCTCTCCCTCTTCTCTTCTTTTTTTTTCATGGGCATTGTGGAATGCACATTCTGTCTCTAATAAACTTCCTTCATGACCTCTTTATTTCTAATACTCTACTTCTCCTGGCTCTTACTGAAACTTAGCCTCCATGACAGAGGGCAGCAACTGAAGCCCAGTCTTCAGGGAGAAGCTACCTATTTTTCTATACGCCTCAGTCAATTGGCCATGATGGCGGTGTTGGTTTTCTACTCTCTCATTCCTGCCAATTCCAACCCCTCCTTCTGCCTCCATTTAATTTCTTTGCTTCCTTTGAAGTCCATGCCTTCTGCCTGTTTTCTCCACTACTTCTTCAGGTAGCTGCCATTTAATCAATCCCCCCCCAAACAAGTCCACTTTATTTATTTAGAAGGATTTAGTATACCGCCTTATTATTAAATCAAGGCGGTGTAGCACATCAATCAAAATCAATAATAAAGTGTGGTTTGTAGCATGCAGTGTGAGAACTGAGAAGTGTAGTGTGTGGGGCAGTGCGTTAGATTATAATCGGTGAACTATTTACATAATGAGCTATATTTCACTTATTACATAATGAGCTCTATTTCACTTCTATATTTCGCCTCGACTGGCTCCCGGCTCTCCTCCTTTCTGGAGGAGTCTTCCCCTTCCCTTACTCTTGGGGATTTTATCACTGACATCAATGACCTTTCTGCCTTAAAGCTCCTTTCCCTTACCTCCTCATTCAAACTCCAGTTGTACTCTATCACTCCTACGCACAAGCATGGGAGGAGTGGTCTAGTGGTTAGGACAAGGTACTTCAGCCCGGAGGGCCGGGGGTTCAAGTCCCACCTGGGGACAGCAATCTCAGGTCGGAGGGACTGGGATTTCTAGTCCTATAGGCACTCCTTGTGGTCTTGGGCAAGCCACTTAACCCTCCATTGCCCATGTTCCCTGTAAGTATTAACGTATGTGTGTCATATCCCCTCGTGTTAAATGTATCCCCCAAATGACCGCTTTGACCCGGTGAAAAGCGGAATATAAATACAGCTAAATAAATTTATTTATTTGCAGTCTCTTTTATACCGCGCTATTCGACATCAGTGCGGTTTACAATGAACATAAGAGTTGCACATCTCAATTTCGTGATTTGTGCTTACAGTGAAACAGGTATAATAACTTGGGTATACATTAAACAGGAAAATTAAACTTGGGTATGCATTAAGCAGGTATAACAGGTAAAATAGGGTATAAATAACCAGTCCCTTAACAAGGAGACACGATGAATAAATACAGTCTACTTTATGCAACAATATAATGAGTTATGCGGCACTGCATAAGTTTCTCATGGTGGTTGGAGGGGAAGGTGTGATTGCGAGTGATCAGTCTGGGAATGTGACGTGCATGAGTTTGAGGTGCTGCATTGAGATGTGAGAGTGGGTGAGTGTGGGGAGAAGACTGCATCATCGTAGTGATGAAGAAAGAGGTGCCGTTTCAGTGCCTTCCTAAATTGGGAGAGTTCACTGATGGTTCTGATAGTTGCTGGTAGTGCGTTCCAGCAGGATGGAGCAAAGAAAGAGAAGGCTCTGGATCTAGTGAATTGAGAACACTTCGTGCTTGCCTTAGGTAATATGAGAGTATTTGTGGCATTCGATCTCCTTGCTCGATTGGGAGGTGTGATTGAAATTAGATCAGTAATGGCAATAGCAGGGTATTTATTGATGGCTTTATGGATCATAATTAGGATCTTGAATGAGATCCTGGCTTGTATGGGTAGCCAGTGCAATTGTTTTAGTATTGGGGTAATATGAGAACTTCTTGAGGCTCCATGAAGGATTCTTGCAGCTGAATTCATTGCAAGTTGTAAGGGGTTAGTCGTGCACTTAGGTAGACCATACAAGATCGCATTGGCATAGTCAAAGTGAGGCATTATTAGGGCCTGAAAGACAGTTCGGAAGTCATCAGGTTCTAACAGTTGACGCAGATTGCGGAGGGTCCAGATTTTATGGTACACCGACTTTGTTATGTTTTTGATATGAGCCTTCATATTAAGTTGCTGATCAAGCGTTACACCTAGGTATCTTACTGTAGTCTTGCATATGATCTCTGCATCGCGAACCTTGATAGACAGGGGTGGAGTAAAAGCCGGATTCCTGGTTACGAAGAGGGCTTCTGTCTTTTTGAAATTTAACTTAAGCATTTGTGCATTTAGCCAGTCTGTGACAGCGTCAAAGCACCTGATAAGTGGGGATAGTTCAAGATGTTCTGTCGAAATTGGCATGTACATCAAGACATCGTCAGCATAGACCAGGCAGTTGATATTAAATGATTGGATGAGATCACAAATGGGTTGCATATAGACATTGAATAGCAAGGCGGATAGAGATGAGCCCTGTGGAACACCTTTAGTTTGGGGGAAGGAATCGGAGTTGGAGGGGCCAGAACGGACATGTTGCCAGCGATCAGTGAGGTATGAAGCGCACCATGACAAAGCTGAAGCTTGAACTCCCTTCTCTCTGAGGCGTAGCAGGAGAACTTCGTGGTCTACGGTGTCGAATGCGGCAGCAATGTCCATGAAGATCAGTGCAAAGCCTTGTCTGATGTTATCGAGACCTAAGGTTATGGTGTTGAATAAGGTTGTGAGTAATGTTTCAACACCATGTGCTTCGCGAAATCCATGCTGGCAGGGATGCAGGGGTGCATTAGTATCTATGTGATCTTGTAATTGGCGTTGGGTAATCTTTTCAATGATTTTCGATAGGAGAGGTATGCTGGAGATAGGCCTGTAGGATTCCATCATCGAAGGGTCCAACTTACTGTTTTTTAGGAGTGGTCTGATAGCCGTCTGTTTCAGGCTTCGAGGAAATGTTCCAGTAGAGAACGATACATCAATCAATTTGGATAGGAATGGGCTGAGCTCGGCATGCAGGGCCTTTATCCAGGGAGCTGGACACAGATCGGAGGGTGCTGTTGTAGTGTTTATGTTTAGGATAGTGTCTTGAATGACTCTGTCAGATGGAGTAGAAAATGATGTGATAGTGTGTTGGGACCCACTCAAGAAATGACCAAGAGGAGGTTGTGGGATGGAGAAAGGTAGGCTGGCTGGTTTGGGGGGCTTAGCAGTGTGGGCAAGCTGATTACTTTTCTTACGCAAGTAATAAGCCTTGACCTTGTCTTCACCAAATGCTCACCCTCAAAACCTCTCCACCTCAGTTCTGCCCTTATTTGACCATCACCTGCTAACCTTCACCCTTAACCATCCCCCATCATAGTCTCACTCGATCTCTACTAACATGTTTAGGAATCTTAACACTGTCAACTCTTCAGCCCTCTCCACTGCTGTCTTATCACCTTTTTCCTCCACTATATCATCTGAGTATGTTGATGGGATAGTATCCTCCTCTGCTCTGGATGCACTTGCTCCTCCCATTCCACACCCTGTGAGGCATACTGTACCTCAACCCTGGCTGTCCTCAACAACCAACTGCATACATTCCTATGCCCACACAGCTGAGCACCTTTGGCTTAAATCACATACCCTTGCTGATTACCTACATTTCAAATTCATGCTAACTTCTTTCCAGTCAGCCATAGCACTTGCCAAGCAAGAGTACCATCACCATCTTTTGCTTCTGACCCTCTCTCTTTGCTACACTCAACTTTCTTATCAAGGTCCCTTCTCCCCAATCCCTCCTTCACTATCTGTCCAGACCTTGGCTGACTACTTCCATGACAAAGTCCAGAAGATTAGCTTTGAATTCTCTGCAGGGTCACCTCCACCTCATCTTCCCCCTCTAATCCCAAATCCTTCCCTAACCTTCAGTCACCCTTTCCTGAAATCACCAAGGAAGAAACTGCAAATCTTTTGTCATCCTCCAAACTGACTACTTGCTCCTCTAATCCCATCCCCACCCATCTACTATTGCTTCTGCTGTCATCCCTTGCATCTGTCATATCCTTAACCTATCACTTTCCACTGCAACTGTTCCTGTGGCCTTCAAACATGCTGTGGTTACACCTCTCCTCAAAAAGCCTTCAATAGACCCCACCTGTCCTTCCAGTTATCGATCAATTTTTCTCCTCCCCTTTGCTTCAAAACTACTTGAACAAGCGGTTCACTGCTGCTGTGACTTTCATTCCTCTCAGGCCCTTCTGGACCCACTGAAGTCTGGCTTTTGTTCTCTACATTCCACAGAAACAGCTCTTGCCAAAGTCTCCAGCAACTTGTTCCTCACCAAATCCAAAGGCCACTCTATTCTAATCCTACCTTACCTTTCTGCTGCCTTTGACACTGTTAATCACTACTTTCTCCTTGATACCCTGTCCTCATTTGGATTTAGGAGCTCTGGTCTGTTCTGATTTTCTTCTCATCTCTCCCATTGCACTTTTAGTGTCTGTTCTGGTGGTTCCTCCTCTACCACCATCCCACTTTCAGGGGGGAGGGGGGATCTCAGGGCTCCATCTTGGGACATTTTGTTTTCTCTCTCTACACTCGGTGCAGCCATTTCATCCTATGGTTTTCAGTACCATCTTTATGCTGACAACTCAGATCTACTTTTCTGTGCCTGAAATCTCTCCAGGAATCCAAGCCAGGATCTCTGCCCGTTTATCCAACATTGCTGCCTGATGTCTCACCACCGTCTTAAACTAAACATGGCCAAAACTGAGCACCTTATCTTTCCCCCTAAACCCATCTCCCCCTTCCTCCATTTCTGTGGATAACACTACACTCCTCCCCGTTTCCTCAGCTCGCACCCTGAGATCATCTTCAACTCTTCTATTTCTCTGCATACATCCAACAGATAGCTAAACTTGTTGCTTCTTTCTCTGTAACACTGGCAAAATCCATCCCTTTGTTTCTACACACTCTAAGACACTTATCCACTCTATAGTCATCTCTTATTTAGACTACTGCAACCTTCTCGTTGCTGGTCTCCCTCTGAATCAACTCTCACCAGTTCAGTTTGTTCAAAACTCAGCTGCGTGGATAATCTTCTGCCAGCCTCAATATGCTCATATTACTCCTCTTCTCAAGTCGTTTCACTGGCTCCTTATTCGTTTCCATTTCCAGTTCAAACTTCTCCTACTGACCTATAAGTGCACTCATTCTGCTGCTCCTCACTACCTTTCCTCTTTATCTCTCCCTACACTTCACCTCAGGAACTCTGCTCTTCTGGCAGATCCCTCCTATCTGTGCCCTTCTCTTCTACTGCCAACAGACTTTGATCCTTCCACCTTGATGCTTCTTATGCCTGGAAAAAACTACTTGAGTGTGTGTCAGGCTTCATCTCTGGTCCTTTTCTAATCCAGGCTAAAAACTCACCTCTTTGAAGCCGCTTTTGGATCCTCATCCGCTTAATCTATGTTTCCTTACCTTTCCCCTAGATATATCCTTGTCCTCAGCTGTTGTGTTATCTGCCTTGACTAGATTATAAGCTCTGATGAGCAGGGACTCTTTTACATGTGTCTGTACAGCGCTGCATATGCCTTGAGCGCTATACAAATGATAAGTAGTAGTAGTAGTAGTACTCTGCATCTCTTTTGCTTATGCCCAGGCTGGCCAGAGCCTTGATGGTCATGTCAAAGCTCACAGTGTCAGAGCTGTGGCTGCATCGGTGGCCAACTTGCGCTTGGTCTTCATGGAAGAGATCCTATAGGGCTGCAATATGATTTTTTGTCCACACATTCACATCTCATTACTGTATGGATGGGGATTCCTGACACAACAACTTCAGACAAACTGTACTCCAGCATCTGTTTGAGGATTAAAATACAACTCAATCCCGTGCCCCCCCCCCCCCACACACACACACACACACACCCCACAAGGCCTACTGTAAATCTAGTCTACCAAAAAAAAAGACAACCCCAAAATAGCAAAGAGCATGAAAGATAAATGAAAACTGAATGATGAACAAGCTGAATCAGACAAGTTCCCCTTTGGGGACTACCAATGCTGTACATAATTTATTCTCCAGTTCTTAGTTCAATTTGCCCCTGCTTGGCTTCTCAGCAGCCTGTACACATAAGGACTTCATTCCTGCTTGTACACAGAGAACAGGTAGTTACTCACCTGTAGCAGATGACCTCCGTGGATAGCAGGAATAAGTCCTCACAAGCCTCCCACCTCCCTGAGGAGTTGTATTCTTCTATAGCTTTGTCATCATACTGGAGAAGACTGTGTCACAGGAGGTGACAAGACAGGCATGCAGGCACAGCTGAGTCTCCCAAAACCTTCCATTGGTAATGTCACCCATACATGAGGGCTTATTCCTGCTGTCCAGAGAAAAAGCACAGTTACTTACCTGTAACAGGTGATCTCTGGGAACAGCAGGAATAAGTCTTCACATATGGGTATCGTCGGTACCGACGGAGCCTGCGCGGGAACGCTCCCCAGCGTCCAAAAGGAAAGCTTTTGGGAGCATCCCACAGCGCCTGCGCGCTGCCTTCCCGCCTTTCCTAACCGCCTCTCTCCAGTTCGAGTTTTAAAGCTGAGACAAAAGAGAGAGAGGAAAGGAAAGATAGATAGAGATACAACTCCTAGGGGAGGTGGGTGGGTTGTGAAGACTTATTCCTGCTGTTCCCAGAGATCACCTGTTACAGGTAAGTAACTGCTATCTCCAGGAACAAGCAGGAATGAGTCTTCACATATGGGGACTCCCCAGCTAGAGATGCCTGGGAGATCACCCAGATTGTGAGTCCCTGGGAAGGGCTCCACCTGCATCCATGAATCTCAGGCATCCAGTCAGGGATGGAGGGTAGGAGTTGATTAGGTATGGAACAGGTGTTTGAGAACAGCCTGACCAAACAAGGCATCCCGGCGGGAGTCCTTGTCCAAGCAGTAATGGGCTGTGCAGGTGTGAACCGATGCCCAGGTGGCTGCTTGACAGATCTGGTCGATGGACACAGAGTTAAGATGAGCCATAGAGGTTGCCATGGCCCTCACATTGTGAGCTGTGGCATGGCCCTCCAGAGAAAGATTCTTGCTCTGGTAGGCGAAGGAAATACATTGAGCAATCCAATTAGACAGAGTTCTCTTGGAGACTGGAAGTCCTAAATGAGAAGGATCAAAAGCAACAAAGAGTTGAGAGGACTTTCTATGTTGCTGTGTCCTTTGTGAGTAGAAAGCAAGTGCTCTTTTACAAACCAGGGTATGAAGATTCCTCTCTGCACTTGATGCATGAGGTCCTGGAAAAAAGACAGGTAAATACACCTCCTGGTTCAGATGAAAAGGTGAGACCACTTTAGGCATAAAGTGTGGATTAGTTCTGAGGACTACCTTGTCATGATGGAACCTTGTATAAGGAGGATTAGCCACTAAAGCTTGCAACTCACTGATACGGCGAGCTGAGGTGACTGCAATGAGAAAAATAACCTTCCAGGAAAGGAATTTCAAGGAGGTAGTGGCTAAGGGTTCAAAGGGTGGCTTCATAAGCTGGCCAAGAACCAGATTCAAGTCCCATGCCACTGGAGGTGGTCTAATGGGAGGTTTAGTCAAAAGAAGGCCTCTCATGAATCGTGCTATAAGAGGATGAGAGGAAATAGGTTGTCCATTGAGAGGCTTAAGGGATGCTGCAATAGCACTCAAATGGACTCTGATTGAATTTGTTTTAAGGCCTGCATGGGATAAATGCAGCAAATAGTCTAGTAAAGAATTCAAAGGTATTGCAAGAGGGTTGAGACCCTTCTCTGCACACCAAATGGAAAACCTTTTCCATTTAAAAGCATATGAACGTCTGGTGGAAGGCTTTCTGGAAGCATGAAGGATATCCTTCACCTGCTGAGAAAGGTGTAAATCTTGAAGGTCTAGGCCTTCAGCAACCAGGCCCTGAGATGAAGAGACTGAGGATTTAGGTGCCACAAGGTTCCCTCCTCCTGGGATAGGAGATCTGGAGCAGACCCCAGGTCTAGGGAGGGAGCTTGAGATGCAGAAGTAGAGGGTACCACACTTGGCGTGGCCAAAGTGGTGCTATGAGGATCATAGACCCCTTGTCTCTCTGAAGCTTGAACAGAGTTTTGGGGATGAGGGGAATAGGTGGAAAGGCATAGAGGAAGTCTTTCCCCCAATGAAGGAGGAAGGCATCCCTGGCCTGAACTCCCTGACATGGAATCCTGGAACAGAACCGGGGAAGTTTGGCATTCCACAGACTTGCAAACAGGTCTATGTCTGGGGTACCCCAAATCCGAAAAATCCTGGCTATCTGGTCCCCATGGAGGGACCATTCGTGCGGAAGCAGAACTCGACTGAGTCTGTCTGCCCAAGAGTTTTGAACCCCTGGAAGATACACTGCCATGAGATGGATTTGATGCTCTCTGGCGAAGGCCCACAATCTCAGAGCTTCGTTGCAAAGCGACAGAGAGCCAGTCCCTCCCTGCTTGTTCACGTAGAACATGGCTACCTGGTTGTCCGTGTGGATGAGGACTGTCTTGTAGCTGAGCAGGGTGTGGAAGACTCTGAGAGCCAGAAAGATTGCTCTGAGCTCTAAGAGGTTGATATGAAGAGATGTCTCCTGTGGAGACCTGATGCCCTGGGTTGAGAGATCTCGTAGATGAGCCCCCCAACCCTTTGGAGAGGCATCTGTTGTAAGGGTTGCTTGGGGTAACACCTGTTGAAAGGGGGACTCCAGCAACAGATTCTGAGTGGACCTCCACCAGTGGAGGGACCAAAATAGGCGACTGGAGGTTGCTATTTTGTCTGACAGGCAACCTGATGCCTGGGTCCATTGGGTGGATAGGGTCCACTGAGCTGCTCTCATGTGAAGGCGAGCATAGGGAACCACATGCACCGTGGATGCCATGTGGCCTAAAAGTTGCAACATCTCTCGAGCAGTTAAATGGGATTTTAACTGAATCTGGGAGGCTAACTGCACCAAGCGTAGGCAACGGGCCTGGGGAAGATAGGCCCTTGCAGTTGTGGTATCCAGTAAGGCCCCTATGAACTTAGAGACTGAGTAGGGGTAAGATGGGATTTTGGAATGTTGATTACCAGTCCCAGATACTGAAGAACACGCCTTGTGCAGGCCAGGGAAGTCTGGGCCTCTGACTGGGATGGAGCTCGGATGAGCCAGTCGTCCAGATATGGGAATACGAATATTCCTAGAGTGCGTAGGAATGCAGCTACTACTGCCATGCATTTTGTGAACACTCTTGGAGCAGAGGCCAGACCGAAAGGAAGCACTTTGTATTGGTAGTGCTTTCCTTGGTAAAGGAACCGAAGGAATCTTCTATGTGTTGGATGGATGAGAACATGGGTGTACGCATCCTTGAGATCTAGAAAACAAAGCCAGTCTTGACTCTGGAGGTACGGAAGGAGAGTTCCGAGAGAAGTCATCTTGAATTTCTCCTTGCATAGAAACTTGTTCAATTCTCTGAGATCTAATATGGGTCTGTAGCCCCCTGTTTTCTTTGGAATGAGAAAATAGGGGGAGTAGAACCCTGAGCCCTGTTGAAGAAGGGGTACTTCTTCTATTGCCCCTTGGGCAAGAAGGGTAGCAATCTCTTGACGTAGAAAGTTGAGGAGAGATGTTGGAGAATTGAACTGTTTCACCATGGTGTGAGGAGGAAGGTTTAAGAAATGAAGTTTGTACCCTTCCCTTATGATGGAGAGGGTCCACTGCTCTGCTGTGATTTGTTCCCATCTGGGAGCAAAGTGAGCTAACCTTCCTGGGATGGTGAGAGGCTCTGGATGTTCTAGAGCCAGAAAGGCTAAGTTCTCTAGTGGAAAGTCAAAGGCCCTGAGGAGGCTGAGGCTGTTGGGCCGTAGCAGTCCTCGCAGCCTGGGTTTTGGCCTGTTTTGGTTGTTGCTGTCTCTTTGTAGCAAAACGACCTTGAGAAGAGGCCTGACCATAAGAAGAAAATTTCCCTTTCTTTGGGAAAGATCCCTTTTTGAACAACCTCTTTTTAAAAGGAGCAGTAGTAGACTTTGAAAGTCTATCTAAAGCAGAATTTTCACATCCATCTGGTTGGCCTTTGCTTGCCAATCTTTGCCAAACAGGTTTTCGCCTGTACAGGGAAGGTTACCTAGACCATCCTGTACCCAGGATTCCAAATCAGAGGCTTGCAACCAAGCAACTCTGCGTGCACCTATGGCAATAGCCGAGGCTCTACTGGCCCCCTCAAAAGAGTCAAAGGCTGCACGGTTGGAAAACTTGGATACATCCTGTGCATGTTTAAGCCAGGTGATATATTCTTCTCTCTTATCTTCTGACATAAAAGGAGATAAGGTTTGCAGATGATCTGTAACTTCTTTCAGAAACATCCCCATATAGAGACTGTAGGAGTTGATTCTGGCTACAAGCATACTGGCCTGGAAGATTTTCCTGTCAAAGGCATCTAGGGTTCTGCATTCTCTTCCTGGAGGAGCAGAGGAGTGTCTTTTTGTACTCTTGATCTTTTTCATAGCAGACTCTACCACAATGGAGTGGTGAGGAAGCTGAGTCTTATGAAAACCAGGACAAGGAGGAACACGATACATGGTGTCCAACCTTCTGGAATGAGGGGAGGTGGAAAGAGGAGTCTCCCATATGCCTAACATGTGATCATAAAGAATCTCATGTATTGGTAAGGTGGCTGCCTCTTTAGGGGCCTTAGGATATTGAAGGATATCTAATTTTTTGGCTCTAGGTTCAGTTTCAGAGATCACTGAGATGGACAGGCCTTTGGCCACCTCCCTAATGAAGTTCTGAAAAGACAAATCTTCAGGAGGAGACATTCTCCTTTTTGGAGAAGAGGGTTCCTGAGGAAGGATCCCCGATGCTTCAACTGAGGCCTCTGAAGAGTCAGAATCGTCAGAGGAATCGAAGTATCGACTGTTTGGATGCTCTCGCAGAGCCCGATACGGGTACCGGGAGGTATCAACATCGGGAGTAATCGGTACCGTGTCGGTACTGATGGGCATCACTGGATAGCATACCGCTGCCGTCGATGCTGATGTCGATGCAAGCGGTACTGGTATTGAAACCGGAATCGGATCCTGTACCGGAATCGGTACGGGTACAGACAACTGGGTTTGTTATGGTACCGTAGGCGTCGCAGCTTGTATGAATGCCGTGATGGCACGCTGCATGGTCAGGATATTCTGATCCATTGACGCCACCAATGTCTGGATGTCGGTACTGGTGGAGACCACCGGTACCCCAGCACATTGTAACAGGTGATCGATCGAGGCCGAGCCATCGATGTCAACCTGTGACCCCATAGGTAGTGCTTTGGAAGCCAGAGCCTCCCGCCGGGGTAATTTTGCTGGTGTGGGTACCTCAAGAGTAAGCCCGGGGGCATCTCGATACTTGGAGGGAGATGAATACTGAGGACCGGCCAGATTTAAGTTTGGTTTCCTGAGATCCATGGGATGAAGAAGCAGCCCTGGAAGACGTCGATGCTACAGAAGCTGCATCGGAGGGAAACAGGACACTGAGCTTGGCTGCACAATTCTGTAACCCTCTTTTAGACATTATGGAACAGGACTCACAATCCGCAATGGAGTGGTCAGGACCTAAACATTTTAGAAACCAGTCATGGGTGTCGGTGACAGAAATAGTGCTACTGCACTTCGTGCACTTTTTAAACCTGGAGGCGGGTTTTTCCATGAGGAAAAATATATCTGTAGGCCTAAGGCCCCAGAAGAAAAAATGCACTTTAGAGAGTAAAAGTTTTTTTTATTTTTTTTTTTAAGAAAGAAAAAAGACCGGTGTACCGTCCGGAATCGAGAAGGCAGACACGCGACTAAAGAAAAATAAAAGAAAATAAGAAATTCTTCAGTGGTGACAGGAAACACGACCTGCTGGCTCTGCGGAAAAGAAGAACTGGAGAGAGGCGGTTAGGAAAGGCAGGAAAGCAGCGCGCAGGCGCTGTGGGATGCTCCCAAAAGCTTTCCTTTTGGACGCTGGGGAGCGTTCCCGCGCAGGCTCCGTCGGTACCGACGATACCCATATGTGAAGACTCATTCCTGCTTGTTCCTGGAGATCAGCTGCTACAAATGAGTAACTTTTTTTTTATCTGCAATCAATTCTCTCCCATTTAGTCCATATCTCTAAGAATCAGAGTTTTTTTGTTTAAAATTTAGTACTTTTTTATTAGGCGATTTTGCATATTTTATTTAAACATGCATATTTCTATACTGCCTTTCTACAATTCAAAGCGGCTCACAATTAACATGTAACAGGGGCCTGATCAGCACACTGTTTTACATGAAACAGGAACAATGTCCTGTTATAACATATAACAAACAAAATCCCCATCCCCTCCCCCCCCACACAACATTGCTGAGAACAAAATTAAAAAGGAGATTACATCAAAGCTAGTATCAAACATTGAAGGCCTTAAAATGTGTGGAAGCCCTTTATATCTAATTCCCCCAGCTTATCTCGGCATAATACTGTCATCCGCTCCAGACTATAAATTGCATGCATTCAGGCATACCAAGCAACAACCATAGGAGATCTGTCAGTTTTCCAGCTCGCAGCTATATCACACCTGGCTGCCACCATACACAAAAGCACCCATCTCACCCCACCCCCTTTATCCCTCATAGTAGGTGATCCTTATCCCAAGACACCACTCTGCCCACTAGCACCGACAACGCTTCATGTACCCTTTCCCAAAAAAGGGTCACAGCTTGGAACACCCCCACCACATGTGATAAAGCGTAGTTACTCACCTGTAACAGGTGTTCTCCAGGAGCAGCAGGAATCAGTCCTCACATATGGGTGACGTCGGCGCCGACGGAGCCCTCGCGGAGCAATTTTCCCCAGCTTTCAAATAAAGCCTTTGGGAATTGCAGCGCGCATGCGCGGTCCTCTTCCCGCCCAAGGATGCCATCTTGCTCAGTCTAATGACATAGCTAAAGACAGCAAAAAATTAGCAAAAAAACGAAAGCATAGAACTGCAACTCCAAGGGGAGGAGGGAGGGTTGTGAGGACTGATTCCTGCTGCTCCTGGAGAACACCTGTTACAGGTGAGTAACTACGCTTTCTCCAGGACCAAGCAGGAAGTCAGTCCTCACATATGGGACTCCCAAGCTTAAGGCTACCGGAGACCCTAAGCACAAAAATGATCTCCCTCAAGCTCAGTAGCCCAGAAGGAAGGAATCTTCTCTGAATACGTCTCCAACCGGTAGCCCAACATCCGGGATGGAGGGTAGGAGTTGCCTATACCTCGAAGAGGTTACGGAGGACTGCCTGTCCGAAAGCACTGTCCCTCTCCAGGCAGTAGTGGGCCGCAAAAGTCTGGCTTGAAGACCAAGTAGCGGCCCGGCAGATGTCTGCCAATGGAACAGAGCGGAGGTAAGCCACTGACGTAGCCTTCGCCCGAACACGATGGGCCGTGACTCGACTTTCCAACGAGAGGCCGGCTGCCTCGTAAGCCCAAGCGATACAGTCAGCAATCCAGATGGACAAAGTACGCTTGGAGACAGGGAGCCCCAACTTATTGGGGTCATAAGAGACGAAGAGCTGAACAGCCCGTCTGTGCTCCCGCGTACGGTCAAGGTAGAAGGTCAACGCCCTTCTACAGTCCAGGGTATGCAAGACCATTTCAGCTCGGCTGGAGTGTGGCCTGGGAAAGTAGGTCGGAAGCACCACCTCCTGGTTGATGTGAAAAGGGGAAACCACTTTGGGAAGAAACTTAGGGTGAGTCCGTAGGACTACCCGGTTCTTGTAGAACCTAGTGTACGGAGGATCAGACACCAGGGCCTGCAGCTCACTAACGCGTCTAGCAGAAGTGAGGGCCACCAAGAACAAGGTTTTCCAAGAAAGAAAACGAAGAGGACAGGTAGCCATAGGTTCAAAAGGCGGACAGGTAATCCGCTGTAAAACCACATTGAGATCCCAGTCCGGGGCTGGTGGGCGCAAAGGTGGTTTAAGGAGAAGGAGGCCTCTGAGAAAACGAGCCACCAGAGGGTGGCTAGAAAGAGGTCTGCCCTCCACCGGCATGTGGTGCGCAGAAAGAGCACTGAGGTGGACCTTGACCGGGTTGGACTTGAGTCCAAGATTGGAGAGGGAAAGCAAGTACTGCAAGACCACTGACGCTGAACAGGAGAAGGGATCTTGAGACTGCTGAGCACACCAGACGGAGAACCGACGCCACTTCAGAGCATAGGACTTCCGGGTGGAGGGCCGCCTGGAGGCCAAAACGACCTCCTCCACATCTGGAGGCAGGCGGAGGGGAGCAAGGACTACCCTTTCAGCAGCCAGGCCATCAGATGAAGCGACCGGAGGTTGGGGTGCAGGAGAGTCCCCTGATCCTGTGACAGGAGGTCGGGCTGACACCCCAGAGGAAGAGGGGTGTCCACTGCTAGCTGCATTAGAAGTGGGAACCAAGGTTGTCTCGGCCACCGGGGAGCCACTAGGATCATCGATGCTTTGTCTCTGAGAACCTTGAAGAGCGTCCGAGACACCAGCAGCATGGGAGGAAAGGCATATAAGAGGCCTGTGGACCATGGAATCAGAAAAGCATCAGCCGCTACTCTGAGAGGATGCGGTTGTCGAGAGCAGAATCTGGGAAGTTGCCGGTTCAGAGGACTGGCAAACAGATCCATGGTGGGGAGGCCCCACTTGAGAAAGATCCGCTGAACCACCATCGGATCCAGCCTCCACTCGTGTGGCTGGAGGATCCTGCTGAGCTTGTCGGCCAGGGAATTTTCTTGACCTGAGAGATAGACAGCTGAGGATGATGCCGTGGTGGACGGCTCAAGAGCATAGTTTTTGCGCCTCCTGACAGAGAAGGGAGGAGCCTGTTCCGCCTTGTTTGTTCACGTAGAACATCACAACCTGATTGTCTGTCTGTATCAGCACCGACTGGTGAGAAACCAGGTGAGAGAATGCTTTGAGCGCTAGGCGGATGGCTCTGAGCTCCAGGAAGTTTATCTGCTGAGCAGACTCCCAAGGAGTCCAGAGACCTTGAGTACATGTCCCTTGGCAATGTGCTCCCCAACCCAGGAGAGAAGCATCGGTCGTCAGGACCTGAGAATGCGGAGGGGGCTGAAAAGTCACTCCTAGTACTAGGTTTGGCAGATGAAGCCACCATTGTAAAGAAGAGACCAGCTGGTCGGAGATCTGTACGGAGTCCGCTAGGCTCCCAGTGGCCTGATGCCATTGTGTGCGAAGGCACCATTGAGCAGGTCGCATGTTCAGGCAGGCATTGGGGGTCACATGGACCGTGGAAGCCATATGGCCGAGCAGTCTCAGAAATTGCCTGGCCGAGACCAGGGCATTGCTGTGAAAGTGGCTGGCGAGATCCATGAGCCGCTTGGCCCTGTCCAGAGGGAGGAAGGCCCGCGCCTGAAGAGTGTCCAACCTGGCGCCGATGAATTCGAGATTTTGAGAGGGGAGCAAAGTGGACTTTGCGAAGTTTATGACAAATCCCAAGTGCTGGAGTAGAGTCACAGTGCGATGAGTGGCCTGAGTGGCCTCTTGGGAAGACTGGGCTCTGATGAGCCAGTCGTCCAGGTATGGGAACACAAAAAGGCCTTGAAGTCTTAGATAGGCCGCCACCACTGCTAGGCATTTGGTGAACACCCTGGGGGTGGAGGATAGGCCAAATGGCAGTACTCTGTACTGGTAATGATTTCCTCCCACAACAAACCTGAGATATTGTCCGTGGTCTGGATGAATAAGGATATGAGTATACGCATCCTTTAGATCCAAGGGGCATAGCCAGTCGCCCTGCTGGAGGTAGGGCAGCAGGATTCCAAGGGTAAGCATCTTGAACTTTTCCTTTGCAAGGAACTTGTTGAGGTTTCGCAAGTCCAGGATGGGTCTGAGGCCTCCTGTTCTTTTTGGTATCAGAAAGTACCTGGAGTAAAACCCTTGACCCTGCAGGTGGTGGGGCACCGGTTCCACAGCCTGTTCCCGAAGGAGACTTGCTAACTCCTGAAGGAGTAAGTCCCTGTGCAGAGGGAGTCTCGGAGGCTACCCTGGAAAGTAGGAGGGAGGTACCTGGTGAAAGTGAAGAAGATAGCCCTTTCGAACTATGTGAAGTACCCAGGTATCTGTGGTGATGTTGGACCACCTTTGGGCAAAGTGGACCAGCCGGCCTCCTGTGCTGAGAGAAACCAGCTGAGGGGGAGAGGCTATGCTGATGAAGTCAAAAACCCCCACCCTGCTGAGCAGGGGCCGGTGGTGCAGGCTTGGGGGCTTGCTGCCTACGGGACCCATTACCTCGTCCCTTGGCCTGCTTTCCCTGTGGGGGAGTTGCTGAGGCCTGATACTGAGGGTAGTATTTATAGGCAACCGCCTTCCTCGGGTAAAAGGGCTTTTTCCCCGAGCCCTTCTTCTTTTGAGAAGGGGCAGAGGTCTTCCTCGAGAGACGAGTCCTGGTGAGAGTCTCGGTCTCGATCTGTGCAGCCTTCTCATCCATGGGCTTGCCAAAGAGGTTTTCACCTCGGCAGGGGACATCGACCAACTTGTCCTGCACCCATGGCTCGAGGTCGGACGTCTGAAGCCAAGCCTGGCGGCGTCCACCGATGCCGGCTGCGGCCACTCGAGCCGATGCCTCAAAGCCATCGTAGGCTGCTCGAGAGATAAACTTGGAGCACTCTCGAATACCAGTGGACAATGATTGGAACCTCTGCAAAGGTTCGTCGGAGAGACCAGCAGAGAACCCGGCTATTTCTTTAGCCAGGTCCCAGAGATACATGCCCATGTAGAGCTGGTAGGTCTGGACTCGACAAGCAAGCATAGAGCCCTGGAAACACTTCCTACCGAGAGCATCCAGGCTTCGGGCCTCCCTACCGGGGGGCACCGAGGAGTGCATTTTTTGACTCTTAAGTCTATGCATGGCCGATTCCACCACCATGGAATGGTGCGGTAGTTGACAGTACTCACGTGAGCGGGCAAGTCCATCTCGAGACGAGGATGTTTTGAAGGCCTCTCCACCTCCGAGGACCCGGGACGGGAATCGGGGCTATGCGACCTGGCCCTCGAGGAACCAGGAGCGTCCACCGATCCCGCCCTCGCGGGTTTCTTCTTCCGATGATGTTCCCGGGTAGGAGACCCCCTTTCAGAGGAACTTCGACGATGCTCAGGACCAGAGTCCCGAGACGTCGAAGCCTCTGACGAGGTCCGAGCCTGGCCGGAGTCAGAGAAGATACGTTCCCGCTGATGCTGCCGACTCAACGCTTTAGAGGACATTTTGCCACACGGACCACAGATCATCTGGTCATGATCGGGTCCGAGGCAGCGGAGGCAGAAGTCGTGTGTGTCTGTAAGAGACATGAGTTTCTTACAGAGGTCACACTTTTTAAACCTGCTGGCAGCCATCGGGGGAAAAAGGGCCCCTGCGAGGTCGAAAGACCGGGCTGCCAGTGAAAAAGTAAAAAGGCGCGAAATCTGTCACGAAGGACAAAAAAACGAAAAATAAAGAACTGACTCACAACCGGCGTCGCGAGTCCGGGCGGGAAAAGAACCGGCGTCGAACCGAAAGAAAAAAAGAGAAATAATCAACTTTTCTGCGGGGATTCACAAACAACGTCTGTAGGGCTCCACGGAAAAAAGAAGACTGAGCAAGATGGCACCCTTGGGCGGGAAGAGGACCGTGCATGCGCGCTGCAATTCCCAAAGGCTTTTTTTGAAAGCTGGGGAAAATTGCTCCGCGAGGGCTCCGTCGGCGCCGACGTCACCCATATGTGAGGACTGACTTCCTGCTTGGTCCTGGAGAATCACCCATATCATGCACCTGAAAGCTTACAAAATGGTTGTACATATTTCTGTTAGAATGTTAAAATTTTGTTCTATATAATACTGTTATTCAATGTACACCACCCCTGATCTCAGGAAGGAGTGGTATAAAAGTAATGATAAATAAATAAAACATCTGGACACCCTCATCAGCACAATTCCGAAAAACCATTCAATTGTTCATGCAGGCATAGTGGGGTGAGACCCCAACAATATAGAAATTTGTAACTATTTTCTACATACACTAAAGAGAGGTCCACTAACAGAGTGTGACTGTGCACAATTCAATAATCGTATACACTCTAATATTAACCAGTGGTAGTCGTTACGTTTTACAAATCTATGCTGCTTATTCTTAAGATTGCAAATGAGCTAAATAGTGTGCTAAGGGAGGTCTCAGACATGAACAATATGTCTCCAGAAGAGAGCTTATATGTTCTCATAGCATCAATGACCTCACCTCTAGTCTGTAGTGCTCAATAATTTTGAAATCTTTGTTTTTTGTGATAAAATAAAATATTTGCAAATCTTGAATTGCTTATCTTAAATAGATGATAGAATGCTGTCAATGGATGTTATCTTAAAAAGCTTCCCCAACGTCGACTTAGAGTACTGCGGCCATGTTTCACTAAGCGTTTCTTCAGGGGTTGTATAATCCAAGCTGATAACAATCTTCCGTTTCAAAATAGTCACATCTTAGATCTGAAAGCAAAAACAGCTTATCGATGTCAGTTATAAATCTACACATAAACTACTACCTAATGCTTGAAACATTAAGGTGTCCCAGTAATATTTATTTATTTATTTATTTAACAGTTATTTATATACCGCTCTTTCCCTAGTATCAAGTACGGTTTACATGGAACAGTAGGTTAATTGGTATGTAATATGCTAACCTCCTTGATCATTCAGACTTGGTAAAGATGCTGCCCGCGTCAATCTTGTGAAGTATACTTTTCAACGTCCATAGACGCCGCGCATGCGAGAAGGAACTGTTCTTCGTCTTTTAAACTCAGGGAAAAACCCCCATTGTAAAGACGTCACGATATAAACATGTCTTCCAAAATAGAGAATCACTGAGACGTTATGACGTAGGGAATCCCTCTCGTTTGATTGCTTAAAAAACGGCGAACTCACTTATTTTGCCCTTAGACAAATTCCATGAGTTATCATAGAATGCGGTTTACACTTTCAATTGTTAGATGCAAGCTTTCCAATCAATAAAGCTATTTAAACCTGTCGGCACTACAGAGTTTAATTCAAATATCCACCTTTGTTCTTTAAGAATTAGCCATTGATCCAGCGTCTTGCCCATCGCACCTGTTGTAATTTTATCAGTACAAAAGCACTTCAAATTTTCAAATAGGTGTCCATGCTCGAGGGAATGCTGTACTATAGGGGCCTCTAAGACTCTGTTTCATTCGCCTTCTGTGTTCTCCCATTCTAGTTTTAAAAGCCCGACACGTCTTGCCTATGTAAACCAAATTACAAGGACAGCTGATCAAATATACTATGTGGGTAGAATCACAGGTAGTGTGGTGCCTTAAAATATACCTTTTCCCATTGTAATGAAATTCTGTTGTTTCTTTAGTAATGGAACAGATCCCACACTTACTACACTTTTTATGCCCTGGTTGTACTGCGGAAAGAGACATTGTGTCCATTGAAGTTCTTAGTATTGCTGGACTTAAAACCTCCTTTAGATTTTTACCGCGTTGCCAAACGCATCTGATCGTTTTGTTTTCAAGTCCAGGAACGTTCCCCAATACATTACTATGATTTCGTAAAATCTTCTGTATGGAGTTACTTAAGGTCGAATATCTAGTGATCAAGTTTATGTTGGTATCTGTCTCTTGGTTTCGTGCTTTAGCTCTGTTATATAACAGCAACTCCCGGTTGTTAAGTGCTCGCTGATACGCACGCCTCACTGTCCATGCTGGATATCCTTGGTCAGTAAAATTCCTGACCAAACTTCGGGATGCTGTCTTAAGTCCATGTAAACTTGAACAATTCCGTCTATATCTAAGGAATTGTGAAAAAGGTAAACCTGTTTTTAACGGAACAGGATGAGCGCTTGTAAAATGTAAATAAGTATTGCGGTCAGTCTGCTTACAATGTATTGTGGTGTCCCAACCCTCAGTTTGCCTCATGATTTTCACATCCAAGTATGTTATCTCCATTTTATCATAGACATGAGTGAACTTTGTGATTTGATCGCAACTGTCAAGCCATCCAAAAGAAATCCTCAAGTAAAGTGGGGGAACCGTTCCATAACATAAACATGTCGACTATGTAGCGGCACCACTCTATGATATGGGTCGCAAAAGGGCCTGAGTTAAGCCTTCGTTCTTCAAACATTGCCATATACAAATTGGCGATAGAAGGGGCGCAGGTAGCCCCCATGGCTACTCCTGAGACTTGGTGGTATAAAACCCCTTCAAAAGCAAAATTGTTGGAAAAAATGGCCAGACGTGCCAGCTGTAAAAGGAACTCCAACTGATCACTCCCCAGATCTCCCCTGATGTTCAAATAGTGCTTCACCGTGTCAAAAGCTGCTTCCTGTGGGATGCTGGTATACAAAGAAGTGACATCTAGGGTCACTAATAACACATCTGCTTTACTTGCCCAAATATTGTTACGGGTTAGTATTTATTTATTTGACAATCGCTTATATACCACTCTGAAAATTGCCCAGAAACACAGAGAAGCTAAAGCCAGAGGAGAAAGAAAGACAATCACAAAACTCAGAGATTTCCAATGTGCAGCAAGACAGGACAAGGAAAAGTACTACAATGACACATGCAAGGAAATAGAAGCAGAAAATATTAGAGGAAGAACAAGATCAGCTTTCCTAAAGCTACGAGAGTTAAAGAAAAAGTTCCAGCCTCGAATGGGAATGTTACAAGATGCTCAAGGTTCTATGTTGAATGATGCTGAGAAGATCAAGAAAAGATGGAAGGAATATACAGAGTTTTTATATGATAAAGATCAAGTGGACCAACAGCCGTTTCAACCTGTACCTTATGATCTGGAACCATTGGTGATGAAAGAAGTTGAAGCAGCATTGAAAGCCTTATCAAAGAACAAAGCACCAGGCATTGATTGCATTCCCATAGAAGTATTACAGCAATCTGATGCAGCTGTTACAATACTTACAAGGCTCTGTCAAGAAATATGGAAGACAGCATCATGGCCAACTGACTGGAAAAGATCTGTGTTTATACCAATACTAAAGAAAGGTGATCTAACTGACTGTGGAAATTATCGCACAATCGCTCTGATCCCACATGCCAGCAAGATTCTACTGAAGATTATTCAAGAGACTACAATCATACCTGGAACAAGAACTACCTGAAGTGCAAGCAGGGTTCAGAAAAGGGCGAGGAACGAGAGACATTATTGCGGATGTGAGATGGATCCTTGAAAAGACTAAAGAATACCAAAAGGATATCTATTTGTGCTTTATCGACTATAGCAAAGCTTTTGACTGTGTAAACCATGAGAAACTCTGGGCCACATTAAGAAGCATGGGTATACCAGAACACCTGATCGTTCTCTTGAACAATCTGTACATTGATCAAGAAGCAACAGTTTGAACAGAACAAGGAGAAACAGAATGGTTTAAAATAAGCAAAGGTGTAAGACAAGGCTGCATACTTTCCCCCTACCTGTTTAATTTATATGCAGAACAAATCATCAGAGAAGCAGGATTGTATGAAGACAACAGAGGTGTGAAGATTGGTGGAAGACTCATAAACAACCTTCGCTATGCTGATGATACCACATTACTGGCGGAAAGTGAAGATGATCTGAAACATTTGCTTCTCACAATCAAAGAACAGTCTCAAAATGGGCCTGCATCTTAATGTAAAGAAGACAAAGATCATGACAACTGGCATAATCAACAGGTTCATCGTCGAAGGAGAAGAAATTGAAATTGTGAATAACTTTAACCTACTTGGATCAACTATCAATAAAGCAGCAACAAGCAGTCAAGAAATCAGACGACGCATTGCTCTTGGCAGAATGGCTATGAAAGACCTAGATAAGATTCTCAAGAGCAGAGATGTCTCTCTCCATACAAAGATTTGACTTGTTCAAGCCATGGTATTTTCAATAACATCATATGGATGTGAAAGCTGGACAGTGAAAAAGATAGACAGGAAGAAAATTTATGCCTTTGAATTATGGTGCTGGCGGCGAATACTGTGTATACCATGGACTGCCCGAAGAACAAAACCAGTCTGTACTAGAGGAGATCAAACCTAAGCTTTCTTTAGAAGCTCAGATGACAAGACTTCGACTTTCATACTTTGGACACATCATGCGGAGAGAGAGATCATTAGAGAAAGACATCATGCTTGGCAAGATAGAAGGTCAACGCAAAAGAGGAAGGCCAGCAATGAGATGGATCGATACAATAACAGCAGCTACGGGTACCAGTCTGTCAACAATAAGCCGCCTGACTGAAGACCGAACATAATTTAGGATAGCTATCCAGAGGGTCGCCATGAGTCGACTCCGACTTGACGGCACTTAACAACAACATATACCGCACTTTCCCAATGATCAGGTGCGGTTTACAAAAAACAAGTTAAGGGACAGATCAAAGATCTGTGTTGTTACATGGAACATCAGAGAACTATGTACAATCGGCCTGAACCTTAAACAAAACATATTTAGTTACAGTTGAAACTCAGATCAAAGTACAATAACAAAAAACGAAACAATAAACTATATAACAACTATATAAAGAATACAGAGTTTATGCTATGTAAAATTGCCTAGTAGAAAATCAGTGGTGCCCTTAATGTAAGATGGGATACCTTAGGGTCAGTTGATATAGTTATCAGAAGGGCCGACAAAGGAGGGGCTATAGTCATCTTGAACCGTAGTGATTGTATTTCAGAAGCCCTGCGGCAGCTCACGGATGAGTCAACATATGAGATCTTAACATCTGACCCTAAGGTATCTATTCAATTAAGGATCCAGGAGCTAATAAATAGGGCATTAAAAGACAGACTTATTTCCAAAAAGGAAGGGGAGTATCTGAATATGCCGAATCCGAGGGTGGCTACATTCTACACAGTTCCTAAAATTCACAAACATTTAACCTCTTCTCCTGGTAGACCCATAGTTTCTACAAAGGGCTCAGTCCTTGAACCTATATCTACCTTTATAGATTCATACTTACGTCCGTTGTTGGTCAATATCCCATCTTACATTAAGGACACCACTGATTTTCTAGGATTACTAACCCGTAACAATATTTGGGCAAGTGAAGCAGATGTGTTATTAGTGACCCTAGATGTCACTTCTTTGTATACCAGCATCCCACAAGAAGCAGCTTTTGATATGGTGAAGCACTATTTGAACATCAGGGGAGATCTGGGGAGTGATCAGTTGGAGTTCCTTTTACAGCTGGCACGTCTGGCCATTTTTTCCAACAATTTTGCTTTTGAAGGGGTTTTATACCACCAACTCTCGGGAGTAGCCATGAGGGCTACCTGCGCCCCTTCTATCACCAATTTGTATATGGCAATGTTTGAAGAACGATGGCTTAACTCAGGCCCATTTGCGACCCATATCATAGAGTGGTGCCACTACATAGACGACGTGTTTATGTTATGGAACGGTTCCTCCACTTTACTTGAGGATTTTTTTGGATGGCTTGACAGTTGCGATCAAAACAAAGTTCACTCATGTCTATGATAAAATGGAGATAACATACTTGGGATGTGAAAATCAGGAGGCAAAGTGAGGGTTGGGACACCACAATACATCGTAAACAGACTGACCGCAATACTTTTTTTACATTTTACAAGCGCTCATCCTGGTCCGTTAAAAACAGGTTTACCTTTTTCACAATTCCTTAGATATAGACGTAATTGTTCAAGTTTACATGAACTTAAGACAGCATCCCGAAGTTTGGTCAGGAATTTTACTGACCGAGGATATCCAGCACAGACAGTGAGGCGTGCGTATCAGCGAGCACTTAACAACAACCGGGAGTTGCTGTTATATAACAGAGCTAAACCACGAAACCAAGAGACAGATACCAACATAAACTTGATCACTAGATATTTGACCTTAAGTAACTCCATACAGAAGATTTTACGAAATCATAGTAATGTATTGGGGAACGTTCCTGGACTTGAAAACAAAACGATCAGATGCGTTTGGCAACGCGGTAAAAATCTAAAGGAAGTTTTAAGTCCAGCAATACTAAGAACTTCATTGGACACAATGTCTCTTTCCGCAGTACAACCAGGGCATAAAAAGTGTGGTAAGTGTGGGATCTGTTCCATTACTAAAGAAACAACAGAATTTCATTACAATGGGAAACGGTATATTTTAAGGCACCACACTACCTGTGATTCTACCCACATAGTATATTTGATCAGCTGTCCTTGTAATTTGGTTTACGTGGGCAAGACATGTCGGGCTTTTAAAACTAGAATGGGAGAACACAGAGGCCGAATGCAACACAGAGTCTTAGAGGCCCCTATAGTACAGCATTGCCTCGAGCATGGACACCTATTTGAAGATTTGAAGTGCTTTTGTACTGATAAAATTACAACGGGTGCAACGGGCAAGACACCTGATCAATGGCTAATACTTAAAGAACAAAGGTGGATATTTGAATTAAACTCTGTAGTGCCGACAGGTTTAAATAGCTTTATTGATTGGAAAGCTTGCATTTAACAATTGAAAGTGTAAACCGCATTCTATGATAACTCATGGAATTTGTCTGAAGGGCAAAATAAGTGAGTTCGCTGTTTTTTAAGCAATCAAACGAGAGGAATTCCCTACGTCATAACGTCTCAGTGATTCTCTATTTTGGAAGACATGTTTATATCGTGACGTCTTTACAATGGGGGTTTTTCCCTGAGTTTAAAAGACGAAGAGCAGTTCCTTCTCGCATGCGCGGCGTCTATGGACGTTGAAAAGTATACTTCACGAGATTGACGCGGGCAGCATCTTTACCAAGTCTGAACGATCAAGGAGGTTAGCATATTACTGGGACACCTTAATGTTTCAAGCGTTAGGTAGTAGTTTATGTGTAGATTTATAACTGACATCGATAAGCTGTTTTTGCTTTCAGATCTAAGATGTGACTATTTTGAAACGGAAGATTGTTATCAGCTTGGATTATACAACCCCTGAAGAAACGCTTATTGAAACATGGCCGCAGTACTCTAAGTCGACATTGGGGAAGCTTTTTAAGATAACATCCATTGACAGCATTCTATCATCTATTTAAGATAAGCAATTCAAGATTTGCAAATATTTTATTTTATCACAAATAGCAAAGATTTCAAAATTATTGAGCACTACAGACTAGAGGTGAGGTCATTGATGCTATGAGAACATATAAGCTCTCTTCTGGAGACATATTGTTCATAAGTCTGAGACCTCCCTTAGCACACTATTTAGCTCATTTGCAATCTTAAGAATAAGCAGCATAGATTTGTAAAACGTAACGACTACCACTGGTTAATATTAGAGTGCATACCATTATTGAATTGTGACTATTTTCTACATGGCAGGCTGCTACATGGCCCTGGGCCATCCCCTTATATACCACATCCCAGGTGCCCTCATCCAGGCTTCTGCCCAGGTCTTCCCACTGGCATTGAAAGGGCAGCTTCCTAACCCCCTGTGCCTCCAGTATCAAATGATAAATTTTTGAAAGGTCCTTATGGCGTGTGGAAGGATGCCAACATATCTTTTCAAAAGCCATTAAGCCTTGGGAAAAGAAAGGCACCCTATCTCACCCTTCTCCCGGATCTAGTCAAATGTCGAACCTGGAGGTAGCCATAGAAGTCTCTCTAAGCTAAACCATATTTCTCATGTAATTCCACAAAAGAACTTATCTGTCCCCCTGACCATAGCTGATATACCATTTGCAGGCCCAATCTTTCCCATCTCTTGAAAGGGCCCTGAAGCACGGCTAAGAAAGCAGAATTATATCATATAGGATGAAGCTGGGGCTTTTTCACACATATTAGACCTCCTACTCCTGCTTTCTGCCATAATCCTTCAACATGTTGTATAAAAGGTATTTAGAGAATATCTGCTAGATTTCTCCAGCCACAGAAGACATCTCAGAGCGGGATCCCACCATATAGGCCTGAGTTATCTGAACCCATTTCCTCTGTGATACCTCCTACCAACTGAGGATATTGGATAACTGGGCTGCTGTATAGTACCAGAACGTATTGGGTACAGTTAGGTCACCTGACCCTCAGGGCCTACAAAAGGATCTTCCTGGACACTCTCGGGGGCAGATGGTTCCAAAAATAATAAAAGAGCTTAAGCTGTGATGTAGCCAAAGCTTGTTTTGGTACCGTAATTGGTAGTGTCTGAAAAAAGTAAAGCATCCTGGGTAATAACACCATCTTAACACTAGCGATCCACCCCAACCATGATAATGGATGGTGACACCAGCGTTCCAAGTCTGAAAAGATTTTATGCCAGAGAGGCTCGTAGTTTACCCACTAGAGCTGGGAAATCTCCACGCATAGCTGGATCCCCAGGTACCACAATGGCCCTGCAGGCCACCTAAAAGGAAACAAGGTATTTCATCTTTCCACTACCCCCGCGTCTAGTGTCATATTAAGGACCTCGGTTTTATTCAGATTTACTTTAAATCTTGACACTTTCTAATGGAACTCCCTACCAGACAACATGCGAGCCATGACAGACATCAAAGACTTCCACAAGAAACTGAAAACATTCCTATACACAAACCATTTGGGACACATCACTTAGCCTCCCATCCAGGGAAATGTTCCAAACCCCCCCCCCAACCCCCCAACACCAGGCCACAAACTAATGATTCCCCCCAATGCCACAGACCCAAGCTGTACATATGTTATCCCTTATATGTTGCATTGTACATAAGTTAATTTGTTATCCTGTCCTATGTATCCATTCCCCCCCTCTCCATCTGTTCAACATTCATTGTACACCGTGAAGTTATAATGTAAACCATCTTGATTGAAGGATAAGGCAGTATAGGAAAGAGGCTAAATAAATTAAATAAATAAATAGCAGTGCTCCAGCTCTTCTTAGAGTCCTCTAACAGAACCTTCTGGTTCCATAAGGGTCAGAAAAATATCGCCCACAAAAAGCAAGATCTTATATTCCTTCTTCTGTACCCAGATCCCCATATCACGCCTATTCTGTACCCTAGCTGCAAAGGGCTCAGCTGAGAGGGAAAAAAGCAGGAGGGGAAAGGGAAGATCCCTTCTGAGTTCTACAATGCAAAGCAAAAAAAATCTGAATACCTTCCCCATCCCCATTTACTTTTACTGCCACAACTGAGTTATCATACAGGGTTTGCACCCATTTAAAATACAGCTCCCCCACCCCAAATTTATGCATCGTTGCCCACAAAAGTTCCCAGCACACCCTGTAAAATGCCTTTTCGGCATCAATCGCTAAGGCCACTGAGGGCAAAGCCTCCTGCTTTATCAGACAACACAGGTTGACCACACGTTTTCATATTATATGCCACAAGTCACCCCTGTATGAATTATGTTTGGTTGGGATTGATCAGTTTAGGTATACAAACACTCAATCTGAACATCAATATGCATGCTAGCACCCTCGTGTCCAAACTGAGGAGCTAAATTGACCTATCGGATGCACAATTAGTCACCTCCTTCCCTGGTTTTAGCAATATCCAGGGAAGGATGTCTCGGTTTCATAAAAAGGCACTCATGTTAGTGCCTTTTCTGTGAAATGCAGAATGCAGCTGCTCGGTTTGATTTCCTTAGTTACTTCCCAGCCAGAATGGAAGGCGATGCTCAGCATATACCCTTCCCTGAGCAGGGACCTAGTAACAAAGGCAATGGTCTGAAGGGGCTTATCGGGCCGATACAGAAACTAGCACAGCCTTTAAGCACAGATAACACCGCTTTTAAATACATTTACTACTACTACTTAGCACTTATATAGCGCCACGCACGCAGCGCTGCACAGTTAGCCTACAAAAGGTGGCTAACATACAAGAGATAGTCCCTGCCCGTCAGAATCATGCTCATCGGAGCTTACAATCTAGTTAGAACAGTACAGAGCATTAGTCAGTTCAGCAGAGGATATGGTGTGGTACAGTTAGGTACAGCTTGGTCTATGGTTTGGTCATAAATGTAAATGGGGGTTAGGCAGTTCGGCGGAAGGTACGGTGTGGTACAGTTAGGTACAGCTATTACTGTCAAATGCAGGAGACTTTGCCCTCAGTGGCAAAATGTTTTTTGCATTTGACAGTAGCAGTAAATGTATTTAAAAGTGGTGTTGTTATCTGTGCTTAAAGGCCATGCTAGTTTCTGCATCGGCCCGATAGGCCCCTTCAGACCATTGCCTTTGTTACTAGGTCCCTGCTCAGGGAAGGGTATATGCTGAGCATCGCCTTCCATTCTGGCTGGGAAGTAACTAAGCAAATCAAACCGAGCAGCTGCATTCTGCATGTCACAGAAAAGGCACTAACATTAGTGCCTTTTTATGAAACCGAGACAAAATAAAATGTCCTTTGTGTTTCTGAGGCATGAATTTCCAGTCACCTATTTTGCACCTTTAGTTCGATGTTCCATTGATCAGTGCAGTTTGAGTCAATAAACCTCAACTCGCTTACAACACCATCAGCCAGAGGCATCGAGGACAACATTGCAACGATCAACTCCACCACAGCACCAAACGACCCCTGTCCAGCATATTGGATAATATCTTTGTGCAATGAACTCAGTATAACTCTAGCCAAGATCATGGAGCAGTCCTTCTCCACAGGAACATTCCCAGCATGCCTCAAACAGACGTCAATAAGGCCCCTTCTGAAGAACAAGCTGAACCCCCAGAAGGTTGAATCCTATCGACTAATCTCAAGCATCCCACTTCTAGCCAATATTACTGAGAAGCTCGTCCAACGGCAAATCCATAAGAACGTAAGATATGCCATACTGGGTCAGACCAAGGTCCATCAAGCCCAGTATCCTCTTTCCAACAGTGGCAAATCTAGGTCATACGTACCTAGCAGTATCCACAAGAGACACAGGTTCCACAATGCTTGTATTGGGTCAAGCATTGATATCCTGGGTCCCTTTTTAATAATGGTTTACGGACCTTTCCTCCAGGAACTTGTCTGAACCTTTTTTTAAACCCAGCTACACTAACAGCCTTTACTACATCCTCCGGTAACAAATTCCAGAGTTTGATTACACGTTGAGTGAAAAAATATTTTCTCTTATTTGTCTTAAATAGCGTACCCTGTAGCTTCATTACATGTCCCCTCATCTTTCTATATTCTGATAGCGTAAACAATTGATCTATGTTTACCTGTTTCACTCCATTCATTAATTTATAGACCTCTATCATATCTCCCCTCAGCCGTCTCTTTTCCAGGTTGAAGAGCCCTAACCTTTGTAGCCTCTCTTCATAGGAGTAGCCTTCCATCCCCTTTACCATTTTGGTGGCTCTTCTCTGTACCTTTTCTAATAACGCTATATCCTTTTTAAGATACGGCGATTAGAATTGCACACAATATTCAAGGTGCGGTCATACCATGGAACAATACAGAGGCATTATAATATCCTTTGTTATATTTTCCATTCCTTTCCTTATGTTACCTAGCATTCTATTTGCTCTCTTGGCCACCGTTGCACACTGGGCGGAGGGTTTTAACATGTTATCCACGATGACGCCTAAATCTTTTTCCTAGATGGTGGTTCCCAATGTGGAACCTTGCATCGTGTAACCATAGTGTGGGTTGTTCTTTCCTAGGTGCATAACTTTGCACTTGTCCACATTAAATTTCATCTGTCATTTGGATGCCCAGTCTTCCAATTTATCCAGATCCTCCTGCAGTTTTCCGCAATCCCCTTGGGTTTTAACAACTTTAAACAGTTTTGTGTCATCTACAAATTTGATAACCTCACTAGTTAGTTATTCCCTTTTCCAGCTCATTTATGAATATGTCAAAAAGCAGTGGACCCAATACAGATCCCTGGGGTACTCCACTATTCACCTTTTTCCATTGAGAAAATTGGCCATTTAGCCCTACCCTCTGCTTTCTATATTTTAACCAGCTCCCGATCCACAATAGTACACTGACTCCTATCCCATGACTTTTTAGTTTTGCCAAAAGTCTCTGATGAGGGATCTTGTCAAAGGTTTTCTGACAAATCGACTCCACTGCCTCCCTCGATCCATGCCAACATGGCTTCAGGGAATCACATGGCATCGAAACGCTTCTTGCCATGCTTCTCAACACATTAATCACGGGAATTAACAACAGACGAGGATATGCCCCGATCTTCTTGGACATCTCCGTGGCTTTCGACTGTCAACCACGAGCAGCTCCTAATATGTCTCCAGGAAAAGGGAATTCAGGGCTCAGCCTGGAGCTGGTGCAAATCGTACCTAACAGATAGATAGCAGCAGGTACGAACAGGCTCTATGACCTCCGAGCCTTTTCAACAAAAACATGGAGTTCCCCAGGGTTCCTCACTATCTGCCCTATTATTCAATATATATATGCAGCCCATATGGGCAATCATCCACTCCTTCAACATCTCCTGCCTGATTTAAGCAGATGACATTCTACTCTATGATAGAAGTCTATAAATTAATGAACGGAGTGGAACAGGTAAACGTAGATCAATTGTTTACGTTATCAGAATATAGAAAGACTAGGGGACATGCAATGAAGCTACAGGGTAAACTATTTAAGATTAATAAAAGAAAATATTTTTTCACTCAACGTGTAATCAAACTCTGGAATTTGTTACCGGAGGATGTAGTAAAGGCTGTTAGTGTAGCTGGGTTTAAAAAAGGTTTGGACAAGTTCCTGGAGGAAAGGTCCATAAACCATTATTAAGAAGGGACCCAGGATATCAATGCTTGACCCAGTACAAGCACTGCGGAACCTGTGTCTTTTGGGGAAACTTCTAGGTACGTATGACCTAGATTTGCCACTGACAAACAGGATACTGGGCTTGATGGACCTTGGTCTGACCCAGTATGGCATATCTTATGTTCTTATGTACTTTTAAACCCATTCAGTGGAGTGGAGGAGTGGCCTAGTGGTTGGGGCAAGGTACTTCAGGCCGGAAGTTCAAATCCCACTAGAGGACAGCAACCTTGGGCCGGAAGGACTGGGGTTTCTAGTCCCACAGGTGCTCCTTGTGGTCTTGGGCAAGCCACTTAACCCTCCATAGCCCATGTTCCCTGTAAAATAGTTATCTCCAAGTTATAATGCCCTGTTCAATGTAATTTCAGTTTGTTCAATGTAAACCGCACTGATGCAGAATAGCGCGGTATATAAGAAAATATAAATAAATAAAGAGAATATAAATAAATTCACTATCGACAAACCAGACTTCTAATCACTAGTAAAATGCTTTGATGCTGTCACTGACTGGCTCCACTCACAGAGTCTCAAGATAAACTTCAGCAAGACAGAAGTGCTGTTCATCACGAGAAAGCAAACCTTCTCCCCACCAGCAACATTAAAGACGAGAGACGCCGAGCTCCCAAGTCGAGCCACCATCCGCTACCTAGGAGTCACGCTCGATTTGAAAGCGCACATAGACAACACCATCAAGAAAATCTACCACAAGATGACGACAATTCGACATCTTCGACCCCTGCTGCAACCAGACAACTTCCGAACAGTTTTCCAGGCACTAGTAACCACCCACTTCAACTATGCCAATGTGATCCTGCATAAACTCCCTAAGAACACACTAAACCCACTACAGTTAGCAATGAACGCTGCTGCCCGCTTCCTACACGGGGCCTCTAGAAGGGACCACATTACTCCAATTCTGAAAGACCTGCACTGGCTACCAATCTATTGCCGACTCATCTACAAAGTAGTACTATTAACATTCAAGGCCATCAACAAAACAACCGCTAGCTCCTTGACGAACCTTATCCACCCCGCACCTGCACTCAGAGCAAGAAGATCCTTCGCCACCAACACATTAATAACCCACAGCGAAGTAACAAAATGCACTCAGGCAACAAAAAACAGCCTTCATGTTCTACGCACCTACCTGCTGGAACGAGCTCCCAGTGACCATCCGCGTGATCGCTGACCTTGACCAATTCAGAAAGGCACTAAAGAACCACCTTTTTCTCCTACACTATGCCCAGGCCAACAGCACGTGCTCACCTGGCACAACCCTACAACCTAACCATAAAAAACAGACAACCCAGTAAATAAATTACATCCCTGTACATAGCTCCCAGGGCAAGCCATGTTGTTACAACTGCATAGCGACTTCCTGCCTAGACTGTAAATAGCCTGTATATAGTTACCCCTGTTCTGATTCCAAGTTGTATTACCCGTTCAATGTAAATGCAGAGCAGGCTCTTCCTATTCAGTACAAAATGTTATCTGTAAACCGCACTAATTTTAAAGAGTGCGGTATATAAAAGCATTAAATAAAATAAATATGCTGATCACAGCCTGGTCCATTGTTTGTGGCACTCACTCTCCCATGCTCACGCCATTTAAACACCTGGGTCAGGCAGGGAACCAGCTGCTCGCTATACCTTTTATAAATCCGCACCAGACTGTCCAAGCCAGGAGCTTTATCGTTTACTAAGGCTCCAATCGTCCAGTCTACCTCCTCCAAGCTTATGGGGCAGTCTAGGTATTCTTGCTCTTCAATAGTCAGCCTAGGCATAGAAGCCAAAGAGTCTGAGATGTCTACCTCACTTTGCCCGTCCTTCACACTATAAAGTCCTTTATAAAATTCTCTAAATGCTTCCCTAATCGCTGCGTCTCCCTGCGCTCAACTCCCCCCTTCCCCTCTCATCTCTCCTAATCTTAGCCACTGGCAATTGTGCTCATTGGCCTTAAGGATGAGAGCCAATAAGCGTCCCGGTTTAGCTCCATGCTCATAAAAGTTTTGGCAAGCACATTGCAGTTGGAATGCTAAAGCCTCAGACTGGAGATCTTTCACCTTGGACCTAGCCACTTCAAGCTCCCATGCCAAAGGAAGCCCTCCCTTTAGCCCATGTTGTCGTTAGACTTCAAGATGCACTAGGGCAGGGGTGGGCAATGCCGGTCCTGGAGAGCCACAGATCAGTCAGGTTTTCATGATGTCCCTAATGAATATTCATAAGATCTATTTGCATCCACTGCCTTTCATTGTATGGAAATGAATATTCACGGACCTATTTCCATACAATGAAAGGCAGTGGATGCAAATAGATCTTATGAATATTCATTAGGGACATCATGAAAACCTGACTGGTCTGCGGCCCTCCAGGACCAGAACTGCCCACCCCTGCACTAGGGCCTTTTCCATCTCTTGCTCTTTTTGTTTCTTTTTCCGGGCTCCCCAATAAATAAAATGCTCTCTTATATACGCCTTAAAGGCATCCCAGAAACCACCTCCCCGTAACATCCCCTTTCACATTATGTTCAAAATATTCATCAATGTCTCTAGCAATCTCTGCTGCCAATTGTGGGTCCCTTAATAAGCTATTATTCATGTGCCAAAACCAGACCCCCTGCTTGCTGTCCCCATCCTAGCAGCTCCATCCACTCCAATCCATGGTCTGACCATGAAACAGGTTTATAGTCAACTTGCCCAAACAAACCATAAGGGACGAGTGCAGCAATATCAGATCAATTCGCGAATAAGTATTGTGTGGAATAGAATGATACAAGTATACCCTACTCACAGGGAATTTCTCCCGCCAAACATCCAAGAGCTGCCAGGTGCACAATACTCCTTCAACTGCTGCCTGTGTGGGTACTCTCTCCATACTATCCACTCCAGGTAGAAGAACAATATTGAAGTCTCCTGCTGCCAACGCAGGACCCTCCAAAAAACATGCAAGTTATGTGAGGATATGATCGAAAGAGGCCCCTTGATTTTGATTTGGAGCATACACACTCACCAGTGCGAGGCATTTCCCTAGTATCCACCCTTTCACCGCCACATACCTGCTTTCAGTATCCCTGATCACACCCAGTTACTCGAAGGAGACCATATTTCTTATAAGGGTGGCTGTGCCTCCCACCTTTGCCCCTCATCGTTAAGAATTTCCAGCGGAGCTACTGGGCATCCCATTTATTAAACCTCTATGGTCCCTCAGTCACAAGTGCATCTAATGAACACATAGTACCTCAAGCTATAAGTGGTTAAGCTCTTTAAAAAATAATTGACGCTTGTGGGGTGCATTAAGCCCTTTTGCATATATGGTCCTCACCTTTAGACCTCTCATCCCACCTCATCCCTAAAATCTCCCTCTTGCTCTTCCCCAGGTCGCCTTCCTCCCTTCCTTCCTCCTCCTCCCCCTCCATCCAGCCAGGTTGCCAACCTGTGGTCAAGCAAGTGACATACCTCTCCCACTACTGCTTCTCACCCCCCCACACACACTTTATGCTCTCAATCCACCCCTCACCCAGTCAGCCATTCAATCATCTCAATGATCCAATACAACCATATCTCTCAGCTCTCATCCTCCTTTGCTTCCAACGCCACCTACACAACCCCCTCCCCAGGTTCCCCCTTCCCACCAATCCCTAATACCCCACTTTCCCCCGTTTTTACCAGAACCCCAATCAGCAGACGCTCATTGACCCACATCTAAAGCTAGTATTAGCAATCTTTATCATAGTACACGCATACTTCAAATCTCCAAGAGGCTAAACAAACTTTCTTATACATGCTGTCAATAGTGTCCATGAGGTTGCTGGCGGATTGTTGATCTGAACGTCTCCACAGGCCACGTCATCCTCCACTCTCTGCCAGGTATCCCCCTATCGTTGCATAGGTGATCTCTCGATAGGGAAATCAGCTGTGCCCGCAATGTCCAGCTCTTTCAAGTTTGCCTGCACTTCAACCTAGGTCTGGCCACGCAGTGTGAGATCCTCTTTTGTTAACCCCAGAGCAAATGGGAAATGCCATCTATACTTTATCCCAGTATTGGGCAGTTTAAGAGTAATGTCATTACAACTCCCTGTGGCGTCTTAAAGCAATTGGAGTTCAATTTTATGACCGCCCCACATTAACTCTGCTCTGCTTTGCTTTGTTTATGGACCCAAGTCATCACTTGCTCTTTAAGCGCATACTTGTGAAAACATACCACAATGTCCGGTGGCTGAGTAGGCCAGGGTAGACCCAAAGATCGATGGATCTCTCTCTAGCTCAATTTTAGGACAATCTCCCTCAGGCCAAAGCTGTTGCACTATCCTCTCCACCACCAATCCGCAATCCTGGTATACTTGCTCCTCGGGAACCCCGCAAAAGCAGAGGTTGCAGCGACTCCTCCCATTTTCTCACATCAAGCTCGTCAACTAGTTCACTCTGGACACTTTCAAGCTCCTACACTTTTGTGTTCAAAACTTTGATGAGCTCCTCATGCTTGCAATCTAATCCACCACTGATTCAATATTGCCACCCCACTTCATGATCCCTGCTGATTCCAGTAGCTGAAGCAGCTTTTAAAAGCAGACTGCCATCAGGCTCGAGCAGCAGCCTGACATCATCATCATCTATATGCCGTTGATCAGCTGTGCTCCAGTCTCCCTTACAAGGCAAGCCTGATCCCTGTTGATTCCAGTAGCTGAAGCAGCTTTTAAAAGCAGACTACCATCGGGCGGGCCCGCGCCTGAGGGCATCGCCAGAGGGCTCTTTGGCGTGGCCCTTAGGCGCGCTCCCCTTCTGTCCTTTGTTTCCTTCATTGTAACCACCCATTTAGCTGATGCCACCCACTCCAGTTGATGGCTCTGTCCTTGGCCATTCCTGCTTTGATTTGCTTTCTGAACCCGTTCTCATTGTATTGCTGCCGTGATCCTCTGCCGCATGTTGACTGTTCCCTTTGCTTTGCATAACTTATTGACCATTGCCATTATTTAATTCTTGTTTATATTTGATCATACACTATTGCCACCCCTCTGCTTATTTATTATTCCTCTCCTTTCTTTTACCTTTGCTCCACTTAACTTTGTCTTCCTTTACCTCATTCTCCCTAACTGTTCTTCTCCTTCTCTTTCCTGCCCTTGTTGTTCGTTTTCCCCTGTGATGCGTAACTTATCTAATCTTATCCATATCCCCCTCCCCTCTCCTCCCTTTCTCCCTCCCTCTCCTGGTGTTATCTTCCCCAATCCTGGACTTCCTAAAATTCCGCCTTATTCTGTTAAGAGCAACTCACGAAACCTGTCTAACCTTATCCATATCCCTCTACTTTCCCTCTCCTCTCTCCCTTTTTCTTGTGCCCTGTGGAATACACATTCTGTTTCTAATAAACTTACTCTCACACATAACCTCTTTATCTCCAACGCTCTTCATCTTCTTGCTTTTACCGAGACTTGGCTCCTACCCGACGATACTGTGTCTATTGCTGCCTTCTGCTATGGTGGCTAATCAGTTTTCCCATATGCCTCGCCCCACTGGCCGTGGTGGTGGTGTCGGCCTTCTTCTCTCCCCCTCTTGTCAATTCCAGCCACTCCTCCTGCCTCAGTCTCACCCTTTCCTCTCTTTTGAGGTCCACTCCATCCGCCTCTTTGCACCTCTTCCTCTCCAGGTTGCTGTTATCTATCGACCTCCCGACTTGTCTGCTTCCTCTTTTCTCTCTGACTTTGATTCTTGGCTCTCCCTCTTCTTTAACCCCACCTCCCCTACTCTTATTCTTGGAGATTTTAACATCCATGTTGATAACCCCTCTGGATCCTCTAACTGTAAAGCTCCTCTCCCTTACCTCCTCATTTGACCTTCATCTCTGTTCCACTGCCCCCACTCACCAGTGTGGCCATTGTCTTGATCTGATATTTTTCTCTTGCTCCTCACCCTCTAACTTTCATAGCTCAGTTCTTCCTTTATCTGATCATCACCTTCTTAGCTTTAATCTTCACCTCCTTCTGCCTCAGCCTCGTCCTATCTCTTCCACCCTATTTAGGAACCTTCTTGCCACTGATCCCCTGGCTCTCTCTTCCACCATTTCTCCATCTCTCTCTTCTACTTTGTCATCCAGGTCTGTTGATGAAGCTGTATTGTCCTATAATGCTGCTCTTTCCTTGGCTCTGGATGTTCTCGCTCCACCCACCCCTCACCCTGTGAGATGTTCTGTACCACAGTCTTGGCTCTCACCCTCCATTCGCTATCTTCGCTCCTGTGCCCGCTCTGCTGAACGTGCCTGGCTCAAATCCCACTCCTCTGAAGATTTCCTTCATTTCAAATTTATACTTTTCTCCTTCCAGTCTGCTTTAGCTCTTGCCAAGCAGGACTTATGTCCACCTTACTCATTCTCTTGCCTCTGATCCTCGCCGTCTCTTCACTGCTCTCAACTCTCTCCTTAAAGTGCCTCCACCTTCCCTCCATCCCGCCCAAACCCTGGCTGATTTTTTCCATGATAAAATCCACAAGATCATTCTCCAATTTTCCATTAAGTCTGCTAATTCCCCTCCTCCCCTTTCTCTCTTCCACGCCCCCCCCCCCTTCCCATCCTACCCTCTCTTCCTTTCCTTCGATTTCTGAGGAGGAAACTGCTCACATTCTCTCGTCCTCCAAACTTACCACCTGCTCCTCTGATCCTATCCCCACCCGTCTCCTCTCACCCATCTCTGCTACTCTTGTCCCCTCCATCTCTCATATCCTCAACCTCTCGCTCTCCACTGCTATTGTCCCTGTTGACTTCAAGCATGCTGTGGTCACACCTCTCCTTAAGAAACCCTTACTTGATCCTTCCTGTCCTTCTAATTATCGTCCCATCTCCCTCCTTCCCTTTATTTCTAAACTGTTAGAGTGTGTGGTTCACCACCGCTGCCTTGACTTCCTTTCCTCTCATGCCCTCCTGGATCCCTTACAGTCTGGCTTTTATCCTTTGCACTCTACTGAAACGGCCCTTGTCAAAGTCTCGAGTGACTTGTTCCTGGCAAAATCTAAAGGCCTTTACTAGGTCCTTATTCTTCTTGACATCTCTGCTGCTTTTGACACTGTTGATCATGATCTTCTCTGACACTTTGTTCTCGCTTGGCTTTAGGGACTCTGTTCTTTCCTGGTTCTCCTCCTATCTCTCCCATCACTCATTCAGTGTGCGTTCTGGTGGGCTCCTCCTCCTCTGCTACCCCGCTCCCTGTTGGTGTACCTCAGGGTTCTGTCTTGGGCCCGCTTCTCTTCTCTTTCTATACCCAGTCCCTTGGTGCGCTCATCTCCTCCCATGGTTTTCAGTACCATCTCTATGCTGATGATTCCCAGATCTACCTCTCTACTCTTGATCTCTCTTCTTCAATCCAGACCCGGATCTCTAATTGCCTTTCTGCTATTGCTGAATGGATGTTCCATCGCCGCTTGAAATTGAACATGGCCAAGACCGAACTTCTCATCTTTTCCCCTAAAATTTCCCTTCCTCTTCCTCCTTTTTCAGTCTCTGTGAACGGCTCTGTTCTCTATCCTCTTCCCTCAGCTTGCAATTTAGGGGTTATTTTTGACTCTTCACTCTCATTCTCCAAACATAGTCACCTTGTTGCCAAGACCTGCTGCTTCTTTCTCTTTAACATTGGCAAAATCTGCCCTTTTCTTTCAGAACATACTACTAAAACGCTCATCCATTCACTTATCACTTCTCACCTTGATTACTGTAACCTGCTCCTTGCTGGTCACTGAGTCATCTTTCACCCCTTCAGTCTATTCAGCACTCTGCTGCTTGTTTGATCTTCAGTCAACCTCGTTTTGCCCATATCACTCCTCTCCTCAGGTCTTTTCACTGGCTCCCTATCCATTTCCGCATCCAGTTCAAACGTCTCCTACTGACCTATAAATGCATTCATTCTGCAGCTCCTCTTTATCTCTCATTTCTCCTTATATCCCCCCTCGTGAACTCCGCTCTTCTAGCCAACTGCTTCTTGCTATGCCTTTCTCCTCTGTTGCTAACTCCAGGCTTCGCTCTTTTCACCTTTCAGCACCCTACACACCTGGAATAGACTTCCTCTGTCTATACATCAGACTTCTTCTCTGACCCTCTTCAAATCCAGGTTGAAAGCTCACCTCTTTGCTTCTGCCTTTGGTTCACAACTTACCTGTTCTCCTCCTCTTCCCTTGTCTTGTTTTCACCTGTTCCTTTTCTTTTCCCTTGTTCTCACCTTGTTCCCTTTTCTCGTTTCTCCTGTTATCCTTCCTTTGCCTTTGTTCTTTCCTCATCCTTGCCTTGTTTTGTCTTTTTACATTGTAAGCTCTTTTGGGCAGGGACTGTCTATTTTTGTCTTTTTTCTGTACAGCGCTGCGTGCATCTGGTAGCGCTTTATAAATGCTCGGTAGAAGTAGTAGTAGTAGTAGTAGTAGTAGTAGTAGACTGCTATAGTGCAGAATTCGCCTCGCAAACTTGTCATTTCTTCCTCAATATCCAGCAACCAACATAGCTCCTTGGCACCCATCACCTCACTAGCATCCTCATCGGAATCGCTTTCTCGTCCTCTGGGTTTGGTGCAGTTTCTACCTGCACCATTTTGGCCTCCTTCCGTGGGGTAGCCACCTGCTTGTAGGTGAATTCTTAAATAGAAACTCTTTTTGCCAGCCATGGATCCTTGTGACTTCAGGAAGGAAGAACAAAAAAGGGTATTGTCAGACTCAAGGGTGCAGGGGAGGACTATCTAGGAGCTGATAAGGAAAAAGCAGAATTGCTTAACAAATATTTCTGTTCTGTGTTCACAGATGAAGAACCAAGAGCAGGACCTCAGAAAACACCCACAAACAGGAACAGAAGCAAGGGACATCTTGAACAATTTTCAGAAGACTGTTCGTGAGAAACTAGCTCAACTTAAAGTAGACAAAGTGCTGGGACCAGATGGAATACACCCTAGAATACTGAGGGAACTTGGGGACGTTCTAGCAGCTCCACTGACTGACCTTTTCAATGCCTCGTTGGAATCGGGAGTGGTGCCAAAGGACTGGAGAGAGGCTCATGTGGTGTATTTACACAAAAACGGAAGTAAGGATGTGGTTGAAAACCTACAGGCCAGTTAATTTAACTTCAATGGTGAGTAAATTATTGGAAATGCTGCTGAAAGAGAAAATAGCGAGGTTTCTGGAGTCCAGCAGATTACAGGATCCGAGGCAGCATGGATTCACCAGAGGCAGGTCTTGTCAGACAAATCTGATTGATTTCTTTGACTGGGTGACCAGGGAGTTGGACCGAGGGAGAGCCCTAGATGTGGTGTATTTAGATTTCAGTAAAGCCTTTGACACTGTTCCTCACAGGTGACTTATAAACAAACTGAGCACCCTAGGGATGGACCCTAAAGTTACTGCTTGGGTTAGAAATTGGTTGGGTGGGAGGCGACAAAGAGTACAGGTAAATGGAGCTCACTCTGAGAAGGATGTTACCAGTGGTGTGCCCCAGGGATCTGTCCTTGGTCAGTGGTGTGCCCCAGGGATCTGTCCTTGGTCAGATTCTTTTTAACATCTTTGTTAGTGATAGGGAGTGGAGGAGTAGCCTAGTGGTTAGAACACTGGCTTGGTAACCAAGCAACCAGGGTTCAATTCCCACTAGCACTCCTTGTGGCCTTGGGCAAGTCACTTAATCCTCCATTGCCTCAGAAGAAAGGCCTGGCAATCTACTTCCAGTGACACTGCCAAGAAAACCCAGGAGCTTCTGGGTAGCCAGGAGTCAGGACTGACTCAAAGGCACACATTGCATTTTTGCATTATTGTTAGTGATATAGCGGAAGGGCTGTCGGGTAAGGTTTGCCTCTTTGCAGATGATACCAAAATCTGCAATAGAGTAGACACCCAGGAAGGTGTAGATAACATGAGGAGGGATCTAGCTAAGCTTGAAGAGATAATGGAGAGAGATTTACAGCCTAGTGAAAATTTGGTGGTGAATCTGTCTGGAAAAGATTTTTCTTCGGCTGAAATAGCCTTATTGAATAAAGGATTATCATTTGTACCCCGATGTGGGTTTGACTCTTTCCAATTTAGAGTGGACTTTGAGGCTCTAATTAGAAAATTGTGGTTAAAAAACTATTTTGCTGGATCTTCCTTGTCAGGGATACATTCGAGTGGTGCTGATCCGGTAGAACCAGGGTCTAACAGAGTCCGTTTACCTATAAAATCTACCTGGTCACCCCCAGGTTTTCTCCCTCCAGTATTGGATGTGTATAGACAAGCAGTCCTGCATGATGTTAAGTCTTTGGAAAGTACTCGTCGGCTGCAGCGCACAGCCCTCACCCCAGATGAGCGTAAGACTTTGCAGGATCTACGAGCTCGCTCAGATATAGTCATCAGGAGAGCCAATAAGGGCGGAGCGATTGTTGTGCTAGCAGTCGGGGATTATGTTTCAGAAGCCTTATCTCAACTGCAGGATTCATCAGTTTATTCCTGCTTACAAGACCCGCTTTTGGATCTTCAGCGAATGATTAATGACCTTACCTCTGAGGCATTAAGACAACATCTTATTACTAAGCAGGAATACTATTTTCTGAATCCTAAAGCCCCTACCAAAGCTAAATTTTATTTGGTCCCAAAAATTCATAAGAATCTACAAAAGCCTCCAGGCAGGCCTATAGTATCGACTCGAGGCAGTGTTTTAGAACCCCTGTCAGTTTTTGTGGATTCTTATTTGCGACCTCTTCTGCCTACAATTCCCTCATTTCTGAGGGACACCACTCATTTTTTGAATATTCTTGAAACTCAACGTCCTTTAGCAGCTCAAGCGAATGTGTGGCTAGTAACACTCGATGTAGTTTCTCTCTACACTAACATCCCGCAGGGAGCGGCATCATCAGTAGTAGAGCAGGTGCTTAGCCAACGCACCGATGTGTCTGAGTCGAGGAAAGTTTTTTTACTTAGTTTAGCAAGACTAGCCATTTATCGGAACTACTTTGTGTTCCAAGGGGTGCTGTATCAACAAATTTCTGGGGTTGCTATGGGCGCTACCTGCGCCCCCTCTATAGCAAACTTTTATATGGGATTTTTTTAGGAGAAGTGGGTGGTTTCATCTATCCATATTAAGTTGTGGAAGAGGTTTATTGACGATGTCTTTTTGGTGTGGCAGGGTACAGTTGAGAGTTGGAAGAATTTCTGATGTGGCTTAATGGTCGCGATGTTAACATTAAATTTACTTCGACATATCATTCAAACACACTTAACTATCTAGATGTTTGTGTAAAATGTACCTGGGAAGGATGGACCACTTTGGTTTTTAAAAAACCGACGGATAGAGTCACTTTTTTACAATATAAAAGCATGCATCCTCCGCGTTAGAAACTGGGCCTCCCATTCTCTCAATTTTTACGGTATCGCCGTAACTGTTTGGATAAGGCCGATTTTAAGCAGAGCGCTCATGTTTTACAGCATAATTTTCTCCAGCGAGGTTATCCTAAGGTAGTGGTACAGCGTGCGTATACTAGGGCTCTTTTCAATCACCGGACAACACTATTGGGGGCAGGTTCTCGCACGACCCCGGTTGAGCATGACGACACATACGTTAATTTCATTTCCCGGTATTCTCCCCTTAGTGGGGAGCTTCAGAAGATTTTTCGAAGACACAGTAACATCTTGGCAGCGGTGCCTGGTTTGGGCCAGAAAGTAGTTAGGTGTGTGTGGCAGAGAGATCATCATTTGAAGGATCTTCTCAGCCCGGCTATGATTTCCTCTGATGGGGATGAGAGGGGGCGTAATGTAAGTGGGGGCCATTTCACATGCGGGTCCTGTGATATTTGTGACATCACAATAAGTCAGGACACTTTTGTTCATCAGGGGGTCTCTCTACGTATTCGTAGTATGACCTCCTGTGAATCACGGAATGTTGTCTATGCAGTTGTGTGTCCCTGCGGTTTCTGCTACGTTGGAAAGACAACTCGTCCGTTTCGAGTGCGAATGCGGGAACATCGTAGTCGTTTAAATCGTAGATGTGTAGAAGCCCCGATGGTTCAGCACTGCTTGGAGAAGGCCCATATATTTGAACAGTTGTGATGTTTATGTTTAGAACAAGTGGCATGTGGTAGCCAGGGTAGAACTCTAGATCAGACGCTTATTAAGCGGGAACAACGTTTGATTTTTAGACTAAATACTTTATTCCCAGCGGGATTAAATGGACAGATAGACTGGCAGGCTTGTATATGATATTGGGATTGCGATCAGGCGGAATAACCTGTGTAAAGCATAGTTATGGTTCGGAAGTCTCGGTAGAGGGTACGCCCCCTTGGAGGGGTTTAAAAATAGAGTAGGCAGTAGGTTTTACGCATGCGTGGCGTTTTTCCGGTACGGGCGTTCGTCCGCCGGAGTTCACTGCAAAACTAACATGGGCAGCATCTGAGGTAAGATGACTGGTGGTCATGTGTTTTAGTGATAAAAAAGTTAGTTTTTAGTAGTAATAAGGATGATGGTTCTTAATAGTTTTTGTGTTTTTTGTAGTTTATTCTATCGGTCCCCTGAAGAAACTAGATTTGAAACGTCTGGCTGGTACCAGGACTGTACGTTGGGATCACTTATTTCTGGCAAAGAGTTGGACCAGTCCTTTCAAAAGCTGAGTATTTTGCTGTTTGAGATTCTATAATGAGAAGGACTGAGTTTCAAATATATTGGTGCTTGAGAGGTCATTGATGTAACACAACACGATTGCGGCTATATGGTGTGAGCCTAAAGCCAGCAGTGTTATTTTTTACTGAGACCTTGTGAATGTTTTTGATCCATCATAGAATTGTAATAGAACGACACTTTGAGTTCTTTTGAAAGCTTGAAGAATGGTCTAAAATTTGGCAGCTGGGATTTAATGTTAAAAAATGTAAGGTCATGCATTTGGGCTGCAGCAATCCAAGGGAACAATATAGTATAGGGGGTAAAGTATTGTTGTCCACTAAAGAAGAGCAGGACCTAGGCGTGCTTGTGTCTGATGATCTTAAAGTAGCTAAACAGGTAGAAAAGGCGACGGCAAAAGCTAGAAGGATGCTTGTGTGCATACGGAGAGGAATGGCTAGCAGAAAAAAGGAGGTGATAATGCCTCTGTATAAGTCTTTGGTGCGACCTTATTTGGAGTATAGTGTGCAATTCTGGAGACCGCACATTCAAAAGGATGTGAACAGGATGGAGTCGGTGCAGAGGGTGGCTACTAAAATGATTAATGGTCTTCATTATAAAGCACATGAGGACAGACTTAAGGATCTTAATATGTACAACCTTAGAGGAAGGGCAGGATAGAGGTGATATGATTGAGATGTTTAAATACCTGCATGGCATAAATGTTCAGGGAGAGAGCCTCTTTCAATTGAAAGCAAGTTCTGCTACGAGGGGACATGGGATGAGGGTGAAGGGAGATAGATTCAGGAGTGATATGCGGAAATATTTCTTTACGGAAAGAGTAGTGGATCCGTGGAATAGTCTCCCAGTGGAGGTGGTAGAGATGAGGACAGTAACTGAATTCAAAAAAGCATGGGACAAACACAGAGGCTCTCTAAAAGGTAAAAAGGGGGCTGTTGTAGTTATTGATATGGAAGGACAGACTAGATAGAAATATGACGACAGAAAAAGACCACATGGCCTATGTTTCTATTCCTAGCCTGCAGTTGTAATCTGAACAAGGAAGGTGAGCTTTTATCTAGCATTGTGATCAGAGGGCTGGAGGAGCCCACGACTCATACCTCCATTCTTCCTGATGACATCACTTCCTCTAGAACCAGTTCTTTAAAGGTCTCGATTGCAGAGTCCATGGCTCCTGGAGAAATCCACTTTGATCTTGGATGTACAACTGAGACATCTACACCTAATAGTCTATTAGAGAAGAGGTGCGATGCCTGCATGCATGCAATGCGGAGGGGGAGAGTGTGTGTGTGATGAGGGAGTGGGGTGCATCTCTTGCATATAAACATTGTGCCTTTTATCTCTCATGCATTCACATCTTCACTCTCCAACTACTTGCACTCTTCTCTCTCCCCTTCCAACCCTTTCCTGGTGTCCTTCCCCTACCCAACTCTATTTCCTTTCCCAGACTTTCTTCCCCTTACTTTCCCCTGGCACTCAACTTGTACTGTCTATTTTAATTTCTTCAGATGTCTGTTGCCTTTTTTGGTTTTTTTTTTTGTTTTGTGTTTTTGCAGGTAGACAACACCAATTCTGACCACAATTGTGGCCTTCGGCAGTACTTCTGACTGCAGGAGATGGGATCTCCATAGGCAGACAACGCCAGTCCTAGCCATGTGTTGTGAACTCCATGCTCTATGTCTGATTTTGTAGACACCATGGCAACCTGACACCTAGAGTGACTTATTTCTGTCAACGAAAGAAGAGCAGGACCTGGGCGTTATAGTTTCTGATGATCTTAATGTGGTTAAACAGGTAGAAAAGGCAACCGCGAAAGCCAGAAGGATGCTTGGGTGCATAGGGAGAGGAATGGCCAGCAGAAAAAAAGAGGGGATTGTGCCTCTGTATAAATCTTTGCAAGACCTCATTTGAAGTAGTGTGTGCAATTCTGGAGACCACACCTTTAAAAGGATATAAAAAGGATGGAGTCTGTGCAGAGGGTGGCTACCAAAATGGTCAGTTGTCTTCATTATAAACCATATGGGGACAGACTTAAAGATCTCAATATGTACACTTAAGAGGAAAGGCAGGATAGTGGAGATATTGTAGAGATGTTTAAATACCTCTGTAGCATAAATGCACAGGAGGAGAGCCCCTTTCAATTGAAAGTTAGCTCTGCAGCGAGGGGACATAGAAAGAGGGTGAAAGGAGATAGACTCAGGAGTAATATGCACAAATATTTCTTTATGGAAAGTGGCAGACACATGGAATAGTCTCCCAGTGGAGGTAGAAGAGACGAGGATATGTTTGTTTATTCAGGTTGTCACACCCTTGCCCCCTGCCTCAAGCTTAGAGGGGCGAGGTTGCGGTTAACTTCTTTTATAAAGCTTAGATAAACTATCTTTCCCTCTGATGCATGCTGGGAGTTGTAGTTTGGCCTTTTAAGATGAAGTGTAGTCATGAAACCGAAGGTGAAGGCAAATGACAGAATTTATTTCAAAACGCAAACAAACAAAGTCCATGTAGACCGTAACAGGATACTTCTCCATTCATTCACTCAGGATTATTTACAACGCAGCATGGATGAGCTTCACTATGGCTTCACAGTCATCAACTATATGCAGCTGCTTAACAATGTAACTGATATGGGAAACACAGCTTCTTCCCTCAACAAAGTAAAAATGTCTTCTTTTTAACTTTGTCTTCGCTAAGCATTTAATAGCACATGTAACAGGTGTCTCCCCATTAGAAGAGCAAGTTCCTACCTTCACTTTAGGCTAGGTTTCAATACACTGCTTCTAGGAGACTTTCACCTTTTCAGCTATCCTTTAGCATAGGGATTCAACGCTAGTAGCCTGGCATAGAGTACAGTCCATGGGCATTTCTGGAGACAGTAAATCCTGCTCAATAGGCTCAACCTGCATCTCCTCTGGCTCTGATAATGCAGTGCCCTGCTCTGAGCTCTTAAAGTATGTCTCCGGGTGTATTCTCTCTGAGGATGCCCGTGTCTCTCCTGAGCCCAGCTCCACCTGGTAAGGATAGATTGTACCTGAAGCTGTGGACACTTCTCCCTGGCTGTATTCACTTGCCTCTCTCCAGCCTCTCAGAAACAGTTCTTGGTTTGCTTCTCTGAGTTCCCTCTTGGAGCTCTGCCAATGCTCCCTATTCCAGGCTTGACTCCTGTGCTGAGTCCTGGGCTCCCACCTCTGAGCTCTCCGAACCTTCTGATCAGGAACCTGGATCTGAACCCGTTCCTGCTCTGCTTCCTGCAGTTCTTGATTCTTCTCCCTCTCCTGCTTCTTCCCCTGCTTTGACTTTAGCAAAGGTTTATATCCCTGCTTCCAGGGCACTAACTTTCCCTCTCTGCCCAGGTGCTTGTAATTATCTCTCAAGCCTGCAACTACGTCAGCAGAGCTTGGGTGTGGCAGCCTAGGTTTAGTTTCTCTCAGCTTACTTTCTTTATGTCAAAGCTGAAATCCATGCACTGCAGGAATTTCACTTTTCCTCAAAGCAAATTCATCACCTTTTCCTATTTCCATAAGCTCAATACAAGCTTCCTTGTCACAAGGTATTTGATATACCACCCCCCCCCCCCCCCGTTACATCAGGGCGGTTAACAATATAACAAAGCAAAAATTTGGAGGAGGAAGAGAAAAGGAACTACAATATGCATAAAAAAAAAAGAGGGGGAAAAGAAAGCCATACACAGATATACGCAAGCAAACAGGGTAAGGTGGGGGAAACATAGGATTAGAGAATCATGGGGGGGAGGTTAAAGGCTAAGAAGAGGTGGGTTTTCAGAAGAGAGCGGAACTTGGGGTAGGATTCTTCTAGACAAAGAGTGAGGGGAAGAGAGTCCCACAGGGAAGGGCCAAGGTAAAAAAAGCTGATTGCTGGGTTGATTGGAGGTGCGCTTGTGCTGGGGAAGGGAGGTGTAGGCGGTTGACATGAATCGAGCGGAGACTGCGGGAAGGTGAATGGAATACTAGAAGATCAGACAGATACTGAGGTTTGTGAGTTTGTGAGCTTGGTGCACCAGTGTGAGAACCTTGAATTGTATCTGGTAGTCTAACGGTAACCAATGGAGATGAAAAAGAATAGGGGTGACATGATCCCTGGGAGATGCATGGGACAAACACCGAAGATCTCTAATGGAAAAAAAGGGACTACAGTAGTTGATATGGAAGGGCAGACTGGATAGGCCATATGGTCTTTTTCTGCAGTCATATTTCTATGTTTCTTCTATTGGCAAAATTAGCCAATCTGCCAAATCCGCATTAATCTCAGAGGCAGGGGAGGGAAATTTACCTAATCAAGATGAATGTATAGGCAAGATTAGGATTTGTTTCTAATGGAGAGTTAGATTGTATGTGAATCATTATGTACGAGGTGTAACAAAAAAAGAAATGAGACTGTCCCATAAATGTTTTATTACAAAATCTACAGAGAAATTACGCATTGTCCCCTTCAAAGTAATCCCCCCCCCCCCCCAGAGTTAATGCACTTCTGCATTCGCTTCTGCCATGTACGGAAGCACTCGGTAAAGTCGTCCTCCTTGAGGTTCCTCAGTTCCCTCGTCACAGTGGCCTTGATCTCTTCTACAGGGGCAAAATTAGTTCCTTTGAGCACAGTCCTCAGCCTGGGGAAGAGACAGAAGTCACACGGTGTGAGATCTGAGAAATAAGGAGGGTGGTCGAGAGCTGTGATCTGTTTGTTGGCCAAGAACTGCCTCACACTGAGCGCGGTGTGTGCGGGCACATTGTCATGGTGGAGCAGCCACGACTTCTCTCCACAGAGCCCGCCTGCTGCGCTGAACCTAGTCATGGAGGCGATTGAGGACCTGCTGGTAGAAGTGCTGGTTGACTGTCTGACCCTCAGGCATAAACTCATGATGGACCACTCCCTTCTAGTCGAAGAAGGCAATCAGCATGACCTTCATCCTTGATTTGGACATACACACCTTCTTGAGTCTGGGTGACAATAGTGTCTTCCACTGCAGGCTCTGTCTCTTGCTTTCAGGGTCGTACTGGAAGACCCAAGTCTCGTCTCCTGTGATGACTCAGCCAATGAACTCTGGATCTTCTCCAGCAAGTCTCGACATACATTGACCTGGTGCTCCTTCTGGTCGTCTGATAAGAACTTGGGCATCATCTTGGTGCACACCTTCCGCATCCCCAGCTCCTGAACCAAGATGGTCCGCACTGACTCCCTGTTCAGGCTGAGCTCCTCAGCTATCATCCGCACTGTCAATCTGTGATCACTCTGCACCAGCTGGTTCACTCTGTCAATGTTCTCAGCTGTCTTTGTCGTGGAAGGTCAGCCTGACTTGGGGTCATCCTCCACCTCCTCATGGCCAGTCTTGAAGCGTTTGTGCCAAAGACTCGCGGCCTTGACACTGCATCTTCTCCATAAGCCTTTTGGAGAAGTTGGAGACACTCAGTTGGGCCCTTCTCCAACTTAACCAGAAATTTCAAGTTGATTCTTTGCTCCATATTTCTACCACCTCCAATTGCGTGACAAAGCGATGGAGCAGTGTGCTACAAAAAAAAACCTGAAAAAGAAAAACAGAGTGAGAGAGATGAAAAATATTATAGCAGAATAGTGGCGAATTTTGCACAACACAGTGGCATAAGCAGTTAGCCAATTGGCATAGAGTCATGGGTGTGGCAGCCACAATCTCATTTCTTTTTTCGTCACACCTCATATTTTACATTGTAACCCACTCAGTAACAATATGATGGGCAGGAAATAAATGTTAATAAATGAAATGAAAACCATTCTTGGGTTATTGTATTTATTCCAGCTTCTCCCGTTCGATTCCATGGTTGCTTTTGTTCACTCAGTGGCAAACTCTCTAGATTTATTTGGTATAACAGGGCCCCTTGAATAATCCTTGAAACATATAATAGGCCTAAAGTGGAGGTGGGAGAGATGGGCCTACCAAACCTAGCAGCTTATTATTTGGTACCTAGATTAAACGGCAGCAAAGAAGGTGTGGTTTTCCAATAGTGAGGAACCAGGTTGGGTTCATCTGGAGAGAGCACAAATAGAGGGTTTTGTCCTGCTGTTGCTGGTAACACTGCCTGGTGATTTTCCAGCTGTACGCAGAATTTTGAGGTGCAGACCTATTTTGGCTCATATAATAGGGTTTTGGAGACAGGTCTGTAGGTTTTTGGACATCTGAAGGAAGATATTCCTCTTATTGTCCCCTAGAACTCCCTCCCCCATGTCTTATTTTTCCAGATATGGGACATTAGGAGCAACATGGGTTGTAATTTGTGGAGAAGTTATGGATCAGCTCACCTCCTGAAAGGACAAGTTTGGCACTGAGTAGGAGACCTGTTTGCATCGAGAGGTGAAAGTGCACTAGCAAAGTTTCAGGCACTGGCTTCAGAAAGGGGTGAGACACACAGGTCCTTACCCACCAAAAATGCAGCATGTTTATGTTTATTGTGTCTTGATAAAATCGCCCTTCTCCAAAAATCAGAGCGATGTACAATTAAAAGTCAACATAAAAATGGCGAAGGCCACAGAAAGGAAAAGGAAGAGAAGTTACAATTTCTTTATAAAAACCATAGTACAGATAGAAGAGATAGAGGAAAGAAAAGGATAGAAAAAAGTACAATTACAATTTCTTCATAAAACCATAGTCTAGACAGAAGAAACAGAAAGGGAGAGGAAAGAGGACAAAGAGGAGGGTAGGGGGTAGGGAAGGGAACAAAGGGAGGGTAAGGGCAAGGGGAATGGAAGTCATACAAAAGGGGAGGGCACATCATAAGCAAGGGAGAAAAGGTGGGTTTTCAGGTGTTTTTTGAAAGTGGGATGGTGAGGTTCTAAGCGGAGGGAGGAGGGTAGAGAATTCCACAGAGCCGGACCAATAAAGAAGAAAGCAGAGGAGCGTGTGGATTGAAGGTGGGCACGGGAGGGGGAAGGAAGAGTGAGACGATTGAGGTGAAAAGAGCGAGGAGTGTACCAGGGAGAGTGAAAGGAAAGAAGATCAGCAAGATATTGAGGGGTGCCAGTGTGGAAAGCCTTGTGAACCAAAGTGAGCAGCTTTTGAATTGAGAGCGGTAAGGAAAGGGTAACCAGTGAAGATGAAAAAGCAAAGGTGTGACGTGATCCCGAAGAGAGGCATGACAGACAAGACGAGCGACAATGTTCTGTATCCGTTGGAGTTGAGATAGTCGGTACTTGGGGAGTCCAATGAGAGTAGAGTTAGCAAAATCTACACGAGACATAACTAGGGACATTAACAAAGTGGAGAGAGCTGAGGGGGACAGAAAAGGACGCACCGCACGGATTTGATGAAGGAAAAAAAAAGATGATTTAGTAATGTGAGAAAGGTGTGACTGAAAGGAAAGATCCGAATCAAAGTGAACACCAAGGTAACGAAAAGAAGAGACTAGGGGAACAGCAGAGCCAGAAAATGAGGGAGCCAACTGAGGGGGTGAACAACCATGAGAAAACCAAATAGCCACAGTCTTAGTGAGATTGAGGTGAAGGCAATGATGAGTCAACCAATTAGCTACGTCAGAGAGACAGGAATTGAGTGCAGAAAGGTCAGGACAGGAAGGGGAAGTGTGATGCAATAGGACAATATCGTCGGCATAGAGAAAAGCAGAAACTCCAGACTGTTGAATTAAAAGAGCAAGCGGAGACAGAAACAGGTTGAAAAGAAGAGGTGCTAAGACAGAGCCCTGGGGGACTCCACAAGAGAGAGGGAAAGGGTCAGAGAGGGGGATAGAAGGAGAAGGGGAAAGAACCGCACAAGAACGAGAAGAAAGGAAAGAATGAAACCAGTGGTAAACAGTACTACATAGACCAGCTTCCCGTAAACGTTGGAGAAGAAGAGAGTGGTCAACAAGATCAAAGGCTGCAGAAAGATCAAGAGCAACCGCCACCGAAATATCCCCACGATCGTGTGCCACATGCAGTGCGTTAGTGAAAGCAAGTAGAATAGTGTCAACACTGTGACCCTGACGAAATCCAGACTGACGAGGGTGAAGAAAGTTAATAGAATCTAAATAGTGGGAGAGTTGTGCAAAAACAAATTTTTCGAGAAGTTTAGAGAGGAAAGGAAGATTAGAGACAGGACGGTAGTGAGCAGGAACCAATGGTTCGAGTGAGGGATTCTTTAGGATAGGGCAGATTAGGGCATGTTTCCAAGTAGAGGGAAAAGTACCTGTGGACAAGCTGGAATTAAACATAGTAAGGATGTGAGGTAAGAGTGCCAAAGAGGGATCTAGATGCCAAGAGGAGGGAATGGGATCAAAGGGGCAAGTTGTCTTTCTGGAGGAAGAAATAAGGTGATGAAGTTCCGGGGACGTGATTAAAGAGAAAGAGGCCCAAGAGTGAGAGAGACAAGCCAATGGAGGGGGAGAGGCGACCGGAGGAGGGGAAGGTATTGGGGCAGGACAGGAGGGTAGCGATGTTCTTAGGGTGGAAATCTTGTTGCTAAAGTAAGAAGCCAAAAGAGAGGGGGATGGAGTGGGGTGAATGTGAACAGCTGACGTTGAGGGTTGAAGAGAAGTTAAGGATCGCAAGGTGGAATAGAGGTGTCGGGTCTGGTTTGGAGCATGGGAGGCAGAGGAAGACAGGAAGTTGTGAAGATGGCAAAGACCCTTCCTGTCTGTCCACAGGAGAATGGATCTTTGCCGCAATCGCTTCTTCTCTTCATTTTCTGCCTGCGGGGGATGGGATACTACAGGCAGCCTACTGAGCTCACCGCAAAGACCCTTCCTGTTCTGCCAGTGAGAGATCAGATCCCCGTGGGCAGAACAGGAAGGGTCTCTGCCCCCAGGGTGGAGCTTGGGCCTTCCGCTGCACCAGAATGCAGGTGCATAGGTGGATTTGCAAGAGTCCTAACCCCCCTTAAAGCTTATATATGCAGGGTTAAACAGATTTCTAAACTGTATAAAATAAAATAACCAACCCATGTTTGTGTCAAGGTAAAAACACAAAGTTGATATGCAAGTGAAAGTAGGAGCTGCAGATTTCTCTAGGCAGGCAGCTCATTGAGCCATCCATGTGTTGTAGGAGGGAGGAAATTATGATTAGGCTATCGTGTTGCACATACAGATATGTTTTTATATTGAGTCCCCCTTGTGTTTGGATCATCTGCACATGTGGTGGGCTTGTCCTGAAACAGCTCATTTGGGCAAGGAAATCAAGGTCATCATATGCCTCATATCTGTTTGTTGGGAAAATAGCAGGATGTGGCCCTCTGTATTGCCAAATATTTTCTGGTGCTTCAGCTACTCCATGCTGCTCCATACACTATTAGAACATTCTGGAGAGAAGTTCCTAAGATCACCTATTGGCACGGTCAAGTATCTGAAATTGCACTGTCATTATCCCTGTGGGAGAAAATTGATGTGTGCATGAAAATCTGGGATAAATACTAGAGAAGACATGAGTTGCTGGTACCAGTCAGAGTAAAGATTAACTGATTTTTAGTGTGTTTTGGGAACCTGAAAGGTCTTGGAGTATGTGGCTTTTCTGAGATCTACAAGTTCATCCCTCAGTACATTGCATCACCAATTAAGGCAAATAAAGTTGAAAGAAGGAAAAAAAACAGAAAAGGGACTTTCATATGTTGTGATAGTCTGCATGCCCCTTCTTTTGGAACATTCAGGGATTAGTAGAACAGCATTTTGATGCCTTTTTAAAACTTATCACGAGCTAATAAAAAACGCCAGAATCCTAAAGGCAAGATCTGGCTCTTAGAACAGAGCTGAAGACTTAGACAAAAGCTTTATTAAACTCCTGTTAAGGCAGGCCCAAACATTTATGCTCTCTCTTGAATACATTTTATCAGCCAGACTTATAACAACGCTTTCATGTAGATCCAACCTCTGCTTCCACCCTGGCTGGCACCCAAGTATCTTCTCAGAGGCAGCACACATTCTGCTGCAGTCGGCACAAACCCCTTAGGCTACAGTCCATGCCCGCCCTCCCACCTGCCTTACAAATGCAGAAACACCCTGGTCGGTACTCACCAGATCCTCAGGACTCCAACCCTAACCTTAGAGCCCCAGACACCCTCCCCCTCCCATGAAAGGCACAGTATTGCAGAGAATCCAACTTACTCGGCCAGGTACACAGGAGCCTGCACAACAGGGTCTGAAAGAGAAAAGGAAGTCTTTAATTATACAGAAAGTAAAGCTGCTGCCACATACAAGACCAAAACACCAGGTAAGTCTGAAAAAGCCAAAACAAAATATTTTAGAAAAGAAATTTCTAATCCAGTGTATTACGGTATAGCTGGCCTGCCCTCAGAGATTCATAGATGAAGGAAATCAAAACTGAACTCTTACTCGTTTGCACAAAAATGCAATATCTGCCTTCAAGCCAGTGCCGACTCCTGGCGACCCAGAAGCTCCTGGGTTTCTTGGCAGTGTGACTGGAAGTAGACTGCCAGGCCTTTCTTCTGAGGCAATGGAGTGTTAAGGAGTGCTAGTGGGAACTGAACCCTGGTTGCTTGGTTACCAAGGCAGTGCTCTAACCACTAGGCTACTCCAAGCCCTACAAGCAGAATATAAAAATTGGCTAGATTAAATTATATTCATCTACTTATGTATTTGTCCCGAGCACCTGTTAAATACATCATCCATCCAGTGTTGTAAATTGCAGTCAAGCAGCCCCTGCAGTTCCTGGTGGCCCACGAAGAAGGAAGTCCACTCGTAGTTGCTTCCTGAACTTCCAAGGTAGACTTGCACTCACCATAGGACCCTAATTTGAACGTCTGCCACTGCATCCTTCATGTAAAATAGTCAAAATTACCACAGAATGAATTATATTATATATCCATGCAAAGACACAAGTAAGGTAAATGTTTGAGGTCATTTCTAAGGTTTGCCCTTGTCCTTCCTATGCTGAAGGTGAAGTCAGACAGCTCTGGTTGAGCAAGCATCATTCCCCTGCACAAAGAACAGCCAGATACTCCCAAGAAGAAGGCAGCTGCAATTCTTTTTCTCCACCCATCCCGCCAAGATAGACAATGGCCTTGTTATCTGCTTGGAGCTTGTTAGCAGTCAGTCAGTCTTATTGGCTACAAGTTTAATAAATAAATTAAGTATTATGGAAACATGCAAGAAAGGCAACCTGGCGCAGGACCGTACCTGGCCTTGTGCGAGCGGTGCGGATGCACAGGACACAAAGGCTTAAGGGGAACATTTCGGCTGCCTGCTGTTGCCCTGCCGCACCACTTTTTCTTCTCTCAGCAGCAGCAGGGCAACACACAAAATGCACCCTTTAAGCCGTTTCACGGCACTTTAAGCAGGTCTGATCCCTCCCTCCTCTGGACACAATGTCAAAGCAGGGAGGGGCAGATTTGCTTAAAGTGCCGGTGACTAGCACATCGGGCGCACGCCCTCTCCTCCACCTCTGTCCATCCACTTTCTGCTCTTGCCCTGCTGCCGGTGCCACTGTGGAGAAAATAGAGGGCAGCAGCAGCAGCAAGAAAAGAGCAGAAAGTGGCTGGATGTGCAAGTTGCACAGGGCACAATTCTGGCTCAGTACGGCAGGTAGGGTTGGAGCTTTTTAAATTTTCTACAGGAAGTGTCATCACTTGTGGTCTCTGAATGAGAGGGGGGAAGTATTTTTACAAGTCCCCTTTTCACCCATTTTATTCAAACTCTCAAGATCTTTTCAGCTGTCTAACACGAAGTTTAGTTTTTCAGCCTCTGCAATGGCAGGTGCTGCATAAAAGTTCTTTATAAACTACCTGATGACATTTTACTTACCAGATGATATCTTTTCTCCATGGACAAGCAGGAAGTAAGTACTCACACATGGGTGATGTCCCCAACAGAGCCCTGCACGGGAATGCTCCCCAGTTTTGACTGGAAGCTTTTTGGGAGGCTTCACTACGCTTGCGTGCCTCTTTCTTGCCTGTCGTTGCGGCATATCAGTCTTTCGTTTCCCGCAGAGCCCCACAGACATGTCCCAGTATGCTCTCCATTGGTAATCGCTTTCTCCCCTTAAGGGGTTCTTAAATTGCTTTGATTTTTCTTGCCTTGAATTTTCCTGCTCGACATCACAGTTCTTTTCTGAATGTTTTCTCCTTTCGTATTTTTCAACTACTAATCCAGTGGCACTGTCAGTGCTCCGGTCAGGCTCTCCACTATCAAGGCGTTTGATTTTACCACAGTTATTTCTCCAAACATGTTCCAAAAACCAACCAGTGGGTTTAAAAAGTGTGCCCGGACCACTTCTGTCACAGAGAAGCACAAATGGTGTTTCCAGTGCCTAGGACCCGATCATCAGCACTCTTGTAATTTGTGCCTGCAGATGACAAGGACAGACGTCAAGAGTAGTGAAAAACAGCGGGAAACTGTTCGGCACCCCAAAGCCTAATCCATCATGTTTTTCACGACGTCATTGGCTTCCATGCCTTTGAAGGTGGTTCAGGACATCTACATCAAGGGCTTCTCAAGCTCAGTTAGAGCCAAGCATCCACACCGTCCTGGACCATTGGTCGGCCTCACAGTGAGAAGGGAACCAACATCGCCCCCATCAACACTGCAGGGTGCTCAGATTGAGCACCAGGAAAAGGCCCAAGTACATCAGGGGTCGAGAGCAATGGCGAGCTGTGTGAGCAGCCCTCAAAGATGCCATGCAGGCAGGACTGCTCAACCTCCAAGAGTTCGGAGAGACATCAACAGCCTCCCAATGGCCAAGCCTAAAAACCACCAATACCCCCACACAGGTGCCAGATACATCAGTCGAAGTTACTCAGGCCTTAGCCTTCGGATTTGGCAGCCATAGAGAAATGGCTCCTAAAGCTGCTTTCTGAAGTTCCAACTGCCTTGATGATCCTTAGGGGAGGATGACGAGCGTGCCACAATGTTGGGACAAAGGGAGAAGAGACTGTTACATGATCTTTGTTTGCTTCTTGTTTTTTGAGGAGCGATGTCCAGCAGGTTGAGTGTGTTGTATCTTTAGTCTGGAGTTAGTGGGCTTTTTTTGTAGACAGTCTGCAGATGGCAAAAGGAAGATCTTGTACTTTATTCTAGCAGCAATGGGTAGCCAGTATAATTGCTTGAGTATCAGAGTAATGTGGGTCTGTTGGGATGTTCCTTGGATGATTCTTGCTGCCATAATTTGAACTAACTGCAATGGGTAGAGAATATGCTTGGGCAGGTCCTGATAGATTACAGCAATTCAATTCAAACTAAGACTGGAGTTAGGATAGCTTGGCAAACAGTGCAGAAGGCCTTGTGTTCAAGGAGGGGGCATAGATTCTTTAGTATTCTGATCTTATGGTAGACGGATTTGGTGGTGTGTTAATTTTAACAGTAATTTCTTTATTATCCATAGTGATTGTTAGTGGTGGCTTGAAATTACATAGCAATATAGTATATGACAGCAGGTAAAGACCAGCATGGTCCATCTAGTCTGCCCAGCAAGGTGGCAAGAGTAGGTGCACCAGCCACCCCGTGCAGGTTACCCCTCCCCCATGCCTTTGTTTAGGGATCTACCCACCGCTCCATGCAGGTCACCCCTATTTGTTGAGATAGAAGAGACAGTTAAGTTTATTTTGATTTTATCCTGTTGCTATAAAAAGGGATCCACTGTGTCTGTCCCATGTCCTTTTGAATTCAGGGATCCTTTGTTATGTGCAAGACTTCAGTTTTGTTGTAGTTAAGTCTGAGGTTATGGTTTTGTAGCCATTGTGTTATTACAGTGAAACATGTGGATACTTCCTTTTAGAAATGAAATATGAGATCACAGATTACTAACAGTAGGTCTGCAAACTATCACTAAAATCATCTGTAGTACCTGAAAATTGGTGTTACATTGGCCATTCGCCAATTTTTAAAAAAGGCGTCCAAGGGCGATCCAGGAAACTAAAGACCAGTGAGCCTGACATCAGTACCGGGCAAAATGGTAGAAACCATTATAAAAACTAAATTACTGAACATACAGAAAGGACTTACCAACAGAAAGGAAGAGGTACTAATGCCACTGTACAAGTCACTGGTGAGGCCTCGCTTGGAATATTACGTTCAGTTTTGGAGACCATATCTCGCAAAGGATATAAAAAGGCTGGAAGCAGTTCAGAGGAAGGCAACCAAAATGATTTGGAGCCTGCATCAGAAGATGTATGAGAAGAGACTTGAAGACCTAAATACGTACACTCTGGAGGAAAGGAGGGACAGGGGAGATATGATTCAGACCTTTAAAGAGAGTATTAACAAACAAACAAAAAACCTCTTCCAAAGACGGGAAAGCCGTAAAACTAGAAGGCATAACATGAAGCTGCAAGGGGCTAAACGTCCATCAGGCCCCTCTTAAAGAACGTCAAACTAGACGCCCAGAAGGTTGAATCATACCGACCCATATCCAGCATCCCATTACTAGCTAAGATAATCGAGAAGGAAGTACAAAGACAGATAACAGGATCATATTGATTCTAATACCCCCCGCGATCCCAGACAACACGGTTTCAGAGAATCCCACGGTGTTGAAACACTCCTCACCACCCTCATCAATACACTTATCACTGGGATCGACTCCATCAAACAAGGATATGCACTAATCTTCCTCGACATCGCTGCAGCGTTTGACTCTGTAAATCACGAACAGCTTCTAATTCATAAGAACCTAAGATATGCCATACTGGGTCAGACCAAGGTCCATCAAGCCCAGTATCCTGTTTCCAAAGGTGGCCAATCTAGGTCATAGGTACCTAGCAGTTTCTCCAAGACACAGGTTCCGCAATGCTTGTACTGGGTCAAGCACTGATATCCTGGGTCCCTTCTTAATAATGGTTTATGGACCGTTCCTCCAGGAACTTGTCCAAACCTTTTTTAAACCCAGCTACACTAACAGCCTTTACTACATCCTCCGGTAACAAATTCCAGAGTTTGATTACACATTGAGTGAAAAAATATTTTCTTTTATTAGTCTTAAATAGTTTACCCTGTAGCTTCATTGTATGTCTCCCTAGTCGTTCTATATTCTGATAATGTAAACAATCGATCTACGTTTACCCGTTCCACTCCGTTCATTAATTTATAGACTTCTATCATATCTCCCCTCAGCCGTCTCTTTTCCAGGTTAAAGAGCCCTAACCTTTTTAGCCTTTCTTCATAGGAGTATCCTTCCATCCCCTTTACCATTTTGGTGGCTCTTCTCTGAACCTTTTCTAATAATGCTATATCCTTTTTAAGATACGGCGACCAGAACTGCACACAATATTCAAGGTGCGGTCTCACCATGTAACAGTATAGAGGCATTATAATATCCTTTGTTTTATTTTCCATTCCTTTCCTTATGATACCTAGCATTCTATTTGCTCTCTTGGCTGCCGATGCACACTGGGCCGAGGGTTTTAACATGTTATCCACAATGACGCCTAAATCTTTTTCCTGGGTGGTGGTTCCTAATGTGGAACCTTGCATCGTGTAACCATAGTTTGGGTTGTTCTTCCCTAGGTGCATAACTTTGCACTTGTCCACATTAAATTTCATCTGCCATTTTGATGCCCAGTCTTCCAATTTATCAAGATCCTCTTGCAATTTTCCACAATCCTCTTGGGTTTTAACAACTTTAAATAGTTTTGTGTCATCTGCAAATTTGATAACCTCACTCGTTATTCCTCTTTCCAGGTCATTTATGAATATGTCAAAAAGCAGCAGACCCAGCACAGATCCCTGGGGTACACCATTATTCACCTTTCTCCATTGGGAAAATTGGCCATTTAGCCCAACCCTCTTCTATCTTTTAACCAGTTCCTGATCCACAGTAGTACACTGCCTCCTATCCCATAACTCTTTAGTTTTGCCAAAGGTTTCTGATGAGGGACCTTGTCAAAGGCTTTCTGAAAGTCTAGATACACTATATCAACCGACTCACCTTTGTCCACCTGTTTATTCACACTTTCAAAAAAACATAACAGATTAGTAAGACAAAGATCTTCCTTGTCTAAAGCCATGTTGGCTGTCTCCCATTAGGCCATGACTATCTACATGCTGAGTAATTTTATTCTTTATGATGGTTTCTACCATTTTTCCCGGTACTGACGTGAGGCTCACCGGTCTGTAGTTTCCCGGATCACCCCTGGAACCCTTTTTAAAAATTGGTGTTACATTGGCGATCCTCCAATCTTCAGGTATTAGAGATGATTTTAATGATAGTTCACAGATTACTAATAGCAGGTCTGCAATCTTATATTTCAGTTCTTTCAACACCCTTGGATGTATACCATCCGGCCCAGGTGATTTGCTACTCTTCAGTTTATCTAATAGTTGTAATACATCTTCCCGATGTATCGATATTTCCTTCAATTCTTCCGCACCTTTAAATACCATTTCAGTCATGGGTAACATCCCTACATCTTCCTCAGCAAAAACGTGAAATAAAGATTTTTTTCAAGTACATTCGTAGCAAAAAACCTGTGAGAGAGTCAGTTGGTCCATTAGATGATAGAGGAGTTAAAGGGGCACTAAGAGGTGACAAGGCGATAGCGGAGAGACTGAAAGAATTCTCCTCTCTCCGCTATCGCCTTGTCACCTCTTAGTGCCCCTTTAACTCCTCTATCATCTAATGGACCAACTGACTCTCTCACAGGTTTTTTGCTACGAACGTACTTGAAAAAAATCTTTATTTCACGTTTTTGCTTCCGCAGCAAGCTTCTTCTCAAATTCTCCCTTTGCCTGCTTTATCAATGCCTTGCATTTGACCTGCCAGTGCTTGTGCTGTTTCCAGGTTTCGTCGATTGGCTCTTTTTTCCATTTCCTGAAAGATGCTTTTTTGGCAACAGCCTCTCTGACCTCACCTTTAAACCATGCTGGCAGTTTTTTGGACTTCCTTCCACTTTTCTTAAAGCGTGGAATACAGCTGGTCTGGGCTTCCAAGATAGTATTTTTCAAAAACACCCAAGCTTGATGTAAGTCTTTAACCTTTGCAACTGCTCCTTTTAGTTTTTTCTTAACTATTTTCCTCATTTTATCATAGTCTCCCTTTCAAAAGTTAAAAGGTAGTACTGTGGATTTCCTTACTATCCCTCCTCCAATAATTAAATCAAAGGCGATCATGCTTTGATCACTATTGCCAAGTGGTCCCAACACCCTTATCTCTTGCACTAGATCTGGTGTTCCACTAAGGACTAGGTCTAATATGGCTTCCCCTCTGGTCGGTTCATGAACCAGCTGCTCCAAGAAGCAGTCATTTATTTCATCTAGGAACTTTATCTCCCTAGCATGTCCTGCCGTGACACTGACCCAGTCGATACCTGAGTAATTGAAATCACCCATTATTATTACCACGCTGTAACTTTTGTTAGCTTCCTTGATTTCTTTGAGCATTTGATCATCCATTTGTTCATTCTGGCCAGGCGGTCGATAGTACACCCCCACTGCCATCGCCTTCCCCTTCTTACATGGAATTACAATCCATAGAGATTCTACAGCAAATTTTGTTTCCTGCAAAACTTTAATCCTTTCTGACTCAATGCCCTCACTAACATAGAGCGCAACCCCCGCCACCAATTTGATCAGCTCTATCTTTACGATATAGTTTGTACCGAGGTATCAGTGTCCCACTGGTTGTCCTCCTTCCACCATGTCTCTGATATTCCAAATCATATCTAACCTCTCATTTAGTGCTATATATTCTAACTCCCCCATCTTATTTTTTAGACTTCTAGCATTTGCATACAAGCATTTTAGAGACTGTATTTTATTCATATTAATTTGGCTATTGGTAGACATGGGTAATTTGGGATCTTTAAGCTCTGTCTGCTCCATACTCTAGGGCATTTGGGCTACTTTACTCTTTTTTGGAATCTCTCTGCTTTTGCTAGTATCCTTCAAGGATACATTCTTCCGAACCATCCACTCTTGGGCGACTGTCGGCTTTCCCCTATTATCTAGTTTAACAGCTGCTCTATCTCCTTTTTAAAGGTTAATGCCAGCAGCCTGATTCCATCCCAGTTAAGGTGAAGCCCATCCCTTCGGGAGAGCCCCTCCTTTCCCCAGAATGTTCCCCAGTTCCTAACAAATCCAAACCCCTCATCTCTGCACCATTGTCTCATCCACGCATTGAGACTCCGGAGCTCTGCCTGTCCAATGAATGGAGTGGAACGGATAAATGTGGATCAATTGTTTACGCTATCAGAGTATAGAAAGACTAGGGGACATGTAATGAAGCTACAGGGTAAACTAAGACAAATAAGAGAAAATATTTTTTCATTCAACGTGTAATCAAACTCTGGAATCTGTTACCGGAGGATGTAGTAAGGGCTGTTAGTATAGCTGGGTTTAAAAAAGGTTTGGACAAGTTCCTGGAGGAAAGGTCCATAAACCACTATTAAAAAGGGACCCAGGATATCAATGCTTGACCCAGTACAAGCATTGTGGAACCTGTGTCTTTTGGGGATATTGCTAGGTACGTATAACCTAGATTGGCCACTGTAGGAAACAGGATACTGGGCTTGATGGACCTCGGTCTGACCCAGTATGGCATGTCTTATGTTCTTATGTCTTTTGGGCCCTGCACGTGGAATGGGAAGCATTTCGGAGAACGCTACCCTGGAAGTTCTGGATTTCAACTTCCTACCTAAAAGCCTAAATTTTGCCTCCAGAACCTCCCTACCTCATTTTCCTATGTCACTGGTACCGACATGTACCAAGACAACAGACTCCTCCCCAGCACTCTCTAAGACCTTATCTAGGTGGCGCGTGAGGTCCGCTACCTTCGCACCAGGCAGGCATGTTACCAGGCGATCCTCATGTCCACCAGCCACCCAGCTATCTACATGCCTAATGATCGAATCACCAACTATAACGGCTGTCCTAACCCTTCCCTCATGGGCACATTGCCCTGGAGAAAGTTCCTCGGTGCGAGAGGGTTTTACATCACCTGGAGGACAGATCCTAGTTACAGGATCACTTCCTGCCACACCAGGGTGATGCTCTCCTGTCACGTGACCTCTCTCCTCCATGGCAACAGGGATGCTGCCAGACTGGAGGTGGGACTTCAGGACTATATCCCTGTAGGTCTCGTCTATGTACCTCTCTGTCTTTCTTATGTTTTCCAAGTCTGCTACTCTAGCCTCTAGAGAACGGACTTGTTCCCTGAGAGCAAAGAGCTCCTTGCACCTAGTAAACACGTAAGACCTCTCACCAACTGGGAGAAAATCATACATGTGACACTCAATGCAAAAGACTGGAAAGACCCCATCTCGCTGCTGGACTGCTGTCTGCATCTTAGTTTTTAGTTTTTGTTTAGATCTTTAAGTTCTTTACTTACTAAGGGTTGCTATGGATATTTATACCAATAAAACTGTACCTAATAGGTTTAAATATACTTTGTTCACCTGAAGCTTAATTGATCTCAGGTCCTTAGTGTATGACCGATTTGGGTAATGAGCTTCACCTGAGAGCACCTCCTGTCTTTTAAGATGTGTTGTTGTTGTTGTTAAGTGCCGTCGAGTCGGAGTCGACTCATGGTGACCCTCTGGATAGCTATCCTAAATTGTGTTCGGTCTTCAGTCAGGCGGCTCATTGTTGACAGACTGGTACCCGTAGCTGCTGTTATTGTATCGATCCATCTCATTGCTGGCCTTCCTCTTTTGCGTTGACCTTCTATCTTGCCAAGCATAATGTCTTTCTCTAATGATCTCTCTCTTCGCATGATGTGTCCAAAGTATGAAAGTCGAAGTCTTGTCATCTGAGCTTCTAAAGAAAGCTTAGGTTTGATCTCCTCTAGTACCGACTGGTTTGTTCTTCGGGCAGTCCATGGTATACACGGTATTTGCCGCCAGCACCATAATTCAAAGGCATCAATTTTCTTCCTGTCTATCTTTTTCACTGTCCAGCTTTCACATCCATATGATGTTATTGAAAATACCATGGCTTGAACAAGTCGAATCTTTGTATGGAGAGAGACATCTCTGCTCTTGAGAATCTTATCTAGGTCTTTCATAGCCATTCTGCCAAGAGCAATGCATCATCTGATTTCTTGACTGCTTGTTGCTTCTTTATTGATAGTTGATCCAAGTAGGTTAAAGTTGTTCACAATTTCAATTTCTTCTCCTTCAACGATGAACCTGTTGATTATGCCAGTTGTCATGATCTTTGTCTTCTTTACATTAAGGTGCAGGCCCATTTTGAGACTATGTTCTTTGATTGTGAGAAGCAAATGTTTCAGATCATCTTCACTTTCAGCCAGTAATGTGGTATCATCAGCATAGCGAAGGTTGTTGATGAGTCTTCCACTAATCTTCACACCTCTGTTGCTTTCATATAATCCTGCTTCTCTGATGATTTGTTCTGCATATAAATTAAACAGGTAGGGGGAAAGTATGCAGCCTTGTCTTACACCTTTGCTTATTTTAAACCATTCTGTTTCTCCTTGTTCCGTTCGAACTGTTGCTTCTTGATCAATGTACAGATTGCGCAAGAGAACGATCAGGTGTTCTGGTATACCCATGCTTCTTAATGTGGCCCACAGTTTCTCAGGGTTTACACAGTCAAAAGCCTTGCTATAGTCGATAAAGCACAAATAGATATCCTTTTGGTATTCTTTAGTCTTTTCAAGGATCCATCTCACATCCGCAATGATGTCTCTTGTTCCTCGCCCTTTCCTGAACCCTGCTTGCACTTCAGGTAGTTCTTGTTCCAGGTATGGTTGTAGTCTCTTTTGAATAATCTTCAGTAGAATCTTGCTGGCATGTGGGATCAGAGCGATTGTGCGATAATTTCCACAGTCAGTTGGATCACCTTTCTTTAATATTGGTATAAACACAGATCTTTTCCAGTCAGTTGGCCATGATGTTGTCTTCTATATTTCTTGGCAAATCCTTGTGAGTATGGTAACAGCTGCATCAGATTGCTGCAATACTTCTATGGGAATGCTATCAATGCCTGGTGCTTTGTTCTTTGATAAGGCTTTCAATGCTGCTTCAACTTCTTCTTTCATCACCAATGGTTCCCGATCATAAGGTACAGGTTGAAACGGCTGTTGGTCCACTTGATCTTTATCATATAAAAACTCTGTATATTCCTTCCACCTTTTCTTGATCTTCTCAGCATCATTCAACATAGAACCTTGAGCATCTTGTAACATTCCAATTCTAGGCTGGAACTTTTTCTTTAACTCTCGTAGCTTTAGGAAAGCCGATCTTGTTCTTCCTCTAATAGTTTCTGCTTCTATTTCCTTGCAAGTGTCATTGTAGTACTTTTCCTTGTCCTGTCTTGCTGCACGTTGGAAATCTCTGAGTTTTGCGATTGTCCTTCTTTCTCCTCTGGCTTTAGCTTCTCTGCGTTTCTGGGCAATTTTCAGAGTTTCTTCTGTCATTCATTTTGGCCGTTTTTGCTTTTTCACCTTTTGTAGAAACTTCTCGCTTTCTTCCAACACAACCTTCTTGATGTCATTCCATAACTCTGCCGGAGCTCTGTCATTTGTATCTAAAGCAGCAAATCGATTTTGCAGGCAGTCTTTAAATTCCAGTGGTATATTCTCAAGGTCATATTTTGCTGCATTCATGAGTGGTTTGCTCTTTTTCAACTTTAGCTTGAGTTTGCATACTAGTAGTTGATGATCTGTACCACAGTCAGCTCCAGGTTTTGTCTTTGTTGATGTTACAGAGCTTTTCCATCGTTGACTTCCACATATGTAGTCAACTTGATTTTTAAATAATCCATTCGGTGAAGTCCATGTGTACAGACGCCGCTTGTGTTGCTGGAAGAAGGTGTTTGAGATGACTAGATCATTGGTCTTGCAGAATTCTATCAGTCTTTCTCCAGCTTCATTTCTGTTGCCAAGTCCATATTTTCCAACTACTTTGCCTTCTTCTTTGTTGCCAACTTTTGCGTTCCAGTCACCCATGACTATCAGGATATCCTGTTTGCATGTTCTGTCAATTTCAGTTTGTACTTGTTCATAGAACTCTTCAATTTCATTCTCTTCTGTAGCTGTTGTTGGGGCATATACTTGAATTATAGTTGTGTTGATAGGCAATCCTCGTAGACGAATAGAGATTAAGCGTTCGCTGACTGCATTGTATTTCATTACAGTTCTTGCAAGTTTCTTCTTTATTATAAATGCAACACCATTTCTTCTTTGTCTTTCATTTCCAGCATAGTAGACCATGTGATCATCTGATGCAAAGTGCCCCATGCCAGTCCATTTCAGTTCGCTGACACCCAACAGATCAAGTTGTACACGTTCCATTTCATTCTTGACCACCTCCAACTTCCCTTGGTTCATGCTTCGTACGTTCCATGTTCCAATGTGTAAGACATTAAGATGTGTAAGTACCTATAAAGCTACGATTATCCCAGGGGTGTGGGGAGGGAGGGAGGGAAAGGAGAAATTAGGCCTTACCTGCTAATTGTCTTTCCTTGAGTTCTCTCCGGGCCAGTCCAGGAATGTAGGGTGGTCAATCCCTTCCAGCAGCTCTGAGGACTGAAACACTTAAACCAAGCTCTTTCCTGACAGGTCCTATAGCTCCCCCTGGTGTCAGAGAGAGACAGTCTAAAAGGTAACAAAGCAGTGAAACCAAAATGCGAAACCAAGAAACAGGAAGCAACCCGTAAAACACCTTCTAAAACCTCCCATGGAAATGTCTGCCCGCTGAGCAGAATAAAGCTCAGAAAAACCCTGATGTAGAACAGTTTTGGGGTTTTTTTTTTTTCTTTTTTCGTTTACCACCGAGAATCCAAAAAAAAAAAAAAAAAAACCTAATCCTAGAAAAACATGGAATCCCCCGCCCCAGCTACCAAAACAGTAAGCCGCTCACAAAAAGTTTATGGCCGAGGATTCGCACAGCTTCAACTCTCGCAGCACATCAAAGAGGGAGGGTCCTGGACTGGCCCGGAGAGAACTCAAGGAAAGACAATTAGCAGGTAAGGCCTAATTTCTCCTTCCTATTCGTCTCTCCGGGCCAGTCCAGGAATGTAGGGTAGTACCAAAGCAGTACTCAACTCCGGGAGGGCCCTGCGAGTCCCGCTACAATGGCCGAGGCCCCAACCCTAGCATCCTCCTGTGCCTGGACATCCAACCGATAATGTTTCGCAAAGGTATGCAAAGAAGACCACGCCGCTGCTCTACAGAGGTCTACCGGCGGCACTAAGGCCGATTCCGCCCACGACGTAGCCTGTCCCCTAGTCGAATGAGCCTGTATTCCCATGGGCGCCGGTACACCTTTTGCTTGGTAAGCCGCTCGGATGGCATGCTTCACCCATCGAGCTATCGAGGCCTTGGTGGCTGCTTTCCCCTTTCGTGGACCGGCAAACAGAACAAAGAGCCTATCCGATCTCCGAAACTGCTCTGTCACTTTGAGATATTTCCGCAACACGCGCCCCAAATCCAATCTCTTCAGCGCGCGATCCCGTTTGACCCCTTCCTGAGGACGAAACGTAGGAAGGAAAACGGCCTGATTCAGATGATAGCTAGAAACCACCTTAGGCAGAAAACAGGGAACAGGCCGCAAAATCACCTTTTCCGCCGAAAACTGAAGATACGGCTCCCTGCATGAGAGCACCTGCAGATCTGAAACTCTGCGCGCGGAACACAACGCAACCAAGAAGGCTGTCTTCCAAGAGAGCTCTCGCACCCCAACCGCCGCCCCGGATTCGAACGGCGGCTCTGTCAGGGCTTCCAAGACTAGATTGAGGTTCCAAGGCGGCACCACTTGCCGCAGAGGCGGCCAAATGAGGCCAGCCGCTTTCAGAAAATGCCGTACATCAGGATGGGAGGCAAGCGAACACCCCTTCACCTTTCCTCTATAACAAGAGAGCGCCGCCAACTGCACCTTAAGAGTATTGAGGGCCAGACCCTTCTCCAAACCCCCCTGTAAGAACTGCAACAGGTCGGGCAATTGCGCCTGAGAAGGTGAAACTTGCCTGTCTGCACACCACGCTTCAAACACACGCCAAACTCGAATGTACGCTAAGGATGTAGACGTCTTCCTAGACTTCAATAAGGTGGAGATCACCGCTGACGAATAACCTCTGCGCTTCAACCGAGCCCTTTCAAGAGCCAAGCCGTAAGTAAGAATCGATCCACTTGCGGCATTAAGATGGGGCCTTGAAACAACAGATTCACCCGAGCTGGCAATCTCCACGGCGGAGCCACCAGAAGCCGCACCAGATCGGCATACCACGGACGCCGAGGCCAGTCCGGAGCAATGAGAATTACCGTACCGTCGTACTGCGCTATCCGCTGGATGATTCGACCGATGAGAGGCCACAGGGGAAATACATAGAGAAGGCCACCGGACGGCCATGGTTGAACCAGCCCATCCAGCCCTTCCGACATATGATCCCTGCACCGGCTGAAAAACCGAGACGCTTTGGCATTCGCCTGAGTGGCCATGAGATCCAGCACCGGCTGACCCCAGCGCTCTGTGATCTCGTGAAACACCGCGCAATTGAGTTCCCACTCTCCGGGATCCAATGCGTGCCGACTGAGATAGTCTGCCTGAAGATTGTCCTTCCCTGCCACATGGGCCGCGGAAATCGCTAATAGATGCGCCTCTGCCCATTGGAAGAGCTGTTGGCTCTCCAGCAGCAGGCCGGCACTCCCCGTGCCGCCCTGCTTGTTGATGTAAGCCACGGTCACCAAGTTGTCTGAGAAAACGTGCACCGCGCGACCGTGAAGCTGAATCGCAAAGTGCACGAGAGCTAACCGTACCGCTCTGAGTTCCAACCGATTTATCGACCAAAGACTCTCCTCCTCCGACCAAGTGCCCTGAGCTATCAGGCCCCCACAGTGTGCCCCCCAACCGGACAGACTGGCATCGGTTGTTAGCAATATCCAGTCCGGAACCGATAAGGGGACTCCCGCCTGAAGATGAGCCGGAACCAACCACCACTGCAGACTGACCTGCACCTCTGCGGGACAGGGCAACCGCTGGGAGAGAGGATGATCCTGCGGCGACCATCTGGAAAGCAAGGCCTGTTGCAGCGGACGCATATGCGTCCTGGCCCACGGAACCAGGTCTAATGCCGCCGCCATGGAACCTAACACCTGCAAATACCGCCATGCCGTTGGAGCCGACCCGTGCAGGAAGGCCGTAATTTGGGACATCAGCTTCTGTACCCTGTTCTCCGGCAGGAAAACCGAGCCGACTGCCGTATCGAAGAGAGCGCCCAGATACTTTAGTCTCCTCACGGGCTCGAGATGACTCTTGGACGGATTGATGACCCAACCAAGCCGCTCGAGGAACGACACCACCCGAGCCGTCGCCACACGAGACTCTGCCTCTGAGGGAGCGCGAATCAACCAATCGTCGAGATACGGATGAACCTGAATTCCTTCCTTTCGAAGCGCCGCAGCCGCCACCACCATTACCTTGGTGAATGTTCGAGGCGCCGTAGCCAGCCCGAAAGGTAGCGCACGGAATTGAAAATGTCCCATGGGAAGCGCAAATCGCAGGTATTTCTGGTGCTCTGTCCTTATGGGAATATGCAAATACGCCTCCGTTAAGTCTATGGAGGAGAGAACCTCCCCCGGTTTCACAGACTGTATCACGGAGCGCAAAGTTTCCATCCGGAAATGAGGAACCTGCAAGCAACGGTTGACGTGCTTGAGATCTAAGATTGGCCGTAACGAACCCTCCTTTTTTGGCACCACGAAATAAATCGAGTATCGACCTAACCCGCACTGGTCCTCGGGTACCGGTACTACCGCCTGAAGGCGCAACAAGCGCAACAATGTGTCCTTGACCGCCTTTTTCTTGGCATGGGAAACGCATGGAGATGCTACAAAAGTCTCCCTCAGTGGGTGAGCAAACTCCAGAGCATAACCGTCCCGGACAATTTCGAGCACCCACTGGTCTGTAGTGATAGCGGTCCAGGCAGAGAGAAACTCCTGCAAACGACCCCCCACAGGGATCTCTGCCTGAACCAGCGCCCCTTCATTGCGGCTTCTTGGGAGCAGACTGCTGAGCGTTAAAGAAGCCCCGACCAAATCCTCGGGCTCCTCGAAAGGACTGACCTCTCTTCACAAAACGACCACGCTGATAAGGCGCAAACCGAGAACCACGGAACCTGCCAAAAACACGTCCCTGTCCCCTCTGTCCTGGAGGCAATTTAGACGGTCGCGGCTGATCCTCTGGAAGACGACCCCCCTTAGAATCACCCAAGTCCTTCACAATCTTTTCCAATGCTTCCCCAAAAAGCAGCTTGCCCTTATAGGGAAGCTTACTGAGACGCGCCTTAGACGAAGCATCTGCCGCCCAGTTTCGTAACCACAGAAACCGTCTAGCCGCGATCATAGACGCCATTGACTTCGCGGAAATTCTCACTAAATCATAAAAGGCATCCGCTAGGTAGGCAGCAGCAGACTCCAGCTTTGCTCCTTGCGCTGCGGAGTCCGCCTCCTTCCCTGCGCTGTCCTCCCCTTGAATCCAGCGGATGGAAGCTCGAGACACATATGCTCCACACACTGAAGCCTGAAGCGCCAAGGCACTGGAATCGAAAGCCTGTTTTAGGAGCGCCTCCAAACGGCGATCTTGAAAATCCTTGAGAGTGGAACCGCCCTCAACAGGAATGGTAGGTTTTTTTTTTGGTGACCGCAGCCACTAAGGCGTCTACTTTCGGCATGCGCAATAATTCCTTCTCCTCTTGGGGAACCGGGTACAACCGAGACAGCGCACGACCGCCCCGCAGAGAGGCTTCTGGGCACTCCCATTCAGAATCAATCATTTGCTTAATCACTCTGTGAATGGGGAAACAGCGCTGCTCCGACTTGAAGCCCTGCAACAAAGGATCTTCTAAGGGCTCCTGCGGAACCTTAGGGGGCACTATATTCAACGCTGCTAGCGAGTGTGTAATTAATGCACCTAGTTCTTCTTTGCGAAAAATGCGAAATACATTAGGGTCCTCCCCAGGACCTAACTCCCCCTCTTCCAATTCCTCTGGCCATAGGTCCACCCCAGGCTCTGAAATGCCTTCTATTTCCTCTGGCAGCTGGGAGTCCTCAGCTAGAGAAGCAGCAGCCAGCAAGGGAGTCTCCAAAACTACATCCCCAGAGGAGACCCCCTCCTGAGGGTCAGAATCAAATTTAGCACGCTTGCTCTCCCCTGCCCTAGAGACAGACAAGGAGGGGTCCGCAGCCTGAGACTTCTTTATTAAAAAAGCCTGATGCATTGCCAAAATGAATTCAGGAGCGAAAAGGGACTCCCAAGAGCTGTGCCCCGGTGCAAAAACCTGTCGACTGCCCTCCTCCTGTGAAGGAGCCGTGTGCTTCTTAGATCTGCGCTTCGCCGCTTTCACTGTCGGCGTGGGAACGGAGCCTGGCTGTGATAAAATGGCCGCCGTTCCCGCCCGATATGTAAAGGCCTGAGGACAGGGAAACCCTTCCTCTGCCGAAGCCTTTGGGGGATCCATCTCGAACGGAGCACTTACCGCTGACTCCACCCTGCCACGGAGACCCCGAAATAGCGTTGAAACAAACGTTAGACCCGTGATCCCCATGAACCGGGAGCAAGAGACACAAGTACGCGCCTGACTAAGCAATGCCGCTAGCCCCAAAAACGAGCGAAGGCAAAACTACAAACCCCCCCCCCCCGCTAGGTACTCCGCCTACCTGAAATGCAGCGAGAGGTGAAGCCGCCCGAATCCGCAGCTCCCGCAGCCAGCGGGGAGCCGTAAGTGCGGCTCAGTGCTACTGGGAAGAGAGATCCGGGGCTCCCGGACCGTTCCCAAGACCCTTTTGAAGCTGCCCAGAGGCCGGGGAAGAAAATACAGCAAAAGGTGCTCAAGGGGTCTTACTCGCTCTGTTCTCTTATTCTTTTTTTTTTTTTTTGTGATAATCAAATTTGCCAGCAAACACAAGCAAATAGCGCTGAGTTGATCTGCCCTGCTAGGGCCAAATAGTCAGCGTTTGGAAGTACTATAACTTCCTTTCAGAAAGCACAATAGCCAATAAGCAGAAGAAATTGAGACCGGCTTTCCTATTCAACTCTCAGAGGAGCCTGTCAGCCATACACCTTCCTTCGCTGCTGAGGACTGAAAGACTGTCTCTCTCTGACACCAGGGGGAGCTATAGGACCTGTCAGGAAAGAGCTTGGTTTAAGTGTTTCAGTCCTCAGAGCTGCTGGAAGGGATTGACCACCCTACATTCCTGGACTGGCCCGGAGAGACGAATAGGAATAACACTTATTAAAAGAGGGCTGCTACACAGTACCCTGTCCTGTGCTGCTGAGGTAAGCTATATTCTTAATTGATTTAAATTATAGCTCTTTGCTCATGCTAGGCTTTAACTTATTATGAAATTTAAACTACAAGCTCTCTGCTGGGTTCTAAATTTAACCAGAAAGCTCTCTTCTGTGTATTTAAATTTAAACTAAAAGTACTTTGCTGATGCTAGGCCCCGAGTGACTATTAAATTAAAACTACAAGCTCTCTGCTGGGTATTTAATGTAACCAGAAAGTTCTCTTCTGTGTTTTAAATTTAAACTTAAACTGCTGCTACTAGGCCCTGACTGATTTAACAAAAAATAGTGGGTTCACAGATTAAATAGCTTTAATAGAAAGAATTCCTTTCAGAAAATTCCCAGAAGTATATACTCACAATTGCAGATCTCTCTCCAGAAGTAACAGTTCCCTTTTCTAGTCTTTCAAGACTGAGGATCACAGAGCTCTGGTTGAGCTATTTATGCCTGTGCTGCTGAGGTAAGCTGTGACCAATTTCCTGGATGATTAACAGTCCTTGCTTGGATAGAAGGAGTCTTTCAAAACGGCCTTTTGAACTGCCACCTGGTGTTAACACCTATTGAAAACGTTTCACAGGTCTCTTGCCCTCTAGGTAGAAGGCCTCTTTGTAAAGGTCTCTAGAAGACTTTATTTGCTGCTCAAAGAAAACTGACCCCGTTTTGCCTTTTGTGCTAATCTATATTCTTATTTGATTTAAATTATAGCTCTTTGCTGCTGCTAGGCTCTAACTTCTTATGAAATTTAAACTACAAGCTCTCTGCTGGGTTCTAAATTTAACCAGAAAGCTCTCTTCTGTGTTTTAAATTTAAACTTAAACTGCTGCTACTAGGCCCTGACTGATTTAACAAAAAATAATGGGTTCACAGATTAAATAGCTTTAATACAAAGAATTCCTTTCAGAAAATTCCCAGAAATATATACTCACAATTGCAGATCTCTCTCCCGATGTAACAGTTCCCTTTTCTAGTCTTTCAATTCGGCTTCACGACAAAGGGATAAGCGACTTAGCATGGCATTGGTGCAAATCCTATCTAACCGACAGGTGACAGCAGATAGAAACAGGAACTACAACCTCTCTGCCCTTCAAACAACACTACGGAGTACCCCAGGGTTCATCTCTCTCTGCACTCCTATTCAATATATACATGCAACTGATATGCGAAATAATTTCATCATTTAACATCTCTTGTCTGCTCTATGCTGACAACGTGTTACTCTTTACCCCATTCACAATTGAAGCCCCAGATTTCACCCAACTGATAAACTGCTTCAATGCCATAACCGACTGGCTCCTATCCCAAAGTCTCAAAATCAACTTTAAGAAGACAGAAGTACTATTTGTGACAAGGAACCAGTCCTTCTCACCTCCAACAACCATAAAGACAAGAGATGCAGAACTCTCAACCAGATCCAGCATTCGCTACCTAGGCGTGACTATAGACCAAGAACTCAATTTCAAAACACACATCAACAACATGATTAAACAAATATACCACAAGATACGAACCCTACGACATCTCCGACCCTTGCTGCAACCTGACGATTTCAGAACAGTCTTTCAAGCACCGATGATCCCCCACTTTGATTACGCTAATGTAATTCAACATGGCCTACCCAAAAACACTTTAAGCCCCCTACAGCTAACTATGAATGCTGCCGCAAGATTCCTGAGTGGAGCCTCCAGAGTTGACCACATCACCCCGGTCCTCAAAGACCTACATTGGCTACCAATATACTGTTGACTATCCTATACAGTAATTGTCATCAACAAGTTGGCCCAAACAGCTCTAATGGATCTCACCCACCCCATGCAAGCAAACAGGGAAAGGAGAACATGCACAGCCAACACTAGCGATTCCCAGTGAAACAACAAAATGCACCAAGACAACCACGAACAGAGCATTTAAGTTTTATGCCCCCAGCTGCTGGAACGCACTCCCTGCAACCATCAGATCCATCACAGATCTAGCCCAATTCAGAAAAGCGCTTAAACACCTCTTTCTCTTACACTACTCACAACCTTCTAATCTGACACCCCCTAACATGCTACCAACCATGAACACATAAACCACTACCAATGGACGTACATACTATAAATACAGACTGCAGATAAGTAAATTGATGTACATAGTTACCACCAGTTGAATTTTCCAAGTTAATCTACCCTGTTCATTGTAAGTGCATTTACTGCACAATACTGTTGTATGTAAACCGCGCTGATTTTTAAGAGTGCGGTATATAAGAACAATAAATAAATTAAACTGAAAGGCAATGTCAGGAAATACTTTTTCACTGAAAGGGTGGTGGATGCTTGGAATGCCCTCCTGATGGAAGTGGTGGGGGCAAATACAGTGACAGAACTCAAAATGGAATGCAACAGACACAGTGGATCCCTTTATAGCAGCAGGATAAAAATCAAAATAAAGTTAACTATCTCTTATCTCAACAAATAGGGGTGGCCTGCACGGAGCGGTGGACACACCCCTAAACACACACATGTGGAGGGGTAACCTGCACAGAGTGGCACATGCACCTACTCTTGCTGCATTATTGGGCAGACTAGATGGACCATGCTGGTCTTTATCTGCCGTCATATACTATGTTACTATGTAGATAGTCATGGTTTAATATAAGAAAGCCAATATGGCTTTAGCTAAGGAAGGTCTTGTCTTACTAATCTGTTATATGTTTTTCGAACATGTGAATAAACAGGTAGACAAAGGCGAGTCGGTCAATATAGTGTATCTTGCTTTTCAGAAAGCCTTTAACAAGGTCCCTTGTGAGAGACTCTTGGTGGTTAAAAAGTAATGGAATAGGAGGCAATGTACTATTGCAGATCAGGAACCGGTTAAAAAGATAGAAAGCAGATGGTAGGGCTGAATGGCCAATTTTCCCAATGGAGAAAGATGAATAGTGGAGTACCCCAGGGATCTGTGCTGGGTCCGCTGCTTTAACATATTTTGTAAAATGACCTGGAAATGAGAACAATGAGTGAGGTAGTCAAATTTGCAGAAGCAACAAAATTATTCCGTTAATAAAACCCATGGGGATCGCGAGTCTAACTCACAGTATTTCATTCTGAGTTATGTGCCCTTTCGCATCAACGACCAATCACGTTCAGGACTTTTTCTTATTGATTATCAAATTTGAAGAATTTCTGCTTTAGTAAATTACTCATAATCCACTCCAACATTACACTAAATGTGCTTATCTTAGAATCTTCAATAATTCACCCCAACGCCACCTTTCAGGTACAGTCTCTGCGTTTCAGCTCTTCTTCAAGGGGGGTATTTTATTTCTTCAGCACTATCAATGGAAAAAATATATATAGCGATCTTATGATGTGATATTTCCATCTTTTCTTTGAGCAAAATGTGCACAACTATTAATACTAAAGTTGATATTCCTACCTTTAGCACAATTTATCCTTTCAACGTCTAGCTCACCGTCCTCAGCATGTTAACCAATGCTCACCAGCTTACAGCAAGACCCCCCTGAAGAAGAGCTGAAACGCAGAGACTGTACCTGAAAGGTGGCGTTGGGGTGAATTAGTGAAGATTCTAAGATAAGCACATTTAGTGTAATGTTGGAGTGGATTATGAGTAATTTACTAAAGCAGAAATTCTTCAAATTTGATAATAGGAAAAAGTCCTGAATGTGATTGATCGTTGATGCGAAAGGGCACATAACTCATGAATGAAATATTGTGAGTGGTGCCGTGTTAAGTCTGAGACCAACGTTCTAACTAATTATTCCACAATAATTGAGTAAAACCTTTCATAAGTATGTTATGATAATCTGCAGAGTAATCAATTAAATCGACTTCTATAGAATTAGAGGGACATAATTGTTGTTAGTGGTTTATATAACCCTCTGTAAGTTGACCGAGAAGATGGCTTAATGGGAGACAGCCAACATGGCTTTAGACAAGGAAGATCTTGTCTTACTAATCCGTCATGTTTTTTTGAATGTGTGAACAAACAGGTAGACAAGAGTGAGTTGATTGATAAAGTGTATTTGGACTTTCAGAAAGTCTTTGACAAGGTCCCTCAGAGACTTTTGGCAAAACTAAAGAGTCATGGGATAGGAGGTAGTGTACGATTGTGGATCAGGAACTGGTTAAAGATAGAAAGCAGAGGATAGGACTAAATGGCCAATTTTCCCAATGGAGTAAGGTGAATAGTGGAGTACCCTAGGGATCTGTGCTGGGTCCGCTGCTTTTTAACATATTCATAAATGACCTGGAAAAGGGAATAACTAGCGAGGTTATCAAATTTGCAGATGACACAAAACTAAAGTTGTTAAAACCCATGAGGATTGTGGAAAATTGCAAGAGGATCTTGATAAATTGGAAGACTGGGCATCAAAATGGCAGATGAAATTTAATGTGAACAAGTGCAAAGTTATGCACCTAGGGAAGAACAACCCAAACTATGGTTACACGATGCAAGGTTCCACATTAGGAACCACCACCCAGGAAAAAGATTTAGGCGTCATTGTGGAAAACATGATACCTAGCATTCTATTTGCTCTCTTGGCCGCTGCTGCACACTGGACGGAGGGTTTTAACATAAGGAAAGGAATGGAAAATAAAACAAAGGATATTATAATGCCTCTGTATCATTCCGACGGAGCCTGCACGGGAACGCTCCCCAGTGTCCAATAGGAAGGCTTTTGGGAGCATCCCACAGCGCCTGCGTGCTGCCTTCCCGCCTTTCCCACCGTCCCGCTTCAGTTGAGTTTATAGCTGAGACAAAGGAGAGAGGGAGAGAACTCCTAGGGGAAGTGGGTGGGTTGTGAAGACTAAATTCCTGCTACTCCCGGAGATCATCTGTTATAGGTGAGTAATTACACTATCTCCAGGAACAAGCAGGAAATGTAGTATTCACATATGGGGACTCCCTAGCTGAAGATGCCAGGGAGATGGCCCCAGGAAGCTGCAACCCATTGTGAGATGGGCCATGCTTCCTCCCATGGATCTCTGGCATCCCACCAGGGATGGTGGGTAGGAGTTGAATTAAGTCTGAAAGAGATGTTGAAGAACAGCCTGGCCAAGCAAGGCATCCCGGCGGGAGTCCTTGTCTAAGCAGTAGTGGGCTGTAAAGGTATGTACCAAAGCCCAAGTGGCTGCTCGACAGATGTCGTCGATAGATACAGAGTGAAGGTTAGCCATAGAGGCTGCCATGGCTCTCACATTGTGAGCTGTGACATGGCCTTAAACCCTTACTCTCATAGGCAAAGGATATGCATTGTGCAATCCAGTTAGAGTTCTTTTGGAAACTGGAAGTCCCAAATGACTAGAATCAAAAGCAACGAAGAGTTGAGAAGACTTTGTGTTGCTGTGTTCTTTCTCGGTGAAAAGCTAAAGCTCTTTTACAGTCCAAGGTATGAAGAAGGTTTCTTTCTGCATTGGAGGCATGAGGACTCGGAAAGAATACAGGAAGGTAAACCACTTGGTTTAAATGGAAAGGGGAAAACACCTTTGGCATAAAGTGTGGATGAGTCCTAAAAATGACCTTATGGTGAAATCTTGTTTAAGGAGGATCAGCCACTAGAGCTTGCAATTCACTAATGCGGCGCGTGGAGGTGATTGCAATTAGGAAGATGACTTTCCAAGAAAGGAATTTCAGAGATGTAGTGGCTAAAGGCTCAAAGGGAGGTTTCATGAGCTGCCTGAGAACAAGATTCAAATCCCAAGCCACCGGTGGTGGTCTAATGGGAGGTTTTGTTAATAGAAGACCTCTCATGAATCTTGTTATAAGTGGATGAGAGGTAACAGGTTGTCCATTTAGAGGCTTGTAGGAAACTGCAATAGCACTAAGATGGACTCTTACTGAATTGGTCTTAAGACCAGCATTTGATAAATGTACTGCAGTACCGATTCCAGAGGTATCGCAAGTGGGTTAAGTCCCTTTTGAGAACACCATATGGTAAATAGTTTCCACTTAAAGGCGTATGATCGTCTTGTGGAAGGTTTTCTAGAAGCCTGTAGGATATTTATTTATTTATTTATATTCTCTTATATACCGCGCTATTCTGCATCAGTGCAGTTTACACTGAACAAACTGAAATTACATTGAACAGGGCATTATAACTTGGAGATAACTATTTACAGGGAACATGGGCTATGGAGGGTTAAGTGGCTTGCCCAAGACCACAAGGAGCACCTGTGGGACTAGAAACCCCAGTCCTTCCGGCCCAAGGTTGCTGTCCTCTAGTGGGGATTTGAACCCCCGACCTTCCGGCCTGAAGTACCTTGCCCCAACCACTAGGCTACTCCTCCACTCCACTATCTTTTACCTGTTGAGAAAGGTTGAGATCCTGAATTTCTAGGCTTTCAGCAACCAGGTCCTGAGATGCAGGGACTGTGGATTCGGGTGCCATAGTGTCCCGTTCTCTTGGGAGAGAAGATCTGGAGCACACCCCAACTCCCGAGGTGCAGCTTGAGAGAGATGTAGAAGCAGAGGATACCACGTTTGCCATGGCCAACGTGGAGCTATGAGAATCATACGACCTCTGTCTCTCTGAAGCTTGAATAGTGTTTTGGGGATGAGGGGAATGGGTGGGAAGGCATAGAGGAAGTCTTGACCCCAGTGAAGGAGGAAGGCGTCCCTTGCCTGACAATCTCGAGCCGGAATTCTGGAACAGAACCGGGGAGGTTTGACATTCAGTGGACTTGCAAAGAGGCCTATGTCTGGGGTTTCCCAGATTTGAAATATTTGGGCAACCTGGTCTGAGTGGAGAGACCATTCGTGAGGCAGCAGTACTCGGCTGAGTTTGTCTGCCCAAAGGTTTTTAATGCCTGGAAGATATACCATGAGGTGGTGAATTTGATGCTCTCTGGCAAGGGCCCATAGTCGTAAAGCTTCATTGCATAATGACAGAGCCCGTTCCGCCCTGCTTGTTCACATAGAACATGGCTACTTGATTGTCCGTCTGGACTAGGACTATCTTGTAGCTGAGCTGGGCTTGGAATACTCGAAGAGCAAGGAAGATTGCTCTGAGTTCCAGGAGGTTTATATGAAGACAATCCTCCTGTGTAGTCCAGGTACCCTGGGTAGAGAGATTGTGCAGGTAGGCCCCCCCCATCCCACCTGTGATGCATCTGTTAGAGTGATCTGGAATAGGGGTTGCTGGAAAGGAGACCCCACCAAAAGACTCTCCAGTGATTGCGACCATGGGAGGGACAAAACAAGACGTTGTGAGTTTGTTATTTTGTCTGACAGGTGACCTGTAGCCTGTGTCCACTGAGTGGATAGGGTCCACTGGGCTGCTCGCATGTGGAGGCGAGCATAGGGAACTACGTGTACAGTGGATGCCATATGTCCCAATAGTTGGAGCATTTCTCGAGCAGTCAGGTAAGTCTTTACTGCTGCTTGGGAAGCTAGCTGCACTATGCATAGACAGCGAGGCTCTGGAAGGAAAGCCCTTGACTGTCTGGTATCTAGGCGAGCTCCTATGAATTCTAGGGACTGAGTGGGAGCAAGATGGGATTTTGGTAGGTTTATGACCAATCCCAAATATTGAAGGATTCGCACTGGGCGAGACAGAGCACAGCTGGCTTCTGGAGCTGTGGGGGCTCAAATGAGCCAGTCGTCTAAGTAAGGGAAGACGAATATCCCTAGAGTTCGCAGGAATGCAGCTACTACCGCCATGCATTTTGTGAAAACGCTTGGTGCCGAAGCCAGTCCAAAAGGGAAGAACTTTGTATTGGAAATGTTTTCCCTGAAACAGGAACCGTAGGAATTTCCTGTGATCTGGATGGATGAAAATATACGAGTATATGCATCCTTTAGATCTAGAGAACAAAGCCAATCCTGACTTTGAAGGTATGGCAGAAGAGTTCCTAGAGAGATAATTTTGAATTTCTCTCGGAACAGGTATTTGTTCAGTTCTCTGAGGTCTAAAATGGGTCTGTGTCGTCCTTTGGGATAAGAAAATAGGGGGAGCAGAACCCTGTACCCTGTTGTAGAATGGGTACTTGTTCTATTGCTCCTTGAGCAAAGAGTGTTGTGACCTCCTGATCTAAGAGATTGACGACAGAGGTCTGAGAATTGAAATGTCTTACAATTGTAGGAGGGGGCATGCTGTGAAAATGAAACTTGTACCCCTCTCGTACAATGGACAGAGTCCAATTTTCTGTTATTTGATGCCATCTGTTGGCAAAATGACACAACCTGCCAGGAATGGCTAGGGGTTCTGGACCATTCAGGGGCAGAAAGGCTAAGTTCTCTAGGTGGGAGTCAAAGCCCCTGAGGAGGCTGAGCCTGTGGAGCTGGCTGAGCTCGCGGCCCCTTTGGCTTCTTTTGTTGTCTAGTTTGCTGCTATTGTCCCTTTTGGGCAGCTTGAACTGGATCGTGCCCCTGCTGGGCATAAGAAGGATAAAACTTCCCTTTTTTGCTGAAAAAAAGGGGGGGGGTTATATATAAGCTTTCTTTTTGGCTGGGGTGGCTGTAGTTTTTGACAATCTATCCAGGGCGATATTGTCAGTATCTATTTCATTAGCCTTTTAGCCTTTTCCTGCCAATTTCTGCCAAAGAGATTTTCTCCTGTGCAAGGGATATTTCCCAATTTATCTTGTACCCAAAGTTCCAAGTCTGATGTCTGAAGCCAGGCAATCAGACGTGCACCAATGGCAATAGCAGAGGTTCTGCTGATGCATTCAAAACAGTCAAAGGTTGCACGGTTTACAAACTTGGAAACATCCTGAGCGTGTCTGACAAGCTTAAGGAAGCCTGGTCATTTATCATCAGGAAGAAGAGGGTTCATAAGCTCCAAGTTTCCTGTGACCTCTTTGAGGAACATTCCCATATATAGGATAAAGGAGCTGATCCTGGCTGAGAGCATAGAAGCATTGACGCCCACAGGCATTGAGAGTCCTGCACTCACAGCCTGGAGGATTGGAAGCATGTCTCTTTGCACACTTCATCCTACGCTTAGCCGATTCCACTACCATTGAATGGTGTGGTAACTGAGTTTTTTGGAAGCCAGGACAAGGTGGAACTCGATACATTGTATCGAGCCTCCGAGAGTGAGGAGATGTGGTTAAAGGTGTTTCCCACATCCTCAACATAAGATCATGTAGGATCTGATGAATAGACAGAGTAGCTGCTTCCTTGGGAGCCTTAGGGTACTGAAGGATTTCTAATTCCTATACCCTAGGTTCCTTTTCAGGAGTTACCGTGATTGCAAGGCCTCGAGCCACATCACGAATAAAATCTTGAAAGGACATGTCCTCCGGAAGAGACATTCTGCATTGGGGAGAAGATGGTTCCTCGGGGAGAAGTACTCTGGTATCAGCAGAGTCATTAGAAACATCGGAAGATTCAAAATATCTCTGATCCCAGTGTTCGTGCAGAGCACGGTACCGGTATCGATCAAAGTTGGTATCGAGGTGTCTTGGTACCGATCTGTCAATGCCGGAGATAGACTCAAGACTCGGCATGGGGAGTATCCCTGCTGAGGCCGGTGCCTGTTGAACCATCCGTAGCGGTCTCAACGGTATTGAAGCCGTGAGAAGAGCTGCTAGACTGCATTCGATAGTGAGAAACCTCTGATCTATCGACGCTACTGATGACTGGGTGTCGGTACCGGAAGAAGCAACCGGAACCCCAGAGCATGGCACCAGTAGTTCTGCCGAGGTGGAGGCCTCGAGAACATCCTGGAGCCCCATTAATGCTTAGGAAGCCGAAGCCTCCTGCCAGGGCTGTTCTGCCAGTGAAATTTCCTCAAGGGCAACGCCAATGGCTTCCTCGATGCCTAGAAGGAGATCTACCCTTTGAGGACTGGCTAGATTTGTGTTTAGTTACCTGAGATCCATGGGAGGAAGATGAGGCTCTGGAAGACATTGATGCCACGGACATCGCATCTGAAGCAAAAAGGGTACCGGGTTTTGCAGCTCTATTCTTCAGGCCCCTTTTTAGTCATCGTCCTACAGGAGAGGCACTCCGATGGAGAATGGTCAGGGCCTAAACATTTAAGATACCAGTCATGGGTGTCTGTGACAGATATGGTACCACCACACTTGGAACATTTTTTTTTTAAACCAGTAGCTGGTTTTTCCATTTTTAAGGAAAATGGGCCTAGTGCCCAAAATGGCGCCTAGCACTGAGGGAAAAAGTTCTGAAGAAAAATACCTCAGAAATAGAAATTACACTTTCCTGGTAATTGTTCCTTGAGGAACTCCAGTTTAGTCCTCCACCACTGGGTTGTGCACCTCCTCCTGCAGCTTGGAGACTGGGCATGTCAAAAATCGTGACATCATTGGATATAGCCTGCTGGTAACTCCCATCAGCCCCAGTGAACTATTGACAAAGCAAACTCAAAGAAGCAACAAATAAAGTAGCTATAATTTAATTTCAACGATAACCATACACGTACAGAAAACTAACACTCAAACCTTCCACAAGAAGGAGATTGACTTTAATTAAATTTTTTTTTTGTTAAGCTTTACTTTCCCTGTTCCACCCCCTAACCGGTCAAGAGAGAAGGAACGTAAACCAGAACCAACCTCTATATTCACTGCGATCCAGAGACCGAAAGGATTTCTCTGCTCTTCGAAACTGATTCTCCTCTCCATCTGAAATTAAATCTGTGAACTGAACACCCCCCGGGCAGGAATGAGGACTAAATTGGAGTTCCTCAAGGAACAATTACCAGGTAAGTGTAATTTCTATTTCCTTATCGTTCCTCCAATTTAGTCCTTCACCTCCGGGATGTATCAGAGCAGTAATCATTCCACCCGGATCGCAACACCGCTGACCCGAAACAGGCATCATTTGCTACCATAACATCCAGTCGGCGAAGCTTACTGAAGGTATGTAGAGAAGGCCCGGTGGCCGCTCTGCTAATCTCCACTGGCGCAACCAAGTCATGTTCAGTCCATGATGTCGCTTGCGTTCTAGTAGCGAAAGCCCATAGCCCCTCCGGCGCCTGGCGCTTTTGCACCCTATAAGCTAACACAATTGCTTTTCTAACCGATCTGAAGATAGCGGCTCTAACAGCTGCTACCCCGCTCCGACCTATGACAGGCCCCTGAGACGTTTAAGCATTGCCGAAACACTCTCCTTATGTCCAAGCGACGAAAATTACTGTTCGGGACGTTCCCATCTGCGGAACCCAAATACTAGTCAGGACACCGCCTGATGCAAGTGGAACAGAAAGACTACCTTGGGTAAACACCACAGGATGGAACGGACCACCCCCTGTTCCTTAGAACAAAATAAAAAAGACAAACATGGATCGGGACAGGACAGCGCCTGCAGCTCAGACACCCGCCTTGCTGAACAAATGTCCACCAAAACACCGTTTTTAACATCAAACCCTTGACGGAAGCTTGGTGTAAAGGCTCAAAGGGTTCCTACTCAATGCCCCTAGCACCGGGTTGAGATCTCCCGGCGGTACGAAGACTCCGTGACCAAGTCACAACCAAGACACCGCTTTGAGGAAATGCCCTACATCACTGGGAGAATCCAGGGCCACTCTAAATCTGTCCTCTAAAGCCCACTAGGGCTGCTAGCTGCCCTCTTAAAGAACTGACTGCAAGTCCTTTTCCGAAACCATCCTGCAAAAAACTCCACACGACGGGAATGGAACCGTAGCGGCCTGAACTTGGCGTTGCGTACACTAGTCCTCAAATATACGCACTATGCAGCCGTGAGCAAGGGGGGGGGGATTTCATTCTGGCTCTTAATAAGGTTGGAATGACCACTCTCGAGTGACCTCTTTGCTCCTTTTTTTTTTTAAACCTTGCTCTTTCAATGACCCAACTGTAAGCGAGCACTGATCCACCTGAGGCATTCGAAGCGAACCCTGAAGGAGATCATCTTCCCATACCAGCCCCTCCAAGGCTCTCCCTCAAGCAGCCGCATCAGATCGGCATATCATGGTCGCCTCAGCCAATCCGAGGGCACGAACAGCACTCCCCCCCCCCATGGGCCTCGAAGCGCTGAACCAGTTTCCTTCTAAACGCCCATGGCGGGAAAACGTACAGGCGACCCGACGCTGGCCAATGTTGAATCAAGGCGTCTATCCCCCTTCAACCTCCATTCTCGATTCCTGCTGTAAGCGAGTGTCCTTTGCTGACTGAAAGTTGCCATGCGATCCACTATCGGCGAACCCCATCTACAGACTGTTAGAGCGAACACTTCCGGATGGAGCTCCCATTCTCCGACATCCACTCGAACCCCGCTGAGTAAGCCTGCCTTCGCATTATCCTTTGCTGCTATGTGCACCGCCAATATCGCAAGCAGCCGGAGTCCTATCCAATCAAACCATGTTCCAGCTTCTTGTTCCGTAGCTACACTCCCATTCCGCCTTGCCGGTTGATGTAAGCCACCGACGCGGAAATATCTGAACACACTCGAACTGTCCGCTCTATACCGAGTTCTTGAATGCCCACAACGCCAGAGCTCCTGCTAGCAGCTCGCGCCGGGTGACCTACCATTACCTCTCTGAAATTGACCAAATCCCTTGCACGAAGAGTTCTCTGCCCTGTGTTCCTCAACCCGCGAGACTCAAGTCTGTCAACACTAGGAACCACTGCAGCTGCTCCAAGAGCAGGTCCTCTACCAGAAGTCCCGGAGCGATCCTCCATTAGAGGAACGTCCTGACCCGAAGTGTACCGGGAAGCCGCTTGCTCAGCAACCCGCTCTGGAGATAACGGCTCGGCAGCGCTGTTTGCAATAGCCACAAGTGAAAACTGGCCCAAGGAACCACTTACAGAGTCACCATCATTGTCCCCAGCAAGCAAAGGAAGCTCCAGGCCAACGTTGCCTGGAAGAATACAAACTGGAGTATAAGCCGTTGTAGAGTTTGAGCTCGCCGAACCGGCAAACACAGCTCCCCTCCGGGTGTCGAAGCATACCTCCGGGTATTTCAGATCCTGAGTCGAAACCAACTGACTCTTGGCCCGATTGATCACACAGCCGAGCTTCTTTTATTTTCTTTTTAAGAAACTGTCACAGCTTGACCATGAGCCTTCGCTTGAAGACAACCAGTTGTCGAGATAGAGGCGCACCAAGATGCCTTCCGTCTGCACCGCTGCTGCCGGCACCACAATGATCTTTGTGGCGGTGCGTGGAGCCATTACCAGGCCCAAGGACAACACCTGGAATTTGTAGTGCCCCCACAGAAAAGCGAACCTCAGCGACATTTAATGAGCAGCCCTGATGGGCATGAGTAGATACGCCTTTCAATTAATTGACACCAGGGACACTTCTTTTTTTTTTTTTTAAATGCTCAATAAACTTACTCGAAAGAGAGTACATAGCTAATGTGTACTGGTGCGATGACTAGGTTTTCCAAACAACTCTGTACCACAGCCTTACACCCAAATAAGCAATCTCAGGCAAAGCCCATCAAAAAGCTCTCCTTCAGACTTTTTCTCCTGCCCGATGGAAAGGCCCTTTGAAGCATGGAAATGATACAATGGCCGGCCAGGTTACCAATCTGGTAACCTAATTCTGCAATAAAAAAAGACCCTAAAGGCCAATTATCTAGTTTGTAAATATCATAAAATTGTGTGAATGCTCTGCGAAATGTAAAGCTAGCACCGACGTTGTCAGAAGAATCAATGAAGTCATCCCCACCAGAAGCAGAATGACTCCGAAGCATTTGCTGCAACTCTACACTAAATCTTGCCTGCATAGTGGTGAAAGCTTTAGGCACAGGTCCAAAACTTGCTCTAGCATTCCGAAGATCAGCTGTAGCAAGGATAATGATAGCAGATCTGAAACCCTGCCGCGATTCTGCTTCCTAAAGGGATCACAACCATATTCCTGCAGAGATTCCTAAGGTCAGCAACACAGTCTTGTTAGTCGCAAAGACTGGAAACCACACACAAACTATAAAACACTCCAGAGGTGTCTTTTCAGTCATGCCTGATCTTCTGATGCACCAGCCTGAAGGCGTTTGAGTTACCTCACCCTAAACGAGAAAACAACCCCCTCCCCCCCCCACGACGGCTTATGGCCCTCAGAACTATATGCTCCAAAACTACCGAAACCTGGTTTGTTGTTACTATCCAAAGGATTAGTACAACAGAGAGGTACAAAGACGAGACCTACTAGGAAGTTGAAATCCCAGAGAGGTTTCAAAAAAGAGTAAGTAGCGAATATCAGAGACATGGTGGAAGGAGACAACCAGTGGGACACTGTGATACCTGGGTACAAACTATATCGTAATGATAGAGTTGACCAATTGGTATAAATGACTGCTTCTTGGAGTCGTAGCAAAAAACCTGTAGAGAGTCAGTTGTCCATTAGAAGATATTATAATGCCTCTAAAAAGGTTCAGAGAAGAGCCACCAAAATGGTAAAGGGGATGGCTAAAAAGGTTGGGGCTCTTTAGCCTAAGACTAGGGACATGCAATGAAGCTACAGGGTGGAAACTGCTAGGTACGTAAAGAAGCATCTAAAAGGAACTTGTAATAAAGGCCACATGAAACCCAGCAAGGAAAGTATGAGGCCTGCCCAGGTAAGCACATCAGAATAGGACAGGACCGGAATAAACAGGGCTTTCAGTCTCTATGCTCCCAGAAACTGGAACGCTCTTCCACCCGACATCCGAGCAATCCCTGAACTAACTAAATTCAGGAGAGCATTGAAATACTACCTCTTCCTCAAATGCTACCCTGATGAACACACACCAACTCCACCGCTCGCAATGTAACCCCGACCACATGCAACCTTCTCATGTATTGTATATAAGTATGGATATCATTCTGTTATCATTACAATTGTAAATAGTTAATACTGTTATCCAAGTTAAGCTACTTGTTATATGTATCACGGTGTTAACCCCCGCCGTAAATACCTCATGTTCCATGTAAACCGCACTGATGTTGAAGAGCGCGGTATATAAACGAATTAAATAAAAAAAATAACCGCCCCATGTACCCTAAAGGATACCAAGTTCTCACAGGTCACCTCAATGAAGTACTATCATAAAGGCATGCAATGACCCACGCACAGTTTTTTTTATTTTTTTTATTTTTTATTTTTTTAAATATATACTGATATCGTATATGATAGAAGTCTACAAATTAATGAACGGAGTGGAACGGGTAAACGTTGATCGATTGTTTACGTCATCAGAATATAGAATGACTTATGGGGCATGCAATGAAGCTACAGGGTAAACTATTCAAGACAAATAAGAGAAAATATTTTTTCACTCAACGTGTAATCAAACTCTGGAATTTGTTACCGGAGTATGTAGTAAAAGCTGTTAGTGTAGCTAGGTTTAAAAAAGGTTTGGACAAGTTCCTGGAGGAAAGGTCCATAAACCATTATTAAAAAGGGACCCAGGATATCACTGCTTGACTCAGTACAAACATTATGGAACCTGTGTCTTTTGGGGAAACTGCTAGGTATGAACGACCTAGATTGGCCACTGTTGGAAACAGGATACTGGGCTTGATGGACCTTGGTCTGACCCAGTATGGCATATCTTATGTTCTTATGCCGAGCAAATCACCACCAGGAATACCATTTTCAGAGTCAAATCCTTCAGGAAAGTGTGGCTCAAAAGGGTTCCCCAGACAGTGCCGACAGCAACAGATTGAGATCCCAAGGCAGTACCACCGCCCTCTTTGGCAGACAGAGGTGGGTCACTGCCCCTAGAAAGCAAAGTACGATTGGGTGTGTACCCAACAGCACCACATGGCTTTTCCCCACGATAACTGGAAAATTGCCGCCAGCTGCACCCTCAAGGAGCTGGTGGCTAGACCCTTAATCGAAGCTGGATTGAAAGAAAATGCCAAGATGTCAGGGATGGAGGCAGTGGAAGGGCGTGCCTGCCTCTCTCCGCACCCCGATTCCAAGATGCGCCCTACACAGATGCACGCCAGGTTCATAGACCTTCTCTGGGCCTGTAGTAAGGTCGCTATCATTGAGCCCGAATAGCCTCTCTTCAACCTTGCCCCTTCAAGAGCCATGCCATAAGCGAGAATTGATCCACCTGGAACATGTGAAGCGGCCCCTACGTCAAGAGGTCCTTCCGAACTGGAATCCACCCCAATCAATCCACCAGTATCCGAATCAGGTCAGCATACCACAGGCACCTCGGCCAGTCCAGTGCCACCAGAATTACTAATCCCCGATGTGCCTCTATGCGTTGCACTAACCAGCCTATGAGCGCCCACGGGGGAATAACAGAGAAGACCCTCTTCGGACCACTGCTGAATTAGAGCATCTAGGCCCTCTGACATCCTCTTCTTCTGCTGAAAAACCAGCAGTCCTGACACATGTGATTTCATTTCTTTCCAAGAGGTGGAGACAGAGAAACTGCTTGGCCGACAAGTCCATGACCGGTGTGCCCCATCAGCGGACCACCTGCTCGAACACCTCCCGATTGAGCTGCCACTCTCCGGGGTCCACGCACACTCAGCTGAGGTAGTCTGTTGACGCATTGTCGACTCCCGCTACATGTGCCACCGATAACGCCTGGAGACGAATCTCTGCCCATCCTAACAGCCTTTCGGCCTCCTCCTCCAGGGCTGCACTGCCCATGCCTCCTTGCCAGCTGATGTAAGCCACTGTGGTCGCATAGTCCGAGAGGACTTGGACCACCTTCCCCTGGAACCATGGCTCAAAAAAACTTTCTAGTGCCAAGGTCACCACTTGCATCTCAAATCTGTTGATCAACCACAGGGCCTCCTGCAGACTCCTGTCCCTGAACAGAGCGACATCCGCAATGGGCTTCCCAGTCTGACAGGCTGGCATCAGACATCAGTGGAACCCACACTGGGGACTCCTTCCAGACTCCCCACATGCAGCCACCAAGTCCATAAACCTTTATTAAAGAGGAGTTGGGAAATCCACCGCTTGCCCTGGTATCAGCATTGTGGAACCTGTGTCTTTTTGGGAACCTGCCAGGTACTTGTGACCTGGATTGGAAACAGGATACTGGGCTTGATGGACCTTGGTCTGACCCAGTATGGCATTTCTTATGTTATGTACCTTTCAAAAACAACCCCACACACAACACAAACACACAACTAAGTAACTTTATGCCTCATGTTCCCAAATGAGAAAGCTGGGCAGCCTCCAGGTTAGTTACTGCCAGCTACCTCTCAAGAACCCCCCCAAAAAAGTAGGAGAAACCTCCTGGCTATTCTTTGTCCCACTTCCCTCCCCCCTCCAAGGGCTCCACAGTAACAGCAGCCCAGAAGACCCTCCTGCCAGAGATATATCCTCTTCTTCCTCCTGCTGGAGGCAGAGAAAACCGATCAGTTTCACAGTTGCACCAGCCCTTAGAGAACCAAGCAGTTTCTCCGTCTCCACCTCCTGGAGAGAAATGAAATCACGTGTCAGGACTGGTCTAGTAAAAATAAAGAGGGGCTTACAGTTGTAGCCATATCCTTTTTGAGACACTTATTTGGAAACACCTTTACTTTCAAAAACGTTTCTCTTCACCAGTTATTTTTTTTGTAAAATTGTGCTTTGGGTAGCAACCTCCAAATTTCCCATATCTGATCTGTGGATCTATAACTATACAGCACTTTCACCAGATCCAAAGCTCAGATTCAACCAAATAAAAACATATACAGGGTGGCCCAAAAAAAGTGAGAACATCTCGTAAATTAAAAACTTAAATAGTTTACTTATTTACCTTTTTTAGCTATATAACGTCTTTATTTTGACAATTTCCAGTCACCATCTTTTTTTTTAAAAATGTGTCAATCATTTACATCTGTCTTTTTGAATTTTTAAATAACTTATATGTTACGAGATGTTCTCACTTTTTTGGGCCACCCTGTATATTAGAATTAAAAAAGTGTGAAAATCCAGAAATATGTACTCTCAACAATGCTGTCCACGTGTCAAACAGCTCTGCTGTGGTAGGCTATGGCCTGTAAACTAGGCCTAGACCCCAACCCCCACCTGAGAGTAGTGCTGAGAAAAACCAGAGTAAAGAAACTGCCTTAAACTTGCTTTTGAAAAGTTTGTATAATTCCTTCATGCTGATGATAGAAATGTTCCTGCATTCTCTGAGCTAGAAATGGCCTTGAAGTAGCAATAGCATCTAGTCTCCACACTTCTGACTTACATTCTTGGTGCGTTGGCCGAGAAGTGCGAGTGGTGGATAGTGTTCAAGTGAATAAATCCACGTAATTCGCCTTGAGGTTTGGTCCAGTTGGAACCATGCCAATCCGACGCAGGGGAATCTCCCTGGGCCCACCGATCCTCTTGTATCGGAGGGAGTTCTGCCTGGCCTCGGCAGGCACTGAGTCCAGCTGGCTAACACTTCCGACCCGGAGGAGTCCAGGATCCAACTCAGAAGCTTGGGAACCAGATCTGGTAAGTATAGTTTTGAAAACCTGTCTAGACAGATGAGTTAGAACTGCAGTTTGAAACTTGTAACTTGTAATCTCGAGAACTTGGAACTTGGAATTTGGAATTTGGTAATGAGAGCACTGATCCCCTCTCAAGGACGGTCCTATTAACCTTGCATGAGTATGCGCGAGGTGAAGCCATCGTCCTTCTTGTTGGTAAGACTTAAGTCTTTGTTTGAAAATCCTTGCATGAGTATTCGCGAGGTACAGCTGTTTAAAAAAAAAAAAAAAAAAAAAAAAAAAAATCATGATTTAGTCTAGTCAGAACAGACAGGAACTTGGAATTTGTAATCTCGAGATATTGGGAATTGGTAAGAGAGCATGATCACCTCTCAAGGAAGGGCCGAGTAACCCCGCATGGGAATTCGCCGGGTGAAACCCTCATCCTTTTTGTAATTGGGAAAAAGACTAGTCAGAATAGATAGAAAGGAATGCATTCTAAGATACGTTGCTAGCATGATTGTGTGAATGAAGTGTGAATGAGAGGTCTGGCAGCACGGACCAAGCAGAGTGGACTCTGGACTAGCGCAGTTCCTAGTCGGGTGACTGCGTCTAGGTCGCGAAACGGATGAAGCGTTTGGTGTATTGTCCGTCCTGTGTATTTGATTTTTGTTATCTGTTGAAACCACGAGTTTCCCTTCTGTTATAAATGTGAGATTATTATGTTGAGTACTTTGTGACAGTTCACTGGTTAAGAAATTGTATTAATAGAGCAGAATGAAGACCCAAAACACCTACGGTCATTTTTAGAAATCAAAAAGCTGGTCTCACCCAGTTGGTTTTAGCACAGTGAAAAAGCTGACAGGGGGCGTGTCTGTGCAGGAGAATGTTTGGTGCTGTTTAACCCTATGCAGGCATGTTTTTCAACGATCTGCTGCTGGACTAATCAGGACAATTATACCTGTTTCTACCTGTTTTTATTCACTTTGTTCTGATAGTAATGTTCCTCCTGCTGTGGTCATGTATTGTGTACCATTCAATAAGAATATTTAGTCAGAATTTTAGTTTTGAAGGTTGTATTAATCATCAGAGCTCCGCAAACAGTTTTTAGTTATATTCTCTGCTCTGTCTGCATTTCTAAGTCAATTGAGCCTGTTATATTGCTGTTACTTTGCAGAACTATCCAGGAGGTGACGGGTTTAGTTCAGTTATAGTGTGTAGGGTAAGATTAGTTATTCCGGTCAGATAGGTATAATATATTTGTGGGCTTAGCTTTGCCCTGTGTTTTATGATTCAAATAGGAAATGATAAAGAACTGTTTTTGTTTTTCCTTTGATCTACAAAGTAATTAGATCACGACTTAACATTGATTTAAATTGTTTTTTTCTGGCATCTCTGTCCATGTGAATGAGAAGTCTCTTTTTATGAGCACAGTTCAATTGTTTCCCCGCGAGCAGAGGGGTGTGGCTTCCACATATCCTTAAAAAAAAAAAAAAAAGGTTCTGGAGAGACAGTTGGAGACTGCAGGAAATTTCTCCTAGGAATGAAAAGGGACTGCCGATTTGAAAAGTCTCTTCATTTAATCGAAGCGTGATGAATTTATAATTAGTTTTTTCTCTGGTTTCACTAGCTCTGTTTAACCAAAAGTTTTAAAAACAAAGTTTATCTTTTTATGAATGAGTATAAGTCATTTGAATGCATGCTTCCCCTCTGTGCTGGTTACTAATGAACAAATCAGTTAGCTTTTCTGTATTTAAAAAAAAAAAAGGGAAAGGTGTACTGTATTTTATGAAAAATATCCGGAATGTCTTTTAAATATTTGCTTCCTGAACTAAAAAAATAATTTCTTTTGCAGAGACATGCTGACAGATAGCTATAGTTCTCTCTATAAGAAGCATAATGGATGTATGTGCTCAATCTAAGTGTTTCCTGCCTGCCCTATGTTTACAGAAATAATAAGTGTCTTTTCTAGTATGATCAAGAATTTCAGTAAGGGATTTACTGAAGATTATGAAATGTCTCTGTCCCAATCAGGATTTTGCCCCAGAATTTCTAGATATCCTGTCTCGTCTCTCTCTCTCTCTCTGTAAGTAGTTCAGTTCAGAGTGCTTAAGGGGGGGATGGAGCCCAGTCCACCGATGATGTCAACCCCCCCCCCCCAGTGGGCGTGAACTAATGTGCCCACAGCAGAGAAGTGGATGCTTAAAAAAAAAAAAAAAAAATCAACCTCCTGGATAGAGCATTGCTAGGAGAAACAGAATCCAGGAGAGGGGGGGGGGACTACAGATTCCCAAGTAGTTTGCTAGCCACCTCTGCAACAGGGGAATGTCCACCCCCTCCGGACTAGAAGTGAAAGTCAGCTGACCAGACTTGTTTAGAACTGAAAAAAAAAACTGCATTATACACTGAGAAGTTTTAGGACTTGATTGAACTAATGAACGGAAATTGCAAAGAACTGGATGAATTTGCGGGCATAATGGTTAAATGAAAGTTAATCAGAGGGTGTGTGAATTGTAAAAATAAATGTAACAGAGAAAGTGAATGATATTTTAGTTGAATGATGTGAGGAGGTTATCTTAATTGAAGGAACAGAGGAAGTGAAAAACTGGGTGTGAGTACGCCCATTATAGAAAAAGAAGGACATTAGAGAAGTGAATGCCCGTATCTTGACTCCACCCCAGGAGGGAGTACTTGATTGTAGAATCATAGACAGAATAAAACCAAGCACAGTGTTTCAGCACGAGAGTGGAGCAGCTATAGCGTGAGTGGCAGCCTGAGAGGGCTACAGCATGGATGAAGACTAGGCCAGACCAGACTCTCCAGTTTCCCTGGGTCCCCAGGAGTCAGTCTGAAAAATAGGGGACCAATATATGGACTTTTATGGGGGATACAGGAGCAGAATACTAAAGCCAGTAGCCCCTGTGTTTTTCTCGCAAAGCCTTTTCTGCAGAAACCACATGTGTGAACTAAAAAAAAAATAATAATAATGTACCAGTTCCTGTATATGCCTGAATGCCCTATTCCACTTTTGGGCCGAGACCTGCTTGCAAAGCTTCAAGCACAGATAAAAATGAAACTCAAAATCTGCTGGCCTGATGGTGTTAACTGTCCCCAAGAAGAAGAATGGCGGTTCTATTCACCTGCATCCAAAGCAACAAGCTGTACACTTACCAACCTCATAGCCCCACCTGGAGGATCGGCAGAAGATAATCCACCTGGCCTAGCGAAGAACATAGCCCCTGCCATTGTCACCCTCAAGCCAGTCAAGAAGCCTGGGACAGGTGATTACCGCCCAGTGCAGGATCTAAGAAAGAATGAATGATGCAGCTGAAAACTATACAACCAGTGGTACCAAAATCCTTATATTCTCTTGGAGCTGATCTCGGCTGAAGCTATACATTTCATCATTCTGGACTTAAAAAGATGTTTTTTTTCTGCATACGCTTAGCCCAAGACCCCACTACAAGGAGGCGGGGCCAACTCATCTGGACAAGATTACCTCAAGAATTCAAGAACTCGCCTCACTCAGCAAAAGATTTGACAAGTTATCCAGAAACTCAAGAAAAAAAAAAAAAGAAAAAATTCTACTTCAATATGTGGACAACTTGCTCATAACCACCAACTCAGAAAGTGAATGTCCACCAGCCACCAGTGAACTCTTGCACCTTTTTAATGAGGCTGGATACAAAGTCTCAAGAGCCAAAGCATAATTATGTCAAACAAGTTAAATACCTAGGATTCCAGTTGTCCAGCGGAATTCGACGCCTGGAACCCTTACCAGAACGCAAAGCAGCTGTATGCAGTATTCCTACTCCAATCACCAGGAGGCAAGTGAGAGAGAGCCTTCTTGGGTGCCACAGAGTATGTTGTATATGGATCCCCAATTTTGCGCTGCTAGAGAAAAAAAAACCAAAAAAAAAAACCATTGTATCAAGCTATCAAAGGAATGGAAAAGTCTCCAGAGGAATGGGGACTTGAACAGGATGCAGTCTTTTGATCTTTGAAAAAAACACTCTGATGTTGTCACCAATTCTGGGTCTACCAGATGTCCAGAAAACCTTACAGTCTCTATGTTCATGAGTCGCAAGGAAATGTTCTGGGAGTGTTGACTCAATCTCTTGGACCTTATTTGAGAAGCTGTTACAGCTACAGCCTTCCTAGTAAGCAAAAACTAAAAGAAAAATCCCTTTGAGACAGGATCTTCAAGTTACTGTACCACACTCTGTTCTAACCAATATGAAATACAAAGGAAATTACTAGCTAACAAATCTATGAATGTTGAAATATTAGAGTATGTTGTGTGAAAACCCCAGATACAACTGAAGGGTCAGTCAAGCTTTCAATCCTGCTATGTTGTTATCAGTTGGTCTTGATCCCCTGATCATGACTGTTTAGAAATTATGGACATTGTATTCTCAAGCCACCTGGATTTGACTGATGTCCCTCTGGAGAACCCTGAACAGACTTTCTTTGTGGCTGAAGGCAGTTTCATCATCAATGGACATTGTTGTGCTAGATATGCAGTGATGACCCCTGATTTGGTAGTTGAGTCCTCAGCCCTGGCCCCAGAAACTTCACCACAGAAAGCTGAACTGATAGTCCTCACTAGAGCACTAACAATAGGAAAAGAGCCCTGTCTAAATGTGTACCCAGATTTCAAGTATACCCTTACAACCTTGCATGCATATGGGGCCCTGTACAAAGAATGAGGGTGGATAACCTTAGGAAGCAAGTCCATTAAGTATAGCCCAAGATATCGATATTAATAGATACATACTGCCTATAGATCTCAGAATTTAGGAAAAGTAGAATGTATGAATAGAACCCTGAAATCTCAGTTGTCTAAACTTTGCCAAGAGGTTTACCTGAAGTGGCCCCAGGTTCTTCCCATAGCCCTTCTTAGGATATACTTAGCCCCTGCTAAGTCTTTAGGAGTTTCCCCTTTTGAGATTCTGTATGGGCAACCCCTGCCTATTGTATAGGAAATAAAAGGAGATATGAGACAGATAGGATCTGAAATTATTAGACATGAACTATTGGTTTTAAGTTCTGTTTTGCAGGAGTCTTCATACCTGAGTACAAAATCGATTACTCATCAATTTGCCTGCACCCCTGCATCCTTTCAAGCCTGGAGTCTCGGTGTGGATCAAAGAGTGGAGAAAGATACTGTTAGCCCTGCATTGGAGAGGACCCTATGTCGTCATCCTGTCAACTCCAACTGCAGTAAAAGTCGCAGAATTTGAACCTTGGACCCATCATAATCAAGTGAAGCCAGCAGCTGCTCTTGAACCTGATCACTGGACTACTGTACAGCATCCTGAGACTCCATTGCACCTCACCCTACAACAACAACCACGGACCTAAGACTTATTGGTCCCTCAGAAACTGCACTATTTCAAGACTGTTTGTTTATCTGAAGGTAAGCCTCGCATCTGAAAAAAACCTGCAATCATCAGAAAGAGACTGTGTTGTGTTAGAAATTGAATCTTCTAAGAGACTATGTTTAAATACTCTGAAAAGACTGTTTTGATCTCCTAAAGAGTGAACTGCTCTAAGGAAGCAATAATAGCCTAAGAGACTATGCTATGATATTTTAAGAAATTGAGACATCCCAGAGGACAGTGATACTTTGGAATCTACAGCCCTACTCCTGCCAAAAAGCTGGTAGGTCTACGTACGGCAGAAGCTTGAGGATCTACAATCAACCCTACATTTGTTATCTGTTGTGGAAGTCGACAGTTCCACCAATTTTCCAGAGACTATGCCCATTATGAATTATTATTATTGCTTTATTTTGGCAGCAGCCTTGGAGTGCTTTGAAATGACTTTTGCCTTATCTCCCTGGGCAGCCTGTATAAGTACAACATGAACTGGACCGAAGGTCACTCAGACCTTGATTTATCATTCTCCCTATACTTGCATTGGTATACTCTCCAATCCAAAAGTTGTTCTAGATCTTGACTTTCTACAAGGCTATGCAAGCCACCGTTGCAATTCCTCATACCACCACCAGAACTTGTTTCTTGATCTTACTGGAGCAATAGCATCTAGTCTCCACACTTCTGACTGTTTCTATTGTGGAGGAACTAAGATGGGAGATCAGTGGCCCTGGGAGACGCAAGAACTGAACTATTCTATCCTATACAATCAGACTGATTTACATAATACTACTAGTGAGTGGGTATTGGCCCACCCCATTGTTGACAGTTTGTGTTTTGTTCGGACTGGACCACAATCTACTACGAAGGATGGACAGCTGGTCTGTCTAAATCAGAAGCTTTACGACAGCACAACAAAGATGCAACCGAACCTTCTAATCCTTTAGTTCTTTTTCCCACTCTTGCCAAACTATGGACTTTGACTATCTGCCTGTTGCTCCCTTGTTTCTTGCCATTTTGCTTGCAAATGATAACTTCAGTTATTAATAACACTGTAGAGCGTAAGACAGCTACAAAGATGCTAGCTATGTGAACTTACTACCCTATACCACAGAGTGATACCTTTACCTAGTATTATGTGATTTGATTCTCACACCTTATTAACATGCGGGTGAGAATAATCAAAGGGGGGAATGTGGTAGGCGACGGCCTATGATCCATGCTAATTGAACTAAGCAGACAGGCCTGAGCAGCTTGACCTGTAACTGAAGCCTGTAGTTAGGCCCAGAGGAATGAAAACCCCCCTGAATGATGACACCATAGAATTGAAACTTAACTCAGTTTAACTGAACATAGCTAAGCAGAAACGAAACTTAGAAAATAAAGAAAAAACAAGTTTAATTGGTACTGATAAGAGAGCACAGCTTCTATGGAATTAATTAACTCTGCAAAAAGCAAGGTTACAGTGCCCTGCTTCCCATATGTTTTAACAAGCTCAGCGACCTTGGAGGAGAGAAGTAACAAGTTGGAGACACTGACCATTGTAATTGGGACTAGAAGGGGGGCAACCAGGTGCTGGGCCCAGACCAGAGTCCCGATTGGGTAGCCATATCAGTACCGGGACCAATAGATGGGTGAGAGGGGTACTGGGACCAATGAAAAGTTTGCCTATGCTTAGAATGGACAAGAAAGCTATAAAAGTTGTTGTTTTACTAGAAGCCATTGCTCAGCCATTTTGAAATTGCTTATTGCTTGAGCCATGTGCACATTAAACTGGCTTGGATCCTTGAAAAGACTCCTGGATTTATTTATTGCATGCTTATCTGCTGCTACAAGACTATGCCTTTGTTAGAATAGCCTGCGAAGGGGGAACAGGGAGCTAGGCCCAGAGAGGGTCCCTGATTGGACATGTGCAAGGGGCGTTGGGACCAATAGAAAGTTTGCCTGTATCAAACTGTAAAAATTGTATATAAGGAATTTGCTTCTGTACTCCATTGCTCAGTCTCTTTTGGACACGATTCTGTCTGAGCCTGTGCACAATAAATTGGCTTGGATCTTGCAGCTGACTCCTGGTTTTATTCATTGCATGCACTTCGCTGCTACATTTCCTAGTGCGTTGGCTGGGAAGTGCGAGTAGTGGATGGTATTCCAGTGAGTATACCACGTATTACCGCCTCAAGGTTTGGCCCGGTTGGAACCGAGTCTGTCCGACCGCAGGGGAAACCTCAGACGCCACCGGACCTCTTGCATCGGAAAGGATTCCTCCTTGTCTCAGCAGATTACTGTGTGGTAGGCGAAGGCCTATGATCCATGGTGTCTGAAATATGCAGACAGGCCTAAATAGCACATCCCCCAAAATGCTGCTACTATAGAACTGAAACTTAGCAAAGCACAATCAGCTTAGCTGAGCAGAATCGAAAGAAAAATATAGAAAAATAAGTTTAATTGCTATTGATAAGAGAGTACAGCTGCTGTGGAATTAATTAACTATGCTGAAAGAAAGGTTACAGTGCCCTGCTTTCCCACATGTTCTAACTAGTTAAATGGCCTTGGAAGAGAAAAGTATCTAAGTTGGTGAACTCACCATTGTAATTGGGACTATAAGGGGGGTGAGCAGGTGCTAAGCCCAGTCAAAGGATATTATTGGATAGCCATATCGGTACTGGAACCAATAGAAGGTGTACGGGGGGTTACCGGGACCAATGAAATGTTCGCCTATGTCTAGAATGGAGAAGAAATCTATAAAAAGTTGTTGTTTTGCTAGAAACCATTGCTCAGCCATTTTGAATTTGATTCTGCTTGAGACTTGTGCACAAATAAATGATTTGGACCTTCTGAACAGACTCCTGGTATCATTGGTTTGTCTGCGCTCTGCTGCTACATATTCTTGGTGCATTGGCCGGGAAGGTGTGGTAATAGAGGGTATATAGGGCAATATACCACGACTTTCCGCCTCTACAGGTTTGGTCCTGCCGGGATCGCGCCCTTCCGACGTGGGCTCGCTCTCTGGCACCACCGGTCCCTTGCATCGGAGGGAGCTGGCCGGACCTCGGCGGGTGCCGGGCCCGGCTGGAACCAACACCTCGAACCCGAGTGAGGGGAGTCCGAGGTCCAACTCATGCGCTTGCTTGGGAACTTTGAGGACCGGATCCGGTGAGTATAGTTTTGATTTGGTATGTCTAGACAGATGAGTCAGAGCAGTACTGCCATTTGAATTTTGAACTTGGAACTTGGTATTTGGTAAGAGAGCTTGATCACCTCTCAAGACGGTCCGACTACCCCTGCATGAGTATTCGCGGGGCGAAACTATCGTCTTCTTGTATTTTGGAATTTGAACATGGCCTAGTCAGAATAGACAGGATTGGGCTGTGTTTTTGGGATACGTTGCTAGCATGATTGTGTGAATGAAGTGTGAATGAGAGGTCTGGCAGCACGGACCAAGCGAAGGCGGACTCCTGAGTAACGCATTTCCTGGCCGGGCGACCGCGTCCAGGTCATAAAAAGGAGGAAGCGACCGTCGTCTTGTCTTGTTATTTGTTTCCCTTATATGTTTCTAGGGCCGTGAGGACCCCTTACCCACGGTCCGCCCTCCTTTTCCCTTCTGTTTGTTGTTGCGCGCACACATCGATATGGGAGGGGCGGGGTCTACTAGGCACACTCCATTAGAATGTATGATCACACATTTTAAGGAAGGATATTCAGGAAATTATGGAGTTAAAATGACTGCAACACGATTACAGATCTTGTGTACTAGGGAGTGGCCCGACTTAGACCCCGTGTGGCCCCGAGAGGGAACTTTTACCATAGGAATTATTCAGTCAGTTCACCAGAAGGTGCGAGTAGCGCACCCCGACCAGTACCCCTATATAGATTCCTGGTTGAGTATTTGTGAGAACCCGCCCCCTTGGGCGAAGCGCTGTTATGAAGAACAGTGCAGAATAATGTTAGCATTAACGGATCAAACGCAGAAAACAGATCAGACTAAAAAGACAGGGACAGGTGAGAAATCCGGTCCAAAGACAGGGACAGGTGAGAAATCCAGACGAAAACCCGTCCTTGCAGATCCTGAGTCCCCCGAAGTGATAACTGGACAGCCCCGAGCCCAGCATCCAGTAAAGGTGCCACCGCGTCCCGCCCCAGAGCCACAGAGACAGCGGGAGCAGGACCCAACCCCAGACCCATCGCCTGAAGAGCAGGCAGATAAGCTCACTTCAGATGAGGAGGATGACTCAACGGAGACTGAGGAGAAAGTTGAGTCAGAGACAGAAGAGAAAGAGGAAGGGTCTTCCCAGAGTGATACTGACAGTATAAAGACGACCGTCAGGTGAGCTCATCAGTCAGAAGTAAAGCGTCCCAGACTAAGCGCACGGGCAGCAAGGAGAAAGCCCCTGCCAGGAGAGTTTCTAAAATCCCCCTCAGATCCAGAAAGACTTCTACTGTGAAAATGATGCCTTTACGGCAAGTCCCGGGAGTGCCCGTGAGAGATGAAGATAATCAGGTGGTGGCGGGACCCCTAAGTTTAGTATATGTGCCCTTCTCCACTACTGATTTGTTAAACTGGAAGTCACATTACGCTTCCTATACCGACAAGCCCCAGGAACTAACAGAATTAATGCATACTATTATGGAAACCCACCAACCCACTTGGGCAGATTGCCGTCAGCTCCTGTCAATCTTATTCACTACTGAGGAGCGGACACGAATAAAGCGAGCAGCTGTCGACTGGCTGACAGATAACCCTTTAGCACCGGGAGATGCACCAGGGATAGACAATCGAGAAGCAGCCCAAAGAGAATTCCCAAATGAAGACCCCCAGTGGGATCCGAATACAGAGAGAGGATCCAAATCTTTATCACGGTTTCGCCAAGACCTTATGCAAGGTCTGAGAAGGGGGGGCCAGAAAGCTATGAATCTTTCTAAAGTGACCGAAGTTAACCAGGGCATAGATGAAAGCCCAGCAGTGTTTTATGAAAGATTGACTGAAGCGTATAGAATGTATACTCCCTATGATCCAGATGCACCAGGAAGCTTATGCATGGTGAATTCTGCTTTTGTGAATCAGTCACAACCAGATATTAGACGTAAGCTACAGAAACTAGAAGAGTTTGCGGGCATGAATGCAACTCAGTTACTGGAAGTCGCTCATAAAGTGTATGTGAATCGTGATAATGAAAGGCAGAAAGAATGTGATCGAAAGATGAAGAAGAAAGCTGATTTTTTGGCTGCGGCCATAGTTGAACAGAAAAGGGGAGGTTTCCCTAGTCGAAGGAGCAGAGAAAGAGGGCGGGGCCGAGGAGATGGCCGGCCCCAACTAGGCGTGAACCAATGCGCTTATTGCAAAGAGGAAGGACATTGGAGAGATACATGCCCGCAACTCGAAGACGCCCCTCAGGATGACGAAAATAATGCTCAGTGGAGAGAAAGAGGAAGAGGCCGACCCCGGAACCGCGGAGGGGCCAATCGAGAACAGTTTCAACGAGAAAGAGGAGAGGCCATACAAGCAGTGGCCGCAGCGACCTACGATGTAGATGAAGCAGATTAGGACAGACCGGGCTCCGAATTCGCTTTAGGTCTCCAGGAGCCTATGGTCAGCATACAAATAGGAGACCAAGTTATGGACTTTATGGTTGATACTGGAGCAGAACATTCTGTAGTAGACAAACAGATCGCCCCATTTTCCGCAAGAGCAGTCACCATTGTGGGAGCAACTGGTGCCAAAGCCACAAAACCTTTTCTTCAGAACCATATATGCACTCTGGGAGGACAGCAAATAACAACACATCAATTTCTCTATATGCCTGAGTGCCCAGTGCCATTATTAGGACGAGATATGCTAGCCAAATTGCAGGCCCAAATATCCTTTACTGAGAAAGGAGAGATGCAAATGACAGTGAATTCCCAGACGAAACCTGCTGGATTAATGCTGCTTACTGTTCCTCGGGAAGAAGAATGGAGATATTATAGTAATGAGACTGCCCAGGACACCTATTTTGAACATACTCTGAAAAGCATTGACGCTCCGCCTGGAGTGTGGGCAGAAGGCAACCCCCCAGGCCTAGCCAAACATATAGCTCCAATAATTGTGAATCTCAAGCCTAGTGCTGAACCAATACATGTTAAGCAATACCCCCTCCCAAGAGCAGCAATTGAAGGCATTCACCGCCACTTGTTAAGACTACTAGAGTATGGCCTACTAAAAGTATGTCAGTCACCATGGAACACTCCACTCCTGCCAGTAAAGAAGCCTGGAACAGGTGACTACCGTCCAGTGCAGGACCTAAGGAGAGTGAATGAAGCAGTTGAGACCATACATCCAGTTGTGCCAAATCCCTACACACTCTTAGGATTGATTCCTGCTGAAGCCACCCACGTTACTGTTTTGGACTTAAAAGATGCGTTCTTCTGCATAAGATTAGCCCCAATTAGTCAATTGCTGTTTGCCTTTGAATGGCAGGACCCTGTCTCCGGAAGACGGGGCCAACTCACATGGACACGATTACCCCAAGGATTCAAGAATTCACCTACCATCTTCAGTGCTGCACTGAACCAAGACCTTTCAAGCTATCCAGTGGCCCCGGGGAAGAGAGTACTTCTCCAGTATGTGGACGATCTGCTGATAGCTGCTGTATCAGAAAGTGAATGTATACAAGCCACCAAAGACCTCGTGCAGCTACTGGATGAAGCTGGATACAAAGTTTCCAGAGCAAAAGCACAGCTATGCCAGAAAGAAGTGAAATACTTGGGTTTTCGCTTGACTAAAGGAAGCCGACAATTAGGAAGAGAAAGAAAAGAAGCTGTGTGCAGAATCCCAACCCCAACTACCAGAAAGCAAGTCAGAGCCTTTCTGGGAGCGGCAGGATATTGCCGAATTTGGATTCCCAACTTTGCTCAAATTGCCAAACCGCTATATGCCACCACCAAAGGAGAAGAAAAGTCGCCACTAGAGTGGGGACCTGAGCAGGATGCAGCCTTCAAGACGTTAAAGGAAGAATTGATGTCGTCACCAGCCCTTGGATTACCAGATGTACACAAGCCTTTTCATCTATTCGTGCATGAGGTGCAAGGAAACGCCTTAGGCATGTTGACTCAGAAATTAGGACATTGGGAGCGACCTGTAGCATACCTATCAAAGCAATTGGACACTGTGGCCAAAGGATGGCCACCTTGCTTGAGAGCAGTTGCAGCTACAGCATTGTTAGTGAGTGAAGCAGATAAACTCACCCTAGGACAGAGTCTACGAGTCACTGTGCCACATGCAGTACTTGCCCTCATGGAACAGAAAGCGAATCATTGGCTCACCATTTCCCGAATGTTGAAATATCAGAGTATACTATGTGAAAACCCACAGATACAATTGGAAGTGAGCCATGCCTTGAACCCAGCCACATTGATACCTGTCAGCGAAGAGCCCCCAGAGCATGACTGTATAGAAGTCATGGATACTGTATTCTCAAGTCGGCCTGATTTGACAGATGTGTCCCTAGAGAATCCTGATCAGACTTATTTTGTAGATGGAAGTAGTCTCATCATTGATGGACGACGTTGTGCCGGGTATGCAGTAGTCACCCGGGAGGAAGTCATTGAATCATCAGCCCTGGCATCAGGCACATCAGCCCAGAAGGCAGAATTGATTGCACTCACCCGAGCATTAGTATTAGGTGCAAAACTCTTGCTAAATGTGTACACGGACTCGAAATATGCCTTCACCACTTTGCACGCACATGGAGCTCTCTACAAAGAACGAGGGCTCATTACGTCAGGAGGAAAATTGATCAAATATGGCCCGGAAATATTGATGTTACTAGATGCAGTATGGGCCCCAACACGTGTAGCCGTCATGCACTGCCGAGGACACCAAGCAGGTAAAGGAGATGTTGCCCAAGGAAACAGATTCGCTGATGCCTCAGCGCGAAAAGCAGCCATGACAGGCCAAATTTCATCACAAGCCATGCCAATGCAGGCAGCATTATTTCCAGTACCCCTTAATTCATGGACACCACGATATACCACCAAAGAATTGGATTATTACTGTAATAAGGAAGAGGGAGTGCTGAAAGATGGGTGGATTGAGCTGCCGCCAAGTGAGGGCAGCCAACCCGCAGGACGAATAGTAATCCCTGAACTATTGGGACCAGCCTTTGTCAAGGCTTTCCACCAAGCCACACATTATGGAAAAAGTGCTATGGAAAAAGCACTCAGGGCTCCCAACAAGGCGATGCAAAAATGTGGCTTATCAGCCTCAGTAGCGCGCCAGTGTTTAATTTGTGCCAAAAACAATGCCAAACAGGGTCCCACGCCACCACCCCGAGTTCAGTCAAGAGGTGTAACCCCCATGCACCACCTGCAAATTGACTTTACTGAAATGCCAAAAGCCAGTGGATACCGCTACTTGTTAGTGTTAGTTTGTACCTTCTCTGGGTGGGTGGAGGCTTACCCCACCAGGACTGAAAAAGCCCGAGAAGTTACCAAAGTTTTGCTGAGAGAAATTATTCCCAGATTTGGAATTCCAGCAGTAACAGGGTCAGACAATGGGCCCTCATTTGTGTCTCAGATTACTCAGCAGTTAGCAAATGCCCTGCAGATACAATGGAAGCTACACACTGCATATAGACCTCAAAGTTCAGGGAAAGTTGAGCGAATGAATCGTACCTTGAAAGCCCAAATGTCTAAGCTTTGTCAGGAGACTCGCCTAAAGTGGCCCCAAGTGCTCCCAATAGCTTTGCTCAGAATACGCTCAGCTCCTGTGAAATCAACAGGATTTTCCCCTTTTGAGGTAGTGTATGGCAGACCCCACCAATAGTGCAGGGAATTAAAGGAAGTTTAGCCCAGATTGGTTCAGAAATAACCAGACAAGAACTCCTAGCTCTTAGTTTTGTTCTACAGACTCTTCATGAGTGGATACAGGACCAGTTGCCCATCAATCTGACGGAACCCCTACATCCCTACAAGCCTGGTACCTCGGTGTGGATCAAAGATTGGAAGAAGACACCGTTGGAACCTCATTGGAAGGGACCATACACCGTCATCCTGTCTACCCCAACTGCAGTAAAGGTAGCAGAGATCGATTCCTGGATCCATCACAGCAGAGTCAAGCCAGCAGCCGTTACAGATTCCGAGCAGTGGACAGCGGTACAACATCCTGATGTACCCTTGCGACTCACCCTGAGACGGCAACCAGCAACCTAGATTCTTTTTGGGATTATCCCAATAACCACAGTGCCTTGCGGTAAACAAGTCTTTCGAAGAGGATTGCTGTTTCCAATACAGCAAGATTTGCTCCAACAAACCTTATGTGTGCAATCCTGTACACTGATTGATACTATATTGATTAACAATATTCAGAGCCAACTGCAGCTGATAAGTTAGTTGGCATATGACGGACATTTTGAGGATCTTCAATCAACATCCAACACCCGTTGAATTGCTTCATTAGCAAACGGGACGGCATTGTGCCAAGAAGAGGACGTCGAGGTCAAGATTGTCGAGTGAGGATTCAGAAGAACTCCAATCAACATGCATCTTTGTTTTTACTTTGTCCTGGTTGCTTGCCTAGGGGGCCTTGAACTGACTTGTGCCTTGCCTCCATGTACTGCTTGCATTACTTCCACTCGGACTGGAATGAAAGTAACTCAGACTCTGCTTTATCATTCATACTATACCTGTACTGGTAAAGTAACCCGGTGTATTTATAACACCACGGAACTGAATGTCTGTACCAAAGGTAATACTAAGGTGTGTTTTAACCCGCATCAGAATCCATCCTATTATACTTTGGAGATACGATGGAATGATGCAGATGGACACTTACTTAATGCTACCTCCCCACTCACCGACCCTACTAAGCTTGCTGTATTGTACTTTGATGCTTGTGGTGCTATCAATAGGGATAGCTGTTCAAAATGTGCAGATTGGGAAAAAAACTTATGCTCTTAATGATAAATACATGTGTCCAGAAGGAACCACTGGATGGGGAGAATGTACAGGTAAACGAGTTTTAGCCAATGAATATAGCACAGCCCCGGTTGCAGATTACTATTGTCCAAAATGGGAATGTGTTTTCTATGCCACCATGGAAAACCGGAATGGTAGAAAATACCAGAGATAATCGAATGGCGATTTTGCAAAAGCCATATGTGAAGGATATAGAAAAGCATTGCAAGAAAGGAGCTTGTAATCCATTAGAGTTTATTGTAATAAATCCCAGTGCCTGGAAGCAGGGGTATAAATTTGGACTCAGAATTGCAGGTTCTGGGTCAGATCCCGGAACCATTGTATATATTAGATTAAACACCCAGGCCCATAGGTTGTCACGATATCATATACATAACACTTTTTACGAGACTATGCATATAAATAAGTTTGATATCCCTCACCCTTCCCAGAATTTGTTTCTAGAATTAGCGGGAGCAGTAGTCTCCAGCTTACACATTTCAGATTGCTACTTTTGTGGTGGGACACGAATGGGTGACCAGTGGCCATGGGAAACCCAAGAATTGAATTATTCTATAACTTATAATCAAACTGAATTACATAAGACTACAAGCGAATGGGTATTGGCACACCCAATAGTTGTACAGCTCTGCTATGCCAGAACTGGACCTCAGTTCACTCTGCAGGTGGGACAGCTGGTCTGTCTCAGTCAAAAGTTCTATAATGACACTACCAAACAGACGTCTTGGTGGTCAGGTGTTAATGCATCTGAACCCCCTAATCCATTAGCAAAATTTCCCGAACTTGCTGATCTATGGACGAATCTTGCCCAGCCCCATGCCTGGCAAGCCCCACCGGGCTTGTATTGGATCTGTGGAACTCGAGCATATGCCCGACTCCCTATACACTGGGGAGGGGCGTGTGTTCTGGGGACCATTAGACCTTCTTTCTTCTTGTTACCCACAGAACATGGAGAGCAATTAGGATACCCAGTATACACTAAGACAGAAGAGAGCAGCCCTACAGATAGGCAAGTGGCAGAAATGGGATGGCGATGATTGGCCACCTGAAAGAATCATTGCCTATTATGGACCAGCCACATGGAATGATGATGGTACGTGGGGCTACCGGACCCCTGTATATATGATTAATCGTATTATCCGCTTACAAGCAGTAGTCGAATTAATAACTAATGAGACTAGCCAAGCACTCACACTTTTAGCTAGACAGAGCACACAAATGCGTACTGCCATATATCAGAATCGCTTAGCACTAGACTACTTGTTGGCAGCTGAAGGAGGAGTATGTGGTAAACTGAATTTAACCAATTGCTGTTTGAAGATAGATGATAAAGGTCAAGTAGTTGAAGAGATTGCTGAAAATATGCGAAAACAAGCTTACGTGCCAGTACAAACTTGGCATGGTCTTAAGATTCCTAATTGGTTCGCCTCTATTTTCTCAGGTTTAGGAGGACTTACTACTTTCCTTATGCTCATATTAATAATTATTGCTGTGTTTTTACTATTACCATGTATAATTCCATGTTGTATGCGTTCTATAAATAGTATTATTGAAAACACTGTAGAGCGGAAAACCGCAACTAAGATTTTAGCCTTATGGCATCCTCGGCCCACTATATATGGTCGTAACCCGACCCCAGTATAATCAAATTGAGTGATTTAACTCTCACACCTTATTAAGTAATAGGGTGAGATTAATCAAAGGGGGGAATGTGGTAGGCGAAGGCCTATGATCCATGGTGTCTGAAATAAGCAGACAGGCCTAAATAGCTTGACCTGTAAATGAAGCCCATGGAGAGGCCCATAGGAATTGCACATCCCCCAAAATGCTGCTACTATAGAACTGAAACTTAGCAAAGCACAATCAGCTTAGCTGAGCAGAATCGAAAGAAAAATATAGAAAAATAAGTTTAATTGCTATTGATAAGAGAGTACAGCTGCTGTGGAATTAATTAACTATGCTGAAAGAAAGGTTACAGTGCCCTGCTTTCCCACATGTTCTAACTAGTTAAATGGCCTTGGAAGAGAAAAGTATCTAAGTTGGTGAACTGACCATTGTAATTGGGACTATAAGGGGGGTGGAGCAGGTGCTAAGCCCAGTCAAAGGATATTATTGGATAGCCATATCGGTACCGGAACCAATAGAAGGTGTACTGGGGGTTACCGGGACCAATGAAATGTTCACCTATGTCTAGAATGGAGAAGAAATCTATAAAAGTTGCTGTTTTGCTAGAAACCATTGCTCAGCCATTTTGAATTTGATTCTGCTTGAGACTTGTGCACAAATAAATGATTTGGACCTTCTGAACAGACTCCTGGTATCATTGGTTTGTCTGCGCTCTGCTGCTACAACTGGATCCGGGAGGCCAACACCTCCGAACCCAAGGGGAGTCCAGGATTCAACCCAAGAACTGGTTTTGTATCGGGTACCGGATCCGGTGAGTAGAAATTTTCTTGTTCCTTAGTCAGTTAGGTCTGGGTAAATCTTGCATAAGTATGCGCGAGACTGATTTGGTAAAAGGTACCGAGAGTCTGATCACCTCTCAGAGCATGCCCGAGTAAGCCTTGCATGAGTATGCGCGAGGCCCAAACTACTGCCCTTTTCTTGGTTTGTTAGCAGTCCGAGTAAGTCTTGCATGAGTATGCGCGAGACCGGCTGCTCTTGGTTAGTTAGAGAGGGCCTGGGAAAATTTGGGAAAACATTGCTAGCGTGTCTGTTTGTGTCTCCCTGTTTCTAGGGCTGCCCGGACCCCTTACCGGCAGTCCGAATCACCCGCACCCTCTGTCTGTTGTCTAACCGTGGGTTTCATTTCTGGTATAATGTAAAGTTATTAAGGAACAGTACTGAGAAAAAAAAATAACCTCAGGAGTCACTTTAAGGAATCGAGTCTAAGCACAGCACAGCGAAGACGAGCTGTCTCTCAGCACAGGGTATCTCTAGCAAGCAGAGGGAGGAGGGGTGTGTTTTTCACACAGCCTGCAGAAAAGAATGTCTCAAGTAGCCTGGAAAGTCTCAGTATCCTTTAAGTTCTTATTAACCCCTTCGGATCTCCTCAACTGATTTAGTTATATCTCAGCCCTGACTGTATTTCTACGACAACTGTTCCTGTTATCTTATTATTTTTATTTATTTGTTTATTCTCTGATTTATGGTGGAAACCTGAACAGCTTAGAGGTCCCAGTACGGACCAAGGGGGGAGGAAAGTGTTAATTTTATAGTTGCTGAATGAGTGAGAGAGAGACAAAGGTTTTGAACAGCATAGGCGGGGGTGTATCTATACTGAGCCTTCTGCAGTGTTTCCTTAAGAACTTTAAGAGGGGTTTCTCTGGTGATTATGTAATTGTAATGACCCCAGGTCGATGGGAAGTTTTATGTGAACGGGAATGGCCCTTCCCCCCCCCCCCCCGTCTTTATAGAGTGCACCCAGAGGAACACTGCCATATAGTTCTGTCACGCTGGAAATGTTGGATTTTGCTGGCATGTCTGTTTGTGTGTGTGTGAATGAGAGGTCTGTGATAAGGAAGCTTATTATAGCTCAGGAAGGAGCTATAGAAAAGGTGAAGTGACTCTGAACAAGCAACCTGTCAGTTCTGGTAGAAATAAGAAAACAGAATTTTCCCATAAAAGACTACCAGTCCCAGAATGCACCAGGTTTACAACAGCCATTAGAGGAGCTGAAGTGGGGAAACGTGTGTTCAATCAGGAGGGCTATGAGGTAATCCCTAAGCACTCATCTCAAAGGGCAGGGCCTGATTCAGCACAGCTGCGCTGTGTTAGGGAGGAGCACTCATCTAAGCAGAATAAAGGTAGAGTTTATTCTACAGAGAATCAGCTTGAGCTTGATCATCTTCATCATCAGGAGGATCATCAGAAGCAGAAGCCAAACCGGACGGACAGAGAGGGAAAGAAACCCTTTGGAAGAAAGAGGAGAAAAGCCTTTGAGAGGTCTAGAAGAGTCCAGAGCAGTACATATACTGGGAGGCATTCCAAGGGCCAGCATACACCATTGGACTGGGGAAAGCCAGAGGAATGGTGCTGCAGAGCTAGGAATCTCCAGACGGTACCTGTGAGGGAGACGGCTGCACGTGGAAGGGACCCTAAGACCCGTGCCAGAAGGTATGTGAAGAGAGATCCAGTGTCCAGGGATCTGGATTGGAAGGCTGGACATAAGAACTGGACTACATACTGGCCAGGCTATATAGAGAGGAACTCTAACAGCAATGGAAGCTCAGGTATGAACACTGATCTATGCCCTAGCTATAACCTTGAAAGACAGCAGGGAAACAAGTATTCTCCTGAAAGTGCTCCATTGGGAGATTCATCTGTGCCAATCCATGATATTGAACCCATGCTTGTTGAAGAAGAGGGGGTGATAGCAGATGAAGAATCTGTGTACATGGACTGCTCTCTGTCTAAACTCCTTTGGTGATTTTCTGTTATAAAGTACAGCAACCATCACAAAGAAATCCAAACTTGTTCTTTAATCTACTCAGAAAAGCTCCTGTGTAGGATTTCTAGCCACGCAGTAGAAAGCAAGCCAGCTAAGGGGTTTCAGCTGGATAACTGCTAGCAATTGAGCCTTACCTAATTGCTTGTGAGCTAGGAGAGAATCACTTCTGAATCTATGTGGGAAGATATAAGAAGTTAACCTGAAAAGAACAGTTTTTCCTTTCTTTGTGGATTTTGGTTTGTTGTTTGATACATGCTAAGAAAATATTAGCTAAGCCTACAGAAAAGACCAGTTTGTTATCAACCAGGTCTTATTTCTTTTGCTTTGATTGCCTGACAAGTTCAAATGTTTTCCTCATTTTGTTTTTCCAAGTTTAACACTGAAAGCAAGTAACCTGATTTATGTGCTACCAAGCATATCTGTGTTGGGAGAAATAACCCCATAAATAAATACCTTATTTCTAGTCCCACAGGTGCTCCTTGTGGTCTTGGGCAAACCACTTAACCCTCCATAGCCCATGTTCCCTGTAAAATAGTTCTCTGTGTGCTGTGCTTTCCTGTCTAATCAATGTGTTTATACCTCAAAAATTTCCTGTCATGATTTGACAATTTCCAATCTGTAATCAAACCGCTGCTGATCGCTGGAATTAGCGGTATACAAAATGTATACTAAATAAATAAATAAATAAATAAAAATTATTGGCTTTACACTTGAGCACAACTAAATTATTGTGAGCAGCTGTGTCTGGTGTGAATGGACTGCATTGACCACAATCCCTTGCAAATCATATTGACATATGCACTTGCCAAGACTGTGAACGTTCTCACCCAGGCAGCCGTCTGACAGATCTTGAAACACAGACCAAGCGAGTGCAGACTCCTGATTAGCGCAGTTCCTGGCCGGGCGACCGCACCCAGGTCGTGAAAAAGAGGAAGCGTTTGGTGTTTGTCTACCTATGTTCCTAGGGCTGTATGGACTCCTTACCTGCAGCCCAACTACCCGCCCCTACTGTCTGTTGTGTACGTCCTTATGGGAGGATCGGAGTTCATGCAAGCTCCGTTGCAATGTATGATCAAGAATTTTAGCAGGGGATTTGCCGGAGACTATGGAATAAAAATGTCTCCGTCCTGATTAGGAATACTCTGTGACAGGGAGTGGCCGGTGCTGGTCACCGCGTGGCCCCCTGGTGGTACTTTTGATGTTAGAATTGTATCTTTAGTTCACCAGATTGTACGAAAAGAACACCCTGACCAGTACCCCTATATAGATTCCTGGTTAAGTGTTTGTCTCCTGGATGAAGCGTTGTTATGAGGAACAGTGCAGGATACTTGTAGCAACCACAAGGAGGGTCCGGAAGGCTGGGGAAAAGAAACTGCCTGTCTATTCTACCCCAGAATCTCCAGATATTTTAACCCGTCCACCCCAGTACCTTTATAGGCCAGTCCCCTCAGCTCTGCCACGACCCCAAGCCGAGCCCGGCGCGGGAGGACCCCCCCCCCCCCCCGCCGATTTGTCCCTAACCCACCAGCCACCCCCGCACCTGGAGACGATGCACCCCCTCCCGAGCAGAAGCCCCAGCTCCAGCCCGAGTGACCTGGAAGAGCCACAGTCCACTGATGATACAGCAAGCAGTGATTCAGTTGCCAGTCCAAGGTCACCTGTTGCTAGAGACCGGAGCAGAGGAGCCAAATTCCAGCAAGCCAGGCTACATTATGGCCTCAGAAGTACAACAGCAAGACAGAAAGATAGTCACGCTATGCCGTTACGCCAGGTCCCGGGGCTGCCTATCCTTAACGAACGGGACCAGGTTGTGGTGGGGCCCACCAGTCTCGTTTATGTGCCCTTCTCCACCACAGATTTATTGAATTAGAAGACGCATTATGCGTCCTACACTGCAAAGCCCCAAGAATTGACAGAATTAATGTCCAGTATTGTGCAAACCCATCAGCCTACCTGGTCTGATTGCCGCCAGCTCCAGTCTACCTTTTTCACTACTGAAGAACGAGCACGGATCGTGCAAGCACCCACCCGATGGTTAGAAGAAAACCCGGTAGGAGACAGAGGCCTAGATCCCCAGCAAGCAGCCACCGCGGATTTTCCAAATGACGATCCCAAGTGGAATCCGAACAGTGCAACCGGGGCGACGGCCCTCACCCGGTTCCTCCAGGCCCTACTACAAGGCCTGAAGAGAGGAGGCCAGAGGGCCATGAATAATCGGAAAGGTAGAGGAAGTCATCCAGCAGCCAGATGAGAGTCCAGCAGCCTTTTATGAACGTTTATCTGAAGCTTACAGACTTTATACCCCATATGATCCAGCGGCCCAGGAAAATTTACGCATGGTAAATGCAGCCTTTGTGAGTCAGTCCCAGGGAGACATAAAACGGAAACTGCAGAAGTTGGAAGGATTCGCTGGCATGAATGTGGCCCAGTTATTGGAAGTTGCTCAGAAAGTGTTTGTGAATTGTGATCAAGAACGTCAGAAGGAAAGTGAACGTAAGATGAAGAAGAAAGCTGAGTTCCTTGCTGCAGCTTTAGTCGAACGAAGCAGAGGAAGTATCTCTAACCGAAGGACTCGAGGACGTGGAAGGGACCAGGGAGACGGCCGGTCCCCACTGGGCACAAATCAGTGCGCCTACTGTAAAGAAGAAGGACATTGGAGGAATGACTGCCCGAATTTGAACTCCGCCTCCTGGAGGGGAGGAGGGAGCATGCAGAGAGCAGGGGGAAGATTCCGGCAGCAGGGAGGAATGAGTCGTACACAGTTCCAACAGGAAGAAGCAGCTATAGAGGGAATGGCAACCGAAGAAGGCTACAGCATGGATGAAGACTAGGCCAGACCGGGCTCCAAGTTTCCTCTAGGTCCCCAGGAGCCTATGGTCAGTTTAAAGATTGGAGGCCAATATATGGACTTTATGGTGGATACAGGGGCAGAACATTCAGTAGTAGCAAAACCAGTGGCCCCTCTATCTTCTCGATCTACTACCATTGTCAGAGCTACGGGAGTTAGGGCCACAAAGCCTTTCTTGCAGAACCGCACTTGTGAACTAGGGGGACGGAAGATAACGCACCAGTTCTTATACATGCCCGAGAGCCCAATTCCCCTTTTGGGCCGAGATATGCTTGCCATGCTCCAGGCGCAGATATCCCTTGTTGAAGGAGGGAAGATGGAAATGACTGAACTCGAAATCTGCTGGCCTGATGGTGCTGACTGTCTCCCGGGAAGAAGAATGGCGGTTCTATATAGTGCATCTCCGACCAAGGCAGCCAGTTCCTGTATCCCCACCAGAATCTCAGCTCCGCCCGAGGTTTGGGCGGAGGATAATCCTCCTGGCCTAGCGAAGAATATAGCCCCTGTGCTTGTCACCCTCAAACCAGGAGTGGAACCAGTGCACGTGAGACAATATCCTCTCCCGCGACCGGCGATTGAAGGAATTCACTGTCATCTAATGAGATTGCTGAAGTACGGACTTCTCAAGGAGTGCCAATCGCCCTGGAATACCCCCCTCCTCCCAGTTAAGAGGCCTGGGACAGGTGACCACCGCTCAGTGCAGGACTTGAGACGAGTAAATAATGCAGTTGAAACCATACATCCAGTAGTACCGAACCCATATACACTCCTGGGACTGATTCCAGCTAAGGCTACTCATTTCACCGTCTTGGATTTAAAGGATGCCTTTTTTCTGCATACGTTTAGCACCAACCAGTCAACTCCTGTTTGCATTTGAATGGGAGGACCCAACCACAGGAAGGCGAGGCCAACTCACCTGGACTCGATTACCCCAAGGATTCAAGAATTCACCTACTCTCTTCAGTGCTGCCCTAAATCAAGATCTTTCAAGTTATTCTGTGACTCCAGGGAAGAGTTCTCCTTCGGTATGTGGATGACCTACTAGTAGCCACCAACTCCAAAATCGAATGCCTACAAGCCACCAGTGATCTCTTGCACCTCCTGAACGAAGCCGGATACAAGGTCTCAAGAGCCAAGGCGCAGTTGTGCCAAGCTGAGGTAAAATATCTGGGATTCCATCTGTCCAAAGGGATCCGGAGATTGGGATCAGAACGAAAGGAAGAAGTGTGCCGCATCCCTACCCTGTCGGCGCTCCCCCTTGTGGCCTGGCAGTTGCCTAGGGGTAAGAGGGCGCCCCGATCGTCCTTTGTATTAGAATTAGCCCATTCGCATGTAGTTGTGTCTGGATAGATTAGAGCCAAGATCAAAGGTCGCAGGAAATTTCTTTTTATTTAGGAAATAAGGTTCTACTTGACCAAATCAAATTCTTTGGTAAGGAATTTGAATATTACAAACAAAAATAATCAGGATGCTTCTCCATTCATAAACATAAGCCTTATCACACAGTCCTTGGCTTGGCCTTGCTTCTGCGGCTTAGTTTAAACACATATTCACAAAAGGTAATCCTTTACAAACAGCTATCTGTTCTCCGGTCCCCAGGAGGCAGTACAGTACTTCACTGTTACTTTCACAGCTTTGCACAGCACTAATTCCCTGGTCCACCAACAGGCTTTAAAACTCAGTACATTTCTCTCCAAGATACTTTCAAACTTTTAGCTCACTCATGGCTCCATTAATCTTGCAGCTTTATCAGACCAGCATTCATTAATTTGCCTGGCTAAAAGTTATGGGCTTTAGCAAAGAATATTCTCATTCAGAACTTCTGGGTTTTTCTCTAATTACTTTAAAAACTCTTTCAGCTTCTTATTCCTCTCTGGCACAAAGAGAACATTCAAACTCCATATCAGAAACCTCACTTTCATTATAAGTGTCTCCCAGTTCCATCTCCTCTCCACTGGACTCTCTCAGAGACTTGTTCTCCACAGCGTCTGCCTGAGGAGCCTTCACATGCTGCAAACCTTTTATCAGCTGCTCCCAATTAGACTTCTCACTACGGGGGGGGGGTTGTGGGGGAAGGGCAGGAAAAGGCTTCCCTATTCAAAAGCTTTTTAAGGGCTTGTAAAGGGCTCACCTTGCCAGCAGTGTGGTGTCCCCTTGTAGGCTCAGCTAGAGACGTACCCTTGCTTTCAGGTTCTCTCAGGAATACTCTACTCCTCTGCTTCCCAACAGTAGCTTGGTTAAAACCAACTTTTCCAGGCTTCACGTCAGCTGCAGGTTTCCTATCAGCTGAGCTGTGCTCCAGGCTGGAACAGTCCCTGTACTGTCTGCAGGAGGTATTTCCTCTAAACCTTCCAGTAAGGTCTCTGCCCCTCAGCTCTGTCCTCAGAGGCTCCTTACACTGAGAATGGCCAGTCCACCAGCATTTAGAAAATATCTCTTCCTCAGAAGAGTCATCCCCTGGGCTTCGCTCTGACCTTCTTTCCTCTCTGTTCCTGTCTCTGTTCAGCTTCCTCCGTCCCACCGACGTTGCAACACCTCCTGAGGTTGAATCTGAATCTGTGTCTGCTCCTTCTCTGTCTCTCCTTGAATGTGTAGCTGCGTTTCTCTCTCAGTCTCTCCTTGAACGTGGAGCTGTGCCTGGGTCTCCCTTTTTTCTTGAATGTGGAGCTATGCCTGAGTCTCTGTTTTTTTTTTGTGAGTGAAACTTCCCTGCCTAAATGTTTGGGGCTGTCCTATGGCTCTTGACTCTGCCCCCAAACCTCTCCCATCACCTCCCTCGGTTTCCATGGGAACTGGGTGTGTCTTTGGCTCTACACTCCTGTGCAGGGAATCTTTGGCTTTGTTTAGAGAGTGTTAACCCTTGCTGTGCCCGCAGTTCTTTTGGGTTCAGGAAAAAAGGACTGTTTTTCCTCTCTTTTTCTCCACTCTAAACCTTCTCCACCACAACCCCCACCACTAGGAAGCAGGTGAGGGCCTTCCTGGGAGCTGCAGGCTATTGTCGAATATGGATACCCAACTTTGCGTTAATGGCAAAGCCATTGTACCCGGCCACCAAAGGTACAGAGCGATCCCCCTTGGAGTGGGGACCAGAACAGGATACAGCATTCTGATTGTTGAAAGCAGCCTTGATGACATCACCAGCCTTAGGCCTGCCAGATGTACAAAAACCATTCCGCCTCTATGTACATGAGTCAAGCAGAAATGCGTTGGGAGTATTGACTCAATCCCTCGGATCCTGGCAGCAACCTGTGGCTTATCTATCAAAACAACTGGACACCGTTGCAAAAGGATGGCCACCTTGCCTGAGAGCTGTCGCAGTTACAGCCCTCCTGGCAGGTGAGGCCGACAAGCTCACTCTGGGTCAGAGTCTCCAAGTTACAGTACCACACTCTGTCTTAACTCTTATGGAACACAAAGGAAACTACTGGTTCACGAATTCACGGATGCTGACGTATCAGAGTATGTTATGTGAAAAACCCCGATTGCAGTTGATCGTCAGTCAAGCTTTGAACCCTGCTACGCTGTTACCGATTGGTCCAGGCCCACCGGATCACGATTGCTTGGAAGTTATGGACACTGTCTTCTCAAGTTGCCCTGATCTAACTGATGTCCCATTAACTGACCCTGAACGAACTTTCTTTGTGGATGGAAGTAGTCTTGTCCTCAACGGACGAAGATGTGCTGGCTATGCAGTGGTGACCCTGGACATGGTAGTAGAGTCATCAGCTTTGGCCCCGGGAACCTCAGCGAAGAGAGCTGAACTGATAGCCCTTACTAGGGCAATGATAATAGGGACAGGGCTCCGCATAAATGTTCGATTCGAAATATGCTTTCACAACATTGCATGCACATGGGGCCCTGTACAAAGAACGCGGGTTAATTACCTCGGGAGGCAAGTCCAAGTACAGCCCTGAAATATTGACATTGTTAGATGCTGTATGGGCCCCCAAACAAGTTGCAGTGATGCACTGCCGAGGTCATCAGGTAGGAGGAGGAGAAGTTTCACGAGGAAATAGATTTGCTGACACTGTGGCTCGAGAAGCAGCCACCACACAACAAGCTCCTATCTCCAGTACCACGGTCCAGGCAACCATATTCCCAGTACCCCTCAATGCATGGACCCCTCGATATACTTCCAAAGAGCTGGACTATTATTGCCAACCAGAAGGAGGAGTGTTATCAGAGACCGGGTGGATAGTGCTACCACCGCCAACAGGTAGTCTTCCTCCTGACCCAACTGTGATCCCTGAGACGTTAGGTCCTGCCTTTGTCCAAGCTTTATTTATTTATTTTAATTTTTATTTTATTTATAGTCTTTTCTATACCGCGCTATTCAGCATCAGCGCGGTTTACAATAAACAATGAAATCACACATTTCCAATAGTACTTTGTGTTTACAGATGAACAGGACATTTAACTTGGCTAACAGGGGAACTATATACAATTCACAACATATACAATTCACAACATGGTCATGTGCTCATTTTGGTTTCAGACAAGGGAGATTTGGGTGGTTTCAGTAGTTGGTGCTGAACTTCTATTGGTTTACGGGTAATGCAGGAGGAAGAGGTAGTGTTTCAAGGCCTTCCTGAATTGGAATATGTCTGGGATTGCTCGGATGTTGTGGGGGAGGTTATTCCTCATCATTGGAGCATAGAATTTGTAGGCCCTGCTGGATGTTGACTTGGTGCATTGAGTTATTGATCTTGGGACTATCAAGGTGTTTTGTGCTACTGACCTTCTGTCCCTGTTGTGGGGTGTCATCTGGATTAGCTCTGCTAGCGATGCTGACGAGAGACCTTTGGTGGCTTTGAAGGTGAGTAGCAAGGTCTTAAATGCAAGTCTACCTTGTATCGGGAGCCAGTGGAGTTGTTTCAGAATAGGTGAGACATGGTCTTTCCTGGATGCTCCGTGTAGTACTCTTGCTGTGGCGTTCATTGCCATTTGCAGTGGGTTCAAAGTGGTTTGGGGGAGTCCTTGCAGTATTGCATTTGCATAATCGAAATGCGGGATGATTAGTGCCTGATAGATGGTCCTGAAATCATCTGGCTCCAGCAGGGATCGCAGGTATCTAAGGGATCTAATTTTATGATATACTGCCCTTACAGTGTTACTTATATGCGCCTTCATATTCAAGTTCTGGTCTAGTGTGACGCCGAGGTACCTGATAGCGGGTTTGATCTGGAGGTCTGCGTCCTTCACTTTTAGTACTGCCGGCGGAGTGAAGTTACGGTTCCTTGTAATGAACATCACCTCCGTCTTCTTGTGTTGAATCCAGAGGTTTTGGGATTGTAGCCAATTGGATATTTCATTTATGCAGCTTGGTATTGGTGAGAGGTCGGGGTTCTCTGTTGCAAAAGGCGTGTATAACAGCACATCATCTGCGTATATCATGCAGTTAACGTTGAAAGACCGGATCAGGTTGCAGATAGGCTGCATGTATATATTGAACAGCAGGGCGGAGAGGGAGGATCCTTGTGGGACACCTTGGCTTTGGTGGAATGGATCTGATGATGTGTCTCTGGATCGTACCTGCTGCCATCTGTCCGAGAGGTAGGACCTGCACCACTCGAGTGCTGTACCGGAGATTCCTTTCTCTTTGAGGCATTCTAGGAGGCGCTCATGGCTCACGGAATCAAACGCCGCAGCGATGTCAAGGAAGACAAGGACAAACCCTTGGCGGATATTGTCGATGCCTGCTATTATGCTGCTGAAGAGCGTGGTGAGAAGGGTTTCAACCCCGTGGGCTTCTCTAAATCCGTGTTGGCATGGATCCAGTGGTGCGTTGGAATCAATATGATCTTGTATTTGTCTCTGAACTTCCTTTTCCATTATTTTTGCTAGCATCGGTATGCTTGATATCGGTCTGTAGGATTCCGGCTTCTGTTGGTCGAGTTTGTTGTTTTTTAGTAGAGGTCTTATTGATGTGTGTTTGAGGGTGCGTGGGAAAGTCCCCGTTGTGAACGATTGTTCCATGAGTCTGGATATGACGGGACTAAGGTCAGTCCGTAGTTCTTTGACCCAGAAAGCCGGGCATGGATCAGATTGTGCAGTGGTCGTGTTGATGGCCGCTATGGTGTCTTCGATACGTTGTTTGGGTGGTGTCGTGAAGGTAGTGAGTGGTGTTTGAATGCAAGGCTGAAGGATAGTGCTGGGCGCAGGGTTGTTGTTTATCTGACAGAGTTTGGTTTGTAGATAGTCAGCATATGTTTGAGGATGGATTCCGTTTGCTTGTTCTGAAGCAGGTTCTGTTGTAAGTCGTCTAACGAGGGCATACAGGTCACGAGGTTTGTTCAGGGATCTCTTTAATGTGTCAGCGTGGTAACGTCTCATGGCTTCTGTCACTGCGGTACGATGCGCTGTGAGTTGTAAGTTGTATACACTTTGGTCTACTTCTGAGCGTGAGCGGCGCCAGCGTCTCTCAAGTTTCCTTAGCATCGCGAGTGAGGCTTTCAACTCCGCTGAGTACCAGGCTGCTGCGGGTCGTTTCCCTTGTGGTTTGTTATTTGATGGGCGAACAGCGATTGAGCCGAGTGTCTCATTCCAGTCGGAGACTAGCTCGTCTGGGTTGTGTGCTGGTGAGGTTATTAGTGGGAGTGCTGATTTCAGGATTAGGTTCTTTGTTGAATGGTTGGAATCTTCTTGGCGGGTTGCTGGACTGACCGCCTGCTGTGCTTTCTCCCTTTTGGCCACAGCTTGGTTGAGGAACTTGGAATAGGATTAGCAAGTGATCTGACCATGGGACTGCGGTGATTGATAGTTCAGGGATGGTTGGTCCGCCGATGGTTGTCTCTGTTGTGAATATTAGATCTAGCATGCCTCCTTTTATATGGGTAGGTTCCTTGATTAATTGGCTGTATCCTAGATCCTTCAGGGCTTCGATAAACGCCTTTGAGTGAGAGTCTTGCAGGGAGGGGAGGTTGAAATCTCCTAGCACCCAGCTTGCTGTATGCGGGCTCTGGGAGTTTGCGGCCATGTCAATTATCGTTGATAGTGCATCTGGGTCAGTTGATGGAGCTCTGTAAAGTAGATTGATGGAGCAGCACTTATTCTCTATCGAGATTGTGTCTAGGAGCGGCGAGCTGGCTGCATCTTTTATGCTGAACTGAAGGTCAGATCTGGTGATGGCGAGGACGTCACCTCCTCTTTTGCCGGACCTGTGACATGTATGGACGGAGAAGTTAGCGGGCAGAAGCTGGTTGAGTAGCACGTTGTCATCACAGGAAAGCCATGTCTCGGTGATCAGTAGTAGGTCAAGGTTGTGTAGTGATATCATATCTGAGATGACCGGCCATTTCTTACGTACTGATCGGGCATTTATAAGGGCGCATTTCATGAGTCGGGGGAGGGGGTTTTCTCCCTGTTTCTTCTTCTTGCTGTGTTGTAATGCTACCTGCAGGAGGTGGTGGTGGTGAGTTTGAGTAGTTTCTCGTGATTCATAGAAGGGGGCATCTGGCCACCTCCTTCTATGATTGTGGATAGTTGGTATGTGATTATTGTTAGCATGTAGGCCAGTGACATTGCTTAGGCCTGTAGCGAGGAGGTAGAGGGCAATTGAGATGATGCAGGATAGGGCCATTTTTGTGTGCGTTGGTTGCGGTGTGGGTCTGGGCTGGGATGTTGGTTGGTGGTGGGTCAGGTATGTTGCCTGGTCGCGATAGTCTTGCACTAGCTTTGGTCAAGTTGTAGGAAAGCTGCAGCTTGTGGTGGGGCTCCTAATCTATCGGGGGTTACTGGAGCTTACACATTACACTTTACCTATGGATTATCTGCAAACTGTATGCATGTAGGATGAGTTATTACCTTATCAACCTGAGCTAAATCCTTTCCCTGAGACCATATAATTTTAAAGGCAGATGATAGTCACCTGGATTACTGTCCTCCAGAGTTAGATGTTTTGCATCCAGTTCTTGCGCTCTGTTGCAGTGGTGGTGAGCTGGCTGCGTTGATGGTATAAGCTTGGGAAGATGACTGAGGTGTTGGAGGGGTGCGAGCTCGACCGTGGGGGAGCTCCAGCTACCGACTCTTGAATTGATGTAGATGTAGGTGTGTCAATGAGATTTTTCTGACGACTTTGCTGCTCAGGTGTGTGCCACTGCCTAAGGGCCACGCCAAAGGGCCCTCTGGCGAGGCCCTCAGGCGCGGGCCCGCAAGGCGCGGGTGCGCCCTCTAACACTCCTTTTGAAGTGTGTGGAGCTACCCCGATTGGGCAGGAGGAGCTGGCTGGGACGTCGGCGTCGGCGGCGTGTGGAAAGAGCGCACTCCCTCCAGGGAGCTGTGCAGGGCCGAAGCTTTCCACCAAGCCACACATTATGGGAAGAACTGCGATGGAAAAAGCACTCAAACCTCACTTTTGCATCTATTAGGACCCCTGACAGCCTTGAAGATGTTTAACCTGTGCCAAGAACAATGCCCGGCAGGGTCCTAACCTACCCCCAAGAGTTCAGTCAGTAGGAGTCACCCCCATGGGAAATATCCAGGTGGACTTTGCTGAAATGCCACGAGCGAATGGATACCATTATCTGTTAGTCCTGGTTTGTACGTTCTCTGGATGGGTGGAGGCTTTCCCCACCAGAACTGAGAAAGCCAGGGAAGTTACCAAAGTTCTACTCCATGAAATCCTTCCCCGGTTTGGCATACCATTAGTTATAGGATCAGACAATGGGCCCTCATTTGTATCCCAAGTGACCCAGCAGCTGGCCCGAGCCCTACAAGTGCAGTGGAAGTTACACAGCTTATAGACCCAAAAGTTCAGGAAAAGTAGAACAAATGAATTGGACCCTAAAGGCCCAGCTGTCCAAACTCTGTCAGGAAGCGCACCTGAAGTGGCCCCAGGCTCTTCCTATAGCCCTCCTCAGGATACGTTCAGCCCCCATCAAGTCATTAGGTGTTTCCCCTTTCGAAGTCTTATATGGGCGACCTCCACCCATTGTTCAAGGGATAAAAGGGGATATGAGTCAAATTGGGTCCGAAATCACCAGACAAGAACTAGTGGCTCTAGGTTCTGTTTTGCAGAGTCTCCATGCATGGGTGCAAGATCAGCTGCCAATCAACCTGACCGAACCACTGCATCCCTATAAGCCTGGAACTTCGGTGGAAAAACACACCACTAGCACCTCATTGGAGAGGACCCTATGTCGTCATCTTGTCAACCCCTACAGCCGTCAAAGTTGCAGAGCTGGAACCTCGGATCCATCACAGTCGAGTAAAACCAGTGGCGACCACCGAACTACGTCCCTGTACTTCAACCACCCATCCAGCGTCACCATTGTGACTCACGCTGTGACGACAACCACAACTGTGAGAGTCTACAACCCTACTCCTGTCACCAACCGGAAGCTGACAGGTCTACGTACGGTGGAAGCTGTGGAAACAGACTTACAGTAAAGACTTAGCAATTCTTAAACAAGTTCATTAAGACACTGTAATCATGTTTTCTCTATATGTTTATGTTGTATTTGCGGTAACCCTGGGATACCGCACTCCTGTTGATATGCTGAATCGTATTATACGCTTACAAGCTGTTGTAGAAATTATAACTAATGAAACAAGTAAAGCACTAACTCTTTTAGCAAAGCAAAGCACCCAAATGCGTACAGCCATTTACAAGAATCGCTTAGCTCTTGATTACTTATTAGCATCTGAGGGTGGCGTGTGTAGGAAGTTTAATCTAACTGACTACTGTTTGCAAATTGATGATCAAGGTCAGGTTGTTGAAGAAATAGCTGACAATATGCGTAAGCATGCATATGTACCAGTCCAGACTTGGAATGGCCTCGACCTCAGTGGATGGTCTGGGACCCTGATTTCGGGCCTGGGTGAATTGAAGACTTATGTTTGCCGTTCTTGTAATGATAGTTATGTGCTTGCTTCTCCCATGTTTTCTGCCTCTGTGTGCGAATGTCTACCTCCATTATTGAAAGTACGGTAGAACGTAAGGCAGCAGCCAGAGCTGGCAGTATCAGGCTATACCCCAAGATGAGAGCATCAGTTTAACAAGAGTCTGATATGTGATTAGTTTCTCACCCTCCTTTAGTTGGGTTGAGAATAATCAAAGGGGGGAATGTGGTAGGCTATGGCCTGTAAACTAGGCCTAGACCCCAACCCCCACCTGAGAGTAGTGCTGAGAAAAACCAGAGTAAAGAAACTGCCTTAAACTTGCTTTTGAAAAGTTTGTATAATTCCTTCATGCTGATGATAGAAATGTTCCTGCATTCTCTGAGCTAGAAATGGCCTTGAAGTAGAAATGTATCTATGTCTAAGACTATGCCTTTGTTAGAATAGCCTAAGAAGGGGGACCAGGGAGCTAGGCCCAGAGAGGGTCCCCGATTGGACATGTGCAAGGGGCGTTGGGACCAATAGAAAGTTTGCCTGTATCAAACTGTAAAAATTGTATATAAGGAATTTGCTTCTGCACTCCATTGCTCAGTCTCTTTTGGACACGATTCTGTCTGAGCCTGTGCACAATAAATTGGCTTGGATCTTGCAGCTGACTCCTGGTTTTATTCATTGCATGCACTTCGCTGCTACACTGCCTATCCTGCCTTTACACAGCTCAATCTGCCCCCTCCCCTGTATTCTAGTTCTTATGTGCCTCATGTCATTGGGTGCTCTCTCTGCAGTATTCCTGATAGCATACTAAGGGGGGAAGGGGGTTCTTGCATACCTTCTTTTAATGTCCATTTGACATCTCCTGTTGTTTTACTCACTGCATGCAGATTTCCGTCTAGTGTAGAGATGAAGAGCAAAGTGTCCGGGAGAGTTGCTGTGCACTCAGCAGCACACTGAAAAACAGCAGATTAGCCTATATTACTAAACGCCAGTCACAGAACCATGGACAATCCAGTTCATGTAACATCACAAACTGCAGAATCCCAGGACGGCCACAAAACCACAAATTGTGAAACCCAAGAAACAGACATACATAGGAGTGCGCACAGAGTAGGTCTATGCTTGGAGTAGAAGTACCAACTCCTTTTTTTTTATTCACTTATGTAAGCAATATGCATAATCAAATTCCGGAATTCATTACCGGAGGATGTAGTAAAAGCTATTAGTGTAGCTAGATTTAAAAGAGGTTTTGGACAAGTTATTAAAGATGCCAAGGGAAATCCACTGCTTACCCCTGGGTCAAGTAGCATGGAATCTGTTTACCTTTTGGTAACTTGACAAGTATTCCTGACCTGAATTGGCTACTGCTGGAAACTGGATACTGGGCTTGAAGGACCTTTGATCTGACTCAACATGGTATATCTTATGCTCTTAAGAATAGCAAGTCACATTTCACAGCTGTTTTCCAGAGCTTATTCCTTTCTCAAGAGCAATGTATCCAACTGGGATAGTGTTGTGCTACTGTGAGTAATGAACTTCACTCTTAGCCAGGATATATGGTATATGACCTCAGTCTCTTGAGTTGTGCTAAGAAAACCTCCTTCTGCTGTTCATACAAATGTAATTTGTGCTTGCAAGTTATTTCTGATTAGAGCAGTGGCAAACAAAACAATTGGGATTATTTCTATGTCCTGTAATATATTCTTGGTCTCAGACTGCATTTCTTGGTAACTGAGGATCTTGCCTCTCTCCACAAGATGTACAGTCATCACTTGGCACTAATATTTCTATTATCAATGCTGTTCTTCCATTTTGTTCCTTTACCACAAATTCTTTAGGGTCACAGTGGTAATATAGCATTTAATGAGACCCGTAGACTTTATTTATTTATTTATTTATTTAGCGTACATTTGTATACCGCTACTTCCAGCGATCAGTAGCGGATTAGATTACATATTGGAAACTGTCTAATCAGGACAGAAAAATTTGTGGTATATACAAGGTGATTCGTAGGGTGAGCACAACACACAGTAATTAAGTAATTGGGTTTCTTTTCGTAAGGAGGGAGGGGTTATTTACATATGTACAGTTTTAGACAGATTTGTATGCTACCTTATCCTTCAATCAAGGTGGTCACGTCACGTCACATCACAATTGGAGGGTTACATTTAACATTAGGGTACGTGTAAACATTTAGACAGTACAGTTACATACCAGGGGTTCTCAACCCTGTCGTCGGGACCCACCTAGCCAGTCGGGTTTTCAGGATAACCACAATGAATATGTATGAGAGAGATTTGCATACACTTGCCTCCATTATATGCAAATCTCTCCCATGCATATTCATCCCCTAAATTTTAGACAGTATAAGTAAAGGTAACATATAACATGAAGGTATTTAGTAACGCAGAACGATAAACTTGGGTGCGTGCTTAGTTGACAGCGTAAGTGGTATTTCAGTATGGGTATGGGATGTTGCCTGGATGCTCATATGTTTCTATAAATAGAAATGTTTTGAGGTCTTTGCGGAATTCTGTGAGGTCATCTAATGCTCTCAGGCTCGTTGGGAGGGAGTTCCATAGTGTGGATGGCAGTAGTGATGGTTCTCATTTTGAAGTTGATTGTTTGGTTTTCTGATAGCCTGCAGGTGTGCCGATCATGCTGTCGTTATTGGTTCTTCTTGGTCTATTGCTGATATCCCTTGTTATGACGTTTTGGAGTACGTCTGCTGAGAGATGGTGAATGACTTTGAAGATGATCATGATTGTCTTGTATTTAGCTCTTGTCATCACTGGGAGCCAGTGCAGTTGCTGTAGGACGGAAGTGATGTGCTCGGTCCTTGGTGTGTCTGTAATGATGCGTGCTGTGGTGTTTTGTACCATCTGTAGTGGGTGGAGTGTCTGCTGGGGTAGGCCTTGATATAGTGAGTTTCCGTAATCAAGCAGCAGTGTAATGAGTGCTTGGCACACTGTACGGAAGTGGTCCTGATGGAGTATTGGTTTGATTTGTCTATTTTCAATCGTTGAAAGGCCTTGTTTGCGGTTTTGGTGATGTGGGATTTGAGGTTTAGAGCTCTGTCTAGTGTGATGCACAGATACTTGACTTCTTCTTTGACTACTATGTGTTTGTCTAGGATGCTGATAGCTTGTGGAGGTATGAAGGTGGGGTTCCTGGTGACGAACATTGCCTCAGTTTTATCGTAGTTGACCGTCAAGTTGTTGGCTGTGAGCCAGTCAGTCATGTCTTCGAGGCATTTGGTTATTGTTGTGGTGTTTAATGTTAGTAGGTTGATTGGAGCGTACACCATAATATCGTCAGCATAAATGTGATAGTGAAGTTTGTGGTGCCTTATGATGCTGCATATGGGCTGTATGTAGATGTTAAAGAGCATTGATGATAGGGCTGAGCCTTGAGGAATTTCCTGCGTGATGGGGAATTGTAGTGATTTCTTTTGGTCGCATTGGATTTGTTGCGTTCACCCTTCCAAGTATGATACAAACCACTTCAGGGTATTCTTGCATAGTCCTATCTGTTGTAAGCATTGCAATAGCTTGGTGTGGGACACAGTATCGAAGGCTGCAGAGATGTCCATGAACACTAGCAGGAAGCCGTTTTTTATGCCGTCCATGCCTCTTAGGAGATTGTCAAAAAGTGGGAGGTTAGTAGTGTTTCCACGCCGTGCTGGGGCTTAAATCCATGCTGATGTATGTCCAGTGGGGCATTTATATCAATGTGATCCTGAAGTTGCCTTTGCACTGCTTTTTCCATGATTTTCGCAAGGACTAGCAGGCTGGAGATGGGACGGTATGATTTTGGTTCGGAGGGGCTCAGATTGCTACTTTTAAGTATTGGTCTTATTGCATGCTTTAGGGGTTGCGGCATGTATCCTTGTTGGAGTGAATCTTTGACGATTTTTTGAATGTGATGAGAGAGTTGGCTTTTTGTAGCTTTGAGCCACGTCACTGGGCATGGGTCTGCTGGTGATGTTGTGTTTAGTCCAGATATAATGTCTTCTACTTGCTGTTTTGTTGGTATGTAGAAGCTTTCCCATGTTTGATGTTGGGTTTTTTTTATCATGTGATCATTTATTTCTAGTGTAGTATGGCATGTTTGGTTGGTGTTTGACTTCATGTAGTCTGCATATTTTTGTGAGTCAAGCTGGTGGGTACTTTGTTGCGTGTCATCCTTGGTGAGCTTTTGGACAATAATAAAGAGTTCTCTTGGTCTATTAGTAGATTTCATAATTAGGTTGGTATGGTGTTGCCATCTACGGTCATTTATTAGATTGTTATATTCCCGTTGTTTGTCTCTGTATTGAGTTATGAGGTTGTGTGATTTGTTCCGTCTCCATTTTCTTTCCAGTCTTCTGAGTGTGCGTTTTGTGACTCTGATTTCATGCGAGTACCATGGGATGTTGGATCTCTTGCGTGTTTGTGGTTCTTTGGTAGCTGGGGCAGATGCTGCGTTGGATATTATTGTGTTCCATTCTTCTATGTTTAGGTCTAGGGTGTCGTGTTCCTGTTGAAGTTGTGGAGTGATTTCGTTTATGAATGAGTCTCTGTTAAATGTTTTGAACCGTCTAGTTATTCTTTCATCATCTTTGCGTTGGGTGGAGTTATTCAGGGTCATGGTGAATTCAATCACATGGTGGTCTGACCAGAGGACTGGCATGATTGTTGGTTTTGTAGTGTTGTTCTGTTCCACTAGTTGCATTGGCATGAAGACCATGTCCGGCGTTGTACCATGCTGGTGCGTTGGTGTGTTAATTCTCTGGCAGTATTTTAATGACTCCATGGCTTTTTTTTTTTTTTTTTTTTTTGCACAACACAGCAGCCAAGTATAATTCCAGCATCATTTAAGAATCTACATTGGCTCACCACAAGAAAAACGACATTTTCTGCTACGGGTCTCCTCCATCACCATCTGCTATAGCTATGGTTTCCTGGAAGTACATTTAAACCTCTCTGAAGCAAGGCGCACACTAGCATAGACTCTGCAGTAGACTATGGACTTCTTATCTGTGACACCACCACTTTCTTCCAATTGGTGACGGTAATGGAGCTGTCATCTCAAATGCAGTTAGCATTTTACACATGGGCATTACAATTCCTTTCACTTCAATTAGAACTCACTTCGGAAGACTGATGTTTTTTTTACTACAGCTGCACAATGCAAGGTTCCACATTAGGAATCGTCACAATGTAAAAGAATCTAGGTGTCATTGTGGATAATACATTGAAATCCACTGTTCAATGTTCAGTGTGGCCAAGAAAGTTAAAAGAATGATATGAATTATAAGGAAAGGAATGGTGACTAAAATAGAGACTGCACCTTGAGTATTGTGTACAGTCAGGGGCGGCCCAAGGGGGGTGCAGGGCCATGTGCGGAGACTTGGTGTGGGGCCTCATTTGCATAAATATTTGCATAATGTTACCACCATACACTAACTTTTAGTAAACATGCCTCTTAATGAGTGTATGAATAAAGAAAGACTAAAAGACTTCTACATTACTATAATCCAGTGCCAACCGCCAGACACATTAGGAACTACTACAAACACTGCCCATTTAGAACCCATAGCAAACCCGCCGTATCCTAACAGCACTACCAGGACTCATAAAGCACCATACCCTACCTATCAAAAGGAAACATGCAAATATTAAACCAATACATTTCAGAGAACAACAATATATGACCTACTGGGGAAAGAGAACAAGTGGCAATATCAAATAGGAATTATATAAACAGAACACCTCAGCTCAGTTACACATGCAGAAATAGACCATCACCAAACAAGGAATCACAATTTAGAAACAGGAAGACAATAATTAAACTGGGAATCCCAAAAGCCAAACTTGGAATGTACAACACTAGAAATAAAACTATACATTAATTTGCTCTTGTACTAAACAAAGCGCAGACGTTAATGATGCACATTTCCCTGAGCTGACATATTCCAATTAATAAATTCAAAATAAAGAGATATTTTCTACCTTTTGTGCATTTTTTTTCAGCTGCAATTGCTCCAGTCACTTTCTTCTGGTTTCTTTGTGTCTTCCGCTAACTCTCCATCGTCTGCTGTCCATTTGTCTTTTCTTCTCTCTTCTAGTTTTTTTCCATTCTCTCTCTATACATCTGCTTTAAAATACTAATCTTTCTCCTTTTGCTCTTTCCTCTCATTCCTATTTCATCTACTCAAATTTTACCCCTCCAGTCTCAATCCCCACTTACTCTCCCAATATCCGGCCAATTGTAGATTTGTCTTCCCTCCCACACAAAATATTTTTTCCCTCTCCATTTCACTCTCCCAGCTCCATCCCATTCTAATCCTCCCCCAACATCAGCTCCAGACTCCATGGCTTTTAAGAACGTTGCAGTTTCTCTGGTGGGTGCAGATGTTAGGTTGTAGTCTCCTAGTGCAATGAGAGGTGTGTGTCTGTTATGTGCGCATATCGTTTCGATTACTGTGGATGGGTGTCAGTTGTGGTTCCAGGTGGTCTGTATGTGAGGGAGATGCTTAAGTACTTGTTGGCTACAGTAAGTGTGTTGGATTCAATTGTGTTAGTGGTGGCGATTGTTTTGAATCTGTATTCTTTTCTGGTAAAGAGTAGTTACTCCCCTGTAACAGGTGTTCTCCAGGAGCAGCAGGAATCAATCCTCACATATGGGTGACGTCGGCGCCGACGGAGCCCCCATGCGGAGCATTTCCCCAGCTTTCATAGAAAGCCTTTGGGAATGCAGCGCGCATGTGCGGTCCCCTTCCCGCCCAAGGGTTCCATCTTGCTCAGTCTGATGACATAGTTAAGAGACAACAAAAATAGCAAAAATAAATCATAGGACTGCAACTCCAAGGGGAGGAGGGAGGGTTGTGAGGACTGATTCCTGCTGCTCCTGGAGAACACCTGTTCCTTATCGTTCCTCCAGTTTAGTCCTCTACAGCTGGGTAGTGCACCTCCTCCTGCAGCTTGGAGACTGGACCAATCAAATCTTCATCCCTCTGGATGTAGCGAGCTGGAAATCCCCATCAGCCCCAGTGTGTCCAGTCTCCAAGCAGCAGGAGGACCTTGTGAGCCTAGGTGCTGGGCTCACTGGAGGAACTAATAAGAAGCAGGCTATGTAGATAGATTTTTTTTTCACTTCATTTGTTTTGGCTTAATTTACCAGAATTACTATTTGGGTACTGTGCCTTTAAAATAAAAAAAAAATAGAAACAATTTGGCGTTCCTCATAGCGGGCAGGAAGGGGGCTTCTGCTCTGGGGCGATTCTCCCTTGCCTAGCCTCTTTTTTTCCCCCTGGCGACTTCTGCTACATAGGATCTCTTACCCCTTGACTGATTGGGGTAGAGCCCCTAGTGCGGATCACGGGCAGTGCGCTGGGTGACAGCCTGCAGGCGCCGGCTCTGGAGAAGTGGTCGAGCACATGTCACAGACCCTGCGGCGAGCCTGTGTCTTTCAGCGATCGAGGCTTTGTTCGACACCGTTTTCTCCTGTTTTCAGCATATAAATTTGCAGGTACAATGGGGAAAGTCGCTGGCATGCAGTTTTGAGATCTGCGGTGCTTCGGGACCCGTTGTGTAAAGCGCGCCAAAATCGCTGAGAGAAACCGCGGCCATTTTGACCTTGTGGTTTTCTCAGTGGTTTTACTAGTCAGCCAGCAGTGCCGTTGTTTTATTTCTTTTCTTGTTTTCTTCTTTTCTTCGGGTCTCTTTGTCCGTGTGTGGATCCCTAGGAGGGCCTGCAAGGTTGTGCTTGCACATTCCTCAGTAGTTTAAGCTCAACTCACAACAAACAAAACAAAACAAAAAAACGGCCTGAGGCTCTTTCTTGAGAACAGATAGCAACGGCAGGCTATATTTCTATTGGGATCCCCATGTTCTCCCTCTCTAGCCTCAGGTGCCTTGAGACGCGCAGGCTCTGTAGTCCATGTCAGCGAGGCCTCAGTGCGTGATTTGTGGCACCCGTCGGGGTTCGGCTATGGAGACAGGTATTTGTCATTCCTGTGCTTCCGTATCCCTGACTGTAGAGCAGCAAATGGAGGGGGCTACTGCACCACCCCCTCCTGACACAGTGAAAGAGACAGAGGGTGAAGCGTGGGTGGCTGGTCCATCCGCCCCGGAGTCGGTGGGTACTCCTGGGCTGCTGGGTGTATCTCCGGTAGCTGAGGGTCCTGCCTTTATGGAAGATATTTCTCCAGACTTTGTGTTGCTCATGCATCAGGCCTTCTGTCGCAAGAGGCAGGGGCTTTTGCCGAGTTCTGGCTCGCTGCCTTCTTCCAGTGCTCGGGCTACACTGGCGGAACGCGCAAGTGGACTTGTCCAGCCACTCAAGAGGCCTCGGCCAGCGGAGCGCTCTTCTTCCGAGTTGGATTTCCAGGAGAAGGAAGAACACGGTTCTGATGTGGTTGGCGAGTTGGAGGATTTAGAGGAAGGTGAGATTCCTGAACCTGAGGATCAGGCGCGCATCATTCGTGTGTTTCAGAGGGAAGAGTTGTCAGCTCTCATTTCTGAGGTTCTACAGACGCTTAGGCTGTCTCCAGAACAACCCACACCTGAAGTGGATGTGGCGGATCCTATTATTCAGGCGGTGCGTCAGACACAGGTGGTGTTCCCCATCCATAAGGTGATCGATCAGATGATTCAAACCGAATGGGATCACCCTGAAATGGGTTTGAAAGGCATAAGAACCATGAGTAGACTCTATCCTTTATCGGATGGTGATAAGGAAAGGTTTCGTGCCCCAAAGGTTGATGCGGCGGTGTCGGCGGTCACGAAAAAGACGATTCCGGTGGAAGGCAGTGCGGCTTTGAAGGAGTCGCAGGATAGAAAGATGGATGGTCTCTTGAAGCAGTCCTTTGAGGCCGATGCTGCTTCTTTGCAGGCGTTCATCTGTGGGGCCTGGGTGGCTAGGGCCTGTTTAAGGTGGGTCCAGCACCTGAGACAGTCGGCGGCATTGGAGCAGGAGGACGTGCGCGAGTTACAGTGTCTCGAATCTGGAGCGGCCTACTTGGCAGATGTGCACTATGACCTGATTAGGGCCCTGTCGAATAGTATGTCCTCTCTGGTAGCGGCACGGAGGGCCCTTTGGCTAAAAAACTGGGCGGCCGACGGTTCCTCCAAGTCTCGGCTTGGTAAGCTCCCATTCAAGGGCAAGCTATTGTTCGGTGAGGATCTTAATAAGTTAGTCAAAGATTTAGGGGAATCCAAAGGGGGTCGGCTCCCGGAGGACAAGCCCAAGCCAGGAAAATTTCCCGCGTCCTTTAGGGGGCAGTTTCGGGATTTTCAGAGATTTCGCTCCCCCCGTTTTGCAGGTTCGCAAAGAAGTAGGTTTCTGTCCCGAGCTCAAGGATTCTGGGGCTTCCGGGGGGCAAGTAGAGGTTTCGCGGCGGCTTCTGCAGGAGCCATCCGGAAACCACAATGAATGACAGAGGATCTCGGCAGAAGGACCACCGATTGGAGGTCAGCTACGGGGGTTTCTTTCTGCCTGGACCCGCATAACATCAGACCAGTGGGTCTTGGAGATCATTCGCGACGGGTATGCGTTAGATCTGGCAAGGCCGGTGCTGGATTCATTCGTCAGTTCTCCCTGCAGAAGCCCGCTAAAGGCCTTGCAAGTTTGTCTAACGGTGGACCACCTGTTGCAGCTAGCGGCCATCGTCCCGGTTCCGCTCACGGAATACGGAATGGGGCGTTACTCCATTTATTTCGTGGTGCCAAAGGAGGACGGACGGTTCTCTTCGGCCTATCCTAGACCTCAAAGGGGTGAATCGGTGTCTCTGCCTTCCACATTTTGACATGGAAACCCTGGTGGCGGTTCGTCAGGGGAAGTATCTCACCTCTCTCGATCTTTCCGAGGCTTATCTCCATGTTCCCATCCGGGAGTCCCATCAGAAGTTTCTTCGGTTCGCCCTGCCATGGGGTCATTTTCAGTTCCAGGCGCTGCCTTTCGGTTTGGCGACAGCCCCCTGGGTGTTCACCAAAATAATGGTAGTGGTTGCGGCGGCGCTGCGAAAGCAAGGAGTATTAGTTCATCCGTACCTCAACGATTGGTTGATACGAGCGAAATCCCAGGCCGAGAGCAAGAAAGCCACGCAACAGGTTGTGGAGTTTCTCCAGAGCTTAGGCTGGGTGGTCAACCCGCTCAAGAGTCATTTGGTGCCGACTCAGGTCCTCGAGTATTTGGGAGTTCAGTTCGATACTCGGCAGGGGTCTGTTTTTCTAACGGAACGCAGGGCTCTAGCCCTCCGGCGGCTAGTGCAGGATTTCCAGAGGCTCGCGGCACCAACGGCATGGAAATACCTCCAAGTGTTGGGGACGATGGCCGCGACGCTGGAAGTCGTGCCGTGGGCCAGGTTTCACATGCGGCCTCTGCAGCGCTCCTTGCTCCGTCGCTGGTCGAATCAGTCTGACTCACTGAGCGACTCCCTTGTCCTTGGCGCGTCCGTCAGGCGCTGCGGTGGTGGCTTCATCCCTCAGTCTTGCAGGCCGGAATGCCGTTGGAGCAGCCGGTGTGGCTTCCCCTCTTCACGGATTCGAGTCTAACAGGCTGGGGGGCGCATTGTGCAGGTCAATTCACACAAGGGAGGTGGACGACAGAGGAGAGCGGGTGGTCGATCAACCGGTTGGAACTCAGGGCGGTGTTCTTGGCTCTGCAGAGCTTCCAAAAGTTGGTGACACATCAGGCGGTGCGAGTGTTATCGGACAATGCAGCCACAGTGGCGTACATAAATCGGCAGGGCGGCACGGGCAGCGCTGCCATGGAGGAAGAGACAGAAGAGCTGTTTGCCTGGGTGGAGCCGCGGTTGAAGGCGATATCGGCGGCTCACATCACCGGCAAGGAGAACGTGACAGCGGACTTTCTCAGAAGAATCCAGGTGGATGCCGCAGAGTGGGAGTTGCATCCCGACGTCTTTGCCCAGTTGACTCTGCGATGGGGCGTGCCCGTCATGGATTTGATGGCGACGTGCTGGCCTGCGAAAGCACCTCAGTTCTTCAGCAGGCGGAGAGAGCCCATGTCGGAAGGGATCGACGCCTTGATGCAGCCGTGGCCGACGACGGGGCTCCTCTACGTTTTCCCTCCGTGGGCCCTCATCGGTCGCGTAATTCAGCGTATCGAAGCCCATCGGGGGAGGGTGCTTCTAGTGGCGCCAAATTGGCCCCGGCGTCCGTGGTATGCCGATTTGATAAGGTTGCTGGACGGTCCTCCGTGGTGTCTCACGTTGTCGTCGGAGCTCCTGGTTCAGGGACCTCTTCTAATGCCGCAAGTGGATCGATTCTCGCTTACGGCTTGGCTATTGAAAGGGCAAGGTTAAAGAAGAAGGGCTACTCTAGATCGGTCATGGCCACTTTGCTTCAGGTGCGGAAGCGGTCGACTTCGCTTGCCTATGTGCGCATCTGGCGGATCTTTGAAGACTGGTGTTCCAGGCATCAGGTTAGGGCTTCTAGGGCCTCCGTATCAGTGGTACTGAGTTCTTTGCAAGATGGTTTTGACAAGGGGCTGGCCGCCAGCTCTTTAAGGGTGCAACTGGCGGCCTTGGCCTGCTATCGAGGTAAGATCCAGGGTGTGGCTCTGGGTGCTCATGCCGATGTCGTACGTTTCCTTAAAGCGGTGACCAGGCTGCGCCCGGCTCATCGGATCTCTGTTCCGTCCTGGGATCTCAACTTGGTCTTGCGGGTATTAGGTAAAGCGCCGTTCGAGCCTCTGTCTTGGAGTTCTGTCAAGAACTTGACTCTTAAGGTGGTCTTCTTAGTTGCCATCTGTTCGGTGAGCGCATTTCTGAGTTGCAGGCTCTTTCCTGTAGAGAGCCATTTCTCTGTTTTTCGAGGGAGAAGGTGGTTCCCAGACCGGTTCCCTCCTTTTTACCCAAGGTGTCTTCTCCCTTTCATGTGAATCAAACTGTTTCTCTGCCAGTTCTGCAGACAGAAACGGGGCATCCATCGGATCGCGGTCTGAATCGATTGGACGTGAAGAGGGCCTTGCGTCGTTATTTGTCGGTTTCCGCGGCTTTTCGCAAGTCGGATCGCCTGTGTTGTTCGGCGGGCCTAGGAAAGGTGAAGCTGCGGCCAAGGCGTCCATTTCCAAGTGGATAAAGGAAGCTATTGTTTTGGCGTACATGTTGCAGGGGCGTCCGGCTCCTGTAAGCCTCAGGGCACATTCTACTCGGGCGCAAGCAGCGTCCTGGGCTGAGCACAGTCTGGTTCCTCCGGTGGAGATTTGCAAGGCGGCCACCTGGTCGTCGTTACATACGTTCAGTAGACACTACCGTTTGGATGTGTTGGCGGCGGGGGATGCCCGTTTCGGATCAGCGGTCTTGCGTGCCGGCTGGCAGGGTCCCTCCTGTTAGTACTGCTCTGTTACATCCCAGCTGTAGAGGACTAAACTGGAGGAACGATAAGGAAATAGTAATTACACTTACCTGGTAATTGTCGTTCCTTGAGTTACGACAGTTTAGTCCTCCTTCCCACCCTTAGGTTTCTGGCTAGCTTGGCACGTCGTCATGGTCATGGAGTGGTGTGACAGGTGAGTTTTACTTTCTCTCTCATTCCAGCCTGGCAAGGGGGAGGAGCGCTTTTGGGGCAGGTCTTCCTCCCTGTTCCCGTTAGATGGCAGATTATGTTCTATTCAGTTTCTGATGGTTCAACCAAAAAAAAAAAAAATTAAAACATTAATTATAGTTAGCTACTTATTTGTTGCTCTTGAGTCTGCTTTGTCAATAGTTCACTGGGGCTGATGGGGAGTTCCAGTTCGCTACATCCAGAGGGATGAAGATTTGATTGGTCCAGTCTCCAAGCTGCAGGAGGAGGTGCACTACCCAGCTGTAGAGGACTAAACTGTCGTAACTCAAGGAACGACAATTACCAGGTAAGTGTAATTTCTATTTACAGGGGAGTAACTACTCTTTCTCCAGGACCAAGCAGGAAGTCAGTCCTCACATATGGGACTCCCTAGCTCAGGGCTACCAGAGGCCCCAAACTGAAAAATTGAGTTCCCTCTAGAGCCTCAGCATGAAAGGTAGCCCAACACCAGGGCCGGCGGGTAGGAGTTGCCTAGACCCCAAAGAGATTATGGAGTACCGCTTGCCCGAAAGCACTGTCCCTGTGGGACTCCCTCTCAAGGAAGTAGTGGGCCGCAAAAGTCTGGCTTGAAGACAAAGTAGCGGCCCGGCAGATGTCTGCCAACAGAACAGAGCGGAGATGAGCCACTGACGCAGCCTTCGCCCTGACACGGTGAGCCGTAACTCGACCCTGCAACGAGAGGCTGGCTGCCCTGTAAGCCCAGGCGATGCAGTCAGCTACCCATATGGACAAAGTACGCTTGGAGACAGCCAACCCCAACTTATTGGGGTCATAAGAGACGAAGAGCTGAACAGCCCTCCGGTGCTCCCGCGTACGGTCAAGGTAGAAGGACAACGCCCTCCTACAGTCCAGGGTATGCAAGACCATTTCCGCCCGGCTAGCATGAGGCCTGGGAAAGAAAGTCGGAAGAACCACCTCCTGATTGAGGTGGAAGGAGGAGACAACCTTTGGAAGGAACTTAGGGTGAGCCTGTACCCTGTTCCTATAAAACCTAGTATAAGGTGCTTCTGATACTAGGGCCTGAAGCTCACTCACTCGCCTTGCTGAGGTAAGGGCTACCAGAAATAGCGTTTTCCAGGACAGAAAACGCAGAGGGCAAGTAGCCATAGGTTCAAATGGTGGGCAAGTAAGCCGTTGCAAGACCACATTTAAATCCCATTCAGTGGCAGGTGGATGCACTGGAGGCTTAAGCAAAAGCAGGCCTCTGAGGAAGCAAGCCACCAAAGGATGGCTGGAAAGAGACTGACCCTCCACCTGTGAGTGGTGTGCTGAAAGAGCACCAAGATGAACTCTAACAGAACTGAAGGCCTAGGTTGGACAGGTGAAGCAAATACTGCAGCACCACTGGTACCAGGTATGAGAAGGGATTCTTGTTGTGTTGAGTACACCAGGTAGAGAATCTACGCCACTTAAGGGCATAAGACTTTCTGGTGGACTGCCTCCTAGAGGCCAAGACTACGTCCTCCACTTCCCTAGGCAGTAGTAAAGGCGCTAGGACTACCCTTTCAGCAGCCAGGCCATCAAATTGAGGAACTGGAGATTGGGGTGCAAGAGGGACCCCTGCTCCTGAGACAGGAGATCGGGTTGCATTCCCAAAGGGAGAAGAGTGTCCACCGCCAGTTGCAACAGTAGTGGGAACCAGGGTTGCCTTGGCCACCTGGGGGCCACCAGAATCACTGAGGCCTTGTCCCGGATCACCTTGAATAGTGTCTTGGACACTAGAGGCATGGGAGGAAACGCATATAGGAGGCCTGTAGACCATGTAATGATAAACGCATCCGCTGCTACTCTGAGAGGATGCGGTTGCCTGGAACAGAACCTGGGTAGTTGACGGTTCAGAGGACTGGCAAAGAGATCTATGGTTGGAAGACCCCATCTCAGGAAGACCTGTTGAACCACTAAAGGGTTCAACTGCCATTCGTGCGGCTGCAGGATCCTGCTCAATCTGTCCGCCAGGTAATTCTCCTGACCTGGGAGGTAGACTGCTTTGAGAAGAATGCCATGATTGACTGCCCAGGAGCACAGTTTCTGCGCTTCCTGACAGAAGGCGGGACCCTGTGCCCCCTTGTTTGTTCACATAGAACATAGCCACTTGATTGTCCGTCTGAACCAAGATGGACTGGTGAGAGATGAGATGAGAGAAAGTTCTCAGGGCTAAGCGGATAGCTCTCAGTTCTAAGAGATTGATCTGCTGTGCGGCCTCCCACGGAGTCCACAGGCCTTGAGTACCTGCCCCTTGGCAATGTGCACCCCAACCTTGAAGAGAAGCATCAGTTGTCAGCACCTGAGAGTGTGGAGGTGCCTGAAAAGGCACCCCTTGCACTAGATTCGGAAGATGAAGTCACCATTGCAGAGAAGACTGTAGTAGGCCGGACACCCTCACTTTGTCCGTGAGGCTTCCTGTGGCCTGGTGCCACCGAGTCCGGAGGCCCCATTGAGTTGGCCTGATGTGTACACGGGCATTTGGAGTCACATGAACCATGGATGCCATGTGGCCTAAGAGCCTGAGGAGTTGTCTGGCGGAGACCAGAGAATTGCTGTGGAATAGCCTGGCTAGATCCATCAATCTGTGGGCCCTGTCCACTGGTAGAAAGGCCTTTGCCTGAAAGGTGTCCAGTTGAGCTCCTATGAACTCCATGTTCTGGGAGGGCTGCAAACTGGACTTTGCGAAGTTATGACAAACCCCAGGTGCTGAAGCAGAGCAACAGTGCGAAGGGTGGCTTGATTGGCTCATCAGGGGTCAATCCCCGCAAGAGGCCAATCGTCCAGATATGGAAAGACAAAGAGACCTTGAACCCTGAGGTAGGCCGCCACCACCGCCAGGCACTTGGTGAATACCCTGGGGGCGGATGTAAGGCCAAAAGGCAGTACTCTGTACTGATAATGGTTTCCTCCACTACAAATCTGAGATATTGTCTGTGGTCTGGATGAATAAGGATGTGAGTATAAGCATCCTTTAGATCTAAGGAGCATAGCCAATCTACCTGCTGGAGGTAGGGCAGCAGGATTCCAAGGGTAAGCATCTTGAACTTTTCCCTCTCCAGGAACTTGTTCAGGTTTCGCAAGTCTAGGATGGGTCTGAGGCCTCCTGTTCTCTTTGGTACCAGAAAGTACCTGGAATAGAAGCTGTGACCTCTCAGGTGGTGGGGCACCGGTTCCACTGCCTGTTCCTTCAGAAGACCTGCCAACTCCTGCAGGAGCAAGTTCCTGTGCAGAGGGAGTCTGGGAGGCTCCCCTGGAAAATAGGAGGGGGGTACCTGGTGGAAGTGGAGGAGATAGCCCTTCTGGACTATACTTAGAACCCAGGTATCCCTTGTGACAGCTGACCACCTGTGGGCGAACAGGGCCAGCCTGCCTCCAGTGCTGATGGGGGCCAGCTGAGGAGGAGAGGCTATGCCAATGCAGTCAAAATCCCCCTCCCTGCTTAGCAGGAGCCGGAGTAGGAGGCTTGGGGGCCTAATGCCTACGGGGCCCATGACCCTGCCCCTTGGCCTGCTGACCCTGTTGGGGAGCTAGAGAGGCCTGATAATGAGGGTACTGTTTATAGGCAGATGACTTCCTTGGGTAAAAGGTCTTTTTTCCGGAGCCCTTCTTCTGAGAAGGGGCAGAGGTTTTTCTGGACAGCCTTGTCCGGGTAAAAGTCTCTGTCTCGAGTTCGGCAGCCTTGTCAGCCATGGGCTTGCCAAAGAGGTTTTCACCTCGGCAGGGGACATCAACCAACTTGTCCTGCACCCATGGCTCGAGGTCCGATGACTGTAGCCAAGCCTGACGGCGTGCACCGATGCCGGCTGCGGCTACTCGGGCCGAATCCTCGAAGTCATCATAGGCTGCTCAAGATATAAACTTCGAGCACTCACGAATACCCGAGGACAGAGCATTGAACCTCTGCAAAGGTTCCTCGGAGAGACCAGCAGAAAACCCGGCAATCTCCTTCGCCAGGTCTCGAAGGTACATGCCCAAGTACAGCTGGTAGGTCTGGGCACGGCAAGCAAGCATAGAGCCCTGGAAGCACTTCTTACCGAGGGCATCCAGATTCTGGGCCTCCTGGCCGGGAGGCACCAGGGAGTGCATCTTCTGACTCTTCAGACGATGCATGGCCGATTCCACAACCATGGAGTGGTGCGGTAATTGTGCCTTTTGGAACCCGGGGCTCTTGCGGACTCGATAGATGGAATCAACCCGCTTGCTTAAAACCGGCGTCGATGCCGGCGCCTCCCACATGCGGAAGAGCAACCGTTCCAGCATCGGAGGAACCGGAACAGTAAAGGCCTCCTTCAGGGCCACGAGCTCCTCGGCTCGAGGCTCCTCCTCGGGATCCGCGGGGAATGCCAAAGCCTTGGCCATGTCCCGCACGAAGTCCGAGAACTGGGTATCCTCTGGGGGGACATTCTCCGAGGCTCGGACTCGGGCGAGTCCGAAGGAACGCACCGAGTCCGAAAGGTGTCAGGCTACTCCTCATCCTCAGTCTCCCAGCCGGACTCCTCGGAGGAGGAATCGAGCGGCTCCGGTCGGGCAGGCATTGATGCCATCCACCCCCGACGCCGAGGGTACCGGCGTCGACGACCTCGGTCCCGAACGGGAGGCCAAGGGGAATCTTGGCCGAGGATCGACTCGAGCTCGCATGGACTCTAGGATCGGCTCGGCTTCCGGAGTCGACTTGGACGTCGATGTCCCGGTGGTCGGGGCAGATGCACCGGTGAGACCAGCGATCAGTGCCTGCTGCTGTTCCATGAAGGCAGCCAAGCTGCTCTCCAAGGCCGTCAACCTAAGTCCGAGCTCAGGAGACTCAGCAGCCCCCAACTCGGGCAATGGCGGCGGCGCCGGGCCCGACGTTGGCTCCCCTGGAGGAGAGTCCATGAGGACTACAGTACTCATGTGACCCGGGGACTCCATCTCCACACGAGGTTGTTTTGCAGGCCTCTCCGACTCCGAAGACCCGGGACGGCACTCGGGGCTATGCGACTTGGCCCTCGAGGAGCCAAGTGCGTCCACCGACGCTGCCCTCACGGGTTTTTTATTCTTATGATGCTCCCGCGAGGGAAACCCCCTTTCAGAGGAGCCTTGACGCTGCTCGGGGCCGGAGTGCCGAGATGTCGAGGCCTCTGACGAGGTCCGGGCCCTACCAGACGCGGAGTCAGAGAAGATTCTTTCCTTTTGGTGCTGCCGACTCCTTAACGCCTTAGAGGACATCTTCCCACACGGACCACAGATCATCGGGTCATGATCGGGTCCGAGGCACCGGAGGCAGCAGTCATGTGTGTCGGTGAGAGACATAAGTTTTACACCGATCACACTTTTTAAACCCGCTGGCAGCCATCGGGGGAAAAAGGGCCCCTGCAAGGTCAAAAGACAGGGCTGCCAGTGAAAAAAGAAAAAATGGCGCGAACGGTAGTCACTAAGGACAAAAACCAAAAAAGATCTGGGCTCGATACCGACGTATCGGGCCCAGGCGGGAAAGGGAAACCGGCATCGAACCGAAAAAAAACAGGTTAACGCAGAGAAAATCAACTTCTTCCTCGGGTGAAACGAATATACATCCATTGGGCTCCGCGGAAAAAAGAAGACTGAGCAAGATGGCACCCTTGGGCGGGAAGGGGACCACGCATGCGCGCTGCATTCCCAAAGGCTTTCTATGAAAGCTGGGGAAATGCTCCGCACGGGGGCTCCGTCGGCGCTGACGTCACCCATATGTGAGGACTGACTTCCTGCTTGGTCCTGGAGAATTATTAATACTCCTCCTCCTCTCCTTTGTGCTCTGATGCAGTTGAATGCTGAGTATCCTTTTGTATGCAGTTGAATGCCGAGTATCCGTGTAATCAAACTCTGGAATTTGTTAACGGAGGATGTAGTAAAGGCTGTTAGTGTAGCTGGGTTTAAAAAACGGTTTGGACAAGTTCCTGGAGGAAAGGTCCATAAACCATTAAGGAGGGACCCAGGATATCAATGCTTGACCCAGTACAAGCATTGTGGAACCTGTGTCTTTTGGGGAAACTGCTAGGTACATATGACCTAGATTGGCCACTGTTGGAAACAGAATACTGGGCTTGATGGACCTTGGTCTGATCCAGTATGGCATATCTTATGTGTTTCTTGGTTTAGTATGACCTGGTCCGAGTCGTCTAGCCAGGTCTCTGTGATGCACATTATATCAAGCTTCTTGTCGTGGATTAGGTCAAGGATAGTACTTGGCTTGTTCCTGATAGATCTGGCGTTTAGAAGAGCACAGCTGGTGTTTGTTGTTATGATTGGGTTTGTATGCTCGTTATTTGTGTGGTGTGTGGTTGTATTTAGTTAATGGGAGTATCACAGTCCAGGGAAGACTTTGTTAAGGACAAAGATTTTTCCTTATGCAGAGCGAAGGTTATAAAACCATCTTTTGAAACATGGAGCTGTCTAACTGGGAACAAGGTTTCCTAATAGATAACGGTGCCAAGTTGGTTAAGAATATCTTTTTAAAGTTTTTGGTGGTAGTGAACATTTTTTTGCACTTTACACTTTTAACTGGACTAATTCTAGCCTGGAAAGTATTCTATTACTTTAGGAGCAGAGAAGCAGCCTAGTGGTTAGGGCAGCAGCCTGAAAGCCAGAAAGACCAGGTTCAGAATGCCACTGATACACCTTGTGGACTTGGGCAAGTCATTTAACCCTCCACTGCATCAGGTACAAACAAACAGTAAGCCCTCCAGAGGCCAGGAAATACATACTGTATCTGAATGGAGAAATTGGGCCTTACCTGCTAATTGTCTTTCCTTGAATTCTCTCCGGGCCAGTCCAGGGTACCATCGGGTTGTCAATCCCCTTCAGCAGCTGAGGACTGAAAACTAAAAATCTTTGCTGACAGGCTATAGCCACTCCCCCTTGAGACAGCTCTCCAGTCTATTGTAACCAAGCAGCCTAACAGAACAAACATCAACCTGCTTTATAACCGAGCTAATCGCCCGCAAGAACAAAACCTACCAGCTAACGACCGCTCTGGGAAGAAAAAGAAAAGAACATACCCCGTCCCTTGCATGAAGTACGGGCGTACATGCCCTCTCCGTATTCCAAATTAAACAAACCTTTTTTTTTTCTTTTTTCTTTTTATACTTCCTGGATTGGTTTCCTTTGTTGGTTCTTTTTTTTTTTTTCTTTTTCAAAATCCAATTACCCCGAAGGGAACCCCAAACACCACCGCCACCAGAGTACCCAATAGTCACGGAGGACTGGCGGAAGCGGAACACCAAAATAACCTGCTCGCGAACTCTGCAATACGAACGGGAGGGCCCTGGACTGGCCCGGAGAGAATTCAAGGAAAGACAATTAGCAGGTAAGGCCTAATTTCTCCTTCCTATTCATCTCTCCGGGCCAGTCCAGGGTACCATCGGGCAGTACCAGAGCAGTGCCTAAAGACGGGAGGGACCAGCGAGCCCCACTACAATGGCAGAAGCCCCTACTCTCGCATTCCCCCTGGCCTGTACATCCAACCTATAATGCTTCGTAAACGTATGCAGAGATGACCACGTCGCCACTCTACAAATATCAACCGGCGGAACCAAGGCAAACTCCACCCAAGAAGCCGCCTGTCCCCAAGTAGAATGCGCCTTGAGACCTACCAGGGGCGATTTACCGCCCGCTACATAAGCCGCCACTACAGCCTGCTTTACCCATCGGGCAATCGACGCCTTAGAAGCTGCCTGCCCCTTCCGAGGACCCCCAAACAGAACAAACAACCTGTCCGATTTCCTAAAGGGTTTTGTGATCCTGAGATAGCGCTTCAAGACGCGCCGTAAATCCAACTTTCGTAAGGATTGATCTGCTCGCGACCCTTGCAAATCCGCGAAAGAGGGAAGAGCAACTGACTGATTAATGTGGAAAGGAGACACCACTTTAGGAAGGAAAGATGGCACTGGATGGAGGAGCACGCGTTCTGCCAAAAACTGCAGATACGGTTCTCTACAAGAAAGAGCTTGAAGATCAGATATTCTCCGCGCAGAACATAAGGCCACCAGAAACGCAGTTTTCCACAAAAACTCTCTCAGGCCCCCCGACGAATCTCCCTCAAAAGGAGGCCGAGTCAGAGCGTCAAGGACCAGATTCAAATCCCAAGCCGGCACCACCTGCCGTACCGGTGGCCTGAGAACCTTCACCGCTCTGAGAAAGCACAGTTACTTACCTGTAACAGGTGATCTCTGGGAACAGCAGGAATTAGTCCTCACATATGGGTACGTCGGTACCGACGGAGCCCGTGCGGGAAAGCTCCCCAGCTTCTTAGAATAGAAGCTTTTGGGACCTCCCACTGCACATGCGCACTGCCTTCCCGCCTTCCTGAACAGCTCTCCTCAGTTTCGAGTTTATAGCTGAGTCAACAGAGAGAGGACAGGACGATAGATAGATAAAAGATACAACTCCTAGGGGAGGTGGGTGGGTTGTGAGGACTAATTCCTGCTGTTCCCAGAGATCACCTGTTACAGGTCAGTAACTGTGCTATCTCCAGGAACAAGCAGGAATAAGTCCTCACAGATGGGGACTCCCTAGCTTAGATGCATGGGATCCCCTGTAAAGGTTCGCCATCTTCGTATGGATCTCATGCATCCATTCTGGGAAGGTGGGCAGGAGTTGTTTAGGAATGGAACAGGTGCTTGAGGACAGCCTGGCCAAACAAGGCATCCCGGCGGGAGTCCTTGTCCAAACAGTAATGGGCTGTGAAGGTATGAACCGAGTCCCAGGTAGCGGCTAGACATATCTGATCTATGGAACCAGAGTGCAGATGAGCCATAGAAGTTGCCATTGCCCTCAAATTGTGAGCAGTGACATGGCCTTCCAGAGAAATGTTTTTTGCTCTGGTAAGCAAAAGAAATACCTGATCAATCCAATTGAAAGTGTACGCTTGGAGACTGAAGTCCCAAATGGGAAGGATCAAAGGCCCAAAAAGTTGTGAATACTTTCGATGTGGCTGAGTCCTATTAAGTAAAAGCGAGAGCTCTTTTACAATCCAGAGTATGAAGGTTCCTCTCTGCATTGGATGCATGAGGAGCTGGAAAAAAGACAGGTAGATATACCTCTTGATTAAGATGAAAGGCGAGACCACTTTAGGCATAAAGTGGGGATTCGTCCTAAGGACCACGTTATCATGATGAAATCTTGTGTAAGGTGGATTAGCCACTAAAGCCTGCAGCTCACTGATGCGGCGAGCCGAAGTGACTGCAATGAGGAAGATGACCTTCCAGTAAAGAAATTTCAAGGAGGTGGAAAACATTGGCTCAAAAGGTGGCTTCATAAGTTGACCGAGCACTAGATTCAAATCCCATGCGACCGGGGTGGTCTGATGGGGAGGTTTTAGTGAGAGTCAGGCCTCTCATGAATCTTGCAACAAGAGGATTTGTTGAGATTTGTTTTCCATTTATATTTTTCAAGGATGCTGCAATAGCACTTAAATTGACTCTTACCGAATTCGTCTTGAGGCCTGCATTGGATAGATTCAGGAGATAATCAAGAAGAGAATTCAAAGGAAGTGCCAGAGGGTCAAGACCCTGCTGAGCACACCAAATGGAAAAACGTTTCCATTTGAAAGCATAGGAACGCCTGGTAGAGGGTTTCCTAGAGGCAGAAAGGATATCTTTCACTGGTTGGGAAAGATGAAAGTCTTGAAGGCTTAAGCCTTCATAACCAAGCACTGAGTGAAGGGATTTGGGGTTTGGGTGCCACAAAGTCCCCTCCTCCACCTGAGACAGGAGGTCTGGCGCAGCTCCCAGATCCAAGTAGGATCCCTGGGAGAGCTGTAGAAGTAGAGGGAACCACACTTGGCGTGGCCAGCGTGGAGCTATGAGGATCATAGTTCCATGATCCCTCTGGAGTTTGAACAGAGTCTTGGGAATCAAAGGAATGGGTGGAAAGGCCATATAGGAATGCCTGATTCCAATTCAGGAGAAAGGCGTCTGTAGCCTGAGCTCCCTGACACGGAGTTCTGGAACAGAACCGGGGAAGTTTGGCATTCCACGGACTTGCAAAGAGGTCTATATGTCCGGGGTCCCCCCATTCCTGAAAGATTCGGTTTATTTATTTGGTCCAAATGTAGGGACCATTCGTGTGGCAGCAGAACTCGACTGAGCCTGTCTGCCCGAGAGTTTTGAACTCCTGGGGATACACTGCTAGCAGGTGAATCTGATGCTCTCTGGCGAAGGCCCATAGTCTTAGAGCTTCGTTGCAAAGCGACAGAGAGCCCGTCCTCCTTGTTGTTTATGTAAACATGGCCACCTGATTGTCCGTCTGAACTAGGACATTGAGGTTGGCTAGGAGGGAGTGGAAGACCTTGATGGCAAGGTAAATTGCTCGCAGGTTCCAGAAGATTTGATATGAAGGGTGGACTCCTGTAGAGACCAAGTGCCCTGAGTGGATAGAGTTTGCAGATTGTCTAAACACACTGTTTGGGATGCATCTGTTGTGAGGGTTGCTAGGGTTAGCAATGGTTGAAATGGAGCCCACAACAACAGATTCTTGGGAAGTCCACCAGTGGAGGGACCAAAACAGACGATCGGAGGTTTGTATTTGGTCTGAGAGCGCTCCTGACGCCTGAGTCCACTGAGTGGCCAGGGTCCATTGAGCTGCTCTCATATGAAGACGAGCATAGGCACCACATGCACTGTGGAGGCCATATGACCCAGTAGGCGTAGCATTTCCCTGGCTGTCAAGTGAGTGCTGGACTGAGCTTGGGAGGCCAAACTCCGGAGGCGCTGGCCTCGAACATGTGGAAGTAGGCCCTTGCAGTGATGGTGTCCAACTGGGCCCCTATGAATTCTAGAGATTGAGTAGGGATGAGTTGGGACTTGGGAAGGTTTACTACCAGTCCCGATACTGCAAAAGGCTCCTTGTGTGGTCCCAGGGAAATCTGGGCCTGTGACTGAGTTGGAGCTCGGATGAGCCAGTCGTCCCAGATATGGGAAGACAAAGATTCCCATGCCTCTTAGAAATGCGGCTACGACTGCCATGCATTTGTGAATACTCTTGGAGCAGAGGCTAGCCCGAAGGGGAGTACTCTGTATTGGAAATGTTTCCCTGAAACAGAAAGCGAAGATACTTTCTGTGGGATGGATGGATGCGTATATTGTATACGCATCCTGTAGGTCTAGAGAACAAAGCCGTCCCTGACCCTGGAGTAAGGAAGGAGAATGCCGAGAGACAGCATTTTTGAATTTCACCTTGAAGAGAAAATTGTTCAATTCTCTCAGATCTAGGATTTGTCTGAATCCCCCTGTCTACTAAGGAAAGAGAAAATAAGGGGAGTAGAAACCGGACCCCTTGTTTGAGGAAGAGGAACCTCTACTATGGCCCATTGTGCAAGAAGAGAGGAAACCTCTTGACCAAACAGGGTTAGGAGAGATGGCGGAGAATTGAATGGTCTAACAATATGAAGGAGAGGAAGGCTGGAGAAATGAACATTTTAACCCTCTCGAAAGATAGAGATGGTCCATTGTTCTCTTTTGATTTGTTTCCCATCTGGAGCAAGTGACCAACCTTCCGGGTATGGTGATAGGTTCTGGTTGTGTTAGAACCAGAAGTGGCATGGTCCCTACGAGCAAGTAAAATCCCCTGTGGGGTTGGAGCCTGCTGAGCTTCAGAAGCTGCTGGAGGCTTAGCTCGTGCTTGTTTGGATTGCTGACTCTTAGCTGTATTGAGAGGTTGAGAAGTCTTCTGGCCATTATTTGAAGCAACTCTGGCATTCTTTGAGTAAGGCCTTTTAATTGACTTTTTCTTAGTAGTAATTGAAGTGGACTTAGAAAGTCTTTCCAAGGTTGCATATTCATCATCCATCTTGGAGGCTTTGATTTGCCACTCTACCCCAAATAAGTTCTCACCTGTACAGGCAGATTCCGTAAGCCATCTAGAACCCAGGTTCCAGATCAGAGGCCTTGGAGCCAAGCAAGACGTCGGGCTGCAATAGCAATGCCCGAAGCCCTACTGGCTCCCTCAAAGGAATCATATGCTGCCCTATTATAGAGAACTTAGAAACCTCTAAGAGTTGTTTTCACTAGGGAAAGGAATCCCTGCTTTTTTATCCTCAGGGATAAAGGGGGCAAAATGCCGCACCTTTTTGGCAAGTTCCTCCAGGAAATGCCCATATAGAGACTGTAGGAATTAATCCTGGCTATAAGCATCTAGCCTGGAAAATTTTCCTACCAAAAGAGTCCAAAGTCTTACACATTCCCGTCCTGGAGGGTGGAAGAGTGCCTTTTGGTACTCCTAATCTTCTTCATTGCAGACTTCACCACAATAGAGTGGTGGGGCAATTGAGTCTTTTGGAAACCAGGAGAAGGAGGGACCCTATACATGGTGTCCAACTACGGGAATAAGGAGACAAAGTCAAAGGATTTTTCCCAGAAATCCATCAGTTGTTTCTTGAAGGATTTCATGGATAGGCAGGGTAACTGCCTCCTTAGGGGCCTTTGAGTATCCCAAAATATCCAGTTTCTTGGATCTGGGTTTCCTTTTCAGAGGATGTGGTAATAGAAAGGGCTGTAGCCATATCTAAAACAAAGTCCTGGAAGGACAAATCCTCTGGAGGGGACATTCTCCTTTTAGGATAAGAGGGCTCCTCAGGTAAGTTGAGTGAAAACTCAGCAGAATCATCAGAGGAGTGAAAATCCTCAGAGGAATCGGTGCGTTCATCTAACGCACGATCGCGTGACCGATCGTATCGATATCGGGCGTATCGGGTATGAACCGGTATGGAGCGAAAGCCCATACGGTACCGACTTGCGTTTAGAGGTGGACTGCCTCGATACCGGCATGGCGGACGATACCGGTATCGGCCCCCGGAACCGCTGAAAGCGGAACCGATGGCGTTGCAGCTTTCATGAAAGCCATGACGGCCTGCTGCATGGACTGTACAGTAATCGCCCATGGACGCCATAGCTGCCTGGATGTCGGTACCGGAGTGACCCGTACCCAGAGCAGGCTAACAGGTGATCTGTCGAGGCCGTAGCATCGATATGAACCTGAGACCCCTGAATTGGCGTTTTTGGAAGTTGGACTTCCCGCCGGGGTTGTTTGGCTGGGGCAGGGTCCTCAAGTTCTAAGCTAAGAGCCTCTCGATGCTTTGAAGGAGATTTGCTCTTTGAGGACTTGCCCACAGAAGGTTTGGTTACCTGAATCCATCCGGAGAAGAAGACCTGGATGACTGTGATGCTGTATTCTCTGAAGCAAACAGCACATGGAATTTGTTGGCCCGTTCTGCAGCCCACGTTTAGACATGTGGGAGCAAGATGGGCAGGCCGGAACGGAATGGTCAGGCCCCAAACATTTCAGACACCATTCATGGGTGTCTGTGACTGAAATAACAGCATTACATTTGGTACACTACTTAAATCCAGGGGCTGGCATCTCCATGAGGAGAGCTTGAGGTAGGCCGAGAGGCCTCTCTGAAGTGACCAAAAAGCTAAAAATAAGAAAAAAGAATTATAATTTTTTAAAGAAAGAAAGAAAAGACCGCGATACCGGTATCGTATGGGAAGGCAGGTACGCGTCTAAAGCAACAAATAAAATAACAATTTCTTCAGCGGTGACAGGAACACGACCTCTGCTCCGCGGAAAAAAAGAAACTGAGAGAGCTGTTCCAGGAAGGCGGGAAGGTAGTGCGCATGTGAAGTGGGAGGTCCCAAAAGCTTCTATTCTAAGAAGCTGGGGAGCTTTCCCGCACGGGCTCCGTCGGTACCGACGTACCCATATGTGAGGACTTATTCCTGCTTGTTCCTGGAGATAGCGCACCACATCCGAATGAGATGATAACCTCCTACCTTGCACCGTACCTCTATAGCACGTTAAAGCAGCCACGTGAATCTTCAAGGTGTTAAGCGCCAATCCTTTCTGCAAACCGTCTTGAAGAAAAGCCAAAATCTCGGGCAAGGTCGCCTGAAAGGGACAAACGCTACAGTTTGTACACCAAGCCTCAAACACTCGCCAAACGAGTCGACGATCTCCGAGCCTGCAACATCGTGGACACCACCGCTGCCGAGTTGCCTTTGCGTCTCAAGCGCTGCCTTTCAAGAGCCAAGCCGTAAGCAAGAAGCAATCCACCTGCGGCATGAGAATGGGACCCTGCTTCAGCAGATAGCCCTGAGCTGGCAACCTCCAAGGGGAATCCACGAGCAGCCGCCGGAGATCCGCATACCACGACCGTCTGGGCCAATCCGGCGCAATGAGAATCACCTTCCCCCCCCCCCCGTGACGAGCTATGCGCTGAACGACCCGACCGATCATCGGCCATGGAGGAAATACGTAAAGAAGCTTGTCCAACGGCCAAGGTTGAACCAGAGCATCGAGCCCCTCGGACATGTGCTCTCTGCGCCTGCTGAAGAAGCATGACGCCTTTGCATTGTTGTGAGTGGCCATGAGATCCATCGTCGGCCGCCCCCTGCGCCTCACAATGTCGAGAAAAATCTTTGCGTCCAATTCCCACTCTCCGGGATCGAGAACATTGCAACTCAGATAAATCGGCCTGAACATTCTCCTTTCCGGCTACATGCGCCACTGACAGAGCCAACAGATGAGATTCCGCCCAGAGCATCAACTCTTGACTCTCTGCTAACAACAGAGCACTGCCCGTGCCCCCCTGTCGATTGATATACGACACCATCACTGCTTTGTCGGAAAAGACCCGCACCGCTCTCCTCTCGAGGAGCGGAGCGAAGGAGAGCAGAGCCAAACAAACTGCCCTGAGCTCCAGGAGATTGATCGAGAACGACGCTTCCTCTGGAGACCAGTGCCCCTGAGCCACCTGAGACCGACAATGAGCTCCCCAGCCCGATAAACTGGCGTCCGTCGTTACTAACGTCCAATCCGGAAGCTCCAACGGCACTCCTGCCTGAAGATGACTCGGATCAAGCCACCAAGTGAGACTGTTCCTCACTACCTCTGCGCAATCCAGCTTTCTTGACAAAGGATGAAGCTGAGGAGACCACCGGGACAGCAAAGCCTGCTGCAAGGGCCGCATATGAGCTCTGGCCCAGGGCACCAGATCTAAGGCGGCCGCCATGGAGCACAAGAGCTGCAAATACCTCCACGCTGAAGGAGCCTTGAGCCGAAGAAACGTTTTTACCTGAGCCAAAATCTTCAGAACCCTGCCCTCCGGCAAGGAGACCAATCCGCGCTCCGTGTCGAACTCCGCTCCCAGATACACCAGCCGGGACTGGGGCTGTAGCTGACTCTTTGTATGGTTGATTACCCAACCGAGCTGTTCCAGGAGCTGAACCACCTGAGAGGTAGCCTCGACTGACTCCTGCCGCGAACTGGCCCTGATCAACCAATCGTCCAGATAGGGATGAACTTCAATACCTTCCATCCGCAAGGCTGCGGCAACGACCACCATGACCTTCGTAAACGTCCGAGGAGCCGTCGCCAAGCCGAAAGGTAACGCTCGGAACTGAAAATGACCCGCGGGCACCGCAAATCTTAAACGCTGATGTTCTGGTCTGATCGGGATATGTAGATAAGCTTTCGTGAAATCTATGGACGAGAGGAACTCTCCCGGTTGAACGGAACGAATCACCGACCTTAGAGTCTCCATCCGAAAATGAGGAACCCGCAAATCCCGGTTGACGTGCTTGAGGTCCAGAATCGGACGAAAGGAGCCTTCCTTCTTGGGAACCACAAAATAAATTGGAGTATCAACCGGACCTTAACTGGTCTGGCGGAACCGGAACAACCGCCTCCAGCTACACTAAGCGACGTAGCGTGTCTTCTACAGCCTGTCTTTTGGTCCCGAGACCACAAGGTGACACCAAGAAGGCCTCCTGGAGCGGCCGAGCAAACTTCACCACATACCCGTCTCGGATGATCTCCAGTACCCATTGGTCTGTTGTTATAGCGGTCCAGGCAGAGGGAAACCACTGTAAGTGGCCCCCTACCGGAATCTCTACCTGGACCAGCTGACCTTCATTGCGGCTTTTTCGGAGCCGATTGCTGGGCAGGGAAATAACCTCTACCAAACCCTCTGGTGCCATGAAAAGGCTGAGCCCTAGGCACGAAACGTCCTCTGGGATAGGGAGAAAAACGCGCCCCCCGAAATCTACGAAATTCCTTACCCTGCCCACGCTGCGTAGACGACTGTTTGAAAGACTTAGAGCGATCCTCCGGCAAGCGCCCCCCTTTGGAATCACCCAAAACCTTTACAATCTTCTCCAAGGCCTCCCCAAACAGCAGCTTGCCCGTATACGGGAGCTTACTGAGCCGTGCCTTTGACGAGGCGTCGGCTGACCAATTCCTTAGCCAAAGGAACTGTCTAGCCCCAATCAAGGAGGCCATGGCCTTAGCCGAAATACGAATCAAGTCATAAAAGGCATCAGCCTGATAGGCTGCCGCTGATTCCAACTTCGCTCCCTCTGAGGAGGACTCCCCTGAAGAATCGGAAGGCGCCTCCCCCCCCCCCCCCCGGAGCCAACGGATCGACGCTCTAGAAACAAATGCCCCACAAATGGAAGCCTGAAGAGCCAGTGCACAGGAATCAAAGGCTTGCTTAAGCAGCCCTTCCAGCTTGCGGTCCTGCAGATCCTTAAGCGCCGTTCCTCCCTCTACTGGGATTGTAGTCTTCCTTGTTACTGCAGAAACAAGCGCATCCACTTTAGGCATCTTCATTAATTCCTTCTCGTCGTGTGGAATTGGATAAAGACGACCCAGCGCACGACTTCCCCTGAGCGAAGCCTCCGGGCACTCCCATTCAGACTCCATCATCTGCTTTATGACCCGGTGGAGCGGAAAACAAGGTTGCTCTGCTTTAAAACTTTGCAACAAGGGATCCTCCAGCGGTTCTTGCTGCACTGTAAGGAGAAGGATATTCAAGGCCGCCAAAGACTGCCCAATCAGGGCCCCTAACTCCTCCTTACGGAACACTCGAAAGAGATTTGGGTTCTCGCCCGGAGCCAGCTCGCCATCCTCCAGCTCAGCTGACCACTGATCAAAACTAGCCTCAGAAAAGACTTCCAACTCATCTCTCTTCTGAGGCTCCGGCAGCTGCTGTTCTAAGCCTTCCACGACAGTAGCTAAGCCTGCCCCTGCACGGGAAGACCCCTCTCCAGGATCTGATCTAATTTCCCCTGAGAGGCTCCCGTCCCCAGAACTGGAAGACAAGGGAACTCTGCTGACCTGGGACACCTTTAAAGTATAAGCTCTATGGAGAGCTAGAATAAACTCCGGGGAAAACAAAGCAGCCAAAGATTCCTGAGCTTCAGGAACTTTGCGCTGCTCCTTTAAATCAGACGCAGTGTCTCTTACCGACTTCAATTAACTCTTGCTTTGCTTTTGTTTGCCCGCAGGAGAAACGGCAGGCTCCTCTAAAATGGTCGCCGTTCCCGCCTGATCCACCACGCTAAGAGACTTCTGAGACTCCATTTTGCTCCCCGTGTAAATAAAGGACCAAGCCAACTGCCCCTGACGACTGAAAACCCCCAGTCGAAACCGCGATTGAAACCGCACGCAAAACGAAACCCCCAGGCACACACACACACACCGCCAAAGTACCGACTGCAAGAAAGAACAAAAAAACTGACCTGAATGCAGCTCTGAACGGCCCCGATGCTCCAGATCTCGCTGCTAGCGGGTAATTGAGCAGCGTACCTGCAGACAATAGGGGAGAGGTACCTGGGGCTCCCAGGAACAATCCCCCTGCAAACAACGGCACGGTTCACCTTGGGAGACAGGCTCTGCCTCATCGCTCCTCCACGGAGGTGCTACTCTTTTTCTTTTTCAACCAGCTTTATTGAAAAACCCCCACATGGGAAGAGGTATAGGGGATATAAGAGAGAGGAATTTAACTCTGCTAGAGCCAATTCTCCTCAAAAGTCTGCTAATCAAAAGGCCGGCTGCAACTGGATAGAGAGTCTGTCAGCTTCCACGTCCTGTTCAGCTGCTGAGGACTGAAGACTGGAGAGCTGTCTCAAGGGGGAGTGGCTATAGCCTGTCAGCAAAGATTTTTAATTTTCAGTCCTCAGCTGCTGAAGGGGATTGACAACCCGATGGTACCTTGGACTGGCCCGGAGAGATGAATAGGAAGTGCCTTGTTTTGAACTAATACTGGAAAGGCACAAGCTCAATACTAATAAAAATAAGAACATAAAAAATGCCATACTGAGTCAGACCAAGGTCCATCAAGCCCAATATCCTGTTTCCAACAGTGGCCAATTCAGGTCTGTTTTTGACTTAGGCTTTTGTTTACTCACCATTTTACTCACCTCCCAACAGAAGTAGAAGATCTGTAGCAGTAAATACTTTGATAGTCCCGAGAGAATCCACAAGATGCAAGAAGGCAACAACTAATAGAGCCTTCTGCTTCTATGCTCCCAAAGCCTGGAATGCCCTCCCCCCTGACATCAGAGCTATTACAGACCTAACCCAGCTCAGGAAGGCCCTAAAACACTACTTATTCACCAGATACTTTCCGGTGTATCCCCGACTGGGGATTTACACTCACCATGTATATAACTTGTAAATAGTATGTTGTATAACTGTTGTTAATTACCCTGTTATCCAAGTTCCAATCCCTGCTCAAATGTAAATGCATTTTCAGCAACCCTGAATGCATATGTTCCGTTTTGATGTACACCGCACTGATAATAGCACGGTATAAAAGAAATGCTAAATAAATAAATTTCCCCTGGACCACTGAATGCATGCCCGTGATTTTCTGAGCTACTGCTGGAAATACCGACAATGTGGGAGAAGAGCCACTGACAGGGGGGAAGCTGCTGTTATTACGATTGGAAGTTTCCCCTTTGCGAACTGGATTTTTAATTTTGTGTTGGCATGATCACAGCACTGAAGGAACTGGCAGTGCCATTATGAAAAAAAAAAAAAAAACCAAACCCACCACCACCCGCTGAAGGGAAGTAATGCCGATTAAGCAAGAACCTTAGCTTAAGATATCCTCCGATTTAAGTATGGGCTTTTCCATTTGCTTCTTTTTGTGATGCTCTAATTTTAATTTTTTTCTTGACTTGCTGAGGAAAGAGGCATGGGGATGGGGGAGAGGGCCCATATACTTATGTATGGACAAAAATAGACTGCCTGAAAAGCACCTCATGAAGGAAGCGTAGGCGCAGAAAAATCAAAATGACTTCTCACAGCTGGGAGAAGGCTCTAGGAGCACTGGCTCTGCAAGTTCTGCTTGTCTATGGAGAAAGGCATTGCACCTCCTTCACATATATCCTTGAAAGAACACCTTAAGGTATTTGTAAAATCATATCCTTTAAGCTACGATTAATAAGGAGGTCGAGACATATCGTACCGTTGGGATTACCTTCACTCATCTGTGACTCATAAGATGGCTCAAGTGGTTGAGATAATAGTGGGTAATGATCTTAGTTGTATGTGTGGGGAGGGGGATAAATTATACATTAGTCTAGTGCTGCCCTCCTGCTTATTCTTGTTTGGGGGAGGGGAGGGGTGAGTATTGAATTGTTTAAGGTTACAATAATAGATACCTTGTGTGTTGAAGGCTGTGAGGGATTGTTTGTTAAAAAACGAGGGAGAGGGGGGATTATTGGTTTTTTATGTGAAGCTGCCTCCTAGTTGGCAAGCTTTACATATGCTAAAGAATTTCATAGCAGATGCCCGGTTGGCTTCTATGGAAAAACGGTGGAAATCATAAACAACAAAATTACTGAACATGTAAGTAGTCATGGCTTAATGGGAGACACTCAACATGGCTATATGGGAGACAGCCAACATGGATTTAGGCAAGGAAAGTCTTGTCTTACAATCCGTTGTGTTTTTTTGAAGGTGTGAATAAACAAGTAGACAAAGGTTAGTCAGTTGATAAAGTGTATCTGGATTATCAGAAAGCCTTTGACAAGGTCCCTCATCAGAGACTTTTGCAAAACTAAAAAGTCATGGGATACGAAGCAGTGTACTATTGTGGATCAAGAACTGGTTAAAAGATAGAAAGCAGAGGGTAGGAGCTAAATGGCCAATTTTCCCAATGGAGAAAGGTGAATAGTGAAGTACCCTAGGGATCTGTGCTAGGTCCGCTGCTTTTTAACATATTCATAATGACCTGGAAAAGGGAATAACGAGTGAGGTTATCAAATCTGCAAATGACACAAAACTATTCAAAGTTGTTGAAACCCATGAGGACTGTGGAAAATTGCAAGAGGATCTTGATACAATTGGAAGACTGGGAATCAAAATGGCAGATGAAATTTAATGTAGACAAGTGCAAAGTTATGCACCTAGGAAAGAAAAACAAACTATGGTTACATGATGCAAGGTTCCACATTGGGAAGCACCACCAGGAAAAAGATCTAGGCATCATCGGGGATAACATGTTAAAACCCTCCGCCCAGTGTGCAGCGGCGGCCAAGAGAGCAAATAGAATGCTAGGTATCATAAGGAAAGGAATGGAAAATAAAACAAAGGATAATATAATGCCTCTATCGTTCCATGGTGCGACCACACCTTGAATATTCTGTGCAATTCTGGTTGCCGTATCTTTAAAAAGATATAGCGTTATTAGAAAAGGTACAGAGAAGAGCCACCAAAATGGTAAAGGGGATGGAAGGATACTCCTATGAAGACAGGCTAAAAAGGTTAGGACTCTTCAACCTGAAAAAGAGACGGCTGAGGGGAGATATGATAGAGGTCTATAAATTCATGAATGGAGTGGAATAAATAAACGTACATCGACTGTTTGCATCATCAGAATTTAGAAAGACTAGGGGACGTGCAATGAAGCTACAGCGTAAACTATTTAAGACTAATAAGAAAATATTTGTTTTCACTCAACATGTAATCAAACGCTGGAATTTGCTACCGGAGGATGTAGTAAAAGCCGTTAGTGTAGCTGGGTTTAAAAAAGGTTTAGACAAGTTCCTGGAGGAAAGGTCCATAAACCATTATTAAAGGGGACTCAGAATATCCACTGCTTGCCCCAATACAAGCATTATGGAACCTGTGTCTTTTGGGTAAACTGCTGCTAGGTACTTGTGACCTAGATTGGCCACTGTTGCAAACGGGATACTGGGTTTGATGGACTTGATCTGACCCAGTATGTCATTTCTTATGTTCTTATGTTCTTTAGTGGGTGCTTTTAATATCCTCATTGATATTAGTGTTTCTAAGGAGAAAGCACAGTTACTTACCTGTAACAGGTGATCTCTGGGAACAGCAGGAATAAGTCTTCACATATGGGTACGTCGGTACCGACGGAGTCTGCGCAGGAACACTTCCCAGCGCCCAATCAAAGAGCTTTTGGAAGCATCCCACCACGCCTGCGTGCTGCCTTCCCGCCTTTCCCAACTGCCTCTCCTCAGTTAAGTTTTAAAGCTGAGACAAAGAGAGAGAGAGAGGGGAAAGGAAAGATAGATAGAGATACAACTCCTGGGGAGGTGGGTGGGTTGTGAAGACTTATTCCTGCTATTCCCAGAGATCACCTGTTACAGGTAAGTAACTGTGCTATCTCCAGGAACAAGCAGGAATGAGTCTTCACATATGGGGACTCCCAAGCTGAGATGCCTGGAGTCCCAGCATGTCATAGGTTGGAACATGCTATCCCCCACAACACCAGGCATCCTGAGGATGGAGGGTAGGAGTTGAAGAGAGAAAGGTGCTGTGGAACAGTTAACCTAGCATAGGATTGCAGACAAGGAGTCCATGTGTGGATGATAATTGTCATCAATGATATTGCAAAGAAAAATATTGCAATATGGACCTCCCCTAACAGGACTTCCGAGAAGTATGGAGGTTCATGGGATCTACTGGGGAACCCAGTAGAGGAACCTCGAGAAGGACCTCACTGTAAGTGGAGGTAGTAAACCTGTAGGAAAAGCAATGGAGGTCAGAATCCTGAAAGGTAACAGGTGACCCCAGTAGGAAAAACTGGGGTAGTACAAAAAACGGTGGGCCTTCAGCGGAAGGCTTTATGATAAAAGCCGAACTCTTTTGGCAGCAGAATGGCTCATTCTTAGGAACAAAAAGAGAAAGGCTAACCGATTTGGACAAACAGGCCCAGTCCTTGTGGGGAGAAAGGGTATGGGAACCCCTTGTATCCCAAAAGAAAGGACAAACGCCGGAGGCGTTAGAGCCTGTGATTAGCTGAAGATCCGCAATGTCTCTCCTAACTGAAGTCAGCTGGGAGAGATACTGGAACATGGAGAGCTTCAGAGGTACCTAACCTTAAGGTTATGGTAGGTGTTAACTACCACCCAAGTGGTTGTGAGTGTAGGACCCCAAAACATGCTGGATAGCATAAGTATGGGTAAAGCCCATCTGTCAGAATCATATAGCTATATGAGCCTCGACAGTCAGGTAGATAAAGCAGAATACATATCTACCGATAGTAAAATATCTCGACAGATACATATATATAGATATATTCTCATATATCTATATGTTATCTATCTATAGTGAGATATGAAGGGCATAAAATACACACAAATGATAGACACAGACATCTGTAAGATGTGTGCTATAGGTATGAATATATATGCCTCTATATGGAAGTCTGCAAAGAAGCAGACAGAGATATGCCTACAAAAAGGTATTCACATAGATGAATCTTTCCTCTCCACATTTTTCCTAACAAGAAGGTGGAACCTACTTGAAAATATATATAGAGAATCAATTCCCACTGGTTATGGCTACAGGGATGCTAGTTAGTAGAATAACCAGGATAGTTACATGAAAAGCAGAGGATGATATTAGTCTCCAGCCAGCAAGTCCCAAGTATTCTAGAACTCTAGCATGGTAAGTGAACAGAAGACGCATAGGAATGAGATACCATGCTGACCTGCTTAAGGGCAAAAAGGTATCATGCGTTCTTACCACGAGGACGAGCTGGAAGGAGAAAACATACTCCCTATTGGAAATACTATGGACCAAAGCAGGGAATTAGCAACTCCTTAAGCTTTCACGTAAGAGGAGGCCTATGTCCTTTATATTAAAAAGGAGAACTTTTCTAGTCATGGGAGACATGACTGAAAAAGTCTTTTTCAACCATCTAGTATAGCTGTTGGAGAAAAGCCCCCCATGCTCTCTAGCAAGGGCCCATAGTGGAGAGCTTCTCTGTAGAATTGCAGAGAGCATGATGCAGGAGAATAAGGAGATAGAACTGGCTGCAGGAGAGCCAGTACCTATGTCCACTATGCTGCCAAACCCAGGGGAATGGAGATGGCAGAAAGAGAAGACAATCCAACAAGCTTGTAGTGAAAAAATTTCCAAGACAGATGACAGCACTGACTTGGAGCCACTACTAAGACCAGACAGAATGTTAGTGGAGGACAAATCTGGTGGCTGGTGAACAAGAACCAGCGGTCCAAACATTAAGGCTCCTGCATTGGCAGCTGCTTGCCAGACAGCAGAAGAATGGTACTGTTTAAAAACAGAAAGAACAGACAAAACAAGAGTAGAAAACTCTGGATGTGTCTGATGAACTGCTTCAAAGCAAGATTGAAAAAGAGGAGTCAACTCAGAGAAGAGAACTCCGCACTGGAAAAGTAAGAAAACTAGAGAGGCTGAAGAAAAAGCCCTCCAGTGAAGCAATACCGCTCTTACAGAGGAAAGCCTGGTAAGAGGGTAAAGAGAATGGTGCTGAAGAAAACTTACAAAGTAGTAAGTTTATAGAAAGGAAAAAAGACATGCTGGCACAGGAAACTATCCTTTGATAGTGGATAGACCTCTTTCCCTAGCAGGAAAAAGAGGAGAACCCTGTGACCTAGAAGCATGAACATCCTAACAGCTCATAGAAGATAGAAAGAATGGATGTCTTTCGGGAAGAGATCCATGTTTAGGATTTAGAACGACAGCAGTGGATTGCCTCTATTGAGGAGAAGCAACTGCAGATTCTAATCCCAAGAGTCACAAGCATCTGATGGATTGATCAGAAACCCTGTGGTTGCTGGGTTTGCTGAGCCTGGTGAGAGGTTGAACTCTGCAGACCAGGACGATGCTTCCCCTGTTTGGGAACATCTGTATGATGGGCAGATGATGCATAAAACCTTCTTCTCCAGTGGGAAGAAAGTTGGGCAGGATATTCCCTACCTACTGGGACAGAAGGTGGTGCAGAACAGCCCCTAGGAACAGGTAAGTCAGTGGAGAACTGAGTAACCTGACGTAAAGACTCCTTGTTGAAAAGATTGTCTCCAGTGCAAGGAGTATGTCCCAGTCTGTGCTGTGCCCATTTGTCCAAGTCTGAAGCTTGGAGCCAGGCTCTACATCGTGCCCCTATAGTTATAGCAGAAGTCCTGCTAACAGACTCAAAAGAGTCTAGGGAAGCACGAGTAAGAAACCAAGAAATATTCTGGAGATGCTTGAGCAGTGAAGAATAGTCTGCACTCCTGCACTCTGGAAGGGAAGGAGTCAAAAGATGTAATTGCTTTGTGACCTCCTCAAGAGATAGACTCATATAGAAAATATATATGAGAGAATTCTTGCAGAAAGCATAGATGTCTGGAAGATTTGACGTCCAAAGGCATCAAGTGTCCTAGACTCACGACCTGGCAGATAAGAAGAGTGCTTTTTCTTGCACTTTACCCGCCTCATTGCTGATTCCACAACTATGGAATGATGAGGAAGTTGAGTCTTTTGAAACCCTGGAGAGGGGGCACCTGATATAAGAGATCAGTTGCTCTGGAAGGTGCGGGTACCCTTAAAGGTGTTTCCCACATTCCTAGAGGGAGATCCTGCAAGGAATGATGCAAAGGAAGCATTATGTTCTCCTTTGCTTTGGTAGAAAGAGAGCCCTGTGCAGAATCATGTCCTGGGATAGGAATGGCAAGAAATCTTGCTATATCTAGGAGGACACTCTGAAAGGAGAGTTCCCCAACAGGAATTTCCCTTGGACAGGTTAGATCTGAAGAAGTAGCCTGAGCACCGACAGAGCTATCCAGATATATTGGAATAGAAGATCCTGCACAGTGCAGTGTGGAATGCTTAAAGGATGGTCGCCGGGACTGGCTGTCAGGAGCAGCGACCATCATTACCACATTATCCATGCCAGGTATCGACTCAAAGCTTGGTATAGAAGGGAGCGATCCTGTTGAAATAAGCATGGTAGGAGTTGGCCACGATGCTACTGTGGATACCGGTACCGATGCCAATACCGGTACCGATGTCGGAGTCGAGCGCGACAAAGACATCGGAGCAGTCATCGGTGACAGTTCAATCGGTACCGAGGTAACCGAAAACCTCCGGGTGCTATCCTCGGTACCGAGCCACCGGTATCTATCGGTGTCTGTACCAAAGTGTATTGGTACCGAGTCTTCCAGACTAGAGAGCGATTCTAAACTCGGCATCGACAAGCGAAGCATGGAAGGCACCGACCGTAAGGGTAATGAGGACATCGGTACCGACTTCGGTACCATGTCTGATACCGGTGAATGAAGGTCAGCTAGTGGCAACTCAATCGGCCTCGGGGGAACCGAGAGTTGCGGATCCGAATCATCGGAACCGAGCCTTCAGTACCGCCGAGAGCTGGTACCAAGGCGAGTCGGTACCCAGTCCTCCAGACTGGAGATCGATTCCAGACTCGGCATCGAAGGAAGCGAGGCTATCGATGCACGTCTGGAGGGTACCGACGTCGGTGGCAGTATCGGTGCTGGTACCGATAATAAAAAGTCAGTCTGGAGTGTATCCACTGGTCCCGAAGGCACCGAGGACGCCAGATGACCATTCCTGGTGAGGAGTGTTTCATCCAACACCAGTGCCGATATCGGGGTATCGGTACCGCTCGATGCGGATGCCACCACCGGACACGGCTCAGATATGTTCTATGAGGGGTGAACTCCAGGAACAACCTGAAACCCCTGAGGCTTTGAGACTGAAGACTCTCGCCGGGGTTTTGAAGCCAGTAAGCCCTCGAGGGCAAGGCCGGAGCCGTCTACATGCTGTGCATGAGACCTACCACTCGAGTGCTGGCTAGTCTTAACAGACTGTTTGTGGGTTGCCTGATCCTGTGTAGAAGAAGGGGACGGTGCCCCGAAGCTGGAGGGAACCTCGATATTGAAGACCTCTTCTCACCAAACTGTTGTCTGGACCCAAGCAGGTTAGACACCGACTTCGAGGGTCTAAAAATAAAGTTGTACCGCCACAGTTTGAACATTTCTTGGAGAAAGTGGCTGGCAGTTCCATGAAGGAAAAAGAAGAGGCCTAAAAGGCCTAAGACACCGTGGGACACTAAATAAGAAAAAATATTCCTTGAAAAAGGATGATTTTACAAGAAAAGAAAAGAAAACACCGGCGGTACCGGTGGTGTCGGGAAGACAGCCGCGACCACAAGAAAACTAAAGAAATAAAACAAGAATTTTCTGCGGTGACAGGAGGACGTCCTGCAGGCTCCACGGAAAAATGAAAACTGAGGAGAGGCAGTTGGGAAAGGTGGGAAGGCAGCACGCCGGCGTGGTGGGATGCTTCCAAAAGCTCTTTGATTGGACGCTGGGAAGCGTTCCCGCGCAGACTCCGTCGGTACCGACGTACCCATATGTGAAGACTCATTCCTGCTTGTTCCTGGAAATACAGAGCTCCCTGGCATCTATGGAGGATTTGGGATTGTGTCAGTTTGACTATTCCAATACATAGAGTGGGTCATTCTTTGGATTGATCTCCTCTCTAGAACGATCTGCTGCTGATAGTGGTGCTGCACAGACACATCCCTGATAGTATTTCTAAGGGCCCTTTGGTGCCAAGGTGAATATGGAAGGATTTTTCACAAGAGGATTTAGCATTAGTTGCTGGAATTTCTAAGTTAGATTTAGATATCTGAGATCACAAAGAACACGTGCGTTTATGACACCAGAAGCTAAATGAGTTTATTCTAGGTGTGTTAACTCTAGAAGGATGAGCCGGCGCTGCTATTATTCTGAATTGAGCTTGCTTAAGAAGCAGACACACCAACTGGAACATAGTTGGCAGAAGTATAAATCAAGGGATGTTTTAGATTGTTGCAAAGCACACACGATATTATAGGTCAGAAATGGTTAAAAAAAAAGGAGGAGATTTGAGGAGGAAATGACGTCACCAAACTGAGCGGCAGCGTAGGAACAGAGCTCTGTGGCAGCTTGTTGAAATCTGCCAGAATTGAGCACCCCAGAGTGAAAAAAAGTTATAAAAAAACAAACAATCCAAGAAGGTGCCGGGGTGGTGCGGAATCGCAGGGCAACGAAGAAAAGTGCATCGGACTTGAAAGCGTTTGCATACAAAAATGCTGCAATGAACGCTGGTGGGAAGAACAAAATGGCCACGGTGAGTGTTGTAAATGAGGAGGAGGCAAGCATGGTGAAACATGCGGAAAGCAGCCAAAGAGGAGAATTGGAGGTGTTGAGAGGGGAACTGAAAGGATGGTTTAATACCATCAGGGAAGATCTAGCACATTTTAAAACGGAAGCACAAACCTGGATGGAAGAGTTGAGAGTGGATGTGAGAGACACTAGCAACGCATGGAAGAGGTAGAGAATAAAATGGAGGTACAAGAAAGCTCGGTATAAAAAATGCAGGAAAGAATGGATGCGGAACAAGAAGATCTGTGATACAAAGTGGAAGATTTGGAAAATAGGTCCCGGAGAGCTAATACAAGAGTAAGGGGGGTCCCTGAAAATAATGGAAAATTTGATTGTGGCAGTCTAGTGGGAAAAACTCTGTAAACAAATAATGGAGGAAGCAGGTTTAGATGGAACAGACCTATGCTGGAAGATAGATCATGCTCAGAGCACTAGGACCTCAAGGTCCAACCACATAACGCCAGTCCTGAAAAACCTACACTGGCTACCGCTACCTGCTAGAATTACCTACAAGACGCTAGTTCTGGCATTTAAAGCCATCAGGAAATTACCACCCATGCCTATCAGCACTCTTCTCCATCACACACCAGCAAACAGGGCCAGGAGATCCACACAGTCGAATACACTTGAAGTCCCTAAATCTTTGACAAAATGTACAAAGTTAATAGCAAGTAGAGCCTTCTCCATCTTCGCACCCATGGCCTGGAACGCCCTTCCCTGCAGAAATCCGTGCCATCCCGAACCTAATGTTGTTCAGAAAAGCCCTCAAACACCACTTGTTCCTTCAGCACTACCCCGATACCAAGCCTGAAACACACACAACCTCTATATTGACCCCCCGCCTACCACATCCCATTGAACAGCCCCTGGTCGACAATGGATAATCAACCGCCACCTCCGTCCCCCCCATCCCAAGAGCTCTCGCATCCACTACGAATCCTACATGCCCCATGTGAATACTTACTACTGTATAATTTAATTCTCCCTAGTTCATCCAAGTTTTTGACCACCTGTTCCATGTAAACTCAATGTACCATATTGCATTGTAGTGTGTTTCTGTTCTTCTGTGAACCGCACTGATTATAATAGCGCGGTATATAATAAATGTTAATAAATAAATAAATAAAAGAGATGACTATGCCAGGGACATAGTGGCCTGTTTCCAAGAGTACACCACAAAAAGCGCAGTGGTGAAGCTGCACGAAAATTTAAAAAAAAACAAAAAAAAACTTTCAATGGGACAATCACCAAATTGAGCTCTATGCAGACTTGTCGGCTATTACAATGAGAAAGAGGAGAGAATTTGCAACAGTAACAGAGATTGAGAGAAAAGTCAGATGTAAATGGCTATCCCCTTTCGGATTACAATTTTGTATTGAGGGAAAAACTTCATATGTTAAGACAACTGAGGAGGCGGTGAAGGCAATGAAATAAGCAGGACGGACTGAGATACCAGAAATCCGACGCCCACCGCAAAGTAAAGTGACGAGGCGGCAGACACAACTAGGGGACCGAAGGCTACGTAGACAAAGACAAAAAAACCGCACCTGAATCAGAAGGAAAAGGATGAAGGGATGGACAATAATGTAGTTATAACATAATAAGATGTAACTCATAGCATATGACTACTGTGTGCAGCGTGTAATGTAAAGATACTTGGAAAAGGAAGCATGTTAAAACTGGCAGGGGAAAACTTATGAGGGAGGGTATAAAGCTGCCATGGCTGTTGGTGAATCATGCTTCAAGGAAATAGAGAGGATGGTGCTTTGGAGGAAAGAGGGTGGGGGTGGGGAGTGTGACTGAGGGGGGAGGGGGCAAAGGAGCATATGGATTTCCATCTACAAATAAGTGAAGTAGCGGAGAACTTGAAAGCTGCCTAATGGAGAGAATTTGGGTAATGACGGTGAATGTACAGGGCTTGAACTCTCCAATCAAAAGACAGAGAATGTTTAAAGAGATAAATCTACTTAAGGGTGACATATTTGTACAGGAAACATACCTGAAAAAAATGTGATGAATGAAGGGTGGCCCATAAAAAGTTTCAAGGGCAATGGTTTGCATCAAATAGGATTGAATTGAAAAAAGGGGGTGTGGAATTCTGATAAATGGGCAAATACCGTATTCTGAGTGTGTTGTGCAGCAAGATAAAGGGAGAAGATATATTCTTGTTAAGATAAAGATACAAGAACAGAAGTTTACTCTGGTAAATATATATGGACCAAATGTGGCTCAGGGGGCATTTTACGAAAGATTTAACACCTTGGTGGCGCAGTTTGCGGAAGGACAAATAATTATGGGGGGGGATTTTAATTTGACATCTAACCCTATAATAGATAACTAAGGGAAATTTAATGGGGTGCGCTAAAAGCAGGAGAAGCTTGAAATTAATGGGTAAGAATCTAGGAATGGTAGATACCTGGAGGGAACTGAAAGGGCAGGAAAAAGTCTTTATGGTCTATTCACCAGTACATAAATCCTACTCGAGGATAGATATGATATGGGTGACTAAATCTTTAACTGCGGAGATAGGAAAGTGTGAGATTGAGGAAAGGACATGGTCCGATCATGTGCCAATATGAATTGAAATTAATATAGGAAATAAGGGGCGGAAAAGAACGGGGTGGACATTAAATGAATCCCTATTGGAGAATCCAGAAATTATCCAACAAATAAGAGAAAAAATAAAAAACCTTTTTTGGAGATTAATGATAGGGACGACTGTAAGATTGGAACACTATGGGAATACTTGGTTGTAAGAAGGGATTTGATATCCATAGGAACATATATGAAGAAAGTTAAGGAGCACCAAAAGGAATCTCTACGGGAAATGATAAGGAAGACAGAGGGCTTACAAATGCAGGGGAGAGCGGAGAACACAACAATACAAGAATTAGCTAAGGTGAGACAGGAATTAGGAGAGTTAGAACTAGCAGAGATTAAATACGCGCAAGACATGATAAAACAACAAGTTTTTGAAATGGGAAATAAACAGAATTGTATGTTGGCACATATATAATTTCTATATTGATGTTGTTTTAAATGTAACTAAAATAAGAGATGCAAAGGGGAAGAAAGTGAGGCAAATTGAACAAATTCAGCAAAGATTTGTGGAATTCTACAAACAACTATATACAGCGAAGAATATAAGCTCAGGGGAAAATATGGATAAGTATTCACAAATGAATCTACCTAGATTGGCGAGAGAGGAAACAGAACAAATTTCTAGTCCCATAGAAGAAAAATAAGTGATGGAGGTGATAAAGCACAGTTACTTACCTGTAACAGGTGATCTCTGGGAACAGCAGGAATTAGTCCTCACATATGGGTACGTCGGTACCGACGGAGCCTGCGCGGGAAAGCTCCCCAGCTTCCCAGAAGGAAGCTTTTGGGGCCTCCCACTGCACATCGCGCTGCCTTCCCACCTTCCTGACCAGCTCTCCTCAGTTCGAGTTTATAGCTGAGACCAATAGAGAGAGGAAAGGAGATAGATAGAAGATACAACTCCTAGGGAGGTGGGTGGGTTGTGAGGACTAATTCCTGCTGGTTTCCCAGAGATCACCTGTTACAGGTAAGTAACTGTGCTATCTCCAGGAACAAGCAGGAATAAGTCCTCACATATGGGGACTCCCTAGCTAAGATGCCTGGGAGATCCCGTTCCAAGGGTTCGCCATCTTCGTATATGGATCTCAGGCATCCATCCTGGGAAGGTGGGCAGAGTTGTTCAAGTATGGAACAGTGTTTTGAGGACAGCCTGACCAAACAAGGCATCCCGGCGGGAGTCCTTGTCCAAGCGTAATGGGCTGTGAAGGTATGAACCGAGGCCCATGTGGCGGCTCGACAGATCTGATCTATGGAGACAGAGTGAAGATGAGTCCATAGAAGTGGCCATGGCCCCTCACATTGTGAGCTGTGACATGGCCTCCAGAGAATATTTTACTCTGGTAAGCAAAGGAAATACAACTGAGCAATCCAATTGGAAAGTGTACGTTGGAGACTGGAAGTCCCAAATGAGAAGGATCAAAAGCCACGAAAAGTTGGGAAGACTTTCGATGTGGCTGAGTCCTGTTGAGGTATAAAGGCAAGAGCTCTTTTACAATCTAAAGTGTATGAAGGTTCCTCTCTGCACTGGATGCATGAGAGCTGGAAAAAAAGACAGGTAGATATACCTCCTGATTAAGATGAAAAGGCGAGACCACTTTGGCCATAAAGTGGGATTCGTCCTTAGACCACCTTATCATGATGAAACCTGGTATAGTGGATGAGCCACTAAGGCCTGTAGTTCACTGATGCGGCGAGCCAAAGTGACTGCAAAAGGAAAAGGACCTTCCAGGAAAGGAATTTCAAGGAGGTAGAAACCAACGGTTCAAAAGGTGGCTTCATAAGCTGACTAGAACTAGGTTCAGTCCCATGCTACCGGAGGAGGTCAGATGGAAGCTTAGTTAGAGTCAGGCCTCTCATGAATCTTGCAACAAGCGGATGAGAGGAGACAGGTGTCCATTTATAGGTTTTAAGGATGCTGCAATAGCACTCAAATGGAACTCTTACTGAATTTGTCTTAAGGCCTGCATTAGAAAGATGCAGGAGACAGTCTAGTAGAGAATTCAAAGGAAGTGCTAGAGGTCAAGACCCTGTTGAGCACACCAAATGGAAAAGCGTTTCCATTTGAAAGCATAGGAACGCCTCGTGAGGTTTCCTAGAGGCATGAAGGATATCTTTCACTGGTTGAGAAAGATTGAAGTCATGAAGGCTTAGGCCTTCAGTAACCAAGCTCTGAGGTGTAGGGACTTGGGTTTGGGTGCCACAAAGTCCCTTTCTCCTGAGAGAGAAGGTCTGGCGCAGCTCCCAGGTCCAGGGAGGGTACCTGGCGAGATGCAGAGGTAGAGGGAACCACACTTGGCGTGGCCAGCGTGGAGCTATGAGGATCATGGATCCGTGATCCCTCTGGAGTTTGAACAGAGTCTTGGGAATCAAAGGAATGGGTGGAAAGGCATATAGGAATTCCTGACCCCAATGCAGGAGAAAGGCGTCGTTGGCCTGAGCTCCCTGACACGGAAGTCCTGGAACAGAACCGGGGAAGTTTGGCATTCCACGGACTTGCAAAGAGGTCTATGTCCGGGGTTCCCATTCCTGAAAGATTCTGCCTATCTGGTCCATATGTAGGGACCCATTCGTGTGGAAGCAGAACTCGACTGAGTCTGTCTGCCCGAGAGTTTTTGAACCCCCTGGAAGATATACTGCCAGAAGATGATTTGATGCTCTCTGGTGAAGGGCCCATAATCGAGAGCTTCGTTGCAAAGCGACAGAGAGCCTTGTCCCTCCTTGTTTGTTACGTAGAACATGGCCACCTGATTGTCTGTCTGAACTAGGACGGTCATGTTGACAAGGAGGTATGGAAGACTTTGAGGGCAAAGAAGATTGCTCGCAGTTCCAGGAGTTGATGTGAAGGGTGTCTCCTGCGGAGACCAAGTACCCTGAGTGGAGAGGGATTGTAGATGGGCTCCCCCACCCTGTTTGGGAGGCATCTGTTTGTGAGGGTTGCTTGGGGCAACAAAGGTTGGAAGGGGGCCCCAACAACAGATTCTTGGTGGACATCCACCATTGGAGGGACCAAAACAGACGCTTTGAGGTGAGTATTTGGTCGGAGAGCGCTCCTGATGCTTGAGTCCACTGGGTGGCCAAGGTCCATTGAGCTGCTCTCATATGAAGACGAGCGTAGGGCACCAGGTGTACCATGGAGGGCATGTGGCCCAGAAGTCGAAGCATTTCTCTGGCTGTCAAGTGACTGCTGGACTGAGCTTGGGAGGCCAAGCACAGCAGACGTTGGCCCCAAACTTGAGGTAGGTAGGCCCTTGCAGTGGTGGTGTCCAACTGGGCCCCTATGAATTCCAGAGACTGAGTAGGGATAAGTTGAGACTTGGGAAGGTTTACCACCAGTCCCAGATACTGCAGAAGGTGCCTTGTGCGGTCCAGGGAAATCTGGGCCTCTGACTGAGATGGAGCTCGGATGAGCCAGTCATCCGATATGGGAATACAAAATTCCCAGACCTCTTAGAAATGCTGCAACAACTGCCATGCATTTGGTGAACACTCTTGGAGCAGAGGCTAGACCGAAGGGAAGTACTCTGTACTGGAAATGTTTTCCCCTGAAACAGAAATCTTAGATATTTTTTCTGTGGGATGGGTGGATGAGTATATGTGTGTCGCATCCTTGAGATCTAGAGAACAAAGCCAATCCTGACTCTGAAGGTATGAAGGAGAATGCCTAGAGAAAGCATTTTTGAATTTCTCCTTGTACAGAACTTTGTTTCAATTCTCAGATCTAGATAGGTCTGAATCCCCTGTCTTCTTTGTTATGAGAAAATAAGGGGAGTAGAATCCTGTCCCTTGTTGAAGAAGAGGAACCTCTTCTATTGCCCCTTGGGCAAGGAGAGAAGAGACTTCCTGATCCAACAGGTCCAGAGAAATGGGGAGAATTGAAGTGCCTCACCATGGTATATGGAGGGAAGGTTTGGAAAAATGAAGTTTGTAGACCTCTCTGATGATAGAGAGGGTCCATTGCTCTGATGTGATTTGCTCCCATCTGGGAGCAAAGTGAGCTAACCTTCCGGGAATGGTGAGGGGCTCTGGTTGTTCTAGAGCCAGAAATTTAAGTCTCTAGGGGCAAGTCAAAAACCCCTGAGGGGGTTGAGCCTGCTGAGAAGTGGTAGACGCTGCAGGCTTTGACTTTGCCTTTTTAGGTTGCTGACGGTTAGCAGCAAAGCGAGGCTGAGAAGATTGTTGGCCAGTATTTGTGGAAAATCTGGCCTTCTTGTAGTAAGGCCTCTTGAAAGACTTTTTCTTGGCAGGAGGATTCGAGGTAGACTTAGAAAGTCTATCCAGGTAGCATTTTCTGCGTCCATTTGAGTGGCTTTAATTGCCAGTCCTTACCAAATAAGTTCTCACCTGTACAGGGCAGATTCCGTAAGCCATCCAGGACCCAGGGTTCTAGGTCAGAGGCCTGGAGCCAAGCAAGTCGTCGGGGCTGCAATAGCAATGCCCGAAGCTCTACCGGCAACCCTCAAGGAATCAAAAGCTGCTCTGTTGGAGAACTTAGAAACATCTAGAAGCTGTTTCAGAAGAATGAACTCCTATTTTCTATCCTCAGGATAGAAGGCAAAATGCCGTATCTTTAGGGCAAGTTCCCTGAGAAACATGCCCATATACAACTGTAAGAATATCCTGGCTATAAGCATAGTAGCCTGGAAAATCTTCTTTCCAAAAGAGTCTAGGATCTTACATTCTCGCCCTGGAGGGTAGAAGAGTGCCTTTTTGGTACTCTTAATCTTTTTCAGTGCAGACTTCACCACAATGGAATGGTGAGGCAACTGAGTCTTTTGAAAACCAGGGGAAGGAGGGACCCGTACATGGTGTCCAACCTACAGAATAAGGCGACAACATTAGAGGAGCCTCCCATAAGTCCATCAAGTGTTCTTGAAGGATTTCATGGATAGGCAGGGGTGACTGCCTCTTTAGAACCTTAGGGTATCCTAAAATATCCAATTTCTTTGACCTAGGTTCTTTTTCAGAGGATGTGTAATAGAAAGTCCTTTAGTTAGTTCAATAATGAAGTCTTGAAAGGACAAATCCTCTGGTGGAGACATTCTCCTCTTTGGGGAAGAGGGGTCTTCATGAGACAACTAGAGCAGCTCAGAGTCCTCAGAGGAGTCAAATCCTCAGGAGAAGCAGAGTATTCTCTATTTGCTTCCAACGCACGATACGCATACCGATCGTATCGACATCGGCGTACCGGGTATGGGATCGGTATTGGGTGAAAACCCGGATCCGGCATGCGGAACCGATCTGCGTTTGGAAGTCGATGGTCTCGGTTCCGGTATGGGCGACGATACAGGAACCGGACCCGGTACCGCTGAACGCGGTACCGAGGGCGTCGCAGCATTAATAAAAGCCAGCATGGCCTGCTGCATGGTCTTGAACAGTATTGCTCATAGACGCCACTGCTGCCTGGATGTCGTACCGGTATGGGCCGTACCCCAGAGCAGTCCAACAGGTGATCAGTCGAGGGGCCGTGCATCGATGTCAACCTGTAACCCCATAGATGGTGCTTTGGAAGCCAGAGCTTCTCGCCGGGGTTGTTTGGCTGGGCAGGATCCTCAGACTCAAAAGAAAGAGCTCTCGATGCTTTGAAGGAGATTTGCTCTTTGAGGACCTTCCGCGAGGGTTGGTTAACTGAGTTCCATCCTGAGAGGAAGAGCTGGATGACTGTGATGCTTGTTTATCTGTAGCATACAGCACATGGTATTTGTTGGCCCGGTTCTGCAATCCTCGTTTAGACATCTGGGAGCAGGATGGGCAGTCCGGAATGGAGTGGTCAGGTCCCAAACACTTAAGACACCATTCATGGGTGTCTGTAACAGAAATAACAGCACTACACTTGGTACACTTCTTAAAACCAGGGACTGGTTTCTCCATGAGGAGAATTTGTGTAGGCTTGAGGCCTAACCGAAGTCACCAAGTTGTGCAGAATAGAGATTTTTTTTTTTAAAAGAAAGAAAAGAGAGACCGGCGGTACCGGTTTCGGTATGGGGAAGGCATGTACGCGGTCTAAAGAAACAAAACTAAACACAATAATTTCTTCAGCGTGACAGGAACACCGACCTACTGGCTCCGCAGAAAAGAGAAACTGAGGAGAGCTGGTCAGGAAGGCGGGAAGGCAGCGCGCATGTGCAGTGGGAGGCCCCAAAAGCTTCCTTCTGGGAAGCTGGGGAGCTTTCCCACGCAGGCTCCGTCGGTACCGACGTACCCATATGTGAGGACTTATTCCTGCTTGTTCCTGGAGATAATCCCTGCCACCTCACAAAGCACCGTGGATGGATGGCTTTACGAATAAATTTTACAAAACATTTAGTGACGTGTGTGGACCCCTGACACGACTAACTCTTAAGGAAGGAGAGAAAATCCCAGAATCTATGCAGACGGCAGGAATCACAATCTTGCCAAAAGAGAGGAAAGATCCTAACCTATCTTCCTATTAGGGACGGATTTTAAAATATTTACTAAGGTATTGGCAAATAGGATACTCCCATACACATCTAAGTTGGTTCATGAAAACCAATCAGGGTTTGTCCCTGGACGTCAAACAGTGGATAATATAAGGAAGGTGTTAAATGCAATGTGGAAAAGGAAAAGAGGGGGAGAACAGATGATTTTGTTGACAATTGACGCTGAAAAAGCGTTTTATCGAGTGTCATGGCCCTTTCTATTTAAAGTACTAGAACGAATGAGGATTGAGGGGAATTACTTGAAGTGGATTAAAGCTATATATGCACAACCTATGGCGAGGATTCATGTCAATGGGGAATACACACAGCAATTTGAGCTATTTAGAGGAAAAAGGCAGGGGTGCCCTCTGTCACCGATTCTATTTGTGCTCTCCATGAAACCCTTAGCTCAAAGAGTGAGAGAGTGCCTGGAGATCCATGGGGTAAAATGGAAAAAGTCAGAAAGCAAAATTTCACTTTTTGCAGATGACCTGCTGTTTATATTGACTAGACCAATGGAATCTCTTGTAGCGCTATATAAAATATTATTGGAATTTGGGGGAATACTCAGGTTTTAAAATTAACGCTACAAAATCGGAGATACTGAATATATCAGCAGAAATAGACATGCAGGTAAAGATAAAAGAGGAATCCCTTTCAAATGGGCAAAACAAAGTATCAAGTACTTGGGTATACATTTAACTTCTAATGAAACCAACCTGTTTAGAGAAAACTATGCACTGTTGGAAAAACTGATAAAGAGAGAATTAGAAGAGTGGAAAATTAAACATTGTCGTGGATGGGGAGGGTCTCGACTATAAAAATGGTGACATTACCAAAATGGATCTCTCTCTTTACTAACCTCCCTATACGGGTCTCAAAGAATTATAATGGGAAATTACAGAGGACCATTATGATGTTTATAGGGGGGAAGAATAATAGGGTGGTATGGAAAATCCTTACAAGGAAGGAAGAGCATGGGGGAATGGCAGTTTCAGATTTAATAAGATATTGGGAGGCAGCACAAATGTACACCATTGTAGAGTGGGGGGGGGGGGCGGAAGAGAAAAAGGAGTGGGTCCAGATTGAGTCAGATGACCTAGAAGGTGGTATGATAGGGGACTATTTATGGATACCCAGAAATGCAAAAAAGGGTATCAGGGTAGTAACCCCTATGTACAGTGGAATAAATGGAAAGGTCTCTGGTTTGGGAGAAATGGAATTTCTAGACTGGTACCTATTAGGGGAAATCCAGACTTCCCACCTGCAATGGGGAAAAATGAATTTGAAAAGTGGGAAAAGAATGGCTTAGGGGTTTGTTTACAAAGCCGCGGTAGCGGTTCACGATCGCTATCGAAGCCGTGGCCCCATTGATTTCAATGAGGCCGCGGCTCCGATAACGATCGCGAACCGCTACCGCGGCTTTGTAAACAAGCCCCTTAGTGTGAATAGACCAATTGTTGGCGGGCAAGAGTTTACCGAGCTGGTAAAGCAGTATAACTTAGATGATAAAGATGTATATAGATATAAACAGATAAGTCATTATATACATCACAGGATTTTACCTGAGCTCAAAGGGGAGCCCACTAGTGTAGAAATTTTTTTTTGTCCCATCAAAAAAAAAAAAAAAAAAAGTACTGGCAAAATTTTACAAAATGATGACCAGAATAGTGGGAAGGGAAAGCTTCCAAAAGAATTGGGAAACAGAATTAGGAGTAAAGTGGGAGGACTCAACAAGGGAGCGAATATATCCGAGTAGGTACAAAGGACTCCTGGCTATAAATTTAATTGAGAACAATTATAAAATAATGTATAGATGACACTTGACACTGGCAAGACTACATAGCATATACAAATATGTGGAGGATAAATGTTGGAGAGAATGTGGAGAAAAAGGAACTTACATACATATTTGGTGGAATTGTGGAAAAGTATATAGACTGTGGGCAGAGGTGTTTAACCTATTGGGGAAGATACTGGGGAAAGACATTGACCCCAACCAGCTACGGCTATGCTGGGGGTGAAACCCCCCCAATCTGAATAAGGCAGAGGGTACCTTCGTAGACTTGGGATGTGTGGCCCTTAGAGTTCTAATTGCAAGGAAATGGAAACAGGTGGTAGTACCACAGATGGCAGAGTATAAAGTGTCTCTGGCACAGATTTATCTAAAGAGTAAACTAACAGCAATCAAAAGGGCCTGGATACAAAATTTTTGGAATGTGTGGGGGAAGTATATAAAATGGATAGCAACTAATTGAAATAAGTGTAATAGAATGGAATCCAGGGGGGAGGGGAAAGGGATGTGGGTTAATTCAAGAAACGAAAAGTAAACATGACAAGTTGGGAAGTCTCTGGGGCGAGAGATTGGCTATATGGAATATGTGAAAAAATTCAGAGTGGAAAATGTTATAAATGTTTCGCTTAATTCTGTTATGTTTATAAAATATAATTTAAAAAAATGAGATGCGTGTCCCAAAAATTAGAGCGGAAGGGGCATAGGGCTGCACATTTATTTTCTACATTGCTTTGCCAGCCATTGGAACTGGATCGGGGCGATTGTTCTTTAGTCTTTATTTTAGGGAAAATGTTAATTTGATTAGACAGGAATTTAGGGATGAGGATCCTGGGCTAGAAGGGGTAGGGATGCACAACAAGTAAGAAACGAAGGTTGGATGTTCAAGATCCTTTATTTGTGGAAACCCCAACGCGTTTCGGCGTTACCGCCTTCATCAGGGGGAATGTGGCTTAAAAACAAACAATAATATACTTTAATAAAATACATATACATAAATAATTGATTAAATGCCAGACTCAAATATAAAATTCATAACTTAAAATAATAAATATGCTGTTATAAAAGATGACAAACCTTCTGTTCATTAATATGAATTTTATATTTGAGTCTGGCATTTAATCAATTATTTATGTATATGTATTTTATTAAAGTATATTATTGTTTCTTTTTAAGCCACATTCCCCCTGATGAAGGCGGTAACGCCGAAACGCGTTGGGGTTTCCACAAATAAAGGATCTTGAACATCCAACCTTCGTTTCTTGCTTGTTGTGCATCCTGAGGTTTGTGCAAGACTCGCTGCTCCTTGCTGTGTTTTTTCTTTTTTCTAGAAGAGGTAGGGGCCTTGAATGTGTTGAGACTGACAGCACTGTCGTTTTGGATCCTCTTGTTCCTGTATCCCTTGATCAAGTTGTTGCTATGTTATCTAGTTTTAAGCCTAAATCATGTGCACTCTGTTATTCTAGCGGAGCTTTTTGTTACATATCTATAGAGGGTGGCTCCATTCTTTCTATCCTTGATTAATGCGACTTTTTGACAAGGGTTTCTTTGTAAGGATTTGACTTGTGCCATGATGAAGCTTGTCCTGAAGGATATGACTGTTGATGATCTTGCTGCTTATCGTCCCATTTGGCAGGTGCCTTTTGAATAAGCTTATTGAGAAGTCCGTGTATCAGCAGCTTCTTGCTTTTGTAAGTTCACATGACTGCCTGGATTCCAGGCAATCTGGGTTCTGGGCTGGTTAAACAAAAAGGACACCAAAATAGTCCTTGTTGAGGGAGGTGCATTTGGCTCTTGATAAGGGTAAGGATGTGCTGCTTGTTTATTTAGATTTGTCAGTTGGTTTGATACTGTGGATCATGCCCTTCTTCAAAGGCTTTCACGAATAGGGCTGCAGGGCTCTGTCTTATTGTGTTTTGGCACATACTTAAAGACCCATAGGCAGGGGGACACTCGTGAGCCCACAGGAAGATTTATTTAGACAGATTTGTATCCCACCTTATCCTACAATCAAAGTGGCCACATTAGAAATGGAAGGTTATAAATAACATAGGGTAAATAAGACATTATACATAACACAAAACAAATCTAAGACAATATAATGTAATAAAATGGACCTATCGATAAAAGCCCTCACTTGGTTTGCAGCTTGTCGTGCTGTGAGGGCTTGCGTGCATCAGTGATGCTGAGAGCTAAACTATCAGTAGTTTAACTACTGGCAGGGTCTCCCAAGATGGACAGGTCTCAGCTGAGGTGCCAGAGCAAGACAAACCACCCATCTGGGCAGCAGCAGAATGGGATAGTGTTGACGGCGGAGGATCACATTTTTGTGACAACAGCAACACCACCAAACTTAAACTGCGCGGAAGAAAGGCCCGGCAATCTACTTCTGTATCTTGCCATGAAAACCCAATGGATAGTTACAACAAAACAAATTGTGCTATGGTGCTGGAAGATGAGACCCCCAGGTCGGAAGGCACTCAACTAGCTACTGGGGAAGAGCTGAAGACTTTTCAGAGTAAAGCCAGCATTTATGATGTGGTTGGATCAAAGCCCTCGGGAAGTCTGACTGCTGATGTAGCTGCGCATGAAATGAGAGTCAGAAGCTGTAAAGATGTCTTACACATTGGAACATGGAACGTACGGAACATGAACCAAGGGAAGTTGGAGGTGGTCAAGAATGAAATGGAACGTGTACAACTTGATCTGTTGGGTGTCAGCGAACTGAAATGGACTGGCATCGGGCACTTTGCATCAGATGATCACATGGTCTACTATGCTGGAAATGAAAGACAAAGAAGAAATGGTGTTGCATTTATAATAAAGAAGAAATTTGCAAGAACTGTAATGAAATACAATGCAGTCAGCGAACGCTTAATCTCTATTCGTCTACGAGGATTGCCTATCAACACAACTATAATTCAAGTATATGCCCCAACAACAGCTGCAGAAGAGAATGAAATTGAAGAGTTCTATAAACAAGTACAAGCTGAAATTGACAGAACATGCAAACAGGATATCCTGATAGTCATGGGTGACTGGAATGCAAAAGTTAGCAACAAAGAAGAAGGCAAAGTAGTTGGAAAATATGGACTTGGCAACAGAAATGAAGCTGATGAAAGACTGATAGAATTCTGCAAGACCAACGATCTATTTATCTCAAACACCTTCTTCCAGCAACACAAGCGGCGACTAAGCGGCGACTGTACACATGGACTTCACCCAATGGATTGTATAAAAATCAAATTGACTACATCTGTGGAAGTCAACGATGGAAAAGTCCTATAACATCAACCAAGACAAAACCTGGAGCTGACTGTGGTACAGATCATCAACTACTAGTATGCAAAGTCAAGCTAAAGTTGAAAAAGAGCAAACCACTCATGAATGCAGCAAAATATGACCTTGAGAATATACCACTGGAATTCAAAGACTGCCTGCAAAATCGATTTGCTGCTTTAGATACAAATGACAGAGCTCCGGAAGAGTTATGGAATGACATCAAGAAGGTTGTGTTGGAAGAAAGCGAGAAGTCTCTACAAAAGGTGAAAAAGCAAAAACAGCTAAAATGGATGACGGAAGAAACTCTGAAAATTGCCCTGAAACGCAGAGAAGCTAAAGCCAGAGGAGAAAGAAAGACAATCACAGAACTCAGAGATTTCCAACGTGCAGCAAGACAGGACAAGGAAAAGTACTACAATGACGCATGCAAGGAAATAGAAGCAGAAACTATTAGAGGAACAACAAGATCGGCTTTCCTAAAGCTACAAGAGTTAAAGAAAAAGTTCTAGCCTCGAATTGGAATGTTACAAGATGCTCAAGGTTCCATGTTGAATGATGCTGAGAAGATCAAGAAAAGGTGGAAGGAATATACAGAGTTTTTATATCATAAAGATCAAGTGGACCAACAGCCGTTTCAACCTGTACCTTATGATCGGGAACCATTGGTGATGAAAGAAGAAGTTGAAGCAGCATTGAAAGCCTTATCAAAGAACAAAGCACCAGGCATTGATGGCATTCCTATAGAAGTATTGCAGCAATCTGATGCAGCTGTTACCATACTTACAAGGCTCTGCCAAGAAATATGGAAGACAACATCATGGCCAACTGACTGGAAAAGATCTGTGTTTATACCAACCAATACTAAAGAAAGGTGATCCAACTGACTGTGGAAATTATCGCACAATCGCTCTGATCCCACATGCCAGCAAGATTCTACTGAAGATTATTCAAAAGAGACTACAACCATACCTGGAACAAGAACTACCTGAAGTGCAAGCAGGGTTCAGGAAAGGGCGAGGAACGACAGACATCATTGCGGATGTGAGATGGATCCTTGAAAAGACTAAAGAATACCAAAAGGATATCTATTTGTGCTTTATCGACTATAGCAAGGCTTTTGACTGTGTAAACCATGAGAAACTCTGGGCCACATTAAGCAGCATGGGTATACCAGAACACCTGATTGTTCTCTTGCGTAATTTGTACATTGATCAAGAAGCAACAGTTCGAACGGAACAAGGAGAAACAGAATGATTTAAAATATGCAAAGGTGTAAGACAAAGGCTGCATACCTTCCCCCTACCTGTTTAATTTATATGCAGAACAAATCATCAGAGAAGCAGGATTGTATGAAGACAACAGAGGTGTGAAGATTGGTGGAAGACTCAACAACCTTCGCTATGCTGATGATACTACATTACTGGTTGAAAGTGAAGATGATCTGAAACATTTGCTTCTCACAATCAAATAACATAGTCTCAAAATGGGCCTGCACCTTAATGTAAAGAAGACAAAGATCATGACAACTGGCATAATCAACAGGTTCATCGTTGAAGGAGAAGAAATTGAAATTGTGAACAACTTTAACCTACTTGGATCAACTATCAATAAAGAAGCAACAAGCAGTCAAGAAATCAAACGACGCATTGCTCTTGGCAGAATGGCTATGAAAGACCTAGATAAGATTCTCAAGAGCAGAGATGTCTCTCTCCATACAAAGATTCAACTTGTTCAAGCCATGGTATTTTCAATAACATCATATGGATGTGAAAGCTGGACAGTGAAAAAGATAGACAGGAAAAAAATTGATGCCTTTGAATTATGGTGCTGGCGGCGAATACTGTGTATACCATGGACTGCCCGAAGAACAAACCAGTCGGTACCAGAGGAGATCAAACCTAAGCTTTCTTTAGAAGCTCAGATGACAAGACTTCGACTTTCATACTTTGGACACATCATGCGAAGAGAGATATCATTAGAGAAAGACATTATGCTTGGCAAGATAGAAGGTCAATGCAAAAGAGGAAGGCCAGCAATGAGATGGATCGATACAATAACAGCAGCTACGGGTACCAGTCTGTCAACAATGAGCCACCTGACTGAAGACCGAACACAATTTAGGATAGCTATCCAGAGGGTCTCCATGAGTCGACTCCGACTCGACAGCACTTAACAACAACATCGGTAAAAGCTATTGATTATATACCAAATCATAAGTTTCAGCGAAAAGCAGGGTTTTCAAGGCCTTGCGGAAATCTTTAATATCAGTCATAGTCCTGAGGTCCATTGGGAGAGAGTTTCAAAGTCTGGAAGCTAGTAATGAAGGAGCTATTTTTGAAGTTGCTTGTTTAGTCTTACAGTATCCAACAGGGGTACCAATCCTGTTGTCATTATTGGAACTACTTCTTCTTGGTCTACTGATAATATCTCTAGTTATATTCTGTAATGCATCTGCTGACAGGTGATGATATATTCTAAAGATAAATTAAAAGTGTCTTGAATTTAGACCTGACATTTACTGGAAGCCAGTGCAACTGTTGTAAGACAGGGGAGATATGATTTGTTATTGCAGAACCAGTGATAATGCGTGCAGCAGTATTCTGAACCATCTGAAGAGGGTGTTGAGTTAGCTGAGGGAGGCCTTGATAAAGCAGATTTCCGTAATCTAGGAGGGGGGTGATGAGTGCTTGACAAACGGTATGAAAATGGTCTTGGAGTAATGGTTTTAGTTTTTTCACAATCTTTAGACGATGAGAGGCCTTGTTAGCAGTTCTGGCAATGTGAGATTTAAGATGGCAGCAGTTTAGTGTAGCTCCAATCCTGGGTCCCCTTGTTGAGCTGTAGGCAGGGGCAGAGATGCTATTGCTTGGCTCATTTTGAGTTGTGGAGCTCCTGTGGATGTGGCATTTCACCCCGACCCATTTGAGCTGATGATTGGCAGTCCCGCGCTTAAAAAAATAACAGGAGAAGAAAGATGCCGCTAGCGCGGCTTTTCCTGATACTGCTCCCGCTGAAGATCTGAAGGACTTCCTGCTGGTAGCGAGCCTTTGGGGGTCTTGGATGTTGCTGCCCTTCTGTGCACCCTTTCGATCCTGGCTCTGGCGATGCCGATCCTGGATTTGAGCGTCTTGCAAGCTTGTGATCTGCCTTCTGGGTGAATCGGAGGTGCGGGAGAGAGCCGGAGATCAGTGAGAGTGCCTCTGTGTATTGTCTCGTGGCGATCGTCTGCTTGTGTGGCGAGTCTGCCAGTGGGAGAGGTGAAGGATTCCTGCTGGTGCTCTTATTTTGCTGTTCTGCTGCCTGGCTGTGACTTCGGTGCCCCATGCTGCTACAGCCATCACCACACGGCTCTGGAACGCACGATTGGAACGCAGGACTCACTTGCTTGAACGGGAAGACGACGACATTTCCAGTGACTGTACAACGTTTCCGATTGGCGCCTTTAATAAAGGTTTCTTGTGGATCCCTCTTGACAGCTGATTTCTCCTAGTTGCTGCACCTAATCTCCTCTCCTGGTGTCTGAATGAGGATCTGCATATTGTTCAGTATCTCTGTGCGGCTGATCCTACTCCCTTGCTTTAAACTCTTCAGTAGACCTCTCTGCCAATAGTAAGTCTGGAGCACCATCTGGTGGCAAAGAGTGGGATTTTATTTACCAGATTTTAAATACAGTACAGTCAAACCTCGGTTTTCATGATTAATCCATTCAAAAAAGTCTGACTAAAACCGAAACGTATGAAAACTGAAGCAATATTTCCCATAAGAAATAATGTAAATCCAATTAATCTGTTCCAGACACCCAAAAATATTCACAAAAAATACATTTTATAGAGAATAACTATATTTTTCATACAGGAAACAATGAGAAATAGATATAAATGAATAATGAAATGGATAGATGAACATTTAACATCACTATTACCTTTATTGATTACTTGTTGGAAGGAGCGGTGTATAAATTTATGCCAAATAAATAAATAAAATTGTTGGCATATGGAAGACGGTGAGGAGGGGAGAGGGAGGAGGAGAGGTTATTGTTTGGAAGGGGAATCCCCCTCCATAAGGACTCAGGTATCAAGGCCCTATCCGGGGTTACTTCCCTTCTTTGTCTTTTACTGGCACTAGGCCCAGCTTGAGAGGCACTGGACCCCTGTCGCACAAAAAAATCTGTCCAGAGAGGTCTGTTTCTGGCGTCTCTAAGATTTGCCTAAAATGGAACAAGGCATTGTCATTGAACATGTTGCAGACACGGCTTGCAACAGCTTTGTTAGGGTGAAATTTCTCCACAAAACTTTGCAATTCACTCCACTTTGCACACATGTCAATCACTGAAGGCACCTTCTCTCCTCTCTCTTCTTCCTCCTCTGAAGCAATTTCCTCAGCTACCGTCTGTTGCTGTTCCAGTTGAAGGTCTTGCAGCTCTTCAGTGGTTAGCTCTTCCCTGTGATCCTCCAACTCTTCCACATCCTGGCCACTCACTTCCAACCCCATGGACTTCGCCAGAGATACAATAGATTACATAACAGGCGTAGGGTCATCAGGGTGAGCCTCAAACCCTTCAAAATTCTTCGAGGACACATTCTGGCCACAATTTTCTCCAAGCAGAGTTCAACGTCCTGGAAGTTATTCCCTGCCAAGCCTTATCTATAAGGCTTATGCAATTGAGGATATTGAAGTGATCCCTCCAGAACTCTTAGGGTCAAATTCAGTGTCCAAGGTCACTTCAAAGCACCTTTGAAACAGTGCTTTGGTGTAGAGTTTTTTGAAGTTTGAAATGACCTGCTGATCCATGGGCTGGATGAGAGGAGTGGTATTAGGGGGCAAGAACTTCACTGTGATGAAACTAAACTCCTCCAACAATTGGTCTTCCAAGCCTGGAAGATGAGCAGGAGCATTGGCCATTATCAGGAGGCACTTGAGTGGCAATTGATTTTCCAGGAGGTATTTCTTCACTCGGGCCAAACACTTCATTGACACACTCAATGAAAATTTGCCTCGTGACCCATGCCTTGTTAGCCTTCCACGATGTCAGCATACATTTCGTGCAGCTATGGACTCTGTTTAATTCAGTCTAAACTCTGACCCCTGGGTGACGTCAGTCTCTAGGACCTGGCTGCAGCCCCTCCTTGCTAAATCAAGATGGGCAGACCTTAAAGGGAGTGGCCAAAGACAATAGCAGACCTCAAGGGGAACTGCTGGAGAGGCACTATAAAGGACAGACACACTTCCTGTCTCTCTCTCTCTCTCTCTCTCTCTCTCCTTCATCGGACAGGTTTGGACACTACCATGAGGCTCTGATACTCAACTCCCTTCACCCCTCCCCCCCCCTCTCTCTCTACCCACATGTTCTGGCCTACCATGCGGCTCTGACCCACAGGTTCTGGCCTCTATCTCTCTCACACTTCACACATGCACACACAGATTCATTGATGCACACTGAAACAGCTCTGTAACAATCACTATATACCTCTGTTCAATACTTATGTATTAAGCCTATTTTTACATAAAAACCTTTCTCCAAGCCACACCTGTTTGCTTGTCTTATTACAAACCCTCCTGCGTCTGTGAAGTGAAATGAACCCAGGACCTACAGAAGAGTAACTGGATCACATCTCACATTTTATGGGGGCTTGGTGTGGCTTGGAGAAAGGTTTTTATATAAAAATAGGCTTAATACATAGGTATATAGTGATTGTTACAGAGCTGTTTCAGTGTACATCAATGAATCTGTGTGTGTGCATGTGTGAAGTGTGAGAGAGATAGAGGCCAGAACCTGTGGGTCAGAGCCGCATGGTAGGCCAGAACATGTGGATAGAGAGAGATAGAGGGGGAGGGGTGAAGGGAGTTGAGTATCAGAGCCTCATGGTAGTGTCCAAACCTGTCCGATGAAGGAGAGAGAGAGAGAGAAGCAGGAAGTGTGTCTGTCCTTTATAGTGCCTCTCCAGCAGTTCCCCTTGAGGTCTGCTATTGTCTTTGGCCACTCCCTTTGAGGTCTGCCCTTCTTGATTTAGCAAGGAGGGGCTGCAGACAGGTCCTAGAGACTGACATCACCCAGGGGTCAGAGTTTAGACTGAATTAAACAGAGTCCATAGCTGCATGAAAGGTATGCTGACACACATCACATACAATTTACTCTTAATGACATTGTTTTTCTTGAACACTCAGGGATTTTCAGAGAGATACACCAGTAAAGGCTTCACTTTGAAATCCCCACTAGCGTTACCACACAACAAAAGAATTAGCCTATCCTTCATAGGCTTGTGTCCTGGCAATGCCTTTTCCTCCTGCACGAGGTCCTCTTTGGCATTTTCTTCCAAGAGAGGCCTGTTTCATCACAATTGAAGACTTGTTGGGGGAGGTATCCTTCAGCCTCTACGTACTCCTTGAATTCATCAACGAATTCTGCGGTCCCAAGTTTGTCCGAACTTGCAGCCTTGCCATGTCTTACCACACTGTGTATGCCAGTTCGCTTCTTAAATTTGTCAAACCAGCCTCTGCTGGCCTTTTAAATTCAGTAGCATCAGCACTTGTTCCAGGCATTTTCTTTGCGAGATCCGCATGCAACAGCCTTGCCTTTTCACAAATTATCGCCTCCAAAACACTATCTCCCGCTGTTTTTCGTTGATCCACACCAACAACAACTTCTCAACATCTTCGATTGTTTGCGATCTCTGTTTCGTTAGCGCATTTACTCCTTTCACAACATCAGCTTCCTTGATTTAGTTTTTCTTCATCAGGATGGAACTGATCGTTGATGCGGACTTCCTGTACATCCTGGCGAGATCGGCCACGCGTATGTCACTTTCATACTTTGCTACGAGTTCTTTCTTGAATTCTATCGTGTTTCTTGCCTTCATCATCAAAGGGCTGGCACTCGGAACTTTCTTTGGCCCCATGGTGGCTTATTTAGCAGTCGCACTCAATGAATGCGCGGGGTGATGCTCACTCAACGAGAAACAAAGGCAGACTGAGTCACGAACGCATGGGATGCCTTGTATGGGCGCTCGATTACGGAAAATGAGTGGCCGAGTCACGCGGGCAGGCGAACGAGTTTGGTATGGACCATTTTCAGATCACTGCTCCCCTCAAAGTCTGTGTCAAGGAACAATGAGAACTTTTAGCAATTTGCAATCAGGAAGAGAATCAATCCCACTTCTGGCCACAAGATGGTGCTCCAGAGATACGTTTGGCAGACAGATCGTTTAAACTGCTGAGAAGGGAGAAAAATTAACAGCACAACGATCAAAATGCAAATCTTCAAACAGACACCCAGAGAAGAGATCGGGCACAGGAATTTAGAAAAAAGAGAACAGACAAACAAGAAGGATCCACAAAAAAAAGCCTCCAGTAAAGGCACCAGCCACAGCCACCGGAAACACCATTCTCCCACTCAGGCAACCTGGAACGCAGAGCTGAGCATGCGTTCCAGAGCCATGTGGCAATGGCTGCAGCAGCACGGGCCTCTGAAGTCGCAGCCAGGCAGAACAGCTCCTATCACTTCTCTCACCTGCCCGATCGTCACAGGACAGCACACACACACACACACACACACACACAGATACCGCACTGTAATCTGATCTCAGATTCTCTCACCCGCCTCCGATTCTGTCTCAAAAGCAAATTGCAAGCTGGAAGAAATGCTCAGCAGCAAGTTTGGAAGACCCATCAGGACTGGCATGTTTGGAAGACCCATCAAAGTTTCGCCGTCAGCAGGGAGTCCCAGCAGGGAGTCCTCTAATTGAAAGCGTGTCAGAAGCATCAGATCAGCCACACTCTCACTCCTTGATTCTTGCTATAGTATTTTTCAAAAGATCGCTGAAAGCAAAGAGGGCTGGATCGCAAAAACAAGCTAAGTACTGTACTTTACTGAACGACCCCCCCTGGAACGGACCATTTTAAAATTGTACGAAAACCGAGTAGATGTACGAGAACCAGGACAAAATTTCATTGAAAAAAAAAAGACGTCGAAAACCGAAGCTTATGAAAACTGGGGCATATGAAAACCGAGGTTTGACTGTAACTGGCTCTCCTTGATTCCCTCATTAGTAGACAGTCTACAAGTTGCTAAAGGTTTTGATAGTACCCTGGTGTAATCTCTGAGGTAAGCGGCAGCTTGAGCACCTTTTCCTGCTGTCTTGGAGGAGCAGGAATTGGAACCAAATGGCTACAAAAGCAAAAGAGCCAAAAGCAAAAGAGCCAGAGGCAAAAGATAAGCCATGTGCTTCACAAAGATTGATGGGTAAGAACGGAACACAGGACAGCTCCCTGAGAAAGCAGACATCGGAAGAATCTGGGAAGGAAATGCTAAGTGAGTTAGAGCATGGACATACAACGCAATCCACACACTCTCTTCTGCAACGTGAACTCTGGAGGGGTTTTGAGGAACTAGCTGCAGAGTTTAGATCTATGCGAGAGGAGGTGATGACTACGATTGCAGAGCTTCATGGGGATATTAAGGAGTTGGGCCATCGAGTGGAGGAGGTAGAAGCCAAAATGGAGGACCATAATGAAACTTTGGTGAACTTGCAGTGCACAGCAGACAGGCAGCGGTCTTGGGTATTGGAACTTACGTATAAGATTGATGATATAGAAAATTTGGCACGCAGAAACAATGTGCGCTTCAGAGGCATACCAGAGGCTGCAGGTGGGGCAGAGAATTTGGTGGAGGTGATCAAAACATTGGCCACCGGACTTTTAACAGCGGAGGAGTTTGCGTCTTGTGGGACTAATATGGAGATTGAAAGGGTGCATCGAGCACTAGGAAAACCTCTCAATAATCAACCGAGGGATGTCATCGCCGCTTTTTGCGATACACCGACACGGACACGACGCTGCCGATGCCTGATGTCGGTACCGGAGAAGATCGCCGGTACCCCAGAGCATGGCACCAGTAGTTCTGCCGAAGTTGAGGCCTCGAGATCGTCCTGGAGCCCCAATAATGCAGTGAGATATGTGTTGCTCTAGCACCCAGAGCCAAGAAGATTTTGAGTTTCCATTATAACGGCGCGTGAAGGAGCTTGACAAGTACAATTTCCTTTGAAGACCACGATTTGCTGGGTCTTCCTGTGGAGGATTCTGCCTAATCAACCCCTGACGAAGGTTTGTGAAACACAGCCTGGGTCGGGTTGACAAGTATTTTGAGAAATAAAACTGTTTTTCCACTCCAATCACGTTTTTGGACTGTGTCCTTGGTGGTAGCGTGATTTTTTGCCTTCTTTGGTGGGGTTTGAAGGCCAGGTGGACTACATGGGGCAGGAGTCATTAAAAGGTGGGAGACGGGAGGATGATATAAAATGCTGAAGGCTGTGTCCCTCAATGTAAAGGGCCTCAACTCCCCTCGAAAATACTCGCTGTTGTTTAAGGAGCTGAGGTCTTTGAAAGGGGAAATTGTGTTTCTGCAAGAGACGCACCTCCGCAGCAACCACCAAAGGTTGGCTAAAATGTAAGCCCTACTCTGAAGTGTGAGTAGCATCAGATGAGAGAGGCAGGAAGAAATGTGGAGTGGCCGTGTGTTTCATCAGGCATTGTCCCTAAGGGTGGAAGACATTAAGAAGGATATGTTGGGACGTTGGCTCCTTATGAATGCCCGCTTAGAGGGGCATTTAATCACTTTGGCTAATATATATGCACCTAATGAGGGCCAGGTGAAATTTTTTGCACAACTGAAGGTCCTATTGGCAGAGTTTGCGAAAGGGCCTATCATTTTGGGAGGAGATTGTAATGCAAATATGGTGCCACACTTGGATTACATGGGGCAGAATGTGAGGAAGAGTAATGGGATTAGCCGGGCATTGAGGATGTTTATGACCGATGTGGGCCTGCGGGATGTTTGGAGGGACACCCATAGAGGAGAAAAAAAGCTAAACATATTATTCACCAGTCCCTCAGGTACATACGTGTATTGACTATTTCCTGCTGGATCAGTGTCTGATGGAGGGGGGGGGGGGTGGAGGCTGGGCATGGTGTTTTATCATGGTTGGACCATGCTCCTTGCTGGATTTCCCTTCCTGGTGATCTAAGTGGGGAGCGGAAGAGGATGTGGCAATTAGATGGGAGATTTTTCCATCAGGTCCCTGCTGTTCAAGAACAGATGATTCATACAAGAATTTTTTGAGCTAAATGACACCGGGGAGGTTACGCTGCCAGTGGTTTGGGATTCCTTCAAGGCTACGGCTCGTGGTCATCTGATGGCCAAGGCAGCCTGAACCAGGAAGGCTTGAGCACAGGAATCTCACCGTTTAGAGGAGGAAGCCAAGCGCCTCCAGTTAGAACATGCACGGACGGGCTCTAAACGTGTCTGGCGCCAGTGGCGGGAAACGCGGGCTCAATTGGATGCCTGTGTGCAACGGGATTTAGATAGTATGCATCGTAGACTACGACAAACCTTTTATGAAAAGGGGAACAAAGTTGGGCGATACCTGGCCCTGCGACTCCGGCAGAAACACACCTCACGGGTGGTACGCAAGATCCGGGACTCATTGGGAGGCATGCGGGTGGTGTCTCGGGAGATACGTGCCGTACTAACAGACTTTTTGGCGCAATTGTATAGGGCTGAGCCCTTTGATTCGACCCAAGTGGGCGACTATTTACATGATAGCTCTCTATGGCGGCTGGCCGACCCCAATAGAGAGCAGTTGGAAGCAGAGATTACAGCACAGGAGGTGGAAGAGTCTATTCGGCGTTTGAAGGCTGGGAGAGCACCGGGGAGTGATGGGTTCTCTTTGGAATTATTACAAAAAGTATAGCGCCCAGTTATCACCAACTTTGGCTCTTTAATAAGGTGTTGCAAGGGATGCCATTACCCAATAGTCAACGGGAAACTGTTATTGCAGTGATACCTAAGCCGGGTAAACCAAAGCAGGAGGCGGCCTCTTATCGACCTATTTCTTTGTTAAATACTGATGTTAAAATATTGACCTCTGTGCTGGCTGTCAGATTGAACCGGGCCCTTCCTGATCTGGTGCACCCTGACCAGGTTGGCTTTGTGCCAGGCCATGGACAATGTTCGAAGGATGTTGCAGATGAAATATGCTGTGCATTAAGGACCCCAACCGGCGCTATTGGTGGTAGTCGATGCCGAGAAGGCATTTGATCGAGTCAGCTGGGGCTTCCTCTGGTGTGAACTGGATAAGATTGGGTTTGGGCCTAATTTTACTCGATGGGTGCACAGTCTACCAGGGACCTACAGCCAGTGCCCAAGTCAATGGTGGTCAATCTAAGAATTTTGAGTTGGAGAGGGGAACCCGGCAGGGGTGCCCACTGTCACTGCTGCTGTTTGCGTTGGTGATGGAACCTCTGGCGCAAAGCTTCTGTGAGCATCCCGATGTAGCTGGAGTGAGGGTGGGTTCTTGTGAATATAAAATAGCACTCTGAGGGATCACGTGAGCACATGAGCGGGTGAGGAGCTTCCTTGTCGCGCTCCCAGGCCGCCCTAAGAACCTTTGCAATTAATTCGGCGACGCCGGCATTGAATGGTGTGTGAGATACCTCTGCTGTAAGAGTGGAAGCCAGAGTATCGTTAGAGGAGTTGGCGTCTCTCAGGGAGGAGAATGAAGGCTACGGTGAGGAGGGACAAAGCTGCGAGTGCACGAGATACTAAGATGGCGTCAGCAGCTAAGTCCGCGGCTGTACTTGATTCCCCGGGAAAAGACAGTGTGGAATCTGGCCCAGAGGACATGGCGCTGGAGGTTGCTAAACTGCTAGAGCCAAAATTTGATATGGTGATAAAGAAGTTGGAGGAGATGAACGACACGTTTGGAGAACTCACGAGGAGGGTTGATGAAGTGGAGCAATGTGTGACGGTGTTGGAGGACAGTGAGCTCGCTTTAGAGTGATGTAATCACTGGCAGCAAAAACAAATTGATGACTTATTGCTCAAAGTGGATGACTTGGAGAACTGCTCCTGTAGGAACAATCTTAGATTGGTAGGAGTGCCAGAATCCTGGACGGGAGCACAGCTTTTCACTTTATTTGAGGTATGGCTGCCGGCGGAGTTGGACCTTACAGAATTACAAGGCCAGATAAAAGTGGAGAGAGCTCATAGGCTGGGGCAGCGGCTGGAGGGGTAAGATAGACCTAGACCCAGACCTGTGCTGGCTCGTTTGTTAAATTTTCATCATAAGACTTTACTCCTGCAAGACTACCGGAAGAAAAGGGAACTAAAGCTGGAAAATGCTCCAATACTTCTTTTTTTCAAGACTACTCAGCGGCGCTGGCTGCAAAGCGGAAGGAGTTTTCGCCTATCTGCAGTGAATTGGTCAAGGGAGGGGTGCGCTTTGCCCTGCATTATCCAGCGACTTTGCGAGTCTTCTATAAGGGCACAACGCATGCGTTTGAGCACGTGGCTGAGGCGCGGAAATTTAGCGCCACAATCCTGGCTGGGAATACGTCAAATACAGCCTAGAGGGACAGCGTCGGAAGCTGATTGACGTCGGGAGTTGAAATTCCTCTCGGAAGTGTAGGGGAGAAGTATCTCGCAGTACTGTTGTGTTGTATTTCTTTCTGACTTGGAACCACAAACTATAAGTTTATTATGGACTTTTAGTCGCAATAGATGAAGATGTTATGATGAGGGGGGAGCCTGGAGGTGTATGGACAGTGATCTTACTCCTGAAAAGGGGTACCTTGCTACGGCAAGAGCTATTGTTGATTACGGGGGTGGGGATGAGTGGACGGTGCGGTGATATGGGAGGGTGTGAATGGGAGTGTAAACGTGAGGGCATATGTTGGAGTGTGGCTGCTATTGGGGGCTTGTCGGGTGTCCTTGGTGTGAATGGGGGGGTGGCAGGGTGGGGAGGAGGGGAGGAGTGGGAAGGGGGTGGGAATGTGCTCTGGGGGGTAGAGGTGGAGCGGATGTGAGCTGAGAAGTGGGCGTCAGGTACCGGGAGAAGAATATACATTTGGGAGGCAACTTGTCCGGGATGGAGAGGAGAGGCGAAGCTCGGGAGTTGAGGCTGGGCGATTCCTGGAGCAGGGACTGCAGAGGAATGGACTAATAGTAATAACTGCACAAGCAATTTATGCCTAGTGTAAAGATTATTTCCTGGAACGTGGGGGGAATAGGGTCTCCAATTAAGCACAAAAAAATCTTGCAGCAGCTTAAGAGGAAGGGTGCCCATATAGCATTACTGCAAGAGACGCACTTAAGTGCAGTGGAGCATCAAAAGTTAGCTAGGGATTGGGTAGCGGCTGTTTATGGTGCAACTTCGGGCACTAAGCGGGCGGGGGTCGTAGTTTTGGTTAAGCGGGGTGTCCCTTTTGAGGTGCATAGTAGGGAGGTTGACTCGGGTGGGAGGTATATTTTGCTGCATGCTAAGCTGTATAATGAGGGCATCTGGCTAGCCAGCATTTATGCCCCGAATGTATATGATCATGACTTCTTTCGTAAGCTGCTGGAATTTGCAAAGGGGGCGGGGAGAAAGAATTTGATACTAGTAGGTGATTTTAATTGCCCACATGATCCGTGCTTAGATAAGTCGCAGAGCAGTGGAATAGGAGCTTGGCAGAGAAGAGGGGTGGGCTATTTGTGCAGGATGGGGGATATGGTGGATGTATGGCGTACTCTCAACCCTGGGATGCGCGAGTACACTCATCAATCCAGAGCACATCTCTCTTGGTCACGTATTGACTATATTTTGGTCAGTGAGGGGGCACTATCTTCTAAGGTGTTGCAGGCGGGTATTGAGCCTATAGTGGTGTCTGATCACGGGATGGTGTGGGTAGAATGGGAATGTCAAGGGCCGCAGAGGAGTGGGTGGAGGTTCCCTATGTACCTGTGGGAGGACTTGGAGTTTAGGCAGTATTTAGAAGCACAGTGGGATGAATTTCTCCTCTTTAATGACACGCCACAGTGCTCTCTGGTTCTCCTCTGGGAGACCAGTAAAGCAGTAATGAGTGGGGCCATAATTTCATATAGTATAAAGAGACTTAAGCACTTAGACCGGAGTATCTTGGTGTTAAGAGCGTAGAGTACGTGACCTGCAAAGGCAGACTTGTAGGAGGGGTGATAAGGTCTCACAGTTGGAGTACTCTAGTGCCCAAGCGGCGCTCAATGAACTACTTCAGAGAAGGGCTGTCATGTCCCTGCAGTACTATAAGCATCAGCTCTTTAGATATGGGACTAGAACAGGGAGGCTCCTAGCGATGTTAGTCAGAGATCCCGGGGGTGTGCGGTTTATACCTGTCCTCAGGGATGAATGTGGTGCAGTGCAGCATCAGCCCTTTCAGATAGCGCAGATATTCCGCACTTTCTACGCTAAGCTGTATAAAGAGGAGGAGGGGGACTATCAGCAGGGGCTTGAGTTTTTACACTCCCTCTCTCTCCCTAAGGTAACAGAGGCAGAGTTGCAGCGGTTAAACGCACCATTGACAGTGGGGGAAATTCAAAAGGTGATCAGGAAAGGGAAACCTCATAAGACTCCTGGTCCAGATGGGTTTAGTATTGAGTACTACAAAATGCTGGCGCCCAGACTCGCTCCTTCCATGGTGGTTATGTTTGATGCAGTTCGTCAGGTGGGGGAATTCCCTAGGGAAATGAGATGTGCTGATATTACGGTGATACTGAAGCCGGGGAAGGCCTTGACTGATCCTGCCTCATATAGGCCGATCTCTCTCATTAATTGTGATATGAAGATTTTGGCTTCGGTGTTGGCGGGGAGACTTAATCCTATCCTACCGTCGCTCATAGATCCTCGACAGGTGGGTTTTGTTCAAGGGAGAGACGCGTCCAAGAATATTGTTAAATTGATTCTGTGGATGGAGCATTCTTTGCGACAGGCGGACACCATGCTCTTAGTGAGCCTGGACGCTGAAAAGGCATTTGATAGAGTGGCGTGGTCTTTTCTCTGGGATGTGCTGCACAGTTTTGGGTTTCGTGGTGAATTTGTGCAATGGATCCAAGCTTTATATGTGAAACCTATGGCAAGAGTGGGAGCAAATGGCATTTTCTCTGACCCGTTTGTTTTGGAAAGAGGCACGCGCCAGGGGTGCCCCTTGTCACCTCTTTTGTTTGTACTTGCCTTGGATACGTTATTGAGGGCTATTCAGGGTGACACGCAGATTAGGGGGGTGTGTATGGGGGAAGAGGAGTTGAAGCTTAGTGCATTTGCGGACGATATGCTCATATGCGTGACACAGCCACAGCAGTCTCTTGTCTGGGCACTGCAGGTGATAGAGGAGTTTGGCAGGTTTTCGGGGCTCAAAATCAATACATCCAAGTTGGTGGCTTTGGATGTGGGAGGACGGGTGAAGCAGTCGTGGGTGGGTCACTTCCCGCTAGTTTGGGCAGAGAGTTCTATCAAGTATTTGGGCGTACAGCTTCCTGATAATCCTGTGAGACTTTATCAGGCAAATATTCCTGGCTTATTAGATAGAGCTAGGGAGGTTTTTAAGGGATGGCAAGGCTTGCCTTTGTCCTTAAAAGGAAGGATTGCTTTGTTTACCATGGCTGAATTCCCTAGATGGTTGTATGCGTTGCGTTTGCTGCCTATCTGGGTCTTATATAAGGACTGGAAGAGATTGGAGAAAATGCTTAGAGGGTTTCTGTGGGGAGGAAAGCGAGCACGAATCCCCTTACGGGTCTTGATGATGAGGACGGAGGACGGGGTCTGCCGTCACTGCGGAAATATAACCTCCGGTATTTGGTTAGACACATTTGGGGATTGTTGGGGGAGAATGCAGGTTGTACCCCAGTGCAGCTGGTGAATTGGGTGTGTGCTCCGTATCACGGCCTTTGTGTACTGCATATGGACGGGCCCTCGCCGTGCGAGCTGGTGGGGGGGTGTTTATATGAGTGCTCTCCGTGTCGTTTGGCGAGTCCTATCTGCTCGTTTTGGCTGGAATTGGCGACAGTCGCTCTTGCTTCCATTAGTGGGGAACCCCGACTTCCCCCCAGGATTGTCTGCACCCACTCTATTCCATCAATGGGCAGCTAAGGGCATAGTGTGCCTTGGGGATATTTGCACAGCCAGCGGGGAAGCAGTGGATAGCTTTCAAACAGTGGCCACTCACTTTCAACTTCCTAAGCATGAGTTTTATGGGTATTTGCAAGTTAGGCATTACGTGGTAGGGATGTGGGATAAGTTGAGAACTGGGACCAGATTTGGGACGCCTCGAGAAACTTTAAATAAATTGGTAGAGAAAGACCTGGGGGAGGTGGAATATAGACGGTTGGTCTGTTCAGAGGGGGATGAGTCTCTCCTTTTTGAGTTGGCGCAGCACTGGTACAAAGATGGGTTGGAGGGAGTGACGGTAGACTCTTTGAGGAGCGCATTTGGAAGGATACTGAGGGGGAAAGTATGGATCTACTTACAAGAACTGCAGTATAAGTTTCTTTGGAGAGCATATACTACTGATAAATGGGCGTTTCAGGCAAGGTCGAGGACAACTGATAAATGTATCTGGTGTAGACAAGCAGTGGGAACTTTGTTGCACAGATTCTGGGATTGTTCTAGGGTGCGACAGCTGTCGAGTCAGGCCTGTGCCAAGCTGGCGAGATGGGTGGGGATAGATGACTTAGTACAAAGGGAGGTATGTTTGCTATATGATTGGGATCATTCCATGCAGGGGGTTGCGTCAGTCCACCGAGAGTTCTTGGAGAGAGGTTTTCTCATAGTTAAGAAAGCTTTATTGAGTCGGGGGCTTGATGTTACGCCTCCAAAGGTGGGGCTGTGGGAAAAGGCATTGGTGGAGTTAATGTATATGGAGAAATTAACAGCAAAGCAGCAAGGCGGGAAACACTGGGATAAGTTCATTCTTTTGTGGTCTCCTCTTATAAATAGTCTAGCGTCCAGGGATCGCAGTGTGCTCTTGAACGCTTAATGGGTTAGGCATTGGGAGGTCTATCTGGACTTACAGGCCTTCACAGTATCATGGCCTCATTTTATCTGTCCGGGGGAAGCTCTGACTGTTAAGGATATGCCTTTAATAGGTCTCTGTGTCTGTGTTCTGTATGAGTACCTGTAGTCATATTCTGTGAATGACGTGGGGGGGGGAGTGGGGGAGGGGAGTTTTAGAGATGGGAGAGGCTAAGAGGTCTGTAGAAGTTGGAATAATGACATTGAGTTTTCTTTTCTTGTCAGGTTGCTACATAAGAACATAACATAACATAAGATATGCCATACTGGGTCAGACCAAGGTCCATCAAGCCCAGTATTCTGTTTCCAACAGTGGCCAATCTAGGTCATATGTACCTAGCAGTTTCCCCAAGGGACACAGGTTCCACAATGCTTGTATTGGTTCAAGCATTGATATCCTGGGTCCCTTCTTAATAATGGTTTATGGACCTTTCCTCCAGGAACTTGTCCAAACCTTTTTTAAACCCAGCTACACTAACAGCCTTTACTACATCCTCCGGTAACAAATTCCAGAGTTTGCTTACACGTTGAGTGAAAAAATATTTTCTTTAATTAGTCTTAAATAGTTTACCCTGTAGCTTCATTGCATGTCCCCTAGTCTTTCTATATTCTGATAAGGTAAACAATCGATCTACGTTTACCCGTTCCACTCCGTTCATTAATTTATAGACTTCTATCATATCTCCCCTCAGCCGTCTCTTTTCCATGTTAAAGAGCCCCAACCTTTTTAGCCTTTCATAGGAGTATCCTTCCATCCCCTTTACCATTTTGGTGGCTCTTCTCTGAACCTTTTCTAAAATCGCTATATCCTTTTTAAGATATGGCGACCAGAATTGCACACAATATTCAATGTTCGGTCTCACCATGGAACAATATAGAGGCATTATACAGAAATTAGTCCTTACCTGCTAATTGTCTTTCCTTGAGTCTTCTCCGGGCCAGTCCAGGGAAAGGTAGGGTTGTCAATCCCCCATAGTGACTGAGGACTGAAGACTCCAAGTTTTTCTTGTAATGTGAAGCCACTCCCCCTGAGGTTAATGTATCAGTCTCCTTCTTACAAAGCGCCTAAATAACAAGAAAATAAACACCCCAGATTAACCTCGCACATATTGCTAACATTCTATAGTCCGTGAAAAAAACAATAATAACCCTTTTTTTTTTTTTTTTTTTTTTTTATTTATTTTTTTTTTTTTTTCTCTTATGTACCTCTGGAGCCAGAAGAGCTGCCAGTGGTGTAGACGGAATACTAGAGGCCCCTAAGCATTCTCCTCTAGAAGAAATGGACGATGTAATTCTGTAGAGGCCCGAGTGAGCTAAACAGCGCTGTTTCCAAGCACGGAGCAGATCGAGAATAGGGTGGGACCCTGGACTGGCCCGGAGAAGACTCAAGGAAAGACAATTAGCAGGTAAGGACTAATTTCTGTTTCCCTTTTCGCTTCTCCGGGCCAGTCCAGGGAAAGGTAGGGCAGTACCAAAGCAGTACCTAAGAATGGGAGGGACCCGCCAAACCGGCTATAAGAGCTGACGCTCCCACTCTTGCATCTTCTCTAGCCTGGACATCCAATCTGTAATGCCTAGCAAAAGAATGCAGTGTAGACCAAGTGGCCGCCCTGCAGATATCTACTGGGGGAACAAAGGCAAATTCTGCCCAGGACGTTGCGAGAGCACGAGTGGAATGAGCCTTGAGCCCCTCAGGTGGAGCCATTCCCCTAGCTTGATAAGCTGCTGCAATAGCAGAGCGAACCCAACGAGCGATAGTAGATTTCGACGCAGCTTGCCCCTTTCGCGGACCTGTCCACTGAACAAAAAGTCTGTCCGTCTTGCGAAACGGTCGGGATAGCTTAATATACCTCTTCAAGACTCGGCCAAGATCCAAACTCTGGAGCGCTCGATCAATTGGCGAGCCATCGCTCTCAGAAAATACGGGCAATGAGATTGATTGGTTAACATGAAACACCGAGAGCACCTTAGGCAAAAAAGAGGGAACTGTCCGTAAGACCACCCGCTCTGGAAGAAATTGCAAATAAGGCTCTTGATAAGATAAGGCCTGCAAATCTGAAATTCGTCGAGCGGAACACAAAGCCACCAAAAAGGCTGTTTTCCAGGAACACTCTCGAATATGTTGATCGCAGAGGGACTTTAAGGGCGATCTAGAGAGACCATCCAAGACTACATTCAAATCCCAAGGAGGTACGATAGGCCGTCGAGGCGGACGTATAATTTGTGCCGCTCTAAGAAAACGGCAAACATCCGGATGAGAAGAAAGACGGCGATGTTGCACCAAGCCCCTAAAACAAGACAGTGCCGCGACATGCACCCTAAGAGTACTGAGAGCCAAGCCTTTATCCAAACCCTGTTGTAAAAATAGGAGAAGATGAGGCACGGTAGAAGCTATAGGTGAGACTTCTTGTCGTTTGCACCAAGTCTCAAAAAGACGCCAGACTCGAACATATGCCAAGGAAGTTCCTGGACGTCTAGATTGCAGAAGGGTCGCAACAACAGAACTTGCATAACCCTTGTTTTCTAAGCGAGTCCTTTCAAGAGCCAAGCCGTAAGCAAGAAGCGATCCACTCGCGGCATTAGAATGGGACCCTGATGCAACTGGTTGATACGAACTGGAAGGTGCCACGGTGGAGCTATCAGAAGCCGAACCAGATCGGCATACCATGGTCGACGAGGCCAATCGGGAGCAATGAGAATCACTGTCCCCCGGTGAGCTGCGATGCGCTGAATAACCCGACTCAACATTGGCCAAGGCGGAAACACATAAAGAAGTGCCTCGCAAGGCCAAGGTTGAACCAGGGCATCGAGACCTTCCGACATGTGTTCCCTGCGCCTGCTGAAAAACCGGCTGGCTTTGGCATTTTGGTAGGAGGCCATGAGATCCATCACTGGCTGACCCCAACGCAACGTGAGTTGATGAAAGATTGCCGCATTCAACTCCCATTCTCCAGGATCGAGGAGATGACGGCTGAGAAAGTCTGCCTGAACGTTTTCTTTGCCCGCAACATGCGCAGCGGAGATGGCCAGGAGATTGTTCTCTGCCCAATCCATCAATTGCTGGCACTCGGATAACAGAGACGGAATTCTTGTTCCCCCTTGTCGATTGATATATGCAACGGTCACAGCATTGTCGGAAAAAATCTTGACCGCTTTTCCCTGGAGCATCACTGCGAAGTGAAGGAGCGCTAAGCGAGCCGCTCGAAGCTCCAGACGGTTGATCGACCATGAGCTCTCTACCGTGGACCAAGTGCCTTGAGTAATGCGTGATCGACAATGAGCTCCCCACCCCGCGAGACTTGCATCCGTGGTCAGTAACACCCACGAGGGATCCTGCAAGGGCATTCCCGCTGTGAGGTGCTCCCGAAACTAACCACCAGTCCAGACTGTGACGGACGCTCTCGGGATAGGGGAGACGCTGAGAGAGTGGATGAAGTTGCGGAGACCACCGTGTAAGCAACGCCTGCTGTAAGGGGCGCATGTGCGCTTTGGCCCACGGAACAAGATCCAGTGCCGCCGCCATGGAGCCCAACAGCTGCAAATACGTCCAAGCCGACGGTGCCGTGAGGTCGAGAAACGTTCGAGTTTGTTGCATCAGCTTTTCCACCCGAACGTCTGGCAAAAACACCTTTCCTCGTGCGGTGTCGAAAAAAAGCTCCGAGATATGTCAGCTGTTGTTGAGGTTGCAGGTGACTTTTGCCCTGGTTGATCACCCAGCCGAGTTGCTCGAGAAGTTGCACCACACGAGCTGTCGCCTGAACCGAGGCCGAGCGCGAGTCGGCTCTGATCAACCAATCGTCGAGATAAGGGTGTACCCTGATCCCCTCCTTCCGAAGCGCCGCTGCCACTACCACCATAAGCTTTGTGAAAGTACGCGGAGCTGTTGCTAGACCGAATGGCAACGCTCGAAATTGGTAATGACCCATGGGGAGAGCGAAGCGCAAAAAACGCTGATGCGAGCTCCTTATGGGAATGTGCAGATACGCTTCCGTGAGATCGATTGACGAGAGATACTCCCCCGGCTGAACTGCCCGAACTACGGTACGGAGGGTTTCCATGCGAAAATGAGGCACCCGCAAGGATCGGTTGACCCCTTCTGAGATCCAGAACGGGCCGAAAAGAACCGTCCGTCTTGGGCACCACGAAATATATCGAGTATCGACCGCAACCGTATTGGTCTCGAGGTACGGGAACTATAGCCTTGAGCTGTAACAGGCGAGTCAGGGTGTTCACAATTGCCTGCTTCTTCCGACCGGGTGCACAGGGAGACATTACAAAGGCAGGCAACAGCGGGCATTCGAAATCCAGTGCGTAACCGTTGCGGATGACCTCTAACACCCACTGGTCTGAGGTAATGGTGGTCCAGACCGCTAGAAAATCCTGCAGACGTCCTCCCACCGGAACTAGCGGCTGGACCAACTGACCTTCATTGCGGTTTCTTATTGGAGGGCTGGGAGGCCCCGAAGTAGGGCCTGTTTAAAACCTCTGGCTCCTCGAATGGAAGATCCCCGAAAGGAAGCACGGCCTCTGGAATAGGGCGCAAAGCGAGCTCCGCGAAACCGACGGGACTCCCTTCCCTTCCGAATCCTCTGCCGGCGGAAGGTAATCGGGAAGGTTTGGGCTTGTCCTCAGGCAATCGACCGCCCTTAGTCTCACCCAAATCCTTAACAATCTTTTCCAAAGCCTCACCAAAAAGCAATTTACCCTGATATGGCAATTTGCTAAGTCTCAATTTGGAAGAGACATCCGCCGACCAGTTACGTAACCAAAGAAAACGCCTGGCAGCCACTAGAGAGGCCATGGTCTTAGCAGCAATTCGAAGCGAATCATAAAAAGCATCCGCCATATAAGCAGCGGCTGATTCCAATTTAGGTGCATCGGGGACTTGCGCAGGAGCATCAGGAGAAGTATCGCCTTGTAACCAACGAATGGAAGCGCGAGATACATAAGCGCCACAGATGGCTAATTGTAGAGCTAGGGCACTAGAATCAAAAGCCTGTTTGAGTAGAATCTCCAATTTTCTATCTTGAAGATCCTTCAGAGCTGCAGCCCCCTCCACAGGAATAGTAGTCTTTTTAGTTACTGCAGAGATAATTGCATCCACTTTTGGTATACGAAATACATCCTTTACCTCTTGAGGAAGCGGGTACAAGCGAGCCAACGCTCGGCTCCCCCTTAAAGAAGACTCCGGATATTCCCATTCCGAGTCAATCATTTGTTTGATCACTCTGTGTAAGGGAAAACACTTTTGTTCAGTTTTAACACCCTGCAGCAAGGGATCCTCTAAGGGTTCCTGCGAAGTTGTGGGAAGAGAGAGATGGAGCGCTGCCAAGGATTGAGATATGAGCGCAGTGAGTTCTTCCTTCCGGAAAACCCGGAAAACATTGGGGTCCTCTCCTGGAGCTATCTCCCCTTCCTCCAATTCCTCTATATCCCACTCCCCAGGATGTCCTGTAAAAGATGCAGAATCCCCCTGCTCTTGCAATAGCGGGACCTGAGCCAACAAGGGATCCAAGGAATCTTGCACCATATCCTGCACATGAGAGGAACCCTCTCCGGGATCTTCAGGCAGGGGCAGGGAAATTGGTAGTGACTGAGGCTCAGGAAGAGACGAAGACCGCGGAGGCTCAGTAGATCTCATAAGAAAAGCCTTGTGCATAGCCAGAATAAAAGCTGGCGAAAAAAATGATTCCATGTCTTCCTGAGGCACTGATGGAGCCGGGGAGGGTAAATCCGGTAAAAACCGCCGCTTTAGAAGATTTCGTCTTTCTTTTATGAGGCTTTTGCTGCTCTGCTTGAGCACTGCCTGCCCGCGGCAAAATGGCTGACTTTCCCGCCTTTTCGGCGTGAGGAGAGGGCTCCGGCGAACTGATCAAAAGTTTCTCAGCCATCCTAAAAACCAAACCGGGATCGCCAAAAAACGAGTAGCTTAATTAAAAGAAAAAAGACTGAAAAGCAAAATGCCCCGGAGCCCGCGGTCCCGATCGCGAAATGCCAAACTGAAGAAAAAAAAAAAAAAAAAGAAGTACTCACCACCGCAGTAAAACTGAGATCGTTGTGAATACACTGCTCAGTTTAGCCGGACTGCCAGAAAACTTACCGCGGGAATACAGAGGAGAAAGCTGGGGCCCCCAGTATCTCTCTGCCCCGGGAGACGGAACAGTGAAAGAGGCAGGCTCTACCTCACACTGAAACAAGTAAGCCTCTCGTCTCCCGCGGTCTTAAAGTGACAGCGCACTTAAACTTTAAAAAGTACAGGACTATAGAAGATTAGCTCTGCCAGAGCCAATCCAAAAATTAAGCAAAGAAATAAATAGGTAAATTAAATCAAGTACAGGAGTACTTTGAGGGAGAAGGTAATTTCGATCCTCTCTAGTCACTGAGGACTGAAAGACTGATACATTAACCTCAGGGGGAGTGGCTTCACATTACAAGAAAAACTTGGAGTCTTCAGTCCTCAGTCACTATGGGGGATTGACAACCCTACCTTTCCCTGGACTGGCCCGGAGAAGCGAAAAGGGAAAATATCTTTTGTTTTATTTTCCATTCCTTTCCGTATCATACCTAGCATTCTATTTGCTCTCTTGGCCGCCGCTGCACACTGGGCCGAGGGTTTTAACATGGTATCCACAATGACGCCTAAATCTTTTTCCTGGGTGGTGGTTCCTAATGTGGAACCTTGCATCGTGTAACCATAGCTTGGGTTGTTCTTCCCTAGGTGCATAACCTTGCACTTGTCCACATTAAATTTCATCTGCCATTTTGATGCCCAGTCTTCCAATTTATCAAGATCCTCTTGCAATTTTCCACAATCCTCTTGGGTTTTAACAACTTTAAATAGTTTTGTGTCATCTGAAAATTTGATAACCTCACTCATTATTCCACTTTCCAGGTCATTTATGAATATGTCAAAAAGCAGCGGACCCAGCACAGATCCCTGGATGCTTTAGAATGTTAAAGCTGACAAATGCTTTATTTACGTATTGCTAGGTTCTGATACCTCATGTGTAGCCACCCACTCTTGGGGAAGGGAGGGTTAACTTGGGAGATCAGTGTTCAGGGGGAGGACGGGGAGTGGGGGTATCTGGGGCATTGTCAGTGTCATTATCATGCTTTGTTTGTTGATGCTATTCCGCTATTTGCTTTGCAGTGCTGTTACTTGCCTTGAATTGCTGTTTTTCTTGAAATTCAATAAAAATGAGTTTGAAATAAAATAGCACTCTTCGCAGATATTATATTATCGCTACCGAACCCTGCAATCTCCCTTCCTGCTGCAATGCAGCTTTTTGCAGCCTTCTCGCAGGTTTTAGGGTTTTAAATTAACTATGCTAAATCAGAAATCTTGAATGTAGGGGTTTCCGGAGGCGACATGCACACAATTGAAAGCATATTTCCCTTTTCGATGGGTGGATCAGGCCCTTTGTTATTTGGGTGAGAATCTCACAGTAGATAGGGCTGCGTTATATAGGGCAAACTATGGACCCTTAATCCAACAAGTTAAACGGGATCTGGACTCTTGGGATGGGCCTGATACTGTCCTGGTTTGGGCGCATTGCGGTGACGAAAATGGTGGTAGTTCCACGGTTTTTGTATCTTTTCCAGGTGTTCCTTATACCCCTGCCTCGTAGGGCTTTGGAAACCTGGCAGGCGCCGATTATGAAGTTCATATGGAAGTTTAGACGTCCTCCAATAGCAAGCAGGATCTTGTATGCCCAAACGAAGCGGGGGGGCATGGGGGTCCCTAACCTTCAGTGGAATTATGCAGCGGTGCAGTGTCACGCTGGGGTGGAATGAATGAACTCTACTAGCACTAAATGCTGAGTACAAATGGAAATGGATTTAGCAGGTGGGCTGGGTTGGGGGACCGGTTGTGACCTTGCTCTAAGTTGCGGGGAGGTTCGCGTACTAATAATCCATACATAACACATGCTCTTCATTGCTGGGATCGTTTTGTTTGGCCACAAGGGGTGACTTTGACCCCCATTAGCACCCATAGTTGATAATACTTTCCCTCCAGGTATGAGTGAATTAGCTTTTTGGCAGTGGGAACATAAGGGGACTTACTTAGTCGTACTGGCCAACTATTCGAGGAAGTTATGCTTCGCTCTTTTTGCGAACTGAAGGAGGAATTTGCCATCCCAGATCACCGCGCCTACTAGTATGTACAGGTGGCACATTGGGTGGGAACCCAAGCTGTTAGGCAGCAAGTTGCACGAGACCTGACAGCTGTTGAAGGTCTATGTGAGGAACATACAAATATTAAGGGCCTCATTGCAGCTCTGTATGCGTGTACTTGCAGACACAACATCCTGGAATAGGTAAACAGAGGTCAGTGGATGCAGAAGCTGAATCTTTCATATACTGAACAGCAATGGGAACAGATTGAAGGTCGGCTTTGGAGAAGTTCAGTGGCTGTTAATGCTCGAGAAACTAATTATAAACTAATCTATGGGTGGTACATGACGCCAGTGCGAGTAGCCCGAGCATTTCCAGGGGTATCTGACTTGTGCTGGTGGAACTGTGGCGAGAAAGGCACCTTGGCACATGTGTGGGTGGCTTTGCCCCCGTGTCCAAGTTTTTTGGAGGGGGATACAATATTGTTTGAAACAAATGGTTGGTCTGGCCATTCCTTGGGATCCGGGTATTTTTCTTAAGAACATAAGATATGCCATACTGGGTCAGACCAAGGTCCATCAAGCCCAGTATCCTGTTTCCAACAGTGGCCAATCTAGGTAAGATTGGTAAGAAAGTCCCTAGTGGATGGCTCCCCCAGTTGGTGCTGATTCACCATAGTTTGAATGCCGCTAGGCTGACCCTGGCAACCGCATGGAAGCAGGCACAGCCTCCGGCATTATCGCGCTGGTTGGAAAGGATGTGGGACATATACACAATGGAACAAGGGGGAGGATGCGCCTACCCCAATTTGAGCAGGTGTGGGAAGCCTTTGTTTTGAAATATGGCTCACAACCCGCAACGTCTTTAATTTAGCTGGAGACACTGGACGAGAGCCTCCCCTTGACGTGGAGGATTAACTTCCCTCCTTCCCTAGAGTTTGCCTGGCCGGAAAACCCTTAATCTATAAAGTTTTTTTTTTTAACAACTTTATTTAAGGTTCAGCACCATATAACAGGCAACACAATGTCAAATAACCAAGCCCAAGGCAGGGTATACTCTTATCCCCGCCATTGGATACAACATCAATAAGCCCGTAGAAAACACTAGTCACTTAAGCAAATAGAGAACCTAACATTTTATAAATGGTTTTAAACCAGAACCCCCCCTCCCCCCCCCCTCCCTCCAACCCCTCCCACCCCCCCTAATCACCATGCCACAGCCAGGGATTCGACAAAGTCAGAGGAGCTAGCTACAGCAAATATCACGCTCCATCCCATTTGGCCTGGGGTAAGACCCCTTTTTCTAATGTCCCATTTGCAAAATGACATTCCGGCTATATGGTCCCAGCTGCTGAATGTAGGGTTCCCATGTAAGCATGAACGTGGTCCATCGTCGTACATGGCTCCTAGCCCGCCAACATTCCGCCAACATCAGCTGATGGAAACTATTACGCCACTCCAGGAAAGTCGGCGGGTCGTGGTCCCGCCAGCGGTGTAAGATGGGGCCCTTCCCCACCAGGCACGCCTTCCGAATCAAAAGGCGGGCTCCCTTCCCCCCTGGGAAAGACGAAGGCAGATAGTCCACTGTCACCAGAGACCCTGACCATGGGAAACGTTGCTGTAGCAATTTCACTAAGTAATGATGTATACCCTTCCAATATGGGTGAATCTGCTTACAAACCCACCACATATGGGCTAGGTCTGCCAGGGGCTCGGAGCATCTAGGGCAAGACCCATCTGAGGTGATGTGGCTCCTCAGCGCTCGGCGAGGTGAAAAATGCACCCTGGTTACCGCTTTAAACTGAATTTCCCGCCACCGGGCTCCCTCAGCCAGCTTAGCAATCCGTCCTAAAGCCTGCGAAATGGATCCTGATGGGATCTCCGACCCCAACTCCCGCGCCCAGGCTCTCTCCATGTGACCATAACTCGGTACAGCCCTAAAACCCGCTAGCCGTTTCTTAAATCCAGCTATCGAGGGTGGAAGGTCCTCCCCAAGACCAAAAAATTTGATAAGCTGTGTCGAATGCTCCTCCGCCAATTCCTCCCTAGGTAAAGAAGCCACATAATGGGAAAGCTGCAAATATGTAAAATACTGAGACGGCCGTAGGTCATATTCGGTACGTAACTCCGTGAACGGCTTACAGGCCCCCGTCAATCCGACCGTATGGCCCAAAAGCCGTATCCCTTTCTCACGCCAGTCACGAAAGCCACCAGTCTCCGAGCCTGGCGAGAACTGAGCGTTCCCCCAGATGGGCAGCCAGCATGAAACGCGCCAGTTTCGTTTCCAGTACCCATTCAGTTGCTGCCACGTGCGTCGAGCCACCATCATCAGTAAACTCCGCTTCACACCGACGGGTAGTTGGACAAGGTCCGCGTGCAACACCCCGAGCAAAGACAGGGGGGCCGCCGCCACTGCCTCTATATGTCTGGGTGTATAGACACCGGTCTCACCCAACCAATCCCCAATATGGCGTGCCTGGCAGGCCAAAGCATATAGCCATAAATCGGGGAGGCCAATACCCCCGGAGCGCCATGAACCTATCATACGTACCATCGAAATCCGAGCTCGGGCTCCCCGCCAGAGAAAACGCTGTATCTCCGATTCTAATCTACGTAGATCCCGCTTCCACAGCCAGACTGGGAGGGTCTGCAACCAGTATAAAATTCGGGGCAGAATAACCATCTGCACTGCAGCCACTCTTCCCAACAAGGACAACGGGAGGGGCTGCCAAGCTCTCATCTGAGTAGTCATGTTTGTCAAAATTCTTTCGAAATTACAGGAGTATAGGTCCTGAGGCAACCGTGTCAAGACAATCCCTAGGTACTTGAAGCTCTGATCTGCCCATTTCAGCGGAAATTCCCCAGGCCAGTGCCCACACAATTGACCTAAAACATCCAGGGCCTCAGATTTCTCCTCATTAATACGAAGACCCGTGAAACTACCGAATTGCCGAAACTCACCCATTAAGCTCTCCAGAGATTCATGGGGCGTAGTTAAGTGCACCAACATGTCGTCTGCAAAGGCAGATATTTTGAACTCACAGCCACCCACCACCACCCCACGTATCGTCCTGGTCTCTTCCACACTGCGAATGAGGGGATCCAAAGCTAGTACAAATAACAGGGGAGACAGCGGGCATCCCTGTCGTGTACCCCGGTGAAGCTGAAAAGCATCCGACAAAGATCCATTACACAACACACACGCAGTGGGCTGCTCATATAGACTATGCACCATCCCACAAAAGGAAGCACCCAACCCATATCGCGGCAGTAAAGAAAATAGGTATTGCCAGTTAACTCTGTCGAACGCCTTTTCAGCGTCGAAGCTCACCAAAAGTGAGGGCAAACCATGCAGGTTGCACCCACTCTAGGGATGTTATGATTTTCCGCAGGTTGCGGACCGCATGTCGGCCCTTAACAAACCCTACCTGTGAGTCATGCACTAAATCACCAAGAACCGCTGACAACCGGTCTGCTAGTATTTTTGCCAACAATTTCATGTCATAGTTCAGTAGAGAAATAGGCCGATATGAAGATGCTTGCAAATGGTCCTTACCACGGTTTGGAATCAGAGTAATATAAGCCTGGTTTTCCCCCCAGCGTCGCCCCTCGCTGGTTACTCGTTGCCTATATGTCGCTGCCAGTGCCGGGCCAACCCCCTCCGACAGTATCTTATATAATTCGGCTCCAAAACCGTCTGGGCCGGGTGCCTTATAGCAAGGCGCATTTGAAATCGCTTTCTGGATTTCCTGTATAGTGATAGGTTGATCCAGCAAAGCCCGCTGTTGTACCGACACCTGCGGCAGGTTTACCTTATTTAGGTAATCGGCCATAGAAACAGGGTCAAGCTCCTCTTCCTGGTATAACTTTTGAAAAAAGTCTCTGAAGATATCACTGATCTCGCTTTTGCTACTGCATAATTTTCCTTGTCCATCTCGGAGGGCAGCAACTAACCGCGTACCGCGATGTCCCTGAAAGCACCTCCCCAGCAATTTTCCAGACTTATTCCCAAAGCAATATAGTTTATGTTTATAATATAGCAGAGACTTCTTAGCACATTGGTGCAGTAAAGTATTAAGCGCTACCTGAAGCTCCCACCAGCTTTTTTTATTTTGAGCCGTGGGGGAACGCCCGGCGAGGCGTCTCGCATGGGCTACTTGTTGTTCAAGACGTACAATCTGCGCATTCAACATACGGCGCCTCCGAGCCACATAGCCAATAATATCTCCGCGGAGGACCACCTTAGCCGTCTCCCACACCAACTCAGGGTCGTCACAATGACCTTGATGGTTCTCCTCGAACTCTCGCCATCTGTCCCACAAAAATTGCCGGAATTGGGCGTCCTGGTATAGGTCAATGGGGAATCGCCACACGCGAGCAGAACCTTGCATACCTCCCCCCTGCCAATCGATCCAAACCATGGCATGATCCGAAATCTCTAGCGGACCGATCTGAGCGTCTGCAATACTCGCAAACTGAGCCGCTGAGACTAAGACATAATCAATACGAGCACTAGTGCCCCGTGCTCGGGACACATGAGTAAAATCTTTTTCAGTGGGGTGGAGTAGCCGCCACGGATCTACCAGGTGGAGTCTTGAACGAAGTCTCTGCAGTATCTTAGCAGATACTTTTCTCTCCCGGGTGCACGACTCCCGCGAGGTATCTAAATCAGCGTCAAGGACGCCATTGAGATCACCACCAGAAAGAGGGGGGCATCAGGCAGTTGCTCGACTGTTGCTGCTATGCGATTGAAAAAATCAGGATCTGACATATTAGGACCGTAGATATCTCCCAGAAGTGCTTCTCTATCCTCCAACATTCCATGTAAAAAGAGAAAGCGGCCGTGAGCATCCGAGACCTGTTTTAACAAAGTGAACCGCACTCTCTTGTGTATTAAGATAGCAACACCCCCCTTTTTCCCCACAGCGGGGGCCCCCCAGACCTGGCCCACCCAGTCCCGGGCGAGTTTGGCATGCTCTGCCGCTGTTTGATGAGTTTCCTGGAGTAGCGCAATATCACACCGCTGCCTAGCCAGGGCTTTAAGTATTTTATATCTCTTAATAGGTGTTCCTAAACCACAAACATTCCATGAGATAATCCTCACCATATATGCATCTGTTTCTGATCAATGTACCAGTTATGAACTGTACATTTATTCAGAAAGGGGCCCCCCCAGCCTAGGGTCCCTTCCCATTTTTCTCTGCGATGTCTTGTCGCTCCCTCGACAGAATAAAAGAACTTGGCCCTCTCCCTGGATGTGGCATAGCCGTCTCCCCGTCCCTCCCCGCACTCCTCCCTCCACCCTTCCCCAGAACCCCCTCTATACCCCCCAAAACCCCTTGGCCCTACCCCTACGTGTAACACCACCCTATCTTCCACACCGACTAACCCCTCCATGACCCCCGGTAAATGTAGAGCTCCCTCCCCCTCCCCCCCGGGTGGGGACAGCCCAGCATAACCAACTTCCCCCCAACAGAATCCCCTCCTGCCATCTTCTTCATGGTTCAGAGTCTACCCGATTTCAGGGGTGGCTCAAACATCCAAGCCCAAGAGTATCACTTCGGGAGAGAAACCATTTCTACCAAGTGATAGTCCGTTGGTGAATGTGATCCTCCCCAGAGAAACCCCCCCCCCCTTCTCCCCCCCTCCCCCGTCGATCAACCGCCCAGCCAATGTTAGGGAAAACAGGCCTACACTTGGTACAACGCAGATTCAATACATATCCCCGCCCACCCAACTCCCGCAAGAGTCCCCCCCAATAAAGTACCTTAAATAATAAAGGAAAGGCTTGTAACAGGGCGGCTATGCAATATTCCCCACCTATCTGCGGGGGGTCCACACTGCGGCCCGGGTTAACCCGCAGGCAAACGGTGCAGTTATTTCCCGCGTTGTGAACAGCACTCTTGAGAGAAATAACTGTTAGTGTCTAGGTGTTCCCCTAGGGCTAGCCATAAGGCACTATCAACATCGCCATCACTTGACAGACCCAACATTTCCAGGATAGAGCAGAGGCTCCAAAGGCCTCAACCTTAACAAGGCTGAGCAACCCCTTTGGGCCCCTGGCGGGGAAAAGAAAAACATCGGGATAACTCCGTGGGGTACAAAAGGAAGGTGGGGACAAAGGAGTATATGATAAAAAAAAAAAAAGTAAATAAATATATGTTAGCAGAGGCGACTTAAACAACAAAAGGGGGGAATAAGAGGAAAGGGGGGGGTAGAGGCAAGGAGGGGAAGCATAACTGCATCCTCCAGACAGACAATGTATGTCTAACAAACAGTCCAGGCTTCTCCCAGGCAGGCCGGCTCAGCGGTTAAAAGCCTCTAAGGGCTCCGTCCAAAGTGTTGCCAAAGTCTGCAGATATTTAACCTCCAGAGTCTCTGCGGCTTTCAGTGCAGACCATTACAATAAGTCATCGCTGCTTCCGGAGTTACGAAAGTCCGCTTTCCACCTTCAGCCTCCACTCGAAGAATAGCCGGGTATCCCATGGTAAAGCGTAGGCCACGTGCAACAAGCCTGCCACAGACATCTTTGAAGGCCCGTCTCCGCTGCGATACCCCAGCAGAGTAGTCCTGGAAAATCAGTAAGCTACAGGTAGCGCTTCCTGCCCGGCGCTGCTGCCTCCACGCTCTCAGGACTCCTTCCTTCTGTGAAGCATTGAGGAAACGGGCTATCACTGCTCTGGGCCGATTGTCACCCACTTTGTAAGGCCCCAGCCTGTGCGCCCTTTCTATAATTATGGCGCCCATCCCTGCTTCCAAAGGTAGATTTTCAGGCAGCCACGTCTCCAAATACTGCCTGAGGTCACTCTCCTTCACTGTCTCGGCAATTCCAATGAAGCGGAGGTTATTGCGCCGACTTCTGTTTTCTAAATCCTCTAGCTTCTCTTCCTGTCGCGTTAGAGCCTCCTCAAGCTGTTTGATACGGGCCGCATCTTGTGCACATGAGTCCTCGAGCGTACCCACTCGCTGCTCCACTTGTTCCACACGAGCATTAAATTCAGTAACAGCCTGGCCCACCGCGGCAAGTTGTGTGGCTAATCCGCTCAAGCGCCCCTCCAGGGCTGCCACCACCGCCGCTGTAAGCTCCGCCACCATCGGCGCCGCCAGAGACCCCGGCCCTTCGGTCGCCCCGTCAGCCATCTTGTGTTCACTGAGTCGTGGGCGCTCCCGCCGCGTTGTTTTTGCCGCCATGCCCTCGCGTGCTTCCCGGGACCTTTGTGAGTCGGGTTTCGGGGCTAAGAGCAGTCCCCCCCGTATTCTAGGTCAGGTTCGCGGCGTTCGTCCAAGATGTGGGCCGGGGGGGAGGGCATGAGCTCTGGAGCTAGGCAGAAAACGTCTTACCTAGCCCACCATGTCACCGGAAGTCCCTTAATCTATAAAGTTATTAGCAAAGGGCAGATGGATGTGGGAGGGCTGGTGGGGACAGAATGGGAGGGGGATGAGGGGGGGGGGACATGGGTGATAAGAAGGTTCAGTGAACAAAGACAAAAAATATAAGGCTGTGCTGTCGCATTTGTTCTGGTTGAGGATTTTGTGTGGTTATATTGTGCATGTATTCCTTATGCAGTTTGTACGGATATTTCTTGTTGTAATTGTCTGAAAGCCTTTAAATACAAAAATTTAAAAAAAAAGGCCTATAGGCAGTATGTGAAGTGGGACGAGGTGAATTCAGTTCCACAGTCTTTGGACTGTGGACTCCCTCAGGGGTCAGTGCTTTCTCCCCTGCTTTTTAATTTATTTGTTTATTTGTCCATTGATGGTTATCTTCCAGTGGTTTGGCGTTTTCTCTCATCTGCTTGCAGATGTCATTCACTTGGGAGTGGAAGGTGAGGAGAATCAGGGACCAGCACTGCTTAGGCAACTGCAGCTTGGTTGCAAGCATTTAAGTTGAAGCTGAATATTCAGAAATCTGAATATTTATGGATTAGTTTAGTTATCTTAATAAAAGTCTGATCCTTGTGCCACATATTGGAGAAATTCAGTTGGACTTGGCAACATATAGTGCAGAATTTGGGTGTGGTGTTTTAGGAGGGATCATCTTCCCATTCTCAGATTTCAGGCCTTTCTTGCTAGTTTATGGTTGCTCCGTCAGGTGCGACTGCTGCTGGAGGTGCATGATCTTGCTACTCTGGTTCATTCTTTTGTTACGACTCGATTTGATTATTATAATGCCGTTTATACTGAGCTTCCTAAGTATCAGCTCAAGAGGCTGCAACTTGTGCAGAATATGGCTGCTCAGCTTTTAACTTTTATGAAAAGTACTGAAAAACATTACTCCTTTTCTGGTGGCTCTCAATGAGCTTGCTGAGGACATGGACATCAGTTTCAGGTCAATAAAGTTCATTCTTAGTGTCGATCTGGGGAAGAGATGTGTCTGTAAAATTAGTGCCGAAACTCTTGTCCCCTGACCAAAAAGATAAGACTGTCTGCAGCCAGGGAGTTGTTGGAATGCATTGAAAAGGACTTAGATTTTAGATTTTATCAAAAAGAACATTACTGGTGATGAATCATAGGTTTATGGTTATGACCCGGAAACTAAGGCTCAATCCTCACAATGGAAAACACCAAAAACTCCCAGACCCAAGAAAGCCCATCAGGCGAGGAGCAATGTCAAGGTCATGCTCAGGTTTCTTTGATTACCAGGGTATTGTTCATCATGAGTACGCTCTAAAAAGGTGAAACCATCAATAAGGAATACTATATCCAAGTTCAAACTCATTTGAGAGATACAGTTCATCATAAGGAGGCCAGAGTCGCAAGGGAATGGTGAATGGTTGCTTCATCATGTTAACGCCCCACCTCACGCATCCAGCAGTTCTTGGGCAAAACACCAAATCAAGCAAGTCCGTCAGCTTCCACTCACCTGACCTCGCACCCTGTGACTTTGTTTCCAAAACTGAAATTACCACTGAAAGGAAGAAGATTTAACAACTTGGAGACCATTAAGCAAAATTTTATCTTATGTTCTTATAAGCTGCTAGGTACTTGTGACCTACATTTGGCCACTGTTGGAAACAGGATACTGGGATTGATAGACCTTGGTCTGAACCAGTATAGCATATATCTTATGTTCTTATAAAAATTTGACACAGCAGCTTCACAGCATAACAAAGGAGGCATTTCAAAATTGTTTCCAGCAGTGGCAGGAACACTGGAGGAAATGCATTTTATCAGAAGGAGATTACTTTGAAGGAGAGTGAGTACAATAACTGTTATTTCTTGTGTTATTGTACAAGTCTCGATACAGGTGTAACACAAGGTGCAATCAAAACGTATGTGACTTGCCTTGGGCTCAGATATGTAAATGTGACTAATCAAACCTAAAATGTAAAAAAAAAAAAAACGACAAACCACCCCACACACCTGCAAACACAAAGAGCTGAGAGAGAGGAAGGGAGGGAGCAGTATCTTTTTCTGTGGTGGCTCGTATCAGTCTAGTTACAGGCAGTCAGAAATCTATGCATTTTTTTGGCCTTTTGGCTAAGATCCAAGAGCAGAGCCCAAGCTATGAGGCAAGAACCTATACAACACGGTGGAGGCAGCTTTATTACCTTGTTACTTGCCCCCAGTGGGGCCACAAGGACATCACAAGCATTGCCACGCAGGAGGGTTAAACATTCTCTTTAAAACTAAACTACAAGTTATGCTGGAGTGATGTATACACACCTGCAATACAACTTTTGCTGCCAAGCTACTGCTGGAAGCATCAATTAGACTCCTAGTTAGACAATAGATGCAGTAATTTGTTAGGCTTCATATGATGTTGATACAGGAAGTAAGATTTGTACCTATATTAAACAGCACTGTTTAAACAGAACTTGGAAGGCACCTCCTAAGCAAACATTCCTGTAGCAAGCAGAGGGCAGGAATAGCAACACGACCAAGCCCTCTTTGCTACACCTGAGGCAGAGCAGGGATCCCTTCCTCTGCAGCATAAGTGCAAAAAGGTAAGTCTAAAGGATATTGTAGCTGGTCCCTTCTTACTGGGAGGAAGAAAATCTTTTAGGCATCAGCTTTTTAGAGTTATACTCCTTGGAATCCAGAAAGGGCAAATCTAGAGCAACAGTAAATCTCTTCAGTTCTCTGGAAAAGTTTGACTTGCACTGATCAATCAGTATATGTCTCTCAATTTTCAGGACCATCTCCTGGCTCCCCATTTCTTTCAAACAGAATGGGTTAATTAGGTGTTATCTGCTAATTGGCTTTCCTCGAGTACCTCAAGTCCAGTCCCGACTGTGTGTTGTCAACCCCAACCAGCAGCTTGGAGACTGACATTAAACAAAGCTTGATGACATCACCTGGTGGGCAGTGGCAGTGCCCTATTGACAAAGCAAACTAAATTTGAACTATAAACCATTCTAAAATTAGCCGAAACCTCGGCCGCCTCAAAATGAACCAACACTTGAATGCCTAGGCCAGCAAGTAACCCCATGGTACTCTACAGCGTCCTTTGTCCTTTCGTCCCACTAATTCCTATTTTCTTCTCTTTCTTTTTGAGCCATAACTGCCCCTTTGTTCAGGCCAGCCACCGCAACTCTGAAAATGCCGCCCCCCCCCCCCCCAAACCTGGCCACCTAAACACCCTCTTCCAGCCTGGGATCATGCACACTCCACGAAGTAAATCAGGGATGGTCCGGGACTGGACTTGAGGTACTCAAAGAAAGCCAATTAGAAGGCAAGACCTAATTAACTCTTCCATAGCATACCTCAAGTCCAGTCCCAATGTGTGGGATGTACCATAGCAGTAAAACTCGTGAGGGACCCGCCAGCCCAACTTGTAACACTACTGCCCCAAATCTTGCATCCCCCGCAGTCTGTACATCCAGCCAGTAATGACACACAAAAAAGGTATGCAACGTTGACCAGGTGGCTGCTCAGCAAATGTCCACCGGTGGAACTAAACTGGCTTCCACCCAAGAAGCTGATTGCTCCTGTACTCCGGTATGGCAGAGGATATCACCTAACAGGTATGCCTACTAAATGGCTGCCTTTATCCACCTAGAGATCAAGGGACTTAAAGAGGTTGCTTCCTCTTTCTGCGGCCCTCCAAAAAGTACAAACAGATGGTCAGACTTCTGAATGGTTGCGTCCTTTTCAAATACCTCTTCAGCACCCGACGCACATCCAGGTGATGCAAACCGGAATCTCCCACCAGCTCACCATGTCCTTCAAAGACTGTCAAGGTAACTGGTTTATTCACATGAAAAAAGTGGAGATCACCATAAGCAAAAAAGAAGGTACCGTCTGCAACACCACCTTCTCCTTTAATATCAATAGAAACGGTTCCCTACACACTAACGCCTGCAACTCCGAAATACATCTCGCAAAGCAAATAACTACTAGAAAACACCATCTTCAAGATCAAATCTTTGAGTGAGCACACCCCCAAAGGCTTGAAAGGCAGTTCTGTCAACACCGGCAAAATGAGATTGATTGGGATAGGGGAGGGGAGGGTAAGGTTCCATCCTGGGACCTCAATCAATCATTCACCTCCCGAGGCCCACCATACCCTCCTCTCTAGCCTTACATCTTCCTCACCAATACAAGAGACACTCTCTGCTTCTTTACACCCCCACTTCCTCCCACACTAACTTACCAATAGCACATACTATCCACTCTGTCCACACAATCAAATGCAGTCTTATCAATGCTCGCTCCGCCTGTAAAACTAAACTACAAACCCTTGCTGACCACATCAGCAATGATGCAATAGATCTCCTTTGCATTACAGAAACATGATTCACCGAAACAGAGAGACAATGTTCTACTCAACCAACTGAATACCAGCACCCACAACTGTCCAGACTAGCAGCAGAGGTGGTGGAATCGACATCCTATCAAACAAGCAATTCAACTTCACCACTACGAGCACAACTTCCTCCCACGGTCTGGATGCCCTCATAAGCAGTAACAGGCACTTCTCCATCTGCCTTGTCTAAAAAGCACCCCATCACAATGCAGACTAGCTTGACTCGCTTCTTGAAGCTATATGTTCACATGCCTCCCACCAAAAACACTTCATCCTTCTCAGTGATTTCAATCTCCCCTCAAATAACGTCAACCACAGCAACGCTTTACTTAAAGCCAAGAACGATATGCAATTCACACAACTAGTCAAACACCTCAACTCACCTAAAAGGAGGCGCCCTTGACTTACTCTCCTCTGCATACGCCATCTCCCCTTTATCCACTCCCGTCCCGTGGTCTGATCACCACTTATTTACCCTACCTAAACATCCCCCCCTCCTAGACCTCCTTTAAAAAGAAGATTCATAAACTTTAACAAGGCTTCCTTCATTCAGCAGACCATCCCCACCCTGAAGCAATCAATCATTTCTCCATTCAGACCTCAATACACTAGTACATTCCTGGAACACCACCATCACTGAAGCCTCCAAGGCTCCATCCCACGCCGCCTCCAAGATTCATCAATCTCTTGCCCTTGCTCCTCAGAGAGCAGACATGTTCCCTCAGAAAACAAACTAAAATGGAGAAAATCTAAGGACCTGCAGTTTCAAACCACTTAGGACAAGGTACTTCAGGCCGGAAGGCTGGGGGTTCAAGTGCCACCTGGGGACAGCAATCTCAGGCCGGAGGGACTGGGGTTTCTAGTCCTATAGGCACTCCTTGTGGCCTTGGGCAAGCCACTTAACTCTCCATTGCCCACCGCTTTGATTGAAGAATAAGGCGGTATAGAAAACTGGTTAAATAAAAAAATAAAAATAAACCTATGTACAGCCTACGCCATAAACACCCTCAACGCCAAACGCAAATACCACAACATACACCTACGTTCCATAACAAATCAAGAGAACCTTTCAACCTAGTACGAACCCTCACAAGCAATCCATCTGAGCTGTATGACAACAATGTCATCCACCCACAAGCAATAGTGGACTTCCTAATATCTAAGCACAAACTCCCCTGTTCCTCCACCCTCATCATACCATCCTCTAACACTTCAGCTTCTATGATCACACCGTGGACTGCATTCAAAGATATCCCCCTGAAGAGCTTCTAAACATCACCCACATCAATGCCACCAACTCTCCTCTTGACCAATGCCCAGTAACCTGGATAAAGCTAACAAGGACTACGATGCTACCATTCATCTCCATCATTCTTCACATCTCACTCTCCCAAGCCTACCTCCCACCTGCTCTCAAAAAATCTCCGTGAAACCCCCTTCTGAAGAAACCCAATCTTGACCCCAAATCACCTGCATCATACAGACCTATAGACAGCAAACCCTACCTCTCCAAAATTATAGAGAAAGCTGTACAAATTCAGCATCAGGAGCATGTCAACAGACTCGCCCCACTCGACCACAATCAACATGGCTTTCGCCCCTACCACAGTGCTGAAACCTTACTTACCTCCCTCCTAAATTCAGCTCCCTCTCTGGCTTTATGCTGCTTTTTCCCCGACATCTCCACAGCATTTGACACTATATCCCACCAGATTCTATTCAACCAACTCACTTTGTCAAAGGTGTCCAGCTCAAATGGACCCACTCCTACTCAACAGATAAGACTTGGTAACCAATCAGCGCCTTACATCCTTCCCCAAGGTTTCCCACAGGGTTCTGCCCTCTCCTCCCTCCTATTCAATATTCACATTAGGCCATTACTACTGTAATTTCATCATCCAGAAGTTCAAAGTCGGATACCAATTCTTTGCATATGATATAATGACCTTGATCCAGGATGTGATGGGGAGCCAGTCTGAAAGGCTGGAGCTGCCCTACATACAGCACAGCTAAGACTAAGCTTTGTTCTTTCTATCTCTGCTGTATTTTTATTGCAAATATAGAATATTAACTGTTGGTTAAACTGTAGGTATTGGGAATATTGCTAATTGCTGGTCCTACATTACGTTTGAGGATAGTCAAACTGCTTGATTTCCTTGTGTAGCCTTAACAGATATCCGAGTGTGCCCACAGTACAGGTCTAAGCCTACTTGGGCAGGGACACTTGGGTTCCCGCCCATCCTACCCCTCACCCCACCTACCCCTGGGGCTGCATTGCCTATATAGTGGCCACTAGCTTGGGATACGCCCACATTATCTTAACCAGCATGTCTTGTATTCAGTGCAATACCTGTGTTACTTTCATTCCAAAACGAATCATTTGGAGCCTAAGAGCATGTCCTATGTGCCAAAGGTTATCTGCCATGCATAACGAATTAACTCTATTAAAGGGAAGCCCTAGCTGCCAGGCATAAAGAATTGTCTCTACTGAGGGAAGAACTGGCTGCAATGAAGCGCACCTCTTCTAGGATACAGACTGAACAAAGTCCACCACTGCTCCCACAAAGAGTCAAACACACCAGGAACAAGTGGATCACATTGGGTTCAGGTAGATTGCGACCTGTGACACGGAGACATCCTATACATCAAGCAATATCCCTGCATAGTGCATTCTCTGCCTTAGTTAATGAGGATGCCCAATCCAAAGAAACTGAATGGCCCTTAGAGGAGTCAGTCAATGCCCAATCTCCTGCTAAAGCACCAAATATGAAGAAAAACTCACAAAACAGAAAAACTACTACTACTTGGAGATTCCATCAGAGACACCAACTTGGGAACACAGTTCAAAGGAAAGAAGATGGTCAAATGCCTCCCAGGCTCCTCAGCCGGCAGGAATACAAACCAAATTATTGATGTACTTAGCGCGGAATGCAAACACTCCAAACTTGATGTTATCCACTTGGGTACAAATGACCTTGCTAGAAATAGTGCCTCTACAGTCCAAAAGGGCTTCCAATCTCTGGGAGAAAAACTCAAGCCCACTGTTAACACTGTTGCATTCTCAGAAGTTCTACCTGTTCTAGGTAAGGGGGCAAAAAGGCTGAATCGCATTAACAGCTTTAATGCATGGCTCCAGACCTGGTGCAAACGAGAAGGATACAGATTTATTGGCAACTGGGAAAACACATGAACCAACAAGAAACTATACTGTGCTGACGGACTACACCTCTCTGTCACAGGGAAAAGAATCCTACGTGAAAAATTCAGGCAGGATGTCGATTTGCATTTAAACTAGAAGAAGGGGGTGACGGATGGGGAAGGTCAAGTTCTGGACGTCACCCCCTTCAAAAGCAGAACAACAGAAACAACCACACTTTTAAACCACACATCAAAAGCAACTGGGAAGAAGTGGGTAGAATCAAATCAATGCAAAATACACACAAGCCAGTTAAATGCTGGAAAGCAATGAGCACAAATGCTCGAAGCTTAGCCAACAATCTTCCGGACCTGGAAGCCCTAATGGTGGAAAAGACTTGTACATTGTGGCCATTACAGAAACATGGTTTAATGAATCACATGATTGGGATATAGCCATACCTGGCTATAATCTATTCAGAAGAGACAGAGAAAATGGAAAAGGGGGAGGAGTAGCCTTGTATGTTGAAAGTAATATTAAAGCTACTGAAATGCAGGGTACATGGGGAAAAGAAGCAGCGCTCTGGATCGTGTTGGAAAGAGGAGATGGCACTGTCATTCATACTGCTGTAATCTACAGACCTCCGACTCAAATTGAAGAGATAGATAACGAACTTATAGATACTGCCAAGATAGCAACAAAGGGGGAAGTGATCATATTGGGTGACTTTAATCTACCCGATGTTGATTGGATTACTCCTTCTGCAAATTTGGAAAGAAGCAAAAAAATTGTGGACGCTATCCAAGATGCGTTAGACAAATGGTGATGGAACCAACCAGGGAAAGCTCAACGCTGGATTTGGTGCTCACCAACGGTGATAGCGTGTCAAATGTCTGGGTGAGTGCCCCTGTGAGCAACAGTGATCATCACACGGTGTGGTTTGAGATACAAGTCAAGGTGCAGTCCAATCATAGCAAGCTCAAAGTCCTAAACTTCAAAAACACTGATTTCAATGAAATGGCCAAGTACCTAAAGGAGGAGCTGACAGGGTGGAAGGGGATAAGGGAAGTGGAATTGCAATGGGCTAAACTAAAAGGGGCAATAGATAAATATGTAAGAAAAGTAAATAAAAACAAGAGAAGGAAACCTATTTGGTTTTCCAAAGAAGTGGCTGCTCAAATAAGGGCAAAAAACACAGCTTTTGCAAAATTCAAAAGCTTGCAAACAGAGGAACACAGAAATGAATACAGAATCAAACTCAAGAAGACAAAAAGATAAGAATAGCAAAATCAAAGGCAGAAGAAAAGATGGCAAGTGCGGCGACAAAACTTTCTTCAGGTATATTTGGGGAAAGGAAGAAGATCAGAGGTAGAATTGCAGGACTCAAGTGCTGGGAACGGACTCGTGGAAAATGACATTGATAAAGCGAAACTGCTAAACAAATACTTCTGTTCTGTTTTTACTAAAGAAAATCCTGGAGAAGGACCACCTGTGACTCCCAAATATAAAAATGGGAATGAAGTAGATACCACACCATTCAGAGAAGATGAGGTGTTAGAACAACTTGCAAAACTGAAAGTGGACAAGGCCATGGGACCGGATGGGATATATCCCAGGATACTGAAAGAGCTCAGAGAGGTTCTTGCAGGGCTATTAAAGGATGTTTTCAACAGATCCTTGGAAACAGGAGAGGTTCCTCAGGACTGGAGAATGGCCGACGTCATACCTCTACATAAAAGTGGTGACAGGGAAGAAGTGTCAAACTACAGGCCCGTGAGCCTTACCTTGGTGACAGGAAACGTAATGGAGGCGCTCCTGAAAGAGCTAATAGTGAACTTTCTCAAAACCGGCAGGTTACAGGATCCGAGGCAACATGGTTTTACCGAGAGACGATCTTGCCAGACAAATCTGATTGAGTTCTTTGACTGGGTTACCAGAGAACTGGATCAAGGACATGCGATGGATGTCATCTACCTGGATTTCAGCAAAGCCTTTGATACTGTCCCTCATAGGAGGCTTATCAATAAACTCAGTAGTTTGGGGATGGGTCCAAAGGTGGTAAACTGGATCAGAAATTAGTTGATTGACAGACGACAGAAGGTGATGGTAAATGGAACTCACTCGGATGAAAGGAAGGTGATTAGCGGGGTGCCTCAGGGTTCAGTCCTAGGCCCGGCACTGTTCAACGTATGTGTGAGTGATATTGCTGAAGGACTGAATGGAAAGGTATGTCTTTTTGCAGATGACACGGAAATTTGCAACAGAGTGGACTCCCCCGTGGGAGTGCTTAACATGAGGAAAGATCTACAAAAGCTGAAAGAATGGTCTAATGCTTGGCAATTAAGATTTAATGCGAAGAAGTGCAGTGTCATGCACTTGGGTAGCAGAAATCCAAGGGAAATGTACACGATAGGGGGCGAGAGGTTGGTGTGCACAGAGCAGGAGAAAGACCTCAGTGTAATTATTTCTGTAGATATCAAGGTGGCAAAACAGTGCGACAACGCGGTGGCAAGAGCCAGGAGGATGTTGGGCAAAATTCGAAGAGGAATTACCAGCAGAAAGGAAGGGGTACTAGTGCCACTGTATAAGTCTCTGGTGAGGCCTCACTTGGAATACTGTGTTCAGTTTTGGAGACCGTATCTCAAAGGATGTAAAAAGAACGGAAGCTGTTCAGAGGAAGGCAACCAAAATGATTTGGGGCCTGCATCAGAAGCCTTATGAGACGAGACTTGAAGACCTAAATATGCTGATCGTAGGAAGCAGTGGTATACAAATGTTTACTAAATAAATAAATAAAATAAATGTACACTTTGGAGGAGAGGAGGGATAGGGGAGATATGATTCAGACCTTTAAATACTTAAAGAGAAATAATGAGCAAACCTCTTCCAGAGACAGGGAAGCTGTAAAACTAGAGGGCATGACATGAAGCTGCAAGGTGGTAAATTGAAAGGCAATGTCAGGAAATACTTTTTCACTGAAAGGGTGGTGGATGCTTGGAATGCCCTCCCGATAGAGGTGGTGGGGGCAAACAGTGACGGAATTCATAAGAACATATAAGATATGCCTGGGACATATAATTCAAAGTGGCCTGGGACAGACACAGTGGATCACTTTACAGCAACAAGATTAAATCAAAATAAACTGAACCATCTAATTTCTCAACAAATAGGGATGTCCTACATGGAGCGATGGGGGGGGGAGGGGTACACCTACTCCTGCCATATTGCTGGGCAGACTTGGACCATTTGCCGTCATTTACTATGTTACTATGAACTTCACGCCATTCTACACCTCCTTCTCTGGACTACTCCAGCCTTACCGACTGCTTCAAAGAAATTGTCTTATGGCTACAGAATCACAACCTCACAGTCAATTATAACAAAACAGAGATCCTTCATGTTTCTAGAGACCTGAACTTTACACCTCCCCCAAGCATTAAACTCGGAGACACAGATATGCAAGTAAAGTCTCAGATCAAATATCATGGCGTTACCCTGGACCAATATCTAAACTTCCAACCTGAGATTAAGAAGATCACCAAAAAACATCTACTTCAAACTCCGAATTCTTCGTAACCTATCCCCTGACAGCTTCCGTACAGTCTGCCAAGCATCCATCCACCATGGGCTTCCCAAGGCTACCATTGCCCCTCTATAGCTTGCCAAAAACACTGCTGCACGCATTATAACTGAAGTCCCCAGACACACATCATCCCTACTCTAAAATCTCTTCACTGGCTCCCCATCGCATCCTGGATCAAGTTGAAGTGGGTGATGGCGAGAATCTTGAAACACCTCCGCTAAGCAGCTCCAATCTAATCAGACGTCCTGATAGCAACAGACTCCATCGACAGAATGCATCAAATCTCCTCTTCCTACCAATGCAAATCCATAAAAGATCTCAACGAACATGCACAAGAGCTTTTGAATTCTATGCTCCCACCACATGGAACCAACTACCCGCCACAATACGCTGCATTCAATCCCACACCCTATCCAAAAAGCACCTCAAAACACTATGGTACATCCACCACAACTAACCCCTAGCAGGAGCATCCTACACCCCCCTTATAACAGTCCCATTACCCCTCCCTCCCCCCCCCCAACCACCTATAGCTACCCAGCCTTTTTTTTATTGCATACCGATCATACAGAAGCATTCTTCACTCTCCTACCTCATTACCTCTCTTGGCCTACCCCCACCCTCTCACCTTTTAATCCCTCCCTATTTCACATGACTCTGTAATACAGGTACTGATTTATACCATTCCGGTTTTACTTCCTCTTCCCATGTTAAAAGATTTTATAAATTAAATTGTTGCTGTTCTAAAGTTGCCTGTATCTGTTTTCAATTTCTTTTTTGTAAACCGTTTTGTTCTGTTCCATGTAAATAGTTTTGCCTCGTAGAAAAATGGTATATTAAAACCAGTTAAATAAAATAATCACCGGTCTTACCGGTGGCCGAACCTGCTGCACTGCCTGAAGAGAAAAAAAAACACACACACACACACACACAAACATCCAGGTGTGCCCATAGGGAAACCTCCTGGGCCTTTCCCCTGTAACAGGTCAATGCATAATGTTCCTTGTAAATGTATACAGAAGTATACAATTGTTCTGTTTAATGTTCAATGTAAACCGCCCCTGATCTCTGGAAGGGGCGGTATAGAAAAGACTGTTAAATAAATAAATAAAAATAAATAAAAAATAAATGCCACCACCTGCACTTCGAGTGAGCTACAAGTGGGCCCTTTGTACAGCAAAAATGCTAAGACCTCCGGAACAGACTATGCTAGGTGCCGACACAGCAGGTCTGCACATCAATCCTCAAATAAACCCCACCACACCCGAATATGATAAAAGTCCTGGAAGCGTTCCACGTCATTAACAGCATGGCAATGACTTTCACCGCGTATTCTCTCTGTCGAGCCCTCTCAAGAGCCAGGCCATAAGCGAGAATCTATCCGCTTGTGGCATCTACACTGGACCCTGTGTGAGCAGGTCGGGCCTGGCTGGGAGTTGCCTTGGTGCACCACCGGGTTGGTGAACCATGGCTGTCGAGGCCAGTCCAACAGTACCAGAATAAGACAAGACCCCGATGAGCTATGATCCACTGCACTACTCATCCTATGAGAGCCCATGGAGGGAACACACATAAGAGCCTCCGTGGGCTAGTGTTGCACCAGCACATCGAGGCCCTCAGACACGTGCTCTCGCCTCCTACTGCAGAAGTGCAGGATCTTTAGTCGACTCGTAGGTCGCCATCAGGTCCATGATTGGCTGCCCCCAGAGCCTCACCAACTGGGCATACACCTCCAGGTGGAGGGACCACTTGCCCAGATCGAGGCACCTCTCAGCTGATAGGGGGGGGGGAAAAAAAAAAGGCCACATTTTCCTTTCCTGATACATATATTGCGGATAGGGCCTGCAAGGTGTCCTCCGCCCACTGAAGCAGCAGGGCAATCTTGTCTTCTAGCAGTGCATTGCCTGTGCCTCCCTGTCTTGACACAGGCCACCTTTGTGACATTGCTGGAGAAGACCCGCACTGCCTTGCAAGCAGGACCAAAACTGCAGGAGTGCCAGGAACATCACCCTCATTTCGAACCTGGTGATGGACTCTCCTCCATCAACCACGAGCCTTGTGCAATCTGATCCTTGCAATGAGCTCCCCAGCCCATCAGGCAAGTGTCAGTCGTCATCGGTATTCACTGTGGTGTCTCCAACAGCATCCCAACCAGCAACCTGTGTGGTTGAAGCCACCAGTGAAGGGACAGCCAAACCCCCTCAGAGCAGGGGAGCAACTGCATAAGCAGGTGCTGCTGTAGTGACCATCTACTCAAAAGGGCCCTCTGCAACTGGCACATGTGTACCCTTGCCCCCATTACTAGGTCGATTGCTGTCAACATCAACCTCAGCAGCTGTAGAAAAACACCAGGCTGTCGGAGTCAAGCACAGCAGAAACTGACTGATCTGTGCCTGCAAGGTACGCATCCACTCCACTGGCAACAAAACACAGCCTGTGTACATTTCAAACCAGGCTCTTAGGTAAACGACATCCTGTAAGCTCCAAGCGACTCGTTGTCCAGTTGATGACGCAGTCTAGGCTTTGCAAGCTCTTGATGGCCCTTTGCATTTCTGCCACACTCTCCTCCCGAAACTTCACCTAGATGAGCCAATCGTCCAGGTAGGGATGGACCATGATCCCTTCACACCGGAGTGCAGCTGCTGCCGCCACCACCACCTTGGTGAAGGTGCGAGGTGCCGTCACAAGACGACAGCGAAGGGCTATGAATTGGAAGTGTCCCTCGGGTACCACAAACTAGAAGAACTGCTAATGCCCCTGCCAGATAGGAATATGTAAGTAAGCCTCCGTGAGACTGAGGGTTGTCAGGAACTCTCCCCTTTGAACAGCCAACTATGACGGACTGCAGGGTTTCCATCCAAAAAGGAGGCTCCTGTAAGGAGCGGTTGACATGCTTCAGATCCAAAATGGGCTGGAAGAGTCCTCCTTTTTGGAAACCATGAAATAGAGTATGACCCAATCCATGTTGCTCTGGAGGAACCTCGACAACTGTGCCCAGTGCCTGCAAGCGCACGAGCGTGTTGTGTACCATTGGAATCTTGAGGGGCACCTTGCAGGGGAAGCAGATGAAGGCTTCCAGCATGGGCTTTGCAAACTCTAGCGCACAGCCTTCTTGTATGACCTTCAGCACCCACCAATTGGATATAAGCTGGACCCAAGTGGAATAAAACTCCTGTAGCCCACCTCCTATGGGGATGAGCCCCCCTCCCCCCAGGCATCACTGTTGCTTCTGTGTGAAGCTCCTGGAGGAGACATATGCTCCTCTCCCCAGGCCCTTGAAGCCCTAAAAGGATTGGCCTCTCAAAGGGAATTGCCCTCTCTGGTACGGGGCAAGTCGCACCGCCTGTAATCTCTGAAATTCTCGTGACTGCCCCATGGCGTCCCAGAGCCTCTCAACTGCTTCTGCTTATCCTCCGGAAGCATTCCGCCTTTATTCTCCAAGTCCTTTACTTCCCCAAATAGCAGCTTACCCATGAATGGAATTCTGCTGAAGCGGGACTTGGAAAAGACATCTGCTTCCCAATTCCACAGCCACAAGTAGCATCGAGCAGCCACTATGGTTGCCATGCCCTTGGGTAAACTTCTGAGGTCATAAAAGGCATCCGCCAAATAAGCCACCCCAGACTAGCTTTCCTGCTTCTGGTGGAGACTGTTGCGCCAGCTCCATTCCCTCTAGGAGGCCCTGAGCCCAGCGCAAGCATGCCCTAACTACGAATGCCCCACAAACTGATGCATGCAGGGACAGAGCATTAATCTCAAAAGCCTGCTCAAAGAGGGTCTCTAGCTTCCGTTCTTGGGGTCCTTAAGAGCCATGCTGCCTTCCACCGGTATAGTAGTCTTCTTTGTGACTGCAGACACCACTGCGTCCACCTTTGGAGAATGGAACAGTTTCTTCTTGTGATCCAGCATAGGGTAAAGACGTGCCAGGGTCCAGGTGTCCTTGAGCCCTGCTTCCGGTATATCCCACGCATCCTGGAAATCCTATGCAGAGGAAATACTGTACTGGCCTTTTTTCCTTCAAGGCATTAGAGGGAGACATGACTTTCCCAAGGTCACAAGGAGTGTCAGTGGGAATGGAATCCTGATCTCTTGGGTACTAGGCTGTTGCTCTAACCACTAGGCAACGCCTCCACTCCATATGCTTTAAGATTAGATTTCAAAGTTTCTGCCTACTAGTAACATTTTTATATTGACTTACCATGAATTTGACACACATACATATACACACATGTGCTTTGGTTTACAACTAAGACTTTTTCTTCTTGTTAAAAAAGAAACAAACATGAAAATAAATATATAGGGTAAAGATGTGCCAGGGTCCAGGTGTCCTTGAGCCCTGCTATATATTGAGCTCTATATATATATTTATTTTATTTATTTATTTATTTTTTTTAACAAGAAAAACAAAAAGTCTTAGTTATAAACCAAAGCACATGTTGCAAAAGCAGCTATTGTAAGCGAATTGGCCACAAGTCCAACTGTTTGCATTGTTCAATGTTAAAACATGCAAGGTGTGATAATGACAGCAATGCTGAGCAGATGGATTGGGAAAATAATGAGCATTGTACCTTTAAGAGTAAGCTCTGCATTGAAAACATTAAAGTAAAAGTATCACCAAAAAGCCAATTAAATGATTCACAGAAATCAGCATTTGCATAGCCAGATCAGCCATACACAGAAGCAACCTGAGGTCTCAGTCTTCCCGGGCAAAAACAAAACCAGCCAGATGCAACCTGACACGGTAAAGCCCTGTTAACATCAGCGACCCATAAACTAAAGTTGCTCTGAGATGGACAACTGCCAACTCTTTCACTTGTAAAAAATCAATAATGAAATATTAGAAATTCCTTAGTATAATAACGAAAGAGTGGTAGAGTAACTTAGCTTTGCAGTCTGTAGCAATGCTCGTAGAGTAGTGCTAAGCCAATAGCAAATCCCCAAATTTTTTTGACAGTATTAGCTCTGTGCTAGTTTGACCACCCTTTAAGAGTAAGGACAAGTCAGGTTCCCATAGAAACCGAAAGCTTCTAACTAGACCTGAGCCCAGCCATAGCAGTGACGTAGGAGCTGAGTGGAACTCTAATAAGAGTTGCACCTGAGTAGCCAGAGGGGTGTGGCTGCTGAAGGAAACCGTTTTAAACCTGCTTCAGAGCTAGAGTTCAGGAGGAGAGGTGGTGAGAGAGAGAGCACTCAGAAGCCACGAGGGAAGCAACGACAGCAGACAGAGCAACACAGGCAAGGAAGGCAAAGAGGAGAGCAGCAAAGAGGGAAACTTTGGAACCCAGAACTAGCAAAGGAGGATTCTGGAAGGTCCATTTCCTTTACCTCAGGAGCACTAGAAGCAAAGCCAAAACCTCTGTGGAAACTACCCGAAGAAAAAGGTAGAAGAGTTTACCTATACGAGGGAGGAAAGCTCTGATTACAGAAAAGGCATTGCGAGTGAGAAAGGTACGTCTGCCATAATTCCTAGCCAGAGACTTGCTGAGGAGATTGTACAGCAGTTAAAGAACAGAGCTAATAAGAGCAGAGATAGCACTGCTGCAAAAACAGCTCCAGTCAGAAACATTCTTAGTAAGTGTTTTGAAAGAGACGTAAAGGCTGTTGCTAAGAGCTTACATAAGAATCAGTTTCCTGCACTAGAGGAAGTTACTGCCAATCAGAGGGACAACTTTATTGAACAGCTGCAAGAAGTTCTCAGTGACCTGCAGGCTAGAAGTTCCCCTAAGCAGAATTATAATGATTGCAGCGAGGAGATGACTGTTGACGTAGAAAGCACTCCTGATACAACTGATATCTGTGAGATGGATTGTTCTTTATGTGAGATTGATCACTTAGACCTACGTTAGACAACCTTTGCATGAAGGTAATGCAAAGTTGTTTTCTCCTGAATGTTTGCTGTGAAGGAACAGTTTGCCATATGCTTTATTTTCTAACTTTGAATTGCTCCTGTTTCCTATTGTTTTGGAAAGTAATCCGTGTCATGCTTTGAGCCAAGAATCTATGTGTGAAAGGGAAAACCCCAAATAAAAATTTATCTGTTCAAATGACCCTCGTGCCACAACACCTTTGTTTGATAGTAAACCTAGACTACAACTCCCAGCGTACCTTGCTGCTACCTTAGTCAAAAAGGACACTTGAAGACAAAGTAGAGGTCACCCTTGCTCTAGAGTCACCGGCCCAAGGCGGGGGCAGGACAAAGGTCATGCATTTGGGCTGCAGCAATCCAAGGGAGCAATATAGTATAGGGGGTGAAGTACTTTTGGCCACTAAAGAAGAGCGGGACCTAGGCGTGATTGTGCCCGATGATCTTAAAGTAGTTAAACAGGTAGAAAAGGCGACGGCAAAAGCTAGAAGGATGCTTGGTTGCATAGGGAGAGGAATGGCTAGCAGAAGAAAGGAGGCAATAGTGCCTCTGCATAAGTCTTTGGTGTGACCTCATTTGGTGTATTGTGTGCAGTTCTGGAGACCGCATCTTCAAAAGGATATAAAGCAGACTCAAGCCACTGCAAATGGCTCAAAACACAGCAGCACGCATAATATTACTACTACTACTAATTTATAAAGCGCTACCAGGTGCACGCAGCGCTGTACAGTGAAAACATACAAGAGACAGTCCCTGCTCAAAAGAGCTTACAATCTAAAAAAAGACAAAAGCAAGAAAAGGAGAAGAATAAGAACAGCAAAATCAAGAGCCAAAGCAAAGGCAAAAAGATGAGCTTTTAACTTAAGTTTGAAGAGGGACAAAGAAGATGTCTAGCGTAAAGACAAAGGAAGTTTATTCCATGCGTAAGGTGCAGCAAGGTGAAACAAGCGGTATCTGGAGTTGGCAATAGAGGAGAAGGGCATAGCAAGAAGCAACTGGGAAGAAGAACGGAGTACACGAGGGGGGAAATAGGGAGAAATGAGAGAAGAAAGGTACTGAGGAGCCACAGAGTGAATGCACTTATAGGTCAGAAGGAGAAGCTTAAAGTGAATACGGAAACGGATAGGGAGCCAGTGAAGAGATCTGAGGAGAGGAGTGACGTGGGCAAAACGAGAATGACGGAAAATCAAATGGGCAGCGGAGTGCTGAATAGACTGAAGGGGGAAGAGATGAGACTGAGGGAGACCAGCAAGTTGCAATAATCAAGACGGGAGGTGATTAGGGTTTTAGTAGTGAGCTCAGAGAGAAAGGGGCAGATTTTGCCAATGTTAAAGAGAAAGAAGCGACAGGTCTTAGCGATGAGTTGTATATGAGAGGAGAAAGAGAGCGAAGAGTCAAAAATAACACCCAGACTGCGAGCAGATAAAACAGGTTGGAGGAGAACAGAAACAACAAAGTCTGGCTCATCAAGACAAGATCACATCACCCCCATTCTAAAAAATCTCCACTGGCTCCCAATCAGCTCCCGCATCAGATATAAGACAGTCATAAACATATTCAAAATCAAATAGACCTCAGCACTCAGCCTACAACCACTCATACAACCCGACAACAGCATAAGACCGAGGAGGAGAGGCACCTCCGACCTCATCAATACACCAAAAGACTTCAAAGTACGCAAAAAGAGCTCTATCACTGGCAGCACCTGCAATATGGAACACCCTCCCTGATGACCTACGATCAACGATAGACATCAAGGACTTTCGGAAACAGCTCAAGATGACCCTCTTCATTGAGCACTACGGTGACGTCACATAATCTGCCCGCCAGCCTAGACTACAAACCAACCCCCCTCCCTTTCTCATTCATGTACATAGTATTGTAAAGTAGCGCAAGCTGTAAATAGCCCACCATAAATCAGCGCCAACTTACACACACACACACATTCACTGTATAACACTGCATGCACTCACAAATGTCATTATACTTTGATTGTTTGCGGTGTAAACCGCCTTGTTTACAGGAGAAGGCGATATATAAATCCTTTTAAATAAAATAAAAATAAATTTATAAACAGCCTGGAGTCCGTACAGAGGATGGCTACTAAAATGGTTAGTGGTCTTCATTATAAAAGCATATTTATTTATTTATTTTATTTATTTAACAATTATTTCTATACCGCTCTTTCACAAGTATCAAGTGCGGTTTACAATGAACAGTATGTTATATGGTATGGATAGTATCATACCAAGTCATTTTACATAGAACAGATGAACTAGGTACAGATAACAGTATAAAGTTTAAACAGTAAATTATTAAACTATTATAACATATATACATAGTAAATATATACAAATTGTATCATAGGTCGCGTGTGGTTGTATACTTTATATAAGCTTCAGGCACGTGGGTGTATGTTGTTTGAATTGTAGTAGTTAAATGGAAATTACACTAACCTGGTAATTGTAGTTCCTGTAGGATCCAGTTTAGTCCTCCACAATCGGGTTCTGCCCCTCTCACTGCAGCATGCAGACTGGACCAATCAAATCTTCTGTAGTACATCTCCAGCAGGAGCTCCCAGAAGCCCCCCAGTGTACTAGTAACAAAGCATACTTAACGAAGCAACACATGAAATTATCATTAGAATAACATTAATCATGACTTTCCCACTCTGTTATAACCAACTCCCTCCCAAAACGAGGAAGTAAGAAAAATTCCCTGCGCAGTAGTCGACACACTTAAATTTACACCAAGCTCCCCCCCCCATGAACCAAGGAGCTTATGGAAACCCAAGGAAAGGGAATAGCCATATCTGGAATGCCCGACTGACGCTATCGTCCGAACGGGACTCAACCAATCTTAGAAACCCATGCTCGTGATAGCGCGCCGCCAAAATCATTCAGATACTCGGGAGGGAAGGAGGACTAAACTGGATCCTACAGGAACTACAATTACCAGGTTAGTGTAATTTCCATTTCCTGTGCGGATATCCAGTTTAGTCCTCCACAATCGGGATGTAACAGAGCAGTTAAGACCGGGCGGGACCTTGTAGGCCGGCGCGCAAAACCGCCGAACCAAAACAGGAATCCCGAGCCGCTGACACACATCAAATCGATAGTGCCTGCTGAAAGCATGCAGAGACGACCAGGTGGCCGCCCTACAAATCTCCGCTGGCGGAACCAGACCATGCTCCGCCCAAGAGGCCGCCTGAGCCCGAGTAGAATGAGCCCGGAGACCCTCCGGAACCGGCCGCCGCTGCAACAGATACGCGGAGGCGATCGCTTCTTTAAGCCACCTAGCAATGGAGGCCTTAGCCGCCGCCTCCCCTTTCCGTGCACCTCCAAAGAGCACAAAAAGCCGATCAGTCTTCCGGAAGGACTCGGTAGACTGCAAGTAACGACGCAGCGTGCGACCCACATCAAGCCGGTGTAGCCCTTTGTCCACCGACTCGACCGAGTCTGCCGAAATCACTGGTAAGAAAACTGCCTGATTAAGGTGAAAGGGAGACACCACCTTAGGCAGAAAGGAAGGAACCGGACGGAGCACAATCCGCTCCGCAGAGAAAGACAAAAAAGGCTCTCGGCAAGACAAGGCCTGCAGATCCGAGATGCGCCGTGCCGAGCAAATGGCTACCAGAAACACCGTCTTCAACGTGAGATCCTTCAAGGACGCTCTCCGCAACGGCTCAAAGGGTGCCCGAGCCAGAGCCCGCAGGACCAAATTCAAATCCCACGTAGGAACCACCGTCCTGCGGGAAGGCCGCAAATGGAACACGGCGGTCAAGAAACGCCGTACATCCGCATGAGCGCCCAGAAGGCGGCCCAAGACCTTGCCTCTATAGCAAGAGAGCGCGGCCAGCTGGACCTTTAGGGAACTGGCCGCGAGACCCTTCTCGAAGCCATCCTGAAGAAAGCTGAGCACGACGGGCACCGAGACCGTCGCCGCCCGAACTCCACGCCGGGAACACCAATCCTCAAAAATTCTCCAAATTCGGACATAAGTAAGAGAAGTGGACGACTTTCTTGCCCGCAGCAAGGTGGAAATCACCGCGGGCGAATAACCTTTCTTTTTCAGCCGAGCCCTCTCAATGGCCAAACCGTAAGCGAGAATCGAGCCACCTGGGGCATCCGCAAGGGGCCCTGAAGAAGAAGGTCCGGCAGCGCCGGAAGGCGCCACGGCACGCCGTCTCGCAGCCGGACGAGGTCGGCATACCAGGGCCTCCGGGGCCAATCCGGGGCCACCAGCAGCACCCGCCCCTGATGGCACTCGATGCGCTGGACGACCCGGCCGATCAAGGCCCACGGGGGAAAAACATACAGCATCCCGGACGTCGGCCACGGCTGAATGAGAGCGTCGAGTCCTTCGGACATCCGCTCCCGCCGCCTGCTGAAGAAGCGACTTGTCTTGGCCGACTGGAAGGTCGCCATCAGATCCATGATGGGTGGACCCCATCGCCGAACTATCTGCGCATACACCTGAGGATTTAACTCCCACTCTCCGGGGTCCACCCGCACTCTGCTGAGAAAGTCGGCCTGTACATTGTCTGCGCCTGCAATGTGCGCCGCCGAGATTGCCGGCAGCCGAGTCTGCACCCAGCTGAACAAGGCCGTCGCCTCCGTTTCCAGGGCCACACTCCCTGTGCCCCCTTGTCGATTGATGTACGCCACCGTGGTGGCATTGTCCGACCAAACCCGGACCGCCCGACCCCGAACCAGAGGTTCCAGGCTCATCAGGGCCAGCCGAACCGCCCGAAGCTCGAGACGGTTGATCGACCAAGACGCTTCCTGCGAGGACCACACCCCCTGTGAGAAGCGGGTCTCGCAGTGTGCTCCCCAGCCGACTAGACTCGCATCCGTGGTAAGGGGAACCCACAGAGGAGGCTCCAAGGGAATCCCCCGCGTCAGATTCTCGGAGGAGAGCCACCACCGCAGCGACCGCCGCACTGCCTTCGGGCAGGGCAGCCTCTTGTGTAGTGAATCGCACTGGTTGGACCAGCGCCGAAGGAGCGCCCTCTGTAGCGGGCGCATGTGGAACCGCGCCCAAGGAACCACCTCCAAGGTCGCCGCCATCGTCCCGAGAAGCCGGAGGTACCACCACGCCGACGGAGCGGGCATCCCCCGAAATAGTCGGACCAGAGCCCGCAACGCCAGGACGCGGCGCTCGGGAAGGCACACCAGCCCCCGAGCAGTGTCGAAGCGCACCCCCAGATACTCCAGGTCCTGCGAGGGCCGCAGACAACTCTTCCTTTCGTTCACCACCCAGCCGAGAGACCGCAGCAGTGCTACCACTCTGCTCGTGACCCGCCGGCACTCGCGACTGGATTTTGCTCGTATCAACCAGTCGTCCAGGTAAGGATGGACTAAAATGCCCTCCTTGCGCAAGGCCGCCGCGACCACCACCATCACCTTCGTGAAAGTGCGCGGGGCCGTAGCCAAGCCGAACGGCATGGCCCTGAACTGAAAGTGGCCCCACGGGAACGCGAAGCGGAGAAACCGCTGATGGGCTGGGCGTATCGGGATGTGCAGATAGGCCTCGGTGAGATCGAGGGACGTCAAAAACTCCCCCTTTCGCACCGCTACAATGACTGATCGCAGGGTTTCCATGCGGAAATGCGGGACCCGGAGTGCGCGATTCACGCCCTTGAGATCCAAAATCGGACGCAGAGAGTCGCCCTTTTTGGGTACCACAAAATAAATGGAGTAGCGACCGGCGCCTCTTTCCAAGGGAGGCACCGGAACCACCGCTCCTAGCGCTAACAGCCGATCCAGGGTCACGCGGATGTCCCGCGTCTTTTGCTCTCCCCTGCTGGGAGACATTACAAAGGAATCTGGAAGAGGGAACGCAAATTCCAGAGCGTAACCCTCCTCTATAATTTGTAGCACCCAGCGATCCGACGTTATTTGGGCCCAAGAGGAAAGAAAATCGCGCAGGCGACCTCCGATAAGCGTTCCCTCCCCTCCAGAGCCTGCCTGGCGTCATTGTGGCTTGCGTCCAAAGGAAGAGCCCGAGGAAGAACCGGCTGCAGAGAAACCTCTGCCGGCTCCTCTGAAGGCCCGAAATCCTTGGCCACGCGTTCCAAACCTGCCACGCTGCGAGGCCCACTGGCGGGAGGGCCGAAACCTGCGCGGATCCCGAAAGGATCCCCGCGCCGACGAGGCGGACCGATTGGCCCTTGGCTTATCTTCCGGAAGCCGGCCTCCTTTAGACTCACCGAGGTCCTTTACCAATTTCTCGAGGGCCTCCCCAAATAACAATCTGCCCTTAAACGGCAGCTTACTGAGGCGGGCCTTAGAAGAACCGTCCGCCGCCCAGCTGCGCAACCAGAGGGACCGGCGCGCCGCTACCGCGGAGGCCATACTGTTAGACAACGCGCGGATTAAATCATAAAACAGATCCGCCAGATAAGCCGAGCCGGACTCCAACCGGGTCACCTCCACCAGACCCTGCTGGTCGAGCCCGGAACTCGAGCGCAATTGCTGTGACCACCGCAGACACGCCCGAGCCACCCAAGCCCCACAAATAGAGGCCTGCAATGACACGGCATCCGTATCGAAGGTTTGCTTGAGCAAGTTATCCACCTTCTTATCCTGCCCGTCCTTGAGGGCCGCCGCCCCCTCAACCGGGATGGTAGTTTTCTTGGCCACCGCGGAAACCGCAGCATCCACCCGGGGGGACTTGAACAAGTCCCTGTCCTTATCCGCAAGAGGATACAGACGATTCATGGTCCGAATCCACTTCAAACCAGACTCCGGGTGCTCCCATTCCGCCTGGATCATCTGATCCACCACGCGGTGGACGGGAAAAACCACCTGGGCATCCCTAACTGCCTGAATTAGAGGATCCTCAAGACCCTCCTCCTCCAGGGGCCGCACCGCCGAAAGGTTTAGCGCCTGCAGGGACTCCGTGACCAGAGGAACCAGCTCGTCCCTACGGAACACCCGAATGACCCGAGCCTGATCCTCCGGCTCCAGGATCTCCCCATCCTCCAACTCCTCCATGTCAGTGTCAGGATCGCCCTCCGCCTCTGATGCCAGTAAACCCAGGGCGTCCTGCTCTTGACCCCCCAGCCGGAGCCGCTTGCCCCCGGGCGGAGAAGGACAAGGACCCTCCCCCAAGGACCCCGAGGGAAGGGGGGGGTCCCGACAGCCGGCAACTGACCGGACCTGCTCAGGCGAAATGCCTGATGCATTAGGAGTAAAATCAGGGGAGAAGTCCATAGTTGGGGCAGTAACAGCAGTCTGCTGGGACATAGCCACGGAACCGCTGGCTGGAGGTACCGATCCAGACTGAGGGATGCTCGGGAGAGAATACTGTCCCCTGAATTAGAAGCATCCCCAGGGGTAACCGGATCCTGAACATTCCCTGATTGTTCTAACTCAGAGGGGACTGCAGCACAGTCCCTGCAGATGCCAGGATCAGTCCCCGCCCTGCGGGCTCCACAAATCACACACTGGGGCTTGGAAGCCATCCCAAGGCCACCTCTGCCCAGGGGGATAGAAGAGGACAGTCACAGGAAAGCCCACAGCACCTGAGCAGACCTATGCAAATCAGCCCCGATTTAAAATTAACTTCTCTTTTTTTTTTTTTTTTACAAGAAACAAAATATATCCCAGGATCCCTGGGGTGCCCTGAGCAAAATCGCCAAAAAAAAGAATCCCAAAAACGCTAGGGGAACCAGTGCACAGTGATCAAAACTGCCTGAAAAAAGCACTTTTGAAATCCAAAATGGCCGCCGCACTTTTTCACCCGCGGTAAAAAACGGCGCGAAAATATAAAAGTCACCAAAAAACATGTAAATAAATTAAAACGACCCTGTAATGAAGGGCAAACGAGCAGATTGTAGAAAAAACTGCCAATAAGCTCAGGAGAGCCTACAGAAACGCTGGTATTCCAGGCAGAGCACTGCACACAATAAAGTAAAATGAAATGCAAACTCCTACCAGCTCAGGATCAGATGATTCATCCACAATCTCCCAGTACCAGGCACTGCCTTCTTAGGTATGGCAATTCCCCGTCCTGTCTAGGGGAAGCTCACCCAGGGCTGATAAAATGGTCTAGGCAGGCAACAGCAGCCAGCAGGTCTGACTTTCTCTTAGTCTCCTGTGGCACAGCTCCAGGGAGACAGGCTTCTTTTTACTTTCAGTTTGAAAGGCACAGCTATCTAGCAAAGAAATAGAGGAATGTCCCCAAAATAAATCCTAGAAAACAAACTAACTAGTGTTGCTCCTGCAAAGGTCACTAAGTGTGCCCAGAGGACACACTTTTACGTCCACACACTGCAACGAGACTGGACACACTGGGGGGCTTCTGGGAGCTCCTGCTGGAGATGTACTACAGAAGATTTGATTGGTCCAGTCTGCATGCTGCAGTGAGAGGGGCAGAACCCGATTGTGGAGGACTAAACTGGATATCCGCACAGGAACCTGCGTCTCTTTGTGTCGTCTGGCCAGTCTCTGATCCTTGGTTGTAATGCAATAAGAATAAATGGGTTTTCAGTTTTTTTCTAAATTCCTTTATGTCTGATAGTGAGCGAATGTTGTCAGGAAGGTTATTCCAGAGGGTAGGAGCTGAGTGTGAGAATGCTCTCATGTTGGTTTGTTTTTTTGCTTTTGTGTAGTCTTTTGGTACTGCTATAGTGTTAGTGTTTCTACTTCTTTGTGATCTTTTATCTATTTCTATCTTGATGAGTGTATTGAGTATAGTTGGCGCTAAGTTATTTATTAGTTTAAATGTTAAATTAAGGATCTTAATATGTACACCTTAGAGGAAAAGTGGGATATAGGTGATATGATTGAGACGTTTAAATACCTCTGTGGCATAAACGCACAGGAGGAGAGCCTCTTTCGATTGAAAGCAGGCTCTGCTACAAGGGAACATGGGATGAGGGTAAAGGGAGACAGATTCAGGACTGATATGCTGAAATATTTCTTTACGGAAAGAGTGGTGGATCCATGGAATAGTCTTCCAGTGGAGGTGGTGGAGATGAGGATAGTATCTGAATTCAAAGAAACATGGGACAAACACAGAGGATCTCTAAAGGAAAGAGACCTTCTACCTAGGGGGCAAGAGACCTGTGAAACTTTTTAAATAGGTGTTAAAGTCAGTTGGCAAGTCAAAAGGCCATTTTGAAAGACTCCTTCTATCCAAGCAAGGACTGTTAATCACCCAGGAAGTTGGTCACAGCTTACCTTAGAAGCACAGGACAGGGTACTGTGTAGCAGCCCTCTTTTAATATGTCTTATTTCCCTCTCTCCCTCCACAACACTCACCCACCCACCCCTGCGATAATCATAGCTTTATAGGTACTTACACATATTAAAGGAAAGGAGCTGCTCTCAGGCGCAGCTCTTTATCCAAAATCAGTCATACCTTAAGGACCTGTGATTAATAATATCTTGTTCACCTGAAGCTTAATTAAACGTATTAGGTACACTTTTATTCGTATAGGTATCCACAGCAACCCTTAGTAAGTAGAGAACTTAAAGATTTAAACACAAGCTTAAAACTAAGATGCAGACAGCAGTCCAGCAGCAAGATGGGGGCTTTCCAGTCTTTTGCATTGAGTGTCACATGTATGATTTTCTCCCAGATGGTGAGAGGTCTTACGCGTGCACTAGGTGCAAGGAGCTCTTTGCTCTCAGGGTACATGTCCGTTCTCTAGAGGCTAGAGTAGCAGACTTGGAAGACATAAGACAGAGAGGTACGTAGACAAGACCTACAGGGATATAGTCCTGAAGTCCCACCTCCAGTCTGGCAGCAACCCTGTTGCCATGGAGGAGAGGTCACATGACAGGAGAGCATCACCCTGGTACGGCAGGAAGTGATCCTATAACTAGGACCTATCCTCCAGATGATGTAAAACCCTCTCACACTGAGGAGGTTTCTCCAGGGCCATGTGCCCATGAGGGAAGGGTTAGGACAGCCGTTATAGTTGGTGATACGATCATTAGGCGTGTAGATAAATGGGTGGCTGGTGGACGTGAGGATCGCCTGGTAACATACCTGCCTGGTGCGAAAGTAGCAGACCTCGAGCGCCACCTAGATAAGGTCTTAGATAGTGCTGGGGAGGAGTCTGCTGTCTTGGTACAGGTCGGTACCAATGACATAGGAATATGTGGTAGGGAGGTTCTGGAGGCTAAATTTAGGCTTTTAGGTAGGAAGTTGAAATCCACAACTTCCAGGGTAGCTTTCTCCGAAATGCTTCCTGTTCCACGCGCAGGACCCAAAAGGCAGGCAGAGCTTCAGAGTCTCAATGTGTGGATGAGATGATGGTGCAAGGATGAGGGTTTTGGATTTGTTAGGAACTGCGGAACATTCTGGGGAAAGGAGGGGCTCTTCCAAAGGGATGGGGTTCACCTTAACCAGGATGGAACCAGGCTGCTGGCATTAACCTTTAAAAAGGAGCCTTGGATACGCCAGTATGACGCGCTGGGAGTGGTTCTCGTGGTCTCTCTACTGGGGTAAGTGGTAGGGCTTGGGGAAGTTCGGGGTTGGGGTGGGGGGGGGGCTTATAGGGTGGGTGGAGGGGAGATGGGGGGGGCGGGGGAGTATGGGAGGGGTGGATTTGCTCTTATGTCCTATTATTGCTGTTTTGGGTCAGACCCCTGTGAGTCTGCTTTTGCTTTGGGGTCCATCAGGGATCTCGAGTATTTAGCTGCAACGGTTAGGGGTTAACCCTGTCTGACTGTTACTTTCCTGTACGGCGCCTCCCGAGCGGGATACACTTTGTAGCTGAGTGCTATTCTATACTTCTCTGTTAGCCTTCGTACTTGTTCTGATTTAGTAGCATGATGGACCTCCCTGGTTGGGAGGGCCTTAGTCACTGTTTGTTTATATATATGAAAAACAATAAAAATGATTTTATCTAAACTAGATAATAGGGGAAAGCCGACAGTCGCCCAAGAGAGCATGGTTCGGAACAATGTATCTTTGAAGGATACTACCAAAAGCAGAGAGGTTTCAAAAAATAAAGTAGCCCAAATGCCCTTGAGTATGGAGCAGACAGAGCTTAAAGATTCCAAATTACCGATGCCTACCAATAGCCACATTAATATGAATAAAATACAGTCACTAAAATGCTTGTATGCAAATACTAGAAGTCTAAAAAATAAGATAGGAGAGTTAGAATATATAGCACTAAATGAGAGGTTAGATATGATTGGAATCTCAGAGACATGGTGGAAAGAGGACAACCAGTGGGACACTGATACCTGGGTACAAACTATATTGTAATGATGGAGCTGATCAAATTGGTGGAGGGGTTGCGCTCTATGTTAGAGAGGGCATTGAGTCCGAAAGGATTAAAGTTTTGCAGGAAATAAAATTTGCTGTAGAATCTCTATGGATTGAAATTCCATGTAAAAAGGGGAAGGCGATGGCAGTGGGGGTGTACCATCGACTGCCTGGCCAGAATGAACAAATGGATGATGAAATACTCAAAGAAATCAAGGAAGCTAATAAAAGTTACAGCACAGTAATAATAATGAGTGATTTCAATTACCCCAGTATCAACTGGGTCAGTGTCATGGCCGGACATGCTAGGGAGATAAGGTTCCTAGATGAAATAAATGACTGCTTCTTGGAGCAACTGGTTCATGAACCGACCAGAGGGAAAGCCATATTGGACCTAGTCCTTCGTGGAACACCAGATCTAGTGCAAGAGATAAGGGTGTTGGGGCCACTTGGCAATAGAGATCATAGCATGATCGTGCTTGATTTAATTAGTGGAGGAGGGATGGTAAGGAAATCCCCAGTACTAACTTAACTTTCGAAAGAGATTATGATAACTATTTTCCTCATTTTAAGAAAAAAAACTAAAAAGGAGCAGTTGCAAAGGTTAGACTTACATCAAGCTTGGGTGTTGTTGAAAAATACTATCTTGGAAGCCTAGACCAGCTGTATTCCATGTTTTAAAGAAAAGTGGAAGGAAGTCCAAAAAACTGCCAGCATGGTTTAAAGGTGAGGTCAGAGAGGCTGTTGTTGCCAAAAAAGCATCTTTCAGGAAATGAAAAAAAAGAGAGCCAAATGATGAAAACTGGAAACAGTACAAGCGCTGGCAAGTTACAGTAAATGCAAGGCATTGATAAGGCAGGCAAAGGGAGAATTTGAGAAGAAGCTTTCTGCAGAACCAAAAACGCGTAAAGACTTTTTCAAGTACATTTGTAGCAAAAAAACCTGAGAGAGAGTCAGTTGGTCCATTAGATGATAGAGGGGTTAAAGGGGCACTAAGAGGCGACAAGGCGATAGCGGAGAGACTGAATGAATTCTTTGCTTCGGTCTTTACTGAGGAAGATGTAGGGATGTTACCCATGACTGAAGTGGTATTTAAAGGTGCGGAAGAATTGAAGGAAATATCGATACAACTATTTGATAAACTGAAGAGTAGCAAATCATCTGGATCGGATGGTATACATCCAAGGGTGTTGAAAGAACTGAAATATGAGATTGCAGACCTGCTATTAGTAATCTGTGAACCATCATTAAAATGATCTGTAATACCTAAAGATTGGAGGATGGCCAACGTAACGCCAATTTTTAAAAAGGGTTCCAGGGGTGATCCGGGAAACTACAGACCGGTGAGCCTGACGTCAGTACCGGGAAAAATGGTAGAAACCATCATAGAGAACATGGCTTTAGACAAGGAAGATCTTGTCTTACTAATCTGTTGTTTTTTTGAAGGTGTGAATCAACAGGTAGACAAAATTGAGTCAGTTGATATAGTGTATCTAGACTTTCAGAAAGTCTTTGACAAGGTCCCTCATCAGAGACTTTTGGAAAAACTAAAGAGTCATTGGATAGGAGGCAGTGTACTATTGTGGATCAGGAACTGGTTAAAAGATAGAAAGCAGAGGGTAGGGATAAATAGCCAATTTTCCCAATGGAGAAAGGTGAATAGTGGGGTACCCCAGGGATCTGTGTAGGGTCCGCTGCTTTTTGACATATTCATAAATGACCTGGAAAAGGGAATAACTAGCGAGGTTATCAGATTTGCAGATGACACAAAACTATTTAAAGTTGTTAAAACCCATGAAGATTGTGGAAAATTGCAAGAGGATCTTGATAACTTTCACAGTGATCAACAGTCCAAATGGGAATATCCAGCTGTATCTCAAACCTTTCCCCCTCAAAAACGTCATCACTTCTCTCATTCCTCTCCTTCTCTCCAGCATTCCTCTAGATAAGTCATTATAGAGCTCAACTTCACAGTTCTCCCAAGCGATCCAACCATATTTCCTTATCACCACCAGCACTTTTTCTTTTATCGGGAAACTGCTCATGCACACTATATGTCTCTGATCTGCTTCTCCCTCCGAGGGCCCAGATTCCAATGTGCTCGTTCTACTCCAATCCCATCTATTTGTTGTTCTTCTCCCCCTCCAGTCTCAGAATATGCAAACACAAATCTTTTACAACTTGTACACAGTCTTTATATCTATCCACTTCTGGTATCCCTCTGATTCTTAAGTTGTTCTGCCGCGCTCTGTCCTCCATCGCTTCTATTTTCTCTTGCAGTTCCTCCAGCACTGCCTTTAGTTTACCCTGTTCCGCCGCCATTTCCTGCAGCTCTCCGGCCCGTGTTTCCACATGCTCTTCCACCTCTTCAACACGCTGTCCCATGCTGCACACATCTTGCTGGATCGAGTTTAAAGTCTCTTTCATGTCATTCCGCATTGCTGATAAATCCTCCTTTATCTCCCTTTTAAAATCCTGCAACCACGCTTTTAACTCCGCACCTTCAAACTGCTGCCATCTCCCTTCGTTCTCCTCCTCAGCGCTCTCCTCTGCTTCTTCTGAACTCTTCCGCACTCTCACCTCCCTGCTCACATATGCTGACTGGAAACCCGCCAACTTTTTCCGGACCGACATATTCTCGTCGGGCGTTTGTTTCCGGTCCACTTTGCTTGCTGGGTTCTAGCTTACAGTCGCTGACACTGTGGGATTAGTACAGAGCTAGGCTAAGCTGCAGCCATTCGCTCCACGACGTCACCGGAAGTCCAACCAGCCTGTAGTTTTTGATAACACTTCAAAAGGTAGGTGAAGATCCACCACTGCTTGGTCAGCTGTATCCAGGACTTCCATCTTCACAGCAGCTTCTCTACCTTTATCCCAGCAAATTCCTCCAACTGCCCCTTTTGAAAAGTTTTCCAGCATCTGTATATGAGACTTCTGACCTTCACCACAAGGTCCCTCTTTAATCTCTTTGCATACTTCCCCTATCCCTAGGAATGTAGGGAAATGTAGTTTTAGCCTTCCGTAGCTAGTTTCAGCTTTCCTGGCATCAGGAGTGGACCTCCCCTCCTTACAATATATGGAAAAAGCACATTTGTAACAGTTACCAATTTTAAAGAAAAAAAGGTTCTGTGTGTCTTTTGCTTAAAAGTGTTAAATTTAAAAATCTGCTAAAAGAGTAATTTACTTGCACAATTTTTGTGAAACTTTCTCTCCTTACAGAATTTGCAGGAAATTAAATAACTGGTAAAAAAAAAAAAAAAATTAAATAAATGTGGTTTTCAAAGCTATGCGTGTCAAAGGGATGACTTTGCACTGTTTTTTGCCAAGAACATAAATCTGTCCCTTAGTATAATTTTAAATTTTACCTTTTCCACTGCAGCAATTTTCTCCTGCTTTTATGGGCTTCCAGCTCTTTAAGAACCAAAACTCAGCCTCTGTCTATCCACCTCAATAGACTCAGTCTCTGGCCATCATCTGACCCTGCCCCCTCCCCACTTCAGTCTCTGGCAGAATCCAACCACCCACTCCAACAACTCCCTCTGGCCACCACCTGCCTGTCTACTTAACTATCCATCCATCCATTCACCCTAGCCCGTCAGCTCCCAACCCTACTGCTTAGCATTGACCCTTTGTCCAATTCCCAGCCCTCATGTTGGCCCCAAGACCCTCTCCAATCCCTGGCATCAGCCCTTCTCCCACCTGAGCCCTCTTCTGCCATCGGCAGCCCCTTCTCTCCTCCCCACCCCTTAGCATCTGCTTCCTCCTCCTATCCCCAGTCCTATTTGCAGCTCGTTTTTACACTACCACTCCTCTGCCTGTCCTCAGACAGCTCTGGCCATTGGCACTGCGTAGGAACTGAAATTAGAGAGAAAATAAAGAACATACGGTCTATCCGGTCTGGATAGGCCATATAGTCTTTATCTGCCACCATGTTCCTATGTATTTTCTGCATCACATGAAAAACAGGTAGTGGCTCTCTGCTTTCAAATTCCCACATTCTGTCAGCAGACTGAGAAGCAGCAGTGAAAACAGAAGCTTCACCCACTCTGCAGGGAATTCAGGTGCCAGGCAGGTAGAAAGCAACTGATGCTAGGGGCAGCCGGCAGCACAGCCTTGATGCTGCTACACTGCTGCCCATTTGCTCTATGTTCTAGGTACCTGGTTCCTGGTGTTTGTCAAGCCCTGGAGCACATGGCCAATTTTCCTAACTCATACTGCTGATAGGAATTCCATATAGCAGGCCTCGACAAATTCTGTGGGGATTTAGGAGCCAGTGCTCGTGACCTCCTCATGCTCCACCCCATTCTCTTGCACTGGTTTCATGTTCTCAAGTCTCACAAGACCAGCACTAGACTTCCTGCACTGTGCATCTTTAAACAACAACTATAGCTTCAAATAGCAAGTGTGGTATGTGGTGCAATGATGGTGTGCTAGTCTGTGTGTGGTATGTGGTGATGGTGGGTGCCTGTGTGGATGGTGTGCAGAGCTGGGGAGCGTGTGTGTGTGAGTGTGGGGTTGTGTGGAGCTAGGGTTATGTGTCTGTCCTATGAAGTCAGGGTGCCTGTGTGTGGTGTTTGTGTATATGTGTGCTCCTGGGAGAGGGAAAGGCATCACACTCTTCCTTCCCCTACTAATACTCATCATTTGTAAAGCGCTACAAGGCATATGCAGTGCTGTAAAGAAATATGTAAAAGACTGTCCCTGCTCATCAGAACTTAGAAAGTAGTCAAGATAGACAACACAACAGCTGGGGATAAAGATATGTCTAGGAAAATATTAAGGAAACTCCTATCCACTCTGTTCCCCTTCCATCTCTTCCCCTCCCTCTCACCCAAAGCACTTCCAACCCTCTGCCCTCCATTCCATCTATCAATGTTCCCATTAAGCTGCACCGAGTCCTCCGTAAACATTGCTGCCGGTGGAGGGAGGTGCAAAGCGATTGCGCTTAGGATTGCACAGCATCAGCAGGCCCTCGGGACCTGCCTATGCCACACGATCGCTTTGCCCCTCCCCCCACCGGCAGGAATGTTGGCGGAGGACTCTGTGCAGCTTAGCGGGAACATTATCCCCATCCTGGGTTTTTTTTAAGTTACTGACCCTTTAAATTTTTAGTAGTTCATGCCTCCCCCACCCTCCAGTTTAACATTTTTTAAACTGCAGGCCCTACCAGCTCTCCTCTTCTGCCTGCAGGAAGCAATCACGGCCTTCCCCTCCTGTTCTGCCCTCAAGGATTTAATTTCCCACAGACAAACAGATTACACTTGTGCAACGATCATGGCTCTCCCCTTCTCTTCTGTCCACAGGAGATGGGATACCCTGCAGGCAGCCAGAGCCAGTCCCTGCCGCATTCGCAGCCTGTGGCAGCACTTCTGCTCATGGGGGATAGGATCTCCATGGACAGCCAGGGTTGGTACTCACTGTGACCATGACCTTTGCAGCCTTTGTGCTGCTGCACAAATGTTCCGAGCTTCAGGTGCCTGGTCCAATTTTTTGGTTGCCATGGTGATCTGGCACCTGGGGTTTGCCATCCTCCATGGGCAGAAGAACATGCTATCACAGCACAGATCCCTCCTGTCTGCCTGTGGAGATTGGATCCCTGCAGGGAGGCAAGAGGGTGAGGCAGGCTCATTGCCCCGATTCTTCCTTCTATGATTCTTCAGTCCCTTATCTGATCCAGAAAAGTGAAGGGTGAGATCAGCCACAGTTGAGTTAATAGAGAGTAATGGAGTGGAGAAGCACCCTAATGGCTAGAGCAGTAGTTGGGAACAAGAAAGCCAGTGCTTAAATCCAACTGGTGCTCCTTGTGTCCTTGGGCAAGTTACTTAAGCTTCCACCACACTCAGGTTCAAACTTATTTTTCTATTTATTTTTATTTCTTTTTTGAAATGAGAGTCAGAAGCTGTAAAGATGTCTTACGCACTGGAACACTGAACGTACAAAGCATGAACCAAGGGAAGTTGGAGGTGGTCAAGAATGAAATGGAACATGTACAGCTTGATCTGTTGGGTGTCAGCGAACTGAAATGGACTGGCATCGGGAACTTTGCATCAGAGGATCACATGGTCTATTATGCTGGAAATAGAAGACAAAGAAGAAATGGTGTTGTATTTCATTACAGTTCTTGCAAGTTTCTTCTTTATTATAAACGCAATGCAGTCAGCAAACGCTTAATCTCTCTTCGTCTACGAGGAATGCCTATCAACACAACTATAATTCAAGTATATGCCCCAATAACAGCTGCAGAAGAGAATGAAATTGAAGAGGTCTATGAACAAGCACAAGCTGAAATTGACAGAACATGCAAACAGGATATCCTGATAGTCACAGGTGACTGGAACGCAAACGTTTGCAACAAAGAAGGCGGCAAAGTAGTTGGAAAATATGGACAAAACCTGTGGTACAGATCATCAACTACTAGTATGCAAACTCAAGCTAAAGTTGAAAAAGAGCAAACCACTCATGAATGCAGCAAAATATGACCTTGAGAATATACCACTGGAATTTAAAGACTGCCTGCAAAATCAATTTGCTGCTTTACATACAAAATGACAGAGCTCCAAAAGATTTATGGAATGACATCAAGAAGGTTGTGTTGGAAGAAAGCGAGACGTCTCTACAAAAGGTGAAAAAGCAAAAACAGCCAAAAGGGATGACGGAAGAAACTCTGAAAATTGCCCTGAAATGCAGAGAAGCTAAAGCCAGAGGAGAAAGAAAGACAATAACAGAACTCAGAGATTTCCAACGTGCAGCAAGACTGGACAAGGAAAAGTACTACAACAACGCATGCAAGGAAATAGAAGCAGAAATTATTAGAGGAAGAACAAGACCGGCTTTCCTAAAGCTACGAGAGTTAAAGAAAGTTCCAGCCTCGAATTGGAATGTTACAAGATGCTCAAGGTTCTATGTTGAATGATGCTGAGAAGATCAAGAAAAGGTGGAAGGAATATACAGAGTTTTTTATATGATAAAGATCAAGTGGACCAACAGCCGTTTCAACCTGTACCTTATGATCAGGAACCATTGGTGATGAAAGAAGTTGAAGCAGCATTGAAAGCCTTATCAAAGAACAAAGCACCAGGCATTGATTGCATTCCCATAGAAGTATTACAGCAATCTGATGCAGCTGTTACCATAGTTACAAGGCTCTGCCAAGAAATATGGAAGACAACATCATGGCCAACTGACTGGAAAAGATCTGTGTTTATACCAATACTAAAGGTGTTCCAACTGACTGTGGAAATTATCGCACAATCGCTCTGATCCCACATGCCAGCAAGATTCTACTGAAGATTATTCAAAAGAGACTACAACCATACCTGGAACAAGAACTACCTGAAGTGCAAGCAGCGTTCAGGAAAGGGCGAGGAACGAGAGACATCATTGCGGATGTGAGATGGATCTTTGAAAAGACTAAAGAATACCAAAAGGATATCTATTTGTGCTTTATCGACTATAGCAAGGCTCTCGACTGTGTAAACCATGAGAAACTCTGGGCCACATTAAGAAGCATAGGTATACCAGAACACCTGATCGTATTCTTGCACAATCTGTACATTGATCAAGAAGCAACAGTTCGAACGGATCAAGGAGAAATAGAATGGTTTAAAATAAGCAAAGGTGTAAGACAAGGCTGCATACTTTCCCCCTACCTGTTTAATTTATATGCAGAACAAATCATCAGAGAAGCAGGATTGTATGAAGACGACAGAGGTGTGAAGATTGGTGGATGACTCATCAACAACCTTCGCTATGCTGATGATACCAGATTACTGGCTGAAAGTGAAGATGATCTGAAACATTTGCTTCTCACAATCAAAGAACATAGTCTCAAAATGGGCCTGCACCTTAATGTAAAGAAGACAAAGATCATGACAACTGGCATAATCAACAGGTTCGTCGTTGAAGGAGAAGAAATTGAAATCCTGAACAACTTTAACCTACTTGGATCAACTATCAATAAAGAAGCAACAAGCAGTCAAGAAATCAGACGACGCATTGCTCTTGGCAGAATGGCTATGAAAGACCTAGATAAGATTCGCAAGAGCAGAGATGTCTCTCTCCATACAAAGATTCAACTTGCTCAAGCCATGGTATTTTCAATAACATATGGATGTGAAAGCTGGACAGTGAAAAAGATAGACAGGAAGAAAATTGATGCCTTTGAATTATGGTGCTGGTGGCGAATACTGTGTATACGATGGACTGCCCGAAGAACAAACCAGTTGGTACTAGAGGAGATCAAACCTAAGCTTTCTTTAGAAGCTCAGATGACAAGACTTTGACTTTCATACTTTGGACACATCATGTGAAGACAGTGATCATTAGAGAAAGACATCATGCTTGGCAAGATAGAAGGTCAACGCAAAAGAGGAAGGGCAGCAATGAGATGGAGCGATACAATAACAGCAGCTACGGGTACCAGTCTGTCAACAATGAGCCGCCTGACTGAAGACCGAACACAATTTAGGATAGCTATCCAGAGGGTCGCCATGAGTCGACTGACTCGATGGCACTTAACAACATCATTTCTTTTTTATACTGCGCTCTTTAGAATTTATAAGTATACTAACAGGTACTTTTATTCCCTTGTCCCTGAAGGGCTCAGAATCTAAGTGTACCTGAGGCAATGGAGGGTTAAATGGCTTGCCCAAGGCCACAAGGAGTGGCTATGGGACTAGAGACCCCAGTCCCTCTGGCCTGAGGTTGCTTGTCCCCATGTGGGAATTGAACCCCTGGCTTTCCAGCATGAGGTTAACATGTCCCAACTACTGAGCCACTCCTCCCTCTGGAACAGGGAAATACAGACTGTACCTGATTGTAACTTGCTTTGAACTACTACAGGAAAGGAGTAGGTGAACAGTGGAGAAAAAAATCTGGAAGCCACCTGCTAACAAACAGAGGCTGTATATAGCAGGTAAATCTCACAGGAGCATGTGCAGGACTAAAACAATTAATCTCTTACCCATAGTCCATGAAGGTAACAGAGGATAGCACGGACAATAAGAAAGCATAGCACTGACTCTTAACCTCAGTGGAGAAAGGGGGTAATGAGGGAGGATCTCTCTTGCCTGGGGGAGGCGGGGGTGGCACGGCAGATAATGTGATGCATCGTTTACCATGGGGGAGTAATAGGGCACATCTGTTGACACCAGAGCCTCTGGGAGGGGGTACATAAAAATATAAGTTTTCATACTGGGTCAGACTGAAGGTCCATGAAGCCCAAGATCCTGTTTCCAACAGTGGCTATTGCAGGTTTCAAGTACGTGTTGGGTTCCCAAAGGAAGCCAGAGTCCATAATGCCTGTCCTGGGATAAGCAGCGATATCCAAGTTATAACGCCCTGTTCAGTGTCATTTCAGTTTGTTCAATGTAAACCGCAGTGATGCAGAATAGCGCAATGTATAAGAGAATGTAAATAAATAAATATCCCGGGTCCCCTTCAATAATGGTTTATGGACCTTTCCTCCAGGAACTTGTCCAAACCTTTTTTAAACCCAGCTACACTAACAGCCTTTACTACATCCTCCGGTAACAAATTCCAGAGTTTGATTACACGTTGAGTGAAAAAATATGTTCTTTTATTAGTCTTAAATAGTTTACCCTGTAGTTTCATTGCATGTCTCCTAGTCCAGAGAACAAGAGATGTGCGTTTATCCGTTCATCGTTCTATAGACCGATCCGTCCCCCCATCCCCCGCACCGTCTCTCCCGTGCGACTGTACAGCGCTGCGAACGCCGCCTGCCTTAACCCTTCCAGACCCCTTCCCAAGAGGACAGGGGGCTGCTGTCCCGCAAAGGAAGAACCAGCTCCCCCTTACCTGCAAGAGCAGCAGCAGCGCTGCCTCCCACCGCATGTCGCGCTCGACTCCGACTCCGACTCCTCCGCTGTCACCATCGCTACCAGCGCGCTTCCGCCTCAGCCGGATCTAATCCTGCGCTTGCGCCCGCCGCTTCTCGTCCCGGCCAATAGCAGCGAGCCCGGAAGCGCGAGCGTGTTGTGAGGTGACACGTGGAGAATCCGTGCTGTCGCTTAGTCCCGCGCGGATGCTGCGGGTGGCAGGCAGCGCGTGCTGGGGGCGGGCTCAGAACCCCGGTCCTTGCTTCTATGCCTCCGCACTTACCGTCACCACTGGAGAAGGGAAAGTGTCATGTGTCCTTAGCCCTACCTGTAACGAAAACGAATGTGAAGAATGAAATGACTAGGATGCAACTTGCCAGCAGCCATCTCACTTCCTCTACGAAATATTTTTTTGATGTTCCCGAGTGGAAGCGAGAAAGAAGAGAGGAAGACGTGAAGTTTTACCAATGTTGCCAGTCTAGTACTTTTTTAAGTGATAGTCACGGAAGGGTATTGGTTAAGATAGAACAGGACAGACACCCTGGCATAGCTGGAAAACATGAAGGTGACAGTGTTGGTGTACAGAGATTGAGTGCTCTAAGCCTGTCTTACCTCAAGGACACTGCCATCTGCTTGAACAAATCTCCCCTTTCCTCTCCTACCACAGGGGCTGTGGCTTTGATAATCACAGACAGTATTACTGCAGCAACCCAGCACAGTAGGAAGAGAGCTGGTACCTGAGCTCAGCCACTGCCCCACAGGAGCCTCCTCCTGCTCCTGACACACACAGATCTGCTCTAGCATCTATGCCAGTCCCCCACAGCTATGGTGCTTAGGGTATTAGCACTCTAGGAGTACACCCTCTCATAGGTTTACAGAAGGGACAATGCCAGCAAGACCTATTAGTTTCATCTCCTCTATTTTGCTTCCTGCCTGTATCACCCACGATCAGTTCTAGGTTCTGAAGCAAGCCCCAATGAAAGACAAGGAAAAGCTGATAGAAACAAGTCTCACCCCCAAAAAGAGTGTGATGATCCAGCTGGCTGGCTGCCTGCTTTATTTATTACTTGCACTGGGCCTGTATTGAAGGTTGAGGAAGAGGATGGCAGTTAATATTCAAAGTAAAAAAAAAGAAAAATATACAGGCTCATAGATACAAGATAAGAAACAGAAGAGTATAGCAAGTAAAGAGGAATTTGGATTAGGCTCATTTCTTTTCAGTAGTAGCAAAGGTGCCATTTTACTTAGATACTATCTATTCATTGAGTGCTGGTTATATTCCACTACCAGCAGAATGGTGGAGACAAAGAACCAATGAAAAGTTCAGGTTGCAATGCTATTACTCCCATAACTTTCCATCTCAGCGACCAGAGGTCTCTTCAGTATCCACCCCCAAGCATTTGGGGGGGGAAAATGGCAAGCCTCACACAACCTCAATGTGGGCAACAATGAGTAATCAAACAATACAGAACTAGGTACAGGAAAGCATAAACAGAAGGCTGTCAGTAGAAGATGGACCTGCAGAGCCGAGTATAAAAATCATAGAATGCCACTCAAAGATATACTGCCCAATTAACAGCATCCCCCCCAGTTGTGGCTCTAGAGGAGAAGCTGGACTGTTGGCAGACAGCCCTAATTACAGCTCTAGGCCCCTTGGTCCCCTTTTGACTGCTAACATTGAAAGCTCCGAACAGGCAGCCTTGGTTTAATTCAGCTTTAAGAGAACTAAGACAACATCCACATGAGTTGAAAGAAAATGGCATAAAGATAAATCATCCCTAGATAGAGAAAATTATATGCTTTTGTTTCTAGTTAGCACAGCCTCCTGCAAGTAACAAAAACAGCCTGCTTTTCTGCTATCATCAATAACAACAACATTTCTACCTCTAATCAGTTATTCTGTCTTACATGTAGGCTGGCACTACTTAAAATTAAGAGTTCTTTAGATGTTATTCCAGATAGCTCTGTCCATTTCTTATAGAATCCCCCTTCTCTAAAAAGTCACCCTGGACAGACCATAGTCTCATTGCATTAACCATACTGTAGCAGCAAAGCGCAGACAAACCAATGATACCAGGAGTCTGTTCAGAAGGTCCAAATCATTTATTTGTGCACAAGTCTCAAGCAAGTCAATTTCAAAATGGCTGAGCAAAGTTTTCAAGCATTACAACAACTTTTATAGACTTCTGTTCCATTCTAGGTATAGGAAAACATTTCATTGGTCCCGGTAACCTCCCGTACCTCCCGTACCTCTTCTATTGGTCCCGGTACTGATAAGTTTCTCCAATTATGTCCCTCCAGTGGGCATGACACCTGCATACCCCCCTTCTAGTCCCAATTACAATGGTCAGTTCATCAACTTGTTACTTTCACACTTTCAAGGTTATAGAACCAATTTGTACGTGCAGAGGAGCTGGGCTCTGCAACTCATCTGTCAGCACTCCCAATTATTTCTTTGCAGATGTACTTTTTCTTATCAGTAACTTTTAAACATGTTTTTCTGTATTTTGATAACAGCAACAAGGATTAGTACCAATACGATGAAAGTCTTAAATCCTCCCACCCATGAAAAGAGGTTAGCAAACCAATTAGGAAATTTCAATGAGTGCCACGTCTGCACTGGCACACAAGCATGTCTTTGCATATCTTTAGCAATTTCTTCAACTACTTGACCTTTATCATCTATTTTCAAACAGCAATTGGTTAAGTTCAGTTTACCACATACTCCTCCTTCAGCTGCTAACAAATAATCAAGTGCTAAGCGATTCTGATATATCGCAGTGCGCATCTGTGTACTTTGTCTAGCTAAAAGTGTAAGAGCATGACTAGTTTCGTTAGTTATTATTTCAACTACTGCTTGTAAGCGGATAATACGATTAATCATATAAATTGGGGTACGATAACCATACATACCATCATCATTCCAAGTGGCAGGTCCATAATACTCAATAATTCTTTCTGGTGGCCAATCATCACCCTGCCACTTTTCCCATTTGCCTATCTGTAAGGCTTCTCTTTTCTGTCTTGATGCTCTTTTGTGTTTGTGGGTAGTATATACAGGGTATCCTAATTGTTCTCCATGTTCAGTGTTTAACAGGAAGAAAGAAGGTCTGATGGTTCCTAAGACACATGCTCCTCCCCATTGTGGCGGGAGTTGCGCATATGCTCGGTTTCCACAGATCCAATATAGGCCAGGTGGGGCCTGCCAGGCTTGGACTTTGGCAAGGTTAGTCCATAGACCTGCAAGTTCAGGAAATCTAGCTAATGGGTTAGGAGGTTCAGGATGTCCAATTCCTGACCACCATGCTGTCTTTGTGGTCGTAGCATTATAGTACTTCTGGCTAAGACAGACCAGCTGTCCTACCTTTTGGGTGAACTGGGGTCCAGTTCTGGCATAGCAAAGACGTCCAACGATTGAGTGCGCTAACACCCATTCACTGGTAGTCTTGTGTAATTCAGTCTGATTGTAAATCATGGAATAATTCAATTCTTGGGCTTCCCATGGCCATTGATCTCCCATTTGGGTTCCGCCACAGAAATAACAATCTGTGATCTTAAGACTAGATACTACTGCTCCGGCTAATTCTAGAAACAAATTCTGTGAAGGGTGAGGGATCTCAAACTTATTTACATGCATAGCTTCATAAAAGGTATTATGAATATGATATTTAGATGACTTGTGGGCTTGGGTATTCAATCTGATATACACAATGGTCCCTGGATCTATTGCTCCTCCAGCAATACGTAAACCAAACTTATATCCTTGTTTCCATGCATGGGGATTATGTATACGCAAATGTAAGGGGTTACAAGCATCTTTCTGACATTTATCATTTGTGGTTGGCTTGGTTAAAGTAGCCATTCGTTTATCTATTTTCTCATCAGTTATACCAGTGTTCCAGGTAGCATAAAAAACACATCCCCAATACGGGCAATAGTAATCTGCCGCTGTAGCAGTACTATACCCTGATCCTGTTTTACCTGTACACTTCCACCAATTTGTGGCACCTTCTGGACACATATACTTATGGTCATTTCGATACGCTTTCTCCCATGTACCACAGGTGGACTGACTATCTCTATTAATAGCATTACATGCATCAAAGTTCAAAACAGCAGGTTTAGTAATGTCCTTAAGTGGTGGTGTAGCAGCTAATATAGGTCCATCTGCATCCTTCCATCTTATTTCCAATGTGTAATAGGATGGATTCTGATGCGGATTATAGCATGCTTTGATTTTGCCATGAGTGCAAACATTTAGTTCAGTGGTGTTATAGATACACCGAGTTATTGTTCCCTTGCAGGTATAGTAAGAATGGTAAAGCAAAGTCTGAGTTACTTTCAGTCCAGTTCTAGTAGAAGTAATGCAAGCAGTGCATGGAGGTAGAGCATAAGTCTGTTCAAAACCTCCAAAGAAGGCAACCAAGGCAAAGCAGAAACAAAGATACATGTTGATGTTGATTGGAGTTCTTCTGAATCCTCAGCTTGCTGATCTTGATCACGACGGTCTATTATTCTTCGTCCCGTTTGCTAATAGAGCAATTTAACGGGTGCTGAGTGTTGATTGAAGATCCTCAAGATGTCCAGCACACATTAACCAACTTAGCAATTCAGTTGGCTTGTGAAGTCTGGCTTAGTCAATGTAGTCTCAAAGTAGTGTGTCAAATCACACACAAATTGGGTTCGTTGAAACAAAACTGTTGCTGCATGGAAAACAGCAATCCTCTTCGAAAGACTTGGCTACTGCAAAGCACTTGTGATGAAGTGTCTATGCTGCTGGTTGCCGTCTCAAAGTAACTCGCAAGGGTACATCAGGGTGCTGCTCTGCTGTCCACCGCTCTGGTTCAGGATCGGCGGCGGGCTTGACTCTGCTGTGGTGGATCCAGGCGTCGATCTCGGCTACCTTTACTGCAGTTGGGGTAGACAGGATGACGGTGTACGGTCCCTTCCAATGGGGTTCCAACGGTATCTTCTTCCAATCTTTGATCCACACCGAAGTTCCAGGCTGGTAGGGATGCAAGGGTTCCGTCAAGTTGATAGGCAACTGGTCTTGGATCCACGTATGGAGAGTCTGCAGAACAAAACTAAGAGCTAGAAGTTCTTGTCTGGTTATTTCCGAACCAATTTGGGCTAGACTTCCTTTGATTCCCTGCACTATTGGTGGGGGTTTACCATACAAAACTTCAAAAGGGGAAAATCCTGTTGACTTTACAGGAGCTGAGCGTATTCTGAATAAAGCTATGGGGAGCACTTGGGGCCACTTCAATTGTGTCTCCTGACAAAGCTTAGACATTTGGGCTTTCAAGGTACGATTCATGCGCTCAACTTTCCCTGAACTCTGGGGTCTGTATGCAGTGTGGAGTTTCCATTGTATCTGCAAAGCTTTTGCTAACTGCTGAGTAACTTGGGAGACAAATGAGGGACCATTATCTGACCCTATTACTGCTGGAATTCCGAATCTGGGGACAATCTCTCTCATTAAGACTTTGGTAACTTCTCGGGCTTTCTCAGTTCTGGTTGGGAATGCTTCTACCCACCCAGAGAAAGTACAAACTAATACTAATAGGTAATGGTACCCATTGGCTTTTGGCATTTCGGTGAAATCAACTTGGAGGTTGTGCATGGGGGTCACACCTCTTGACTGAACTCGGGGTGCTGTAATAAGGCCTTGCTTGGCATTATTCTTGGCACAAGTTTGACATTGTCGTGCTACTGAAGCTGATATGGTTGTCATCAGAGGGATGTAGAAATGTGGTCTGAGTGCTTTTTCCATAGCACTCTTCCCATAGTGGGTGGCTTCGTGGAAAGCTTTGACAAAGGATGGTCCTAACAGTTCAGGAATTACTATTCGTCCTGGAGGTTGACTGCCCTCTTCTGGTGGCAGCTCAATCCATCCGTCTTTCAATACTCCATTTTCTTTGTCACAATAGTAGTCCAATTCTTTGGTGGTATATCGTGGGGTCCATAGATTCAAAGGTACTGGAAACAATGCTGCTTGCATTGGCATAGCTTGTGGGGCAATTTGTCCTGTCATAGCTGCTTGTCGTGCTGAGGCATCTGCAAATCTATTTCCTCGGGCAACTTCTCCTTTTCCTGCTTGATGTCCTCTGCAATGCATGACAGCTACACGTGTTGGGGCCCATACTGCATCAAGTAACATCAATATTTCGGGACCATATTTGACTGATTTTCCTCCGGATGTGATGAGTCCTCTTTCTTTATAGAGAGCTCCATGGGCATGCAGGGTAGTGAAGGCATATTTGGAATCTGTATATACATTCAGTATAAGTTTTTCTCCTAACAACAATGCTCTGGTAAGTGCTATCAATTCGGCTTTCTGGGCTGATGTGCCTGAGGCTAGGGCTGATGATTCAACTACTTCATGTTGAGTGACGACTGCATATCCGGCACAGCGTCGTCCATCAAGGATGAGACTGCTCCCATCAACATAATAGGTTTGGTCAGGATTGTCTATGGGCACATCTGTCAAGTCGGGTCGGCTGGAGAACACAGTCTCCATGACTTCGATACAGTCATGTTCTGGGAGTTCTTCACTGATGGGTATCAAGGTGGCTGGATTCAGGGCGTGGCTCACTTCAAGTTGTATCTGTGGGTTTTCACATAACATGCTCTGGTACTTCAACATTCGGGAATTGGTGAGCCAATAATTTGCTTTTTGTTCCATAAGGGCAAGGACTGCATGTGGCACAGTGACTCGTATGTTCTGTCCTAGTGTGAGTTTGTCTGCTTCACTCACTAGTAGCGCTGTAGCTGCAACTGCTCTCAAGCAAGGTGGCCATCCTTTGGCCACAGGGTCCAATTGTTTCGATAGGTAGGCTACAGGTCGTTCCCAATTTCTGAGTCAACATGCCTAAGGCATTTCCCTGTGTTTCATGTACAAACAAGTGGAAAGGTTTGTGGACATCTGGTAGTCCAAGTGCTGGTGATGACATCAATTCTTCTTTTAACTTTTGGAAGGCTGTATCCTGCTCAAGTCCCCACTCCAGTGGTGACTTCTCTTCTCCTTTTGTGGCTTCATACAGTGGTTTGGCAATTTGGGCAAAGTTGGGTATCCAAATTCGGCAATATCCTGCCGCTCCCAGAAAGGCTCTGACTTGCTTTCTGGTTGTTGGAGTTGGAATTCTACATACTGCTTCTTTTCTTTCTCTGCCTAATCTTCTGCTTCCTTGGGTGATACGAAAACCCAAGTATTTCACTTCTTTTTGGCATAGCTGTGCTTTGGCTCTGGAAACTTTGTATCCAGCTTCCTCTAGTAACTGCAAGAGATCTTTAGTGGCTAGTATACATTCACTTTCTGATACGGCAGCTATCAACAGATCATCCACGTATTGGAGAAGCACTCTCTTCCCCGGGGCTACTGGATAGCTTGAAAGGTCCTGATTCAGTGCGGCACTAAAGATGGTAGGCGAATTCTTGAATCCTTGGGGTAATCTTGTCCAGGTAAGTTGGCCCCCTCTTCCAGAGATGGGGTCCTGCCATTCGAATGCAAACAATATTTGGCTTACAGGGGCTAATCTTATGCAAAAGAATGCATCTTTCAAATCCAGTACAGTGAAATGGGTAGCTTCAGCAGGTATCAGTCCTAGGAGGGTGTAAGGATTGGGTACGACTGGATGTATGGTCTCAGCTGCATCATTTACTCTTCTCAAATCTTGCACTGGGCGATAATCATCTGTCCCAGGCTTCCTTACTGGCAAAAGTGGAGTATTCCATGGGGATTGGCATACTTTTAGTAGGCCATACTCAAGCAATCTCTGTAGGTGGCGATGGATGCCTTCAATTGCGGCTCTTGGGAGAGGGTACTGTTTGACGTGCACTGGTGTAGCACTAGGCTTGAGGGTTACAATCACTGGAGCTATATGCTTGGCTAGGCCTGGGGGACTGCCTTCTGCCCATACTCCAGGTGGTGCATGAATGTTCTTTAAAGTTTGTTCAAAATAGGTGTCTTGGATGGAGTCATCGATGTAATACCTCCATTCTTCTTCTCGGGGAACTGTCAGCAGCATCACTCCTGCTGGCTTGGCTTGGGAATTTACGGTCATCTGCATTCCTCCTTGCTCAGAGAAAGATATTTGTGCTTGAAGCCTGGCTAGCATATCTCGTCCCAGTAGTGGTACTGGACATTCGGGCATGTAAAGGAATTGATGAGTTACTTGCTGTCCTCCCAGACTGCATATTCGGTTTTGAAGAAAAGACTTTGTGGCTTTGGCACCAGTTGCTCCTATAATGGTGACTGCTTTTGTAGTGAATGGGGCTATCTTTTTGTCTATTACTGAATGCTCTGCTCCAGTATCAACCATAAAGTTCATAATTTGGTCTCCTATTTGTATTCCGACCATAGGCTCCTGGAGACCTAAAGCAAACCTGGAGCCCGGTCTGTCCTAATCCACGTCATCCTCATCATGGGCTTGTGTGGCCAATGCTTGAATGGCTCCTCCTCCTCTCTCTCGCTGGAATTGTTCTCGATTGGCTCCTCCTCGGCCTCGGGGACGGCCTCGTCTTTCTTCTCGCCACTGATGATCGTTGTCGTCATCCTGCTGGGCGTCTTCGAGTTGCGGGCACGTATCTCTCCAATGTCCTTCCTCTCTGCAATAGGCGCATTGGTTCACGCCTAGTCTCTGGGTCCGGCCTCCGCCTTGACCCCGCCCTCTTCCTCTGCTCCTTCGATTAGGGACACCTCCCCTTTTCTTTTCAACTATGGCCGCAGCCAAAAAATCAGCTTTCTTCTTCATCTTTCTATCACATTCTCTCTGTCTTTCAGTATCACGATTCACATACACTTTATGAGCGACTTCCAATAACTGTGTTGCATTCATGCCCGCAAACCCTTCTAATTTCTGTAATTTACGTCTAATGTCTGGTTGAGACTGGTTTACAAAAGCAGAATTCACCATACATAAACTTCCTGGTGCCTCGGGATCATAGGGAGTATACATTCTGTAGGCTTCAGTTAATCTTTCATAAAAATCTGCTGGGCTCTCATCTATCCCTTGGATAACTCCTGTGACTTTGGAAAGGTTCATGGCTTTTTGGCCCCCCCTTCTCAGGCCTTGTAAAAAGCCTTGGCGAAAACGGGCTAGGGCTGTGGATCCTTCATCTGTATTTGGATCCCATTGGGGGTCTTCATTCGGGAATTCTCTCTGAGCTGCTTCCCTACGGTCTATTATATTCTGCCCCTGCGCCGGAGCTGCAGGGTTTTCTGCCATCCATTCAATAGCTGCTTTTCTAATTCTCGCTCGTTCTTCTGTAGTGAATAGGGTGGTCAGGAGCTGACGGCAATCTGGCCAAGTGCGGTGGTGAGTTTCCATAATACTAGTTACTAATTCTGTCAGCTCCTGGGGCTTACTAGTATAGGAGGCATAGTGCGACCTCCAATTTAATAAATCAGTTGTAGAGAAAGGGATATACACATAAGTTAGGGGTCCCGCTACCACTTCATCATTATCATTCTTTACGGGCACTCCCGGGACTTGCCTTAAGGGAAACAGTTTAGCTGCTATGGGTGTCTTTTGGGATCTAAGGGTTATTGTCGTTGCCTTTGCAGGAGTCACTTTCTTTTTCTCAACAGGTTTTGCTTTGGGTTTCTCTGTCACTGGCGTGCTAGTGCTAGTGCTGGCTTTCTCAATTATTTGTACACTTTCCTCATCTGGGGGATTCTCTCTTTCTCCTTCTTCAGTCTCCACTTCTGACTCGCTTTTTAGGTCCTCCTCTTCTTTTCCCGCTAATTCTTCCTCTTTCTCTTCTCCAGGAGGGGGATCAGGGGTTGGGTCCCGCCTCGGCTCTGGCCGTCTCTGGGTTTCTGGGGCAGGACGCCGGGCTACTCTTACTGGACCTGGGGTTCGGGGCTGCCTGAGAATTATTTCTGGGGAATCAGGATCTGCCAGGATGGGCTTCTTGCTGGCTTTCTTATCCTGCTCTTTCATTCTAGGCTGTTCCGTTTTCTGTCTAGAATCTGCTTTAGCTAACATTATTCTGCACTGTTCCTCATAACAGCGCTGCGCCCAGGAGGGCGGATCTTCACAAATACTTAACCAGGAATCTATATAGGGGTACTGATCGGGGTGCGCTACCCGCACTCTACGATGTATTGACTGAATAATCTCTACAGTGAACGTTCCCTCTCGGGGCCAGATGGGGTCTAGATCGGGCCACTCCCTAGTACACAAAATCTGCAAACGGGCTGCTGTCATTTTAATACCATAATCTCCTGAATATCCCTCTTTAAAATGTGCGATCATACATTCTAATGGAGTGTTTCTAGTAGACCCCGCCCCTCCCATTTCGATGTGTGCGTGCAACAACAGACAGAAGGGAAAAGGAGGGCGGACCGTGGGTAAGGGGTCCTCACGGCCCTGGAAACGTATAAGGAGTACAAATAACAAGACAAGACGACAATCGCTTCCCCCTTTTCGCGACCTGAACGCGGTCGCCCGGTCAGGAAATGCGCTACTCAGGGGTCCGCCTTCACTTGGTCCGTGCTGCCAGACCTCTCATTCACACTTCGTTCACACAATCATGCTAGCAACGTATCCCAGAATGCATTCGTTTCTATCTGTTCTGACTAGTCTTTTCCAATTTCCCAATTACAAAAAGGATGGGGGTTTCACCCGGCGAATTCCCATGCGGGGTTACTCGGCCCTTCCTTGAGAGGTGATCATGCTCTCTTACCAATTCCCAATATCTCGAGATTACAAATTCCAAAGTTCCAAGTTCCAATGGCAGTACTGCGCTTTCTATTTCTGTCTAGACCCAAAATCAAAACTATACTCACCGGATCCGGTCCTCAAACTTCCCAAGCAGGCGCATGAGTTGGACCTCGGACTCCCCTCACTCGGGTTCGAGGCGTTGACTCCAGCCGGGCTCGTCACCCGCCGAGGTCCGACCAGCTCCCTCCGATACAAGGGACCGGTGGCACCAGGGAGCAGCCCTCGTCGGAAGGGCGCGATCCCGGCAGGACCAAGCCTATAGAGGCGGAAAGTCGTGGTATATTGCCCTATATACACTTTGATTCCACAACTTCCCGGCCAACGCACCAAGGAATATGTAGCAGCAAAGCGCAGACAAACCAATGATACCAGGAGTCTGTTCAGAAGGTCCAAATCATTTATTTGTGCACAAGTCTCAAGCAAGTCAATTTCAAAATGGCTGAGCATAGTTTTCAAGCATTACAACAACTTTTATAGACTTCTGTTCCATTCTAGGTATAGGAAAACATTTCATTGGTCCCGGTAACCTCCCGTACCTCTTCTATTGGTCCCGGTACTGATAAGTTTCTCCAATTATGTCCCTCCAGTGGGCATGACACCTGCATACCCCCCTTCTAGTCCCAATTACAATGGTCAGTTCATCAACTTGTTACTTTCACACTTTCAAGGTTATAGAACCAATTTGTACGTGCAGAGGAGCTGGGCTCTGCAACTCATCTGTCAGCACTCCCAATTATTTCTTTGCAGATGTACTTTTTCTTATCAGTAACTTTTAAACATGTTTTTCTGTATTTTTCCATCTTTCAATACTGCAGTTCTGCTTACCTAAGCTAATTCAATACTTCTACTGAGTTCTATCTTACAATAGCAGCATATTGGGGGATGTGCAATCCTTTATGCCTCTCCACAGGCCTCATTTACAGGTCAAGCTAGCCATGCTGGCCTGCTTATGTTCGGACACTGTGGGTCACAGGCTGCACCTGCCACAATACCACTAAAATTACCAATAAAAACAATACAACAGCAAACATGAAGATTTGAAAACTTCAACAAGACCGACTTTCTAGAGAACACCCTACCTCATCTAAATACTGACTGACAGAAATATGGAACAATGTGATTGGAACCGCAGCAAAGCTACCAGAAAAACAGCAAAACTCCCATAAAAAAACAACATACCAGAAAAACCCCATGGTATACCAAAATCCTCAGACAACTAAAAACAGAACTAAGGAGAGCTGAAAGAAGATGGCAGAAAACCACATCAAGAGAAGACAAAAATATCTCACATTACTTCAAAGCTATCAAACTTCTACAGATCAAGCAAAAAAGGATTACCATTCAAAACGTATTAACACATCAATAAACCGTCCAAAAGAACTCTTCGACATTGTAAAATGACTAACAGAAACCCCTACAAACCCCAATCAAATAACCAATATCACTCACAAACAGCTAGCAGCTCAATATAAACAACTTCACCCAGACCCTATCAACAATAATCCAACCAGCGACAAGAAAACCAACATAGTGAAAACTTGGAACACATTTGAAACAATTGATAACAAAAGCATTTCAAACATCTTAACAAAGCTAACCACCACCACCTCCCCAGTAGACCCTTGTCCCCCAAACTGGATCAAATTATCAAGGGAAAACGAAAACGAAAAAACGAAAAAAGGAACTAAATTCCAGCACCTACACCAATTCCTGCCCCACACACCACACACACCACACACTGTAAATATTCATTTGTATAAAGTTTAATATGTTTGCTTTATTACCTATAAATGTTATATTTACTGTTTAATGTAAATAGTTGATTTCTATTGTTCTATGTTCTATGTAAACTGTATACAAACTGTGTACATGACTGTTAACTTGTTATATGTAAACCGCCCTTGATCTCTGGAAGGGGCGGTATAAAAGAAATAGTTAAATAAATAAAAAAAAATAAATAAATAAAGGGAAGAACTCAGCCCATTTTTAACCACAATAGTGAACGAAACACTGCAGCAAGGAATAATGCCTCCTGATCTCAAAATCTCCTCCATCCGTCCTACACTGAAGAAAAATTTTGATCCTGCTGATCCAGCATCATACCAACCCATAGCAAGCATACCATTTCTAGTCTAAGTCATAGAAAAAACAGTGCAGATACAACTACAAAACCACATGGATAAAAATAATCTACTGGATCCCCAACAGCATGGATTTCGACCACTACATGGTGTCGAAACCCTCTTGACCTACCTAGTTGATACATAACAAAAGGAATACAATACCAAATACGAGCCTACCTGCTAATATTCCTTGACATATCCTCTGCATTCAACATGGTCAACTATAACATATTAATTCAAAGATTACAACTATTTGGAATCCAACACACTGTACTCAAATGGTTTAAATCATATCTTACAGAAAGGAAACAACAAATAAAAATTGGTACCAGGGTATCCGATCTCTACAACCAAGCACAAGGAGTACCTCAAGGTTCCATGCTTTCCGCATCACTTTTTAACATATCTACAACCTCTATGCTCTATAATCAGAAAATACAACATTCACCATCACATATTCGCCGACGATATAATGTTGTACTGCCCAATCATCTCCAATCTCTCTGACTACAAACAAATCCAAGACTGTTTTACAGAAGTTACACAATGGCTGTCATCCAACAACCTATCAATTAATTTAAAGAAGACAAGCTATGTTCATCACAAGGAACACCTTTCCTTCACCTCCACCTGACATGACATCGATGACAAGCTGCCTTGAAGACATGAACACCTGGCTCACCACTTAGAACCTGACGGTCAACTTTGATAAAACAGAGGCTGTGTTCATCACTAGAGACTCCACATTCAATCCACCCCAAACAATCAGTATTCTAAACAAAACTATAGCAATTAAGGATGAAGTGAGGTACCTGGGCATTACCCTGGACAGAGCTCTGAACCTACAATCTCACATTACTAAAACTGCAGCAAAAGCCTACCACCGATTGAGGATCATCAGAAAACTCAAACCAATCCTTAGCCAAGACCACTTCCGCACAGTTTGCCAAGCAGTCATCACCCCACTTCTAGACTATGGAAACTCATTATACCAAGGCCTCCCCAGCAGACTATTCACCCACTTCAAATGGTGCAGAATACTGCAGCACGCATCATCACGGGCACTGCAAGATCTGAACACATAACCCCCGTCTTACGAAAGCTACACTGTCTCCCAATAATTGCAAGGGCAAAATTCAAAACAATCCTGAACATCTTCAAAATCTTCCACCACCGCTCGGCAGATATGCTCCAGGATATAACAACCAAGGATGTCAGTAACAGGCCTAGAAGAACCAACAATGGCAACAGGATCACCTTACCCACAGGTTATCACAAGACTAAGCAAGTAACTAAGAGAGCTCCCTCGCTATTGGCATCTGCATTATGGAACTCCCTCCCTATGGACTTACGATACCAAGGACATCCGCAAGGCTCTCAAGACCCTTCTCTTCACCGAGGCCTATGAGCAACCTCCTTAAGTTGCCAAGCACTAGATACCACCCAAGTGGCCCACCAGCTACCCACACCACATGGCCCCAACTACCCATTCCCATTTAGAGCTATAAGCAGATAGCCTTTATGTATGTGAGTTGTATCCCCTTCTGTTAAATGTATACCTCCAATTGTGTTGTTGAAGGATAAGGTGGTATACAAAATTGTCTAAATAAATAAATTAAACTAAACATACCAATAACTGTAAAAACGTAACTTAAATACCTTGGCATCACAACTGACCAGCAGCTATTATTCAAATCACAAATAGCAACAGCAGCAAAAACAATATACTTCAAAGCAAAAACTCTTCAGAAACTCAGACCCCCTCCTGGAACCAACGGACTTCAGAACAGCATTACAAACCCTTATACTACCTCATGCAGATTTCTGCAACAACACCTACATAGGTCTACCCCAATCAACACTTCTTCCCCTACAAACTGCCCTACATACTACTGTATGTATCATACAAGGCGCAAACAAATTTGACCATATCACCCCAATTCTTAAGAATGTTCACTGGTTACCACTCATAAGCAGAATCAACTACAGATGCATAGTTCTTATTCACAAAACATTGCACTCCCAACAAGATACATGTCTCAAACTCCTACAACAACCATCAACCTCTAGACCACACAGACAAACAGTTAATAATCCCAGCATACCACAGAACAAACAAATATAATCAACAGATATGTCACAGAGCTTTTCAACTATATGCCCTATCCCTCTGGAACTCTCTTCCCTATACCCTAAGAAACATTACCAACCCCCCTGCATTCCGCAAACATTTAAAAATACCTATTTACAAAACACTTTGGACCTCCCCCCCCCCCCCCCATAATCACTAAACTACACAATCCAACCCATAACATAGTAAATGACGGCAGATAAAGACCAGTATGGTCCATCTAGTCTGCCCAGCAAGGTGGCAAGAGTAGGTGCACCTGCCGCTCCATGTCAAACTGATATTTACATATATGTCTTTAATATGTGAATATCAGTTTTAACATGTTATTTTGTATATGCATGTTAATCAAGTGTTAAAAGTTATATCAACAAAAGATTGAAATATTCAGATGTTAAATTGTTCACTTGTTTAAAAATACATTCAATGTATAATGTTTTGTTTTCTGGAAACTGCTTTGACCCGATATAGCTAAATAAATAAATAAAATACAAATAAGATGGAAGATCTGCATCTCTCTCTTCTGTTAGACCCTGGAATAGTCGCTGTTCCAGCCATAGGCTCCCCACAACATGCAACTTCTTCTCTGCCCTGTAGCACAGTGGCTACCTTCCCGCCACTTACCAAGCTGCTCTTGTCAATGAATGTGAAGTTATCACCTTCAGACTTCTCCCCCCCCCCCTCCCTCCCTTCCTAAAACAGCTTCTTCTCTACCTCAAAGATGGACTTCTGGAAATGTGCCTTTATTAGACCATTACTTAAGGATTCCAAGTTTGATCCAGATATTCCAGCAAACATTCTCCCAATAGCCACTCTTCCTTTTTTAGCGAAAATTACAGAAAATATGTTTTTCAGTATCTTTCCTCCTTTATTGAGACCAGAAACATTCTACATTCCAAGCAGTCTGGTTTCAGGCCCTTTAACAGCACAGAGGCACTGTTGATTGCTTCATACAATGAATTCTTATCCACCTGGATGGTGGAAAAAAGATGCTTCTGTTCCAGTCAGACCTCTCTTCACCTTCGGATTTGTTGATCATCATCTCTTATTACAGAGATTCCAAGATATAGGTCTTGGTGATTCATTTCTGGCTTAAGTCCAGTCCTATCTTTCACATCGTATGTTTAAAGTGATCACTACTAGAGGTATTTCCGCTACTTTTTCTCTCTGATGTGGTGTACCACAAGGTTCTATCCTATCCCCATTCTGTTTAACATCATCATTGCTCCACTGGTGACACTGATTCGGGATCTCAACTTTGGTCTGCACATTTATACTGACGATATACAGATCATCATTAGTCATAACCAGTGGGATCACTCTTACTGTTCTTATGTTCCAGCATCTCTTACAAAGATTGCTGAATGGTTTTCATCCAAGAAATTGGCCCTTAATATCTCCAAGTCCTCTGCCCTTTGGTTGATCAAGGATGATTCCTCCATTGATTATCATTCTACTGTATATACCATTTGGGGATATATGGCCCCAATACTCAACAAGGCTCATTTTATGAATAGCTTTCAGATATGATGTTAGTTTGCCGAGTGCAAGATTCTCATGGGGGGGGATGACTAATTTGGTTATGGACCCAAGCCTGGATACCATGAGTGGGGGGGGGAGGAACTGGGAATGCCCAGGAAATGAACAAATGTAGTTGCTTGTTCAGCTTGGTTACATAGAAACATGATGACAGAAAAAGACCACATGGCCTATCTAGTCTGTCCTTCCATAACAACAACTACAACAGTCCACTTTTTACCTTTAGAGATCCTCTGTGTTGGTCCCATGCTTTTTTGAATTCAGTTACTGTCCTCATCTCTACCACCTCCACTGGGAGACTATTCCATGGATCCACTACTCTTTCCGTAAAGAAATATTTCCGCATATCACTCCTGAATCTATCTCCCTTCACCCTCATCCCATGTCCCCTCGTAGCAGAACTTGCTTTCAATTGAAAGAGGCTCTCTCCCTGAACATTTATGCCACAGAGGTATTTAAACATCTCAATCATATCACCTCTATCCCACCTTTCCTCTAAGGTGTACATATTAAGATCCTTAAGTCTGTCCTCATATGCTTTATAATGAAGCCTATTAATCATTTTAGTAGCCACCCTCTGCACCGACTCCATCCTGTTCACATCCTTTTGAAGGTGCGGTCTCCAGAATTGCACACCATGAGGTCGCACCAAAGACTTATACAGAGGCATTATCACCTCCTTTTTTCTGCTAGCCATTCCTCTCCGTATGCACCCAAGCATCCTTCTAGCTTTTGCCGTCGCCTTTTCTACCTGTTTAGCTACTTTAAGATCATCAGACACAACCACACCTAGGTCCCGCTCTTCTTTAGTGGACAAAAGTACTTCACTTCCTATACTGTATTGCTCCCTTGGATTGCTGCAGCCCAAATGCATGACCTTACATTTTTTAACATTAAATCCCAGCTGCCAAATTCTAGACCATTCTTCAAGCTTAGCTAGATCCCTCCTCATGTTATCTACACCTTCCTGGGTGTCTACTCTATTACAGATTTTGGTATCATCTGCAAAGAGGCAAACCTTACCCGACAGCCCTTCCGCTATATCACTAACAAAGATGTTAAAAAGAATCGGACCAAGGACAGATCCCTGGGGCACACCACTGGTAATATCCTTCTCCTCAGAGTGAGCTCCATTTACTTGTACTCTTTGTCGCCTCCCACCCAACCAATTTCTAACCCAAGCAGTAACTTTAGGGTCCATCCCTAGGGTGCTCAGTTTGTTTATAAGTCGCCTGTGAGGAACAGTGTCAAAGGCTTTACTGAAATCTAAATACACCACATCTAGAGCTCTCCCTCGGTCCAACTCCCTGGTCACCCAGTCAAAGAAATCAATCAGATTTGTCTGACAAGACCTGCCTCTGGTGAATCCATGCTGCCTCGGATCCTGTAATCCGCTGGACTCCAGAAACCTCAATATTTTCTCTTTCAGCAGCGTTTCCAATAATTTACTCACCACCGAAGTTAAACTAACCGGCCTGTAGTTTTCAACCACATCCTTATTTCCGCTTTTGTGTAAAGGCACCACATGAGCCTCTCTCCAGTCCTTTGGCACCACTCCTGGTTGATGTATGGAAAGCTAGGGAGCCACTTGGGAGGGACTACATGTATTACTGTAGGGTGCATAATTCCTATTTCAGGATAGATCTGCTATGGGTCGAGGAGACTCTGCTAGACAATGTGGGGAAATGCCTTATTGAAAATATTACATGGTCGAACCATGCACCAGTGTGGTTGGAAATAGATATAGGTAGGGAGCAGTTGAGAGGGCTGGGCTGGCGACTAAATGATAGCTTACTGGCTGAGGCAACAGACAGGGGGGGAGGCTATAGTACAAGCAATTGAAGAATATCTGCACTTTAATGATACCAGGGGCACTGAGTCCCAGGGTTATATGGGAATGTCTTAGAACTGTAGTTAGGGGAAAGTTTATAGCACTGGGAACCCACAAAAAAACGGGAGTACATGCAGAAAATAGGGGACCTGAGGGGGTTTATTGAGAAACAAACAGAAGCATAAGACGAGACAGAGGGCAAAGTAATGGATCAGATGGGTATGGGGGGGCACTTCCTGCAGGGTATGAAGGTGCTATATAAATACCCCTCTACATGGCTGAATACCGAGCGGTTTACTTTGCAGAGGGGCAAGGAAAGACCTATAGGTTACTATGATTGTTTGATGTTGAACAAATGTTAAAAATTATATGTTTCTTGTAATGTGCACTTTATTGTTCAAGCATTATTGTTACTGCATTGAGTTCTCTGGAAACCATCTTGACCTGTAGAAAGACGGTATAAAAAAAGATGTTAAATAAATAAATAAATACATAAAATTTAGGAGCTAGAACTGGAGCGGATTGGCTTGGAGTTATCTAAAATGAAACAAGTTATCTTTGAGCAAGAGAATAAGAGGCTAGCCGCTATCAGGCTAGAAAACTTAAAATGTTTAAGACATGGAGCCATATCAATAGCATCAAAGATACTAAGAGTCAAATCCTTACTAAAAAGGATGATATTAGACAGCGATTTGTAGGGTTTTGTAAAGCTTTATATACCCCTGAGGCTCATCTAAGTGGGGCGGATATCAAGCATTAGAGGCCGTGAGGCTTCCCTGTTTGATGGCTGAGGAGCAAGAGTGGTTGAATCAATCAATCTCCCTACAAGTAGTAATGTGGGCTATTAAATCTGTGAGAGCCAGAGGAGAAAGAATTAACACAAAAAATTTGAAATGTCTGAATGCCGAAATGTAGTGGGGTGTGTACCTGAAGCTTTCAGAGGTATGGGACATCATATGGAAAATTGTGAAACACACTTATCAGTAAGTGATGGGACAGACAGCGGATAAAAAAAGCAGCCATGAGATAAGCATGCCAGCTTAGCAAGAAGAAGAATAAATGGCCCCAGTATAGTTGTCAGAACATGGGGAGTTAGGTATATTTCTTGGGAACTCAGGGGTGGGAGAGAACCAAGCAAGATAACCAGGTAAAGAACTGAGTGAGTGGGGCAAAGGTCAGATAACAATATAAATCTGACAAGGCCTAGATTAACAAGGGCCAAGAAAGGTTAACGGAGAGGGGTACAGACATGAGTAGAATAACAAGGCAAATCACACAAGTGGGAGCCTAGATGTTTGGAACAAAAATTACATAATTAGAGAAAAATGCCCAGAATAGCAAGTATGGTCCTGAGCAAGGGTATATATAATGTGACAGGACCAGATAGGCGATGAGTTTGTCTCCTACGCAGTGAAGGCTGTGTGAGGTATGGATTCCCTGGGTTCCCTATGGCCCCAGTATCCCTATTGTCATGTCTAAGTTTTGTGTGTGTGCTAGTTTGTCTTGTGTAAAATTGTTCTAGTGTCCTGTGTGTGTGTGTAACACTGATTTCTTTTGTCCGGAATGCCTGTCACACATTCTTTCACTCGCTGTTATAGACAGGACAGAAGAATGTACTGTGTTTGCTTTTTTTAAGTCAGGAAGTAAGACAGAATCATGCAGAAAGGAGCAGACATTCTTGCTTTTAGCTGTTCAGGAGATCTGCACCCAGTTAAGTACAGAATGACCCTGTTTGCTTGCTGTAAGGAGAAGTTGCAAGATCTGTAATTCCACTCGGCTGCCTTTTTCTTTGTTCTTAGTCTTTTTGTTTTTGTAAGATAGGGAATAAATCTAATAACGAATCCTTTGCCAAAGAAAAATCTGTGAGATAGTAATTACCATGTATGAGCGTACTGTCCTGCATAAGGTGAGGTTTTATTGGGAAGTGGTAAGTCTTTCCTGTGTGTTTCTCTTCCTGGGAAGTGGTAAGTCTTCTCTGGGGATTTCTTTCCCCTTTTGGATGGAGGAAGAGCCTGCTTGGGAGCTGTCTGGCCCACGGGTTCTCTGACCGGGAAACCTGCCTCCTTAGTGGTGAGTGTGGATACAAAGGACATCATCGTAAGGGAGGAGAGGAACCTTTTTCTAGTCAGGGTGAACCCCAGATTTTTCATGTAGCTTAGTTTGTGCTTTAAGGTAGAGTTGGAGAGTGACCCCTAGTAGCAGTCGCATACGTGAAGTGCACAACGTCGTGTGTGTTCGAGGGATCCTCTCCAATATAAGGTAAGCTTCAAATTCTCTTGTACTTTCATTTGGTGTGTGTTTTGTTACATTGTTATTAAGGTCAGATAGGGGTACCAGAGAAAAATATTTTAATAAATACCCGGGGTTCCATGGGTGATAGAGGTGTGGTGCAGGCTTTTAAAACTACAAAGAATGTTGTTTTGCAACTTTGAGGGAAGCTGCAGGGAACAGGCAGAAGCAGCCACATGGATTTGATGTGTAAATGAAACCAGAGTTCAAACAGGTTTTTTTTTCCTCTCTGCCCTGAGGCTTCGGGAGTGCTCCAGGGGGGAGGGGTTTAGGCTCCTGAAAGGTTACTTGTAGGAGAAATTGGTGTCAGAGCTGTCCCTGATTTAGTTATGGGGATGTTCTGAGCTGACTGCCCTGATTTTTGTATCTCCCTGGGAGCTCTGCAGGCTTTATGTAGGAAGCCAGTCTTAAACAGACAGTGCATGTGTACAAATCCCTCCCTGCGGGCAAGGCACCCGGGATGGATAGCTTGTCCCCTAAATTTTATAGAGTGTTTGGGCAGTGGGTGGCACCTCCCCTGTTACAGCTGTTTAACTCAGTATGGGAAGGCAGAGCCCTTCTAGTACTGATGAAGTCTGTGAGGATAATTATCTTACTGAAGGAAGGGAAGGACCCCTTATGTGGGTCATATCGCCTCATTTCTCTGTTAGGGGTGGACTTGAAGATTTATACCAAAATTTTAGCCAGCCAATTAGCCCTGCACTTACAGAAGTTGTTTCATGCAGACCAAGTGGGATTCATCCCAGGGAGACAAGCAGCAGATAACACTAGCAGAGCACTAAAATTTGATCTGGAAAGTACAGCACAGATGGGAGCCCACCATGCTCCTCTTGGTTAATGCCAAGAAGGCATTCAGTCATGTGCTATGGCCCTTCCTGTGAGTAGTAATGGATCAGAAGGGTATGGGGGACACTTCCTGCAGGGTGTGAAGGTACTATATAAATACCCCTCTACATGGCTCAATACCGAGCGGTTTACTTTGCAGACAACTAATATTACACCAAAACAATTATAAACAGAAACTAGTGAATAGTACATGAACAGTAAATCAGAAATTTAAAAAATGAAGAAAATATTGTGCGTCATTTCAAATGTGATGGTGAATAACATTCAACAATTCTATCCTTAAATACAACCACTAAACAGTGTAGAGCCCTGTGGATGAAAATGCAAAGGTAATAGACATGCTATTGGAGCAATCAAAAAATATTACTCACCTAATGTTATATAATAGAGCAAAAGGAACAAAGTTCTAACACCTAGGATCCAAAGATAGCCATCAAAACATTAATAAAAACAACCATTCTGTAGCAGCAAGAGGGGGAGATGACAATTGCGTATGACTGCCAGGACCTCATCAAATATGTACAAGGGGAGAATATGAAATAGCAGCCATTCTGAGGATGACCCAGATCACTAGTGAAACTAGTCTCACTCCCATACTGCACACTTAATAGATTAGCCACATTGATCATCTTCCCGATGGTAAGTGTTGTAAGTCAATCATGACATGCACAGAGGCGTCATTGTGGATACTATGTTAAAACCCTCGGCCCAGTGTGCAGCAGCGGCCAAAAGAGCAAATAGAATGCTAGGTATGATAAGGAAAGGAATGGAAAATAAAACAAAATATATTATAATGCCTCTGTATCGTTCCATGGTGAGACCGCACCTTGAATATTGTGTGCAATTCTGGTCGCCGTATCTTAAAAAGGATATAGCGATTTTAGAAAAGGTTCAGAGAAGAGCCCAGAGAAGAGCCACCAAAATGGTAAAGGGGATGGAAGGATACTCCTTTGAAGAAAGGCTAAAAAGGTTGGGGCTCTTTAACCTGGAAAAGAGATGGCTGAGGGGAGATATGATAGAAGTCTATAAATTAATGAACGGAGTGGAACGGGTAAACGTAGATCGATTGTTTACCTTATCAGAATATAGAAAGACTAGGGGACATGCAATGAAGCTACAGGGTAAACTATTTAAGACTAATAAAAGAAAATATTTTTTCACTCAACGTGTAATCAAACTCTGGAATTTGTTACCAGAGGATGTAGTAAAGGCTGTTAGTGTAGCTGGGTTTAAAAAAAGGTTTGGACAAGTTCCTGGAGGAAAGGTCCATAAACCATTATTAAGAAGGGACCCAGGATATCAATGCTTGAACCAATACAAGCATTGTGGAACCTGTGTCCCTTGGGGAAACTGCTAGGTACGTATGACCTAGATTGGCCACTGTTGGAAACAGAATACTGGGCCTGATGGACCTTGGTCTGACCCAGTATGGCATATCTTATGTTCTTAGTGTATTGATACAATTGCAGGGTGCATTACATACATGAACAATCTTGCTTTCAAGACGTATTTATGTAAATCAATTCGAAGGAGCACATTAGGCAGGATCGGGTGCGGCACATAAGTTTACCCACGGGGCCAACCCCAAAATTATTCTTAATACTAGATAAGATAAAGCAAACAAAGTGATTCAGGGGTCCTTACCTTCGAGTATACAACATCAGTGTATCAAAAGGGATTCCCGAAAGATTGGTGCCAAGTTTGAATAATGGGATAGTGACGTTACTAGACTTGGCTCTTAATAATGTTCCTGTTCTGTTTCTGTTGTTGTTGTTAAGTGGAGTCGACTCATGGCGACCCTCTGGATAGCTATCCTAAATTGTGTTCGGTCTTCAGTCAGCCGGATCATTGTTGACAAACTGGTACTGTCGCACTCCCCCTGCTGGCCAAGCCTATAAGCAGGAGGGGTGGCCTTGTTTGCCCTTAAGTATAGAGTCACTTGGTTCTCCCTCCCTCAAGGAATTCTGGGAGCTGTAGTTTCTCTGTATTACTTGCAGACAAAGTAGTTGTCACCACACGGTTTTGTTTAAGGCAAAACCAGAATATTTTTATTTTTGGGCTCCCCTTCACGCATTAAAGTTCATATACACAAACAGCAAGGATAATTTCTCCAAAAGAAAATAATACAGGAGCATAAAGGTTATCTGGAATATCAGAACTTGGCAAAAGCTCTTTATACAGTGACAATAGCTGTTCATAGGCCTTTTCCCATAGTAAAGAATCACAGCTATTGTTCTTATTTACAGTGGGCATTTATCTCTTGTCTTCATTCAAAACTCTTCCAAATCACGTTTAGGCTTTCAGAATATTCTTTGCTTTCAAAGGGGTTTTTGTCTTTCTCCTATCCAGGGTAAACAGATTTACAGAAAGAGCAATCCATGGGAATACTGTCACACACAGCTTCAGGCGAAGGAGAATCTATTTGCATATCCTCTTCCCTTGCAAGTCCTTTCTCCCCACTTGGGCTTCTAACGGAAGAGTTCAGCTTATTGTTTGAAAGGGTATTCAGGAACTCCCTTACATGCTGCTCTCCTAACCAAGGATTAGCTATGCTCTCTGAAAACTTCCACTATCTGGAAACAGTTGTTTTAGCTTCTTAATCAGGTTCAAGTCTCTATCTCTGCCTTTGTCTTCAGAATATCAGCATTAGGAATTGCTTTCACCCACCTTCTGGCATTCAAAGGTCCTGGAGCACTCTGCCCTGCACTTCTCCTTAGCTCATTAGCAATGTCTTCTGCAAACCTCTTGCTGGGCTCTGAGTCAGCCACACCTTCCACAAAGGAATTGCTTTCTTTGCTACTAGAGTTAAGTTGCCCGGTGGAATAAAACTTTCCAGCTTTGCCTTCTCTGGGTTTCTTAAAAGCAGTTCTCACTTTTAAATGTTCTGGCTTCAGTGCTTCCTCTGAATAGGATTCCAGCCCTAAGTTTCCTGCTCTTGCTGAGCCTTCTGACCACACTGACCTTCCAGCGTTCTCTGAACCTCCTGACTCTGGACTCTCGGCTTCAGCAGTAACTCCAGCTACAGACTGAACTCTGTGCTTTGGCTTGGAATCTCTGCCTTCTCGGTAGCTGTATCTGCTGCTTCCTTCTTCTCCAACTCTGGTTGCTTCCACTCTGCTCTTTCCTCTGCTCACTTCCTGCCCTTTTGACTTCTGTAACGCAGGTTTAAAAAGGTGCTTTCTAGCCACCACGCCCTGTTCTGTGCACGTGTGCTTGCTATCTGGGCTTAAACCTGCCCCCATGTTAAGGTTTGGGCGGGGCTCAACCTCTGCTACAACGTGCTTCTCTGGTTTGTTTACGGTTTGAGCTCTATGGAAACCCTGCCTTTCCTCAGTCTTAAAGGTATAGTCCCCATTTTCCTCTATCTCCATCTGTTCAGTATAGCTGACATTGTCACAGTACCCATAGCTGCTGTTATTGTATCGATCCATCTCATTGCTGGTCTTCCTCTTTTGCATTGACCTATCTTGCCAAGCATGATGTCTTTCTCTAATGATCTCTCTCTTCGCATGATGTGTCCAAAGTATGTAAGTCGAAGTCTTGTCATCTGAGCTTCTAAAGAAAGCTTAGGTTTGATCTCCTCTAGTACCGACTGGTTTGTTCTTCGGGCAGTTCATGGTATACACAGTATTCGCCGCCAGCACCATAATTCAAAGGCATCAATTTTCTTCCTGTCTATCTTTTTCACTGTCCAGCTTTCACATCCATATATTACTGAAAATACCATGGCTTGAACAAATCGAATCTTTGTATGGAGAGAGACATCTCTGCTCTTGAGAATCTTATCTAGGTCTTTCATAGCCATTCTGCCAAGAGCAATGTGTCGTCTGATTTCTTATTTTATTTATTTATTTATTTCACATTTCTTCTATACCGCGCTATTTTAGATCAGTGCGGTTTACATTCAACATCAACTATACAACGCAGGCACTCTGAGTTGTATTTACAATGAACGGGGAGATCAATTTGGAAATAACTGGGGAAACTATCTACATTGTATTTACACTGGTACCTACTTTCAGGCAGGGTCTATCTACATCTTATTTACATTGGGTGCTTCCCCCTACCTTGACTGCTTGTTGCTTCTTTATTGATAGTTGATCCAAGTAGGTTAAAGTTGTTCACAATTTCAATTTCTTCTCCTTCAACGATGAACCTGTTGATTATGCCAGTTGCCATGATCTTTGTCTTTATATTAAGGTGCAGGCCCATTTTGAGACTATGTTCTTTGATTGTGAGAAGCAAATGTTTGAGATCATCTTCACTTTCAGCCAGTAATGTCGTATCATCAGCATAGTGAAGGTTGTTGATGAATCTTCCACCAATCTTCACACCTCTGTTGTCTTCATTACAATCCTGCTTCTCTGATGATTTGTTCTGCAAATAAATTAAACAGGTAGGGGGAAAGTATGCAGCCTTGTCTTACACCTTTGCTTATTTTAAACCATTCTGTTTCTCCTTGTTCCGTTCAAACTGTTGCTTCTTGATCAATGTGCAGATTGTGCAAGAGTATACTGCTGCCCCCACTGATGTATACTGTTGCCCCCATTGTTGTATACTGTTGCCCCCATTGTTGTATACTGTTGCCACACATTGTTCCATACTACTGCTACCCATTGTTGCATAGAACTGTTATCCACTGCTTATCCTCTGCTTGCTACCCATTGCTTGCATCGACTGCTACCCACTGCCTGCTTGTTTGCTGATCACTTGCTACCCGTTGTTTGCCTTGAACTTGCTACCCATTGCTTGCTCTGACCTGCTGCCCACTACCATAGCCACACATCTCATTGTCCTCCTCTTCATTATCCTCCCCAACTGCCTCCCCTCCTACCAACCCCTCCCTCCTCTTCCCCCTACCTTCCTCACGTCTCCCTCCATTCTGCCCCTAGCCTTGCATCTGCTCTTGAGCTTCTTCACACCATTCCCCGCATTCAACCAGCCCCCCTCTCTTTAAGGCAACCCCACCCTTGCTTCCACCGTACTATCTCCACTATATCTCGCTCTCTAATACTCCTTCTCCTTCTCTCATCAGGTAATGTCAACTCCAACCCCGCCCCCCCCCCCCGATTTCCTTCTCACACTAAAAAAAAATTCCTCACATACCCTATCTAATCTCATCCACATCCCGCTCCTCTCTCCCTCCGCCCTCCCTCATTCATCCCACAATCACTTATCCATAGATATCAACTCCAACCCTACCCCCAAAAAATAATCCCTCACATAACCTACCCGATACCATCAATTTACCCCTCATTTACCCTCCCTCATGTCCCTCTTGGAGAGCATACTCACCCAGACACTCCCACCCACACCCTTCTCCCTCTAAATCTCGGCATTACCCTAGAAATAGACCCCCACACTACTCTGATAAGAAATCTACACGTAACTTATCCAACCTTATCCATATCCCTCTCCTCCCCCCCTCCGCTCTCCCATTTTCATGCGCCCTATGGAACGCATGCTCAGTCATTTTAAAAAACTCCTTTTATTCATGACCTTTTTATCTCCAATGCCCTAGACCTTCTTGCCTTGACCGAGACCTGGCTCCCCCCAGATGACACCGCATCCATTGCCTCTCTCTGCTATGGGGGCTACTAGTTCTCCCATACACCTCGATCTACTGGTCGCGGTGGTGGCGTTGGCCTCCTACTCTCTCCCTTCTGACAATTCCAACCCCTCCTGCCACCCCAATCACACTCCCCCTTCTCCTTCGAAGTCCACTCCATTCGCCTCCTCTCACCACTTCCCCTCTGAATAGCTGTTATTTATCGCCCACCGGACAAATGCAAATCAACCTTCCTCGCCAACTTCGACTCCTGGCTTTCTGTCTTTATGGATCCCTCCTCCCCCACTCTTATTCTTGACGATTTCAACATTCACATCGACAAACCCTCCAACCCCCATGCCTCAAAGTTCCTCGCTCTTACCTCCTCGTTCGACCTCCAAATTTGCTCCACTGCCCCCAAACATCTACACGGCCACTTCCTTGACCTAATACTCTTCCCCAACCCGTCTCCTTCAAACTTCCGCAAATCAATCCTTCCCTCATCTGACCATCACCTCTTAACATTTACTCTTCAACGTCCGCTGTCCCAACCTCATCCGGTCTCCTTCGACCTATTTAGAAACCTTCATAACACTGATCTCCTGACTCTTTCCTCTACCATCTCCCCATCTCTTTCCGCTATTTTATCCTCCAAGTCCGTCGACGAGGCATTATCTTCATACAATGCTACATTATCCTCAGCCCTTGACACTCTTGCCCCTCCCACCCATGTCCTGTCAAATGATCTACTCCCCAACCCTGGCTTTCACCCACAATCCATCACCTACGCATCTGCGCCCGTTCTGCCGAACGAGCTTGGTCCAAATCCCGTTCCCCAGAAGATCTTCTACACTTCAAATTCATGCTTGGCTCCTTCCAGTCAGCCTTAGCACTTGCCAAACAAGATTACTACATCCATCTGACCAACTCCTTTGCCTCTGATCCTCGCCGTCTCTTTAATACCCTCAATTCTCTCCTCAACGTCCCCCCGCCCCCGATCCCGCCCTCCCTTTCTGCCCAAACCCTAGCCGACTACTTCCACGACAAAATCCACAAGATTACCCTCCAATTCCCGACCTCCCCCTCCTCCCCAATTCTTCCCCCCCATCCATACTCCCTCTGCCACCCTCTCCTCCTTCCCTCCGATCTTTGAGGAAGAAACTGCACTCCTTCTGTCCTCCTCCAAACCCACCACCTGTTCATCAGACCCTATCCCCACCCATCTCCTACATTCCATCCCTCTCATCATTGCCCCCTCCATCACTCATATCCTCAACCTTTCACTCTCCACTGCAATTGTCCCCGTTGACTTCAAACATGCTGTTGTCACACCCCTCCTCAAGAAACCCTCACTTGATCCCACATGCCCTTCTAACTATCGACCCATCTCCCTCCTTCCCTTCATATTCAAACTATTAGAACGAGCAGTCCACCGTTGCTGCCTCGACTTCCTCACCTCCCAGGCCCTCCTGGACCCACTTCAATCCGGCTTCCGTCCCCTACATTCCACTGAAACAGCACTCACAAAAGTCACTAACGACCTGTTTCTGGCTAAATCCAAGGGCCTCTATTCTATCCTCATCCTTCTTGACCTTTCTGTTGCCTTTGACACCATTGACCATGACCTTCTCCTCATCACCCTCTCCTCTCGCTTGGCTTCAGGGACTCTGTACTATCCTCGTTCTCCTCCTACCTCTCCCATTGCTCATTCAGTGTATGCTCTGGTGGCTCCTCCTTCTCCCCTATCCCGCTCCATGTAGGTGTACCCCAGAGATCTGTCTTGGGCCCCCTCCTCTTCTCTCTCTCTATACCCAAGGCCTTGGCGTGCTTATCTCCTCCCATGTCTTTCAGTACCATCTCTATGCCAATGACTCCCAAATCTACCTCTCTATACCTAATATTTCCCCGGCAACCCAGTCCAAGATCACTGCCTGGATGTCTCATCGCTGATTGAAACTGAACATGGCCGGGCCAATCGAAGGTTGCAGAACACAATGAACAAGAAACAAAGTAACTCCTCGGTGTCCCGCTTTGGGGGCAGGATGTTATAGCCTCAGGAAATCCAGCAGCCCCAATCAGAGAAGCAGGAGCGGGAACCGGGCCAATCGAAGGTTGCAGAACACAATGAACAGGAAACAAAGGGGCTGCTGGATTTTCTGGGGCTATAACATCCTGCCCCCAACGCGGGACGCATGCCCCTGGTGCGTGCCCGAAGGGGCGTGACCAAAGGGGCAGGTCCCGTCCCTTTGGCGCAGTTTCGGCGAGACAGGTTCTCGCGGATGGGGAAGAGAAAGAAACGCCTTCAGCCGGTTGCTCAGCCGAAGGCAGTTAAAACCGTGGGACCCATGGATGCACATGTGTCTGTGGGCAGAGTGTTGCCTGATCAATCATTGGATACTCCTTTGAGTGAAAAGTCAACTGAGTATGGTTTCTTCAAACTCTTCCCCGCAAGCGAAGAATTTTCCCCCAGCTAATCAAGAGAAAGTTTCTTCTTTAGTTGTGGGTGAACTTAATCATTTAGCTATTGGGGAACCTACGCTCTCTTCTTCGTTTTTGAGGATTGAACCACCTAATGTGACATTGCCTCCACCGCTCCCTTCTGTGGTAGTTTTTTCTGGGACTGTTGAGCCACCGGCTCCTCTGGATGATGTTTCTTTGAAAGATTTGTGGGCTATGCTATCTAGGTTGGAGCTGGCTTTGGATTCCTCCATTCAAAAGGTTTCAGTTTTTACAAAAGAAACTGTCGAGAAGTTGTCTAACCAGGAATCTAGACTGTCTGATATTGAAAAATCCTTCGTATCTACTGAAGCTCGGATTGTTTCTCAACGGACAGTTGTAGATACTTTGGTTCAAGATGTGGTTTCTTTACACCGTCAAGATGAATTACTGGAGAATTCCTTGCGTTCAAGGAATCTCCGTATTCTGAATTTCCCCAAAACACATTACCTTGCGCCCTTTATGCTTTTTCACAAATATTTGAAAGATGTATTGTTAATCTCTGATCCTGATTCTATCTTTTTGTTAAATATCTACTATATTCCTCTTAAAGGAAAAGTAGCAGAGGATAAAGGTATGGAGGGAGGGGCACAAGGCGGTCTTCAAGATTTATCTTCTTTAAATATTTCTGATGTTTTTTTTTTTTGTTTGTTTTGTTTTTGTTTTTTTAGAGTCCACGCAGGATGAAATTCCTACAAGGGCGACATTGTTAGTTACGGTTGCCTCTGAATTAGATAAACAGAGAATCTTTCATGCCTATTTCAAGAAGAAACTTGAGAAATTCTGTGGCTAGTGTGTTCAGATTTTTCCGAATGTTTCAAGGGCCACATGACGACGGCGGAAGGCCTTTTTGGATGTTCACTCGCGTGTTTTGGCCCTTGGCGCATTATTTTACTTAAGGTTTCCATGTAAATGCCACATAATTTATCAGGGGGGTGCGTTATGTTTTTTCTGAAGTGGATCAATTGTTGGATTTTTTGAAGGGGAAAGGTTAGGTTTCGGGTTTCCTCTCTTTTTTCTTCTCCGTTTCTTCTTTTTTTCTCTCTCTCTCTATGGCTTGGGGTTACCGGTGCCGGTCAGAGTATTTTTCTAATTTTGCTGAATGTATTGACCTTCTCCTGAATGTGGTCTAATCAAAATGGTTTTAGTTTTTGCTTGTTGCAGGGATATTGTTCCCAATTATTGTTACCTTTTTGATTTTTGTATGTTTCTTCATAATAATAAATAAATTGGAAAAAAACAAAAGAAATTGAACGTGGCCAAGACTGAACTCCTTGTCTTTCCACCTAACTCCTCCCCCCACTTCCCGCTCTCTCTATCCATGTGGATGGATCTACTATCCTTCCTGTTCCTTCGGCCCGCAATCTAGGGGTTATCTTTGACACCTCTCTCTCCTCCGCTCATATCCAGCTTTTAGCTAAGACCTGCCGCTTCTTTCTCTACATCATCAGCAAAATCCACCCCTTCCTCTCTGAACACATTACCAAAACGCTTATCCACTCCTTAAATCTCCTCTCGCCTCGATTACTGCAACCTACTCCTCGCTGGTCTCCCCGTGAGCCACCTCCTTCCCCTTCAATATATACAAAATCACGCTGCTCGGCTAATCTTCTGCCAGCCTCGCCATGCCCACATTACTCCTCTTCTCAAGTCGCTTCACTGGCTTCCTGTCCAGTTCCGCATCCAATTCAAGCTTCTCCTGCTGACCTATAAATGCATTCACTCTATGGCCCCTCAATACCTCTTATCTCTTATCTCTCCCAACGTCCCCTCTCGAAATTTGCGCTCCGCTAATAAATTATTTCTATCAATGCCTTTCACCCGCACCGTGAACTCCCAACTGCGCTCCTTTCACCTTGCTGCATCTTATGCCTGGAACAGTCTACCTGCGTCTGTGCGCCAAGCATCCTCCCTGACCCTCTTCAAAATCCAGGTTGAAGACCCACCTCTTCACCGTTGCATTCAGATCCTGACTCCTTCCTCATCTTACCCTAACCCCCGTCAACATTTATGACCAAACTACAGACCATCTGTACCACACCGTACCTTGCGCAGAACTGACTAATGCTCTGTACTGTTCTAATTAATGTACTGTTCTGACTAGATTGTAAGCTCCGATGAGCATGACTCTGACGGGCAGGGACTGTGTCTTGTATGTTGGCTACCTCTTGTAGGTTAGCTGTGCAACGCTGCATGCATGGCGCTTTATAAGTGCTGAATAGTAGTAGAATAGTAGTAGTAGTAGTAGTAGTAGTAGTAGTAGTAGGTGTTCTGGTATACTCATGCTTCTTAATGTGGCCCAGAGTTTCCAATGGTTTACACAGTCAAAAGTCTTGCTATAGTTGATAAAGCACAAATGGATATCCTTTTGGTATTCTTTAGTCTTTTCAAGGATCCATCTCACATCCGCAATGTCGTCTCTCGTTCCTCGCCCTTTCCTGAACCCTGCTTGCACTTCAGGTAGTTCTTGTTCCAGTTATGGTTGCAGTCTCTGTTGAATAATCTTCAGTAGAATCTTGCTGGCATGTGAGATCAGAGCGATTGTGCGATAATTTCCACAGCCAGTTGGATCACCTTTCTTTAGTATTGGTATAAACACAGATCTTTTCCAGTCAGTTGGCCATGATGTCGTCTTCCATATTTCTTGGCAGAGCCTTGTAAGTACGGTAACAGCTGCATCAGATTGCTGCAATACTTCTATGGGAATGCTATCAATGCCTGGTGCTTTGTTCTTTGATAAGGCTTTCAATGCTGCTTCAACTCCTTCTTTCATCACCAATGGTTCCTGATCATAAGGTACAGGTTGAAACGGCTGTTGGTCCACTTGATCTTTATCATATAAAAACTCTGTATATTCCTTCCACCTTTTCTTGATCTTCTCAGCGTCATTCAACATAGAACCTTGAGCATCTTGTATCATTCCAATTCGAGGCTAGAACTTTTTCTTTAACTCCCGTAACTTTAGGAAAGCCGATCTTGTTCTTCCTCTAATAGTTTCTGCTTCTATTTCCTTGCATGCGTCGTTGTATTACTTTTCCTTGTCCTGTCTTGCTGCATGGTAAAAATCTCTGTTGAGTTCTGTGATTGTCTTTCTTTCTCCTCTGGCTTTAGCTTCTCTGCGTTTCTGGGCAATTTTCAGAGTTTCTTCCATCATCCATTTTGGCTGTTTTTTCTTTTTCACCTTTTGTAGAGACTTCTCGCTTTCTTCCAACACAACCTTCTTGATGTCATTCCATAAATCTTTTGGAGCTCTGTCATTTGTATCTAAAGCAGCAAATCGATTTTGCAGGCAGTCTTTAAATTCCAGTGGTATATTCTCAAGGTCATATTTTGCTGCAATCATTAGTGGTTTGCTCTTTTTCAACTTTAGCTTGAGTTTGCATACTAGTAGTTGATGGCATTGTTAATGCTACTGTTCATGTAAGAGTTGACTGTAATTAGTTACAAAAGCTGCTATTGTTCATACAAAAGTTGAATGTAAATAGTTACAAACGCTGTTCCATGTAAAACTTTGTTCAATTTTCGTTATCTGTAAACCGCCTTTGATCTCTGGAAGAGGCGGTATAAAAGAAAAGCATAAATAAATCTGTACCACAGTCAGCTCCAGGTTTTGTCTTTGTTGATGTTATAGAGCTTTTCCATCATTGACTTCCACAGATGTAGTCAATTTGATTTTTATACAATCCATTGGGTGAAGTCCATGTGTACCGTCGCAGCTTGTGTTGCTGGAAGAAGATGTTTGAGATGAATAGATCGTTGGTCTTGCAGAATTCTATCAGTCTTTCTCCAGCTTCATTTCTGTTGCCAAGTCCATATTTTCCAACTACTTTGCCTTCTTCTTTGTTGCCAACTTTTGCGTTCCAGTCACTCATGACTATCAGGATATCCTGTTCGCATGTTCTGTCAATTTCAGCTTGTACTTGTTCATAGAACTCTTCAATTTCATTCTCTTCTGCAGCTGTTGGGGCATATACTTGAATTATAGTTGTGTTGATAGGCATTCCTCGTAGATGAACAGAGATTAAGCGTTCGCTGACTGCATTATATTTCATTACAGTTCTTGCAAGTTTCCTCTTTATTATAAATGCAACACCATTTCTTCTTTGTCTTTCATTTCCAGCATAGTAGACCATGTGATCATCTGATGCAAAGTGCCCGATATCAGCCCATTTCAGTTCGCTGACACCCAACAGATAAAACTGTACACGTTCCATTTCATTCTTGACCACCTCCAGCTTCCCTTGGTTCATGCTTCGTACGTTCCATGTTCCAATGTGTAAAACATCTTTACAGCTTCTGACTCTCATTTCATGAGCAGCTATATCAGCAGTCAGACGTCCTGAGGGCTTTGATCCAACCATATCATAAATGCTGGCTGTACTCTGAAAAGTCTTCAGCTCTTCCCCAGTAGCTAGTTGAGTGCCTTCTGACCTGGGGGTCTCATCTTCCAGCACTATGGCACAATTTGTTTTGTTGTAACTATCCATTGTATTTTCATGGCAAGATACAGAAGTAGATTGCCGGGCCTTTCTTCCGTGCAGTTTAAGTTTGATGTTGTTGCCGTTATCACAGAAATGTGATCCTCCGTCGTCAACACTATCCTATTCTGCTGCTGCCCAGATGGGTGGTTTGTCTTGGTCTGGCACCTCAGCTGAGACCTGTCCATCTTGGGAGACCCTGCCAGTAGTTAAACTACTGATAGTTTAGCTCTCAGCATCACTGATGCATACAAGCCCTCACAGCATGACAAGCTGCAAGCCAAGTGAGGGGTTCTGTTTGTAAGATATTAATAATTTTATTTTTATAAACCGGTATGTTATTATTGAATAGCAGTATATCAAGTGAATAAACAAACAAAACCCCAGAGAATCCATGCACAAATTCTACTCAAATGCTTACGATCTAGGTTAGATTAGTTATACTACACAGTATTCCAACTAGCAACGCGTCTGTATCCTGCCCTCCCCTGAGTAACCTCCAAAGTATAGGTAAATGATGAAACGTAGGGAACCCCTCCAAAAAGGCAATATAAGGCTGTAGAAAAGATCCTATGTTATAGGAGCATCTAATATTAAACAGATAGGGGGCTATGGGCCATCCATATTATCATATAGAGACATGGCATAAGTGGGGAAGAGTTACAGAAGTGTGTACAGAAGGGGGAGTCAATCATCAGAGCCATCGCATAGCCTGATTGTATCGAGTTTACTACTAAAAAAAACCATTAGAGGATGGAAAGTAAAAAAAATCAAGACCTAAAAAGGGGAAATGGAACACACCATGTTAGTACCAATACATCTACACACCACACCCTATATCCTACAAAGCCCTCCGAGTTGGAAACTCAAATCATGGTAAAATTTCATTAAGACAATAAATATAACAATAAAAAGATAAAAAACCTAAATCATACAACTGGAGGAAAGCTGAAGGTGTGGGGCAATGTTGGTTATAAAATAAAAATGTGGTAGTGAGTAGGAAAGAGAATTCATTACATAAGAGACAACCAGGGGGACCTCATGTTGTGTAATTGTGTAGGGCTAACCGCACCCGGTGTAGTACAAGGAAACCATTTGGGTACTGATTATAAAAACATACATTGGGACCATTTGTTAAAAAGTGAGCAGCCAGAGTACCCACCCACAAAAAGAACCCACCAGGATGAAAAACCAAACAAAACCACTATAAAAACAGTAAATAAATACAGTGGTACCTCGGTAAACGTCTGCTTTAAAATAAGTCCAACTTGATATACATCCTGTTTGGACGCGAAAACGTTTGTTTGGTATACCGATATTTGTTTGGAATACGACTCGAGTTCGATGAGTCACGACTGCGTGCACTACCCTTATTTACCTCTTTCGAGACAATGCTACAACTGCCTATGAGCGTCAGCACGCCTGTTGCTACTATTCAGTAAAACAACCCGTGCTATAACTCTGAATTTTCACGTGATTTTGTGTTTTTTCGCTTAAATGTTTTGTAAATTCGTTAACAATAAGTTTTAAGAAAGTTAATGAGAAGAGTCAAGCAACGAAGAAAATGGTTAGGATCACCATGGAGGTGAAAAATGAAATTGTTGAAAAGTATGAAGATGGCATGCATATCTGGGATTTGGCTATTGCATACCGTATGCCGAGAATGACGGTATCTACGATTGTGAAAAACAAAGATGCTATTAAATCAGCTAACGTTGCGAAGGGGGTGAAGTCGATTACCAAACAAAGATCAGAGACATTAGAGCATGTTGAAAAATTGCTTTTGATCTGAATAACAGAAAAACAGTGTGCTGGCGATAGCGTATCAGAGGCGATAATTTGCGAAAAGGCAAAACTGATACATGCCGATCTTTTGAAAAACAAGGCAGGAACGAGCGAAGAAGGTGAAGTGTTTAAAGCAAGCCATGGCTGGTTTGATAATTTTAAGAAGAGGACTGGCATAGTGTTGTGAGACATGGAGAGGGAGCCAGTGCTGATAAAGATGCCACCAATGATTTTGTTAAAGAATTTGGGGAATTTGTAAAGGCTGAGGGTTTTGTTTCCCAACAAGTTTTTAATTGTGACGAAACTGGCCTGTTTTGGAAGAAGATGCCTAACAGAACCTATATTACACAAGAAGAGAAGGCATTGCCAGGGCACAAGCCAATGAAGGACAGGCTTACTCTCTTGTTCTGTGGCAATGCAAGTGGGGATTGCAAAGTGAAGCCTCTATTGATCTACCACTCTGAAAACCCAAGGGCCTTTAAGAAACATAACGTCCAGAAAACTCAGTTACTTGTGATGTGGAGGTCAAACAGCAAGGTTTGGGTAACCAGAGAATATTTCAGCGAGTGGTTTAATATTGTGTTTGGGCCAAGTGTACAAAGTTATTTAGAAGAGAAAAACCTGCCTCTAAAGGCCCTCCTCATAATGGACAATGCTCCAGCTCACCCTCCAAGCTTGCAGGACTATGTATTGCCGGAGTTAGACTTCATCACTGTAAAATTTCTCCCCCCTAACATGACTCCTCTCATTCAGCCCACGGACCAGCAGGTTATCAGTAATTTCAAGAAACTCTACACTAAAGCACTATTTCAGAAGTGCTTTGAAGTGACCTCTGATACAGAATTAACCCTAAGAGAGTTTTGGAAAGATCACTTTACTATCTTCCATTGCATAACTCTTATTAACAAAGCATGGCAGAAAGTTTCCTACAAAACAATGAACTCTGCTTGGAGGAATTTGTGGCCAGAAGCAGTGACTGAAATGGACTTTGAGGCTGTGCCTATAGTTGAGGATATTGTCTCTCTGGGTAAGTCCATGAGTCTGGATGTGAGTGATAATGATGTGGAGGAGTTATTAGAGGGACACAAAGAAGAGCTGACCACTGAGGATCTGCAGAAACTTGGGAAGGAGGAGCACAAGACTAAGATGGCTACACTCTCTTCAGGCTCAGATGAGGAGGAGATTGAGGAAGCCCCTACTTCATTAATCAAGGAAATCTTTGCAAAATGGATGGATGTCAAAAACTTTGCAGAGAAGTACCATCCCAACAAAGCTCAAACAAGCCGTAATAGCATTGTCTGGAATGACCAAACAATGTCACATTTCCGAAACATCCTGAGGAGAAGGCAGAAGCAAAGTTATTTGGACAGATTTTTAGTAAAGGTCAGACCTGGTGATCCTCAACCAGGTCCAAGTAGGGACCTGACAGAAGAAAAGAGACAGAAAAGAGATAAATACATTTGGTAAATTAAACAGTATTATAATAATAACAATAGGATTTTTTTTATAAGAACGGATTAATTATTTTCCCTTTATTTCTTATTGGAAAAGTTTGTTTGGCATACATCCAGTTTGGTATAAGTCCAAGGATATGGAACGGATTAATGACGTATACTGAGGTACCACTGTAATTGGATAAAAGGAATAATCAAAAACGTAAAAGTGTCGTGGGATTAACATAAAAAATAAAATAAAATAAAAAATAAAAAATTATATATATATATATATATATTTATTTATTTAATGTTAATCCCACGACACTTTATATATATACAGGAAAGTGGAAGAGTAAAAATTAAAAATAGATAATAGATAAAAAGAAAGAGAATAAATAACTAAGCCCATATAAAACCATAAAAACAAGAATCCGCCAAAGATGACATCACACAGGAGAGGGGTAAGAGGCACTATTATCCATACGTAGCTCTATTGTCAAACAGAAAGTCTTCATAAAAACACAGACAAATCAGACTCCTGATTAAGACCTTGCGGGTGGAGTGTTTTATTCACATCCCCACCTCGCCAATGTGGATGAACTTGTTTCAAAACAAGGAATTTCAGATCTGAGGGTGAGTGGGATGCCTCCACCCAATGACCAACTAATGGCTTATAGACAGCAGAGTATCTGATCACACTTCAATAATCCTTAGTTTAACATTCTGACACATCTTCCCAATATACAGGAGATCACAGGGACATTTGATGAAATATATAGCATTTTCTGAATTACAATTCGTAAATACATTAAGTGGATAGCATGCTTGTGTCCTGGGATGGATAAAGAGTTCCTTAGTAATAATGGCATGGGAGCAAACAGAACAAGAACCGCATCTGAAATGTCCAATGGTCCTAGGTCTCCTTTGGGGAACTGGTAAACCCGAAGGTACACGTACATTAGAGATTAGGAGTCCTCTTATAGGCTACCATAAGTTCTTGCGATGGAAATGCAGAAATGATCTGGATGATATGCCATTCCTCTCTCAAAATAGAAGTGATCCTCTTCGAATGCATGGAGAATAGCAGGAAGCAAATCATATGGTCATGTGCAATCCTGATTCTCTTCTGTAATAGTTCCTCCTGATCTGATTCTTTGGACCTCAAAAATGCCTTACAAATGTGTCTAGTGGGATAGCCTCTCTTAGTAAACCGGGTGTTCGGTATTTATTTATTTTATTTTATTTATTTACATTCTCTTATATACCGCGCTATTCTGCATCAGTGCGGTTTACATTGAACAAACTGAAATTACATTGAACAGGGCGTTATAACTTGGAGATAACTATTTTACAGGGAACATGGGCTATGGAGGGTTAAGTGGCTTGCCCAAAACCACAAGGAGCACCTATGGGACTAGAAACCCCAGTCCTTCCGGCCCAAGGTTGCTGTCCTCTAGTGGGATTTGAACCCCCGACCTTCGGGCCTGAAGTACCTTGTCCCAACCACTAGGCTCCACTTAAGCATGCTTCTCAAAAGAGAAGAGATCTGAGCAGATGCGTCTCACTCAGAACATAAGATATACCATACTGGGTCAGACCAAGGTCCATCAAGCCCAGTATCCTGTTTCCAACAGTGGCCAATCTAGGTCATACGTACCTAGCAGTTTCCCCAAAAGACACAGGTTCTGCAATGCTTGTACTAGGTCAAGCATTGATATCCTGGGTCCCTTCTTAATAATGGTTTATGGACCTTTCCTCCAGGAACTTGTCCAAACCTTTTTTAAACCCAGCTACACTAACAGCCTTTACTACATCCTCCGGTAACAAATTCCAGGGTTTGATTACACGTTGAGTGAAAAAATATTTTCTTCTATTTGTCTTAAATAGTTTACCCTGTAGCTTCATTGCATGTTCCCTAGTCTTTCTATATTCTGATAACGTAAACAGTCGATCTACGTTTACCCGTTCCACTCCGTTCATTAATTTATAGACTTCTATCATATCTCCCCTCAGCCGTCTCTTTTCCAGGTTAAAGAGCCCTAACCTTTTTAGCCTTTCTTCATAGGAGTATCCTTCCATCCCTTTTACCATTTTGGTGGCTCTTCTCTGAACCTTTTCTAAAATCGCTATATCCTTTTTAAGATACGGCGACCAGAATTGCACGCAATATTCAAGGTGCGGTCTCACCATGGAACGGTATAGAGGCATTATAATATCTTTTGTTTTATTTTCCATTCCTTTCCTTATGATACCTAGCATTCTATTTGCTCTCTTGGCTGCCGCTGCACACTGGGCTGAGGGTTTTAACATGTTATCCACAATGACGCCTAAATCTTTTTCCTGGGTGGTGGTTCCTAATGTGGAACCTTGCATCGTGTAACCATAGTTTGGGTTGTTCTTCCCTAGGTGCCTAACTTTGCACTTGTCCACATTAAATTTCATCTGCCATTTCGATGCCCAGTCTTCCAATTTATCAAGATCCTCTTGTAATTTTCCACAATCCTATTGGGTTTTAACAACCTTAAATAGTTTTGTGTCATCTGCAAATTTGATAACCTCACTCGTTATTCCACTTTCCAAGTCATTCATGAATATGTCAAAAAGGAGCGGACCCAGCACAGATCCCTGGGGTACACCACTATTCACCTTTCTCCATTGGGAAAATTGGCCATTTAGCCCAACCCTCTGCTTTCTATCTTTTAACCAGTTCCTGATCCACAGTAGTACACTGCCTCCTATCCCATGACTCTTTAGTTTTGCCAAAAGTCTCTGATGAGGGACCTTGTCAAAGGCTTTCTGAAAGTCCAGATACACAATATCAACTGACTCACCTTTGTCCACCTGTTTATTCACACTTTCAAAAAAACATAACAGATTAGTAAGACAAGATCTTCCTTGTCTAAAACCATGTTGGCTGTCTCCCATTAGGCCATGACTATCTACATGCTGAGTAATTTTATTCTTTATGATGGTTTCTACCATTTTTCCCGGTACTTATTAAAAGAGGGCTGCTACACAGTACCCTGTCCTATGCTGCTGAGGTAAGCTATATTCTTATTTGATTTAAATTATAGCTCTTTGCTGCTGCTAGGCTCTAACTTATTATGAAATTTAAACTACAGCTCTCTGCTGGGTTCCAAATTTAACCAGAAAGCTCTCTTCTGTGTTTTAAATTTAAACTAAAAGTACTTTGCTGATACTAGGCCCTGAATGACTATTAAATTAAAACTATAAGCTCTCTGCTGGGTATGAAATTTAACCAGAATGTATCTTCTGTGTTTTAAATTTAATCTTAAACTGCTGCTACTAGGCCCTGACTGATTTAACAAAAAATAGTGGGTTCACAGATTAAATAGCTTTAATAGAAAGAATTCCTTTCAGAAAATTCCCAAAAGTATATACTCACAATTGCAGATCTCTCTCCAGAAGTAACAGTCCCTTTTTCTAGTCCTTCAAGACTCTTAAAAACTGGCTCACCAGTAAGTTATTCTTCATGGAGTTATTATGAAAACTGTCAAAATTCAAATAATGGTTACGGTCAGTAGGTTTATGAAAAAGGTCAGTCTAGAAGCCGGACTCCATCTTGATGATTTTAATGTCAAAAAGGCAATTTCTCTCTTATCAAACTGTGCCTGGAACCAGAGATTATAGTCCAGTGTATTGATCCATTCTAAAAACTCTGCCAAACTCTCCCAGATCAAAAGGACATCATCTATATAGTGTAACCATAATTTGAAGTATGGTTTAAAGGCCAAGTGTGTAAGAAATTTGGCTTCAAAATTCACAACATATAAATTTGCCACATCAGGGGCCATCGAGGAGCCCATCGCTACACCCTTGATTTGTTGGTAAAATAATCCATCAAACCAAAACAAATCCTTCCAGACACATATTTCCTCTTTGATTTGGAAGTCCTTCTACTCCCTCTGGCTGGTTAGATCCCTAAAGTCTCCATTGGACGTTCAGGCTTTAAGGCTATTGATTTATACCCTGGTTCTATACAATCTTGATTTTGCAACAAATTCCTAGTTGGCATCCCTCAATACGCGATTCGGGGATTACAGCTCATACAGAATACATCTATGAAACTACTCCATAACGCTGGGCATTTTGATCACATTATACCCCTTCTAGTTAAAAACTGGCTTCCCATTTCCAGCTGCATCAAATTTCAAATTTTGATGCTGGCTTACAGAGCCTTCTACTCTAGACTTCCACTTTATCTATCAGCTTGTCTTATTCCATATGTTTCTTCCTGTTCCCTCCACTTGTCTCAGGTCCAGTTATTAGTGGTTCCTGAAAGCATGTATGTTGGTACAGGGTACCGTACACTATTAGACTGACTAAACCTGAGAAAGAGTTAATTCTGTTCAGAACCTTGCTTAGAAATAAAACCTCATATATTAGCTTACTAAGTGAAGGTTTACATAAATAAAGGAAAGGGCAGGTTGTACTCTAGCCTTTCTGTCTCAGGGTTATTAGCTAAAATACTCTCAGGGTTAGCAGATATCAAGCAGTACTCAGGGTTATTAGATATCAAGCAGTCAGCAGTAAACAGTTATGTGTATGTCTCCTCATACCGACCTAGTCAGCAGTAAACAATTATGTCAATTAGGTCAATTATGTCTTGGAATCCTGTTTGTCTCCTCATAATGGCCTATGTAGCAGTAAACAGTTATGTCTTGGACTCCATGTATGTCTCCGCACACTCACCCACATTGAATAAAGTTGACCTACGATATGATAAATACGTCATATTTGACGTATAATGATAAAGTGAAATTATGCTGTATCATCTAAAAGAGCCTTATAAATAAAGTGGACCATGGCTAGTAAGTTAGAGTAAACAGGGAGAACGTGTTTCTCTCAGTTTCTCTCCACTAAAGCTTTGGTGTATTTTCTATAGAACTGTGTTGTATTTTAGTGCTGTCTTTTGGTAACCTTCCCATTGTTTTTGAATGTAGCTTTCTGTAGCTCCAAGAACCCAGTAGGTTGCTGGTGCGGAGGGGTTAAGTAAGCTCTTCAGTTCCTACATATAAGCAACTCCAATATGAATGGATCCGGTCAGCAATTTTTGCATATAACATCTCCACCCTCTGGGATTTGCTCCCTCCAGATATTCATTTTGAATCGTCCCATCAGAAGTTCAAGAAAATATTGAAGACCTTGCTTTTCCAGAAATTCTATGACATTGATTTGGTTCTTGTACTTAGTATGCTCCCCTATTGTTTTATGCTTAATTGATTTTTGGATGACTTTGTTGTGCTACAGCTCCCCCATACCATATTGGATCTATTTATTTATTTTATTTATTTAACAAACATTTTTATACCGCGCTTTCCACGTGATCAAGCGTGGTTTACAAGTAACAAAGTTCTGAAAAGTACACTAAAACATAGTCTTATTCAGTTACATGGAACATTATTAACTATTTGTCTGTGGGGTTTTTTTTGGTGTCTTGGTGTTCTGATAATCATTGATCTGATTGTAAACCATCATGATGCCATTTATTGTGCCAAGGGCAGTACGTCAAATGTTTCACAGAAATAAATAAATAACGAACCCAAGAGTAGCACCGCAGAAGAACAGAGCAAAACACAGTTCCAGGGGGCAACCCTGGACTGGTCTAGCAGGACTGAAGGAAAGGACATTATCTGGTAAGTAAAATGTCACCTTATATATCGTCCTGCTAGACCAGTCCAGACAGGTGGGAATACCAAGACTACATTATCACTGGGTGGAAAGACATCACAGCAGCTTGCAAAACCTTAGAGCCAAAGCCAATGTCCACCCTTATGTGGACAATCCAAGTGGTAATGCTTGACAAAAGTGTAAAGTGATGCCCACGTCAGTGCCCAACAAATGTTTGCAGGGGCTACCAAACTCTGCTCTGCCCATGAGGAGCTTGCACTCGGGTAAACTAAACGTGAAAACCGTCTGGCATGGGCTGGTTCCACAACAGATAAGCTGAAGCAATGACCTCTTTAATACAGTGCCCCAATGTCGACTTAGCTGTCACACTACCTTTGTGCAGGCCAGCAAATCGCACAAAAAAATGGTCTGACTTACAAAAAGAATTCGTAACCTTCAAAAGTACTGGAGAAGCACCCTCGGGACATCCACAAGGTGAAAATCCTTTTCCTTTCCATGACACTTCTTAGAGAAGGAGGGCAGGCAAACCACCTGGTTCACATGAAAGGGAGAAATCACCTTAGGTAAGAAGGAAGGCACAGGCCGAATGGAAACAGTCTCTCAGAAAAAGATAGCAAGACAGAGCCTGCAGCTCGAAAATCCACCTTGCGTAACAAATCGCAACCAAGAAGACCATCTTGTGCATCAAATCCTTTGAAGTAGCACACTTCAACGGCAAAAAGGGCTCCGACATCAAGGCTCAAGTATCAGACACAGATCCTAGGAAGGGACCACAGACCAGAGGGGAGGAGAGAGATACCTGTAATCCCAAATTTCTAAATCCCTGTTACTTGTAAAATGTACTACAGTTACTCTGTATGTATATGTTTAGTTTCATGTAAACCACGCTGACAATAGTGCGGTATATAAAAGATGTTAAATAAATAAATAAATACCCAACTCCCTGAAGAAAGCACAAAACATCTGGTTGTAAGACTAGAGACTTACCAACCACTGGATCTCCGAAACAGGCCAAAGCTGCCAATTGCCATGCACCGCACCATAAAGAGACACCAGACCCGCATGTATACCAATTTGGTAGACCACCTCTGGGCTCTGAGCAGTGAAAACCACCGCTGGAGAGTAGCCTTTATGCGCTAGCCATCTTCTTTCAAGAACCAAGCCGTAAGTGAGAAGGGAGCTGGATCTTTCAGGATGATCGGTCCCTGCCTCAAAAGGCCCCGAGACAGAGACAAATGAAGAGGTTGCGCTTGCAGGAGCCACATCAGATCGCTGAACCATGCTCTCCTCTGCCAATCCGGCACCACCAGAATAATTCTTCCTGGGTGAGGCTTTATACACTGAATCACACACCCCACCAGGAGCCACAGAGGAAACATATACAGTGGGCGTTGACTTGGCCAAAGCTGAACCAGGGCACCAATTCCCTTGGACCCCGTCTCTATGTGGCGACTGAAGAAGCGACACATTTTGGCAGGGAGGAGTAGTCTAGTGGTTGGGGTAAGGTACTTCAGGCCGGAAGTTCAAATCCCACTAGAGGACAGCAACCTTGGGCCGGAAGGACTGGGGTTTCTAGTCCCACAGATGCTCCTTGTGGTCTTGGGCAAGCCACTTAACCCTCCATTGCCCATGTTCCCTGTAAGTATGTATCTCATATCCCCGCGTGTTAAATGTATCCCCCAATTGTGTTGTGACCGCTTTGATTGAAGGATAAGGCGGTATACAAACTGTCTAAATAAATAAAATAAATAAATTAGAGCAGGTCACCATCAGATCCATCTTGGGACAACCCCAACCGTACAGAATCAACCAAAATGCCTCCTGACCCACTCTCCTGGATCCAGAGAGTGCTATCTCAGAAAGTCTGCTTCCACACTGTCCACCCTGGCAATGTGCTGAGCTGACAAAGCTAGGTTCTTCTCCACCCAAGCAAACTGGAGAGCCATCTCCAGGGCTACTCCTTCACTCCTCATACCACTTTGCCAATTGACATAAGCCACTGACGTGGCTTTGTCTGAAAACACTTGAATCACCTGATCCTTGACCAGGGGCTAGAAACGCAAAGGAGCCAACCTGATGGACCAGACTGCTTCCCTGCAGTTCCAATGGCCAAGGCCTCCCTAGCCCAAGAGACTTGGCATCCATCATCAGAAGGATCCATGAGCAATTGTCCAGGGGTATGCCCTTTCTCAGATCAGGGCTGCTGCTGCCACCACCACAAGCTGGCCTGCACCATCATCAAGAGGGGGAGCCTGAGCTCATACTCCTGAGAACTCAGGGAGTGGCCGATAAGAAAATGCCCCCATGGCACCATCTTGATTGTCGCCACCATCATTCCAAGGAGCTGAAGATACTTCCAGACTCTTGGAGCCTGCTACGCAAAACAGTGCTAGGTAATCCAACAACCTTTTGACTTTCTCCTGTGGCAGAAAGACTCTGCCCACTCAACTATCAAAACATGCTCCCAGGAACTCTGCGGACTTGGAAGGCATCATTTGGCTCTTTCCAAAAAGCTGAGGTTTTCCAAAAAGGACACAACTCAAGTCGCTACCCAAGATGCCTCTGAAAGAGAATGGGCTCAGATGAGCCAGTTGTCCAGATATGAGTGTACACAAATCCCTTGGCACCACAGCCACCACCACCACCACCATGACCCTGGAGAACATCCTTGGGGCAGTGGAGAGTCTGAATGGGAGGGCAGCAAACTGAAAATGAGGGCCAAGCATGGCAAAACACAGATACCTTTGCTGATCCTTCCAAATCAGAATATGAAAATACACCTCAGCCAAATCCAGAGATGCCAGGAACTCCCCTTGGCACACTGCTTTAATCACGGATCGCAAAGCTTCCATCCAGCAGCACAGGATGCGCAAGTGCTCATTGACACCCTTGAAGTCAAGATTGGCCAAAATGATCAGTCCTTTTGTGGCACCATAAACTAGATGGAATGCCTAACCTTGTCCTGATCATCGGGGGGGGGGGGGGGCACCACTTCCTTCAGGAGTAGCAACTTATCCAAGGTGATCTGCACAGCGGCCCTTTCGTTTGCAGACCCACAAGGGGAGATGATGAAAGCATCCGGGATCAGTTCTTTGCATTCCAGGACATAGCCATACTGAATGGTTTCTAACACCTAGAGATCCTTGGTGACCTGAGCCCATTCCTGAAAGAAGAGGCAAAGCCTTCCCCCAACCAGAAGAACCAGAAAATGGGCTCCCAAACCTTCACTGTGCAGCACAGACGGGTCCTCCTCTGGAAGGGACAGAGTCCCTGGGTCCACATGCTCCACGAAAGAACTGAGAACGAGCCCAAAGTCTGGAAGCAGAGGGGAAGAAAGGCTTTCCAGGCCAATAGCAACGGGAGTCCCCAGAGCAATGGGAGTCTGACCAGTGCACCCACAAGGACAGAGGCCAATGGAAAAGGGGCTCCTGCCCTTCAGAAGGTGGTAAAATTTTGTCTCGCCAGGTCCTTCACCAGTATCTCCAAACCGGCCCCAAAAAGAAGCTTCCCTTTAAAATCCAGTTGGGTCAACCAAGCTCTGGAATATGTGTCTGCTGCCCAATGTCGGAGCCAAATCCAATGCCATGTCACCATCAACAGGGCACTATCCCTGGCTGCTAGATGTTCCAGGTAGTACATGGCATCAGAAAAGAAAGCTATAGCCAACTCTAAAAGTGGGGTAGTATCATCCGGCAGAAGAGACTGAATCCATAGGAGCAGGGCTCGAGATATCAGGCCTGCACATACCGCCAACTAAAGAATAGCAGTCACCATGGTAAATTGGTTCTTCAACAACAAAGCCACCTTTCAGTCCAAAGTTTCCTGTAAGACCGATCTACCTTCCACAGGAATGATGATCTATCTGGTAACTGCTGTGATTTGTTCATCCAGCTTGGGAATATCAAACCACACAATGCATTCCTTCTCTAGAAGAGCGTACATCTTCTTATACATCCTTAGCCTCTTAGGCAGGAAGTCAGGGGAATCCCACTCTGACCCAATCATGTCCTTGATCACCTCTGGGAATGGGAAGACAGTAGTGGATTTCCGCACCCCTTGCAGGAGTGGATGCACCTTTGGCTCCTGCTTCGTGCTTGGAGCATCCACCAAGCTCAAGGTGGATGAGACCCTGGCAATCAATGCTACCAGTTCCACCTTCTGGAACAGGCGGATAACACTGGCCTCTTTACAATCCTCCAAAGGTGAGGGTACTATTTCATCCACATCAAAGCCCAGAACTGAGACATCTGAATCCAAGTCACAGTCCAAATCTTGGACAGATCCCAGCTGATCCCCATCTCCAGGGGGCATCCTTCACCAGAGATGCTTAGCCATATGCAATCAAACAGGGCTTCCACTCAGCCTGCTCCTCATGAAATTGCACTCGGGGAAACCTAGACTAGGCCTGTTGTAAAAAGCAAAATAATTCCTGGGAGGGTAATCTGGACTCCGGAAGCTCTCCTCATAGAAAAGACTCCCCTACAACGGGGGACATAGCCACCACTGATCCCCTAGAGCAGGGGTCTCAAACTCAAATTGCTTTGAGGGCCAAATGAGGACTTGTAGAATAACCCGGGGGCCGCACAAGACGCAGGCCTCATTTGCATAAGGGCATCATTTGCATAAGGGCATCATTTGCATAAATATTTGCATAATGTTACCATACATTAACTTTTAGTAAACATGCCTCTTAATGAGTGTATGGATAAAGAAAGACTAAAAGATTTCTACATTACTATAAACCAGTGCCAACCGCCAGGCACATTAGGAACTACTAGAAACACTGCTCATTTAGAACCCATAGCAAACCTGCCGTGTCCTAACAGCACTACCAGGACTCACAAAGCACCATACCCTAACTATCAAAAGGCAACATTGCAAATATTAAATCAACACATTTCAGAGAATAATAATACATGACCTACTCGGGAAAGAGAACAAGTGGCAATGTCAAATAGGAATTACATAAACAGAATACCTCAGCTCAGTTACACATGCATGCTGGGCTTTGAGGCAGGGATTTGGAATGGGAAGTCGAGGTTGGTGATGGATTGGAATGTTATTACTTTGAGAGGCAAGCATACGTGTTGACGTTAGAAGGAATAGTAACAGTAGTAACATGACAAAGTAAGGTAAGAGATTTTGTAGCAACATATTGAGCTGTGAAGATGGCGGTTTACCTGAGAGGACGTGTTGTTTTGCTGGATCGGTGTCTGCAGTCCTCAGGTATACCAGAGGGAGGCTTTGGCAGCCACATTGTGTGAGATAGCAATTATGATGGTTTTGTGCTGGGGAGTGTGGTTTGGGGTGAAGTCATCTTATTGGTTGTGTCCTCTCGATGTCTCCCTCGGTCCACACCTAAGGGTCACGCGGGAGAGGCCCTCAGGTGTGGGCATGTCTGGAGGCACGGGCATGCCTGAGGTCACTTCCTTTTGAATATTGCTGTGTCCGGGGATTATGGTGGCCCTGACTGGCCTTGTGGAAGTGATCGGGGAGGGGCTTTCCTTCCTGCTCACCTCCCCGACGCCGATCAGGCTTGTGGTGGCTGTAGCGGCATTAAGCAGCACCTGGAGGTGCTTCCTTTGGAATGTTGCTGTGTCCGGGGGTTCCGGTGGGCCTGATTGACCTTGTGGAAGTGATCGGGGAGGGGCTTTCCTTCCTGCTCACCTCCCCGACGCCGATCAGGCTTGTGGTGGCTGTAGCGGTATTAAGCAGCACCTGGAGGTTCTTCCTTTTGAATGTTGCTGTGTCCGGGGATTATGGTGGCCCTGACTGGCCTTGTGGAAGTGATCGGGGAGGGGCTTTCCTACCTGCTCACCTCCCCGACGCCGATCAGGCTTGTGGTGGCTGTAGCGGCATTAAGCAGCACCTGGAGGTGCTTCCTTTGGAATGTTGCTGTGTCCGGGGGTTCCGGTGGGCCTGATTGACCTTGTGGAAGTGATCGGGGAGGAGCTTTCCTTCCTGCTCAACTCCCCGACGCTGATCAGGCTTGTGGTGGCTGTAGAGGCTGCAGAAGCCGGGTTTTTTTTTTTTTTCCTGTGCATCGCGGGCCGCACAAAGGTCTCTCGCGGGCCGCATGTGGCCCGTGGGCCGCGTGTTTGAGACCACTGCCCTAGAGGATGGCGAGTGGCCACAGCATGATTACCGGAACCTTCAGCCGGTTGGTTATCCTTACCCACAGCACCATCTGCCACCTCCTGCCCTAAGGCAGGCAAGGCCGGACTAACTGCACCCTTGGCTGGGAGAGGGGAAGCAAGCCCTCCAGGGATGATTCAGAAGCTATCATGTAAGAAAAGAAGAATCTAAAGGCCAGAGATGAAGCAACTTACCAAAGGCCAGACAACATTTCCTGGAAGACAAAATAGAAAGTTAAGGCAAGTATCTCACTGGCAATGCATATTATGGGCACTTGGGTAGGAACACATGTTGGGGCCACTCAGGTAGGAACGCGTGTTGGAGCCACTCAGGTGGAACACACGCATATATCACGTGATCGCCAGGCACACAATACTAAAGACGCTACTAACTCATGCAGGAAAAAAAGGCAGGAAACCCCCCACACCGTGCCAACAGTCACCAGCAGTCTACCTCAAATTGTGCCCCAGATTGACAGAATTGGGAGCCCCCAACAAGGACAATGATGATGTCAAGCCTTGGTACTCATCCCGAGAGCCATAGGCAGAAAATCTGTGCCAGGCTCAGATCTACTCTGCTGAAACCATTTCTTTTGCTTTGCTGGCACTACATTTAAGGTGCCTGGCAGGCAGATTCTGCAATCTCTGGGAGAAAGCAGGGTTGACAGAGGAGGGGCGTTGATGTTGTGTGAGGCTGCTGAACTCTTCCAAATTCTTATAGTTTTCAGGCAGCTCAACAGGCTCTTATCATGGGGGTCTCCATTGCAAGCAAGGTTAATATGTGGCTCTAGATCAGTGGTTCTCAACCCAGTCCTCTAGGACCTCCAGGCCAGTCAGGTTTTCAGGATATCCACAATGAATATGCATGAGATAGATCTACATGCACTGCTTCCATTTATTTAACTGATTTTAATATACCATTTTTCTACAAGACAAAACAGTTTACAATGAACAGGTTGATAACAGTACAGGTAATAAACAATACAATGTAGGCAACTATATACATATACCAGTTGAGGTGACTATATACAGACAGCTATGAATAGATAGCTGGCAGTTGACTGGCGGAGTTGATATGGAGAAAGGAGGTGGTAAAAAGGGAATTTGAATTGGAATTTAGTTAAGTGTGTTATAATGAATAAAGGAGAAGGGGGAGAGTGGAAGAGAGTGATGGGGGGCTGCGGAGTGGGAATGCTTGAAGATCTAAGAGATAGCATGATTTATTTGATTATGTATAGAATAGAAAGGTAAGAAAAGGGTTATGGTGGAGGGGAGAAGGGAATGGTGTGAGAGAGTGGGAGATGTTCTTGCTGGGGGTTGGTTGTGGTGAATGTGCCATAATATTCTTCAAAGAAGAATGTTTTGAGGTGTTTCTTGAAGATGGTGTGGGATGGTATGGAGCGTAAGGTGGGGGGAAGTTGGTTCCATATAGTGAGGCGTAGAATTCAAATGCTCTAGTGCAAATGTATTGAGGTTTCTTGCAAATTTGTGTTGATGGGAGAAGATTGGATGCATTCTGTTGGTGGAGTCTGTTGTTATTAGGTTGCTTAACTAGGAATTGGATCTGTTCAGCCAAGGTGTTGAAAACAGCTTTATGAATGATGGTAAGTATTTTGAACTTAATTTGGGATGCGATGGGAAGCCAGTGAAGGGATTTTAGAGTGGGAGTGATGTGGGAATGTCTTGAGACACCGACTATAATGTGAGCTGCAGTATTTTGAGCAAGTTAGAGAGAAGCAATGGTGGCCTTAGGGAGCCCATGGAGGACAAAATTACAGTAGTCAAAAAGTGGCAGGATGGAAGCTTGGCGGACTGTACAGAAGCTGTCAGGTGATAGGAGGGGTTAAAGGTTGCAGAGGGTTTTTGTGACATTCTTGATGTGATGATGGAAGCTTAAATGTTGGTCCAAAGTAATACCGAGGTATTCTGTCTGAGATTTGACTTGTATGTCTGCGTCTTTGAGTTTGATACTTAGGGGAGGTGTGAAGTTGAGGTCTCTGGAGACATGAAGGATTTCTGTCTCGTTAAAGTTTATTGTAAGGTTGTGAAGCTGTAGCCATAAGACAATTTCCTTGAAGCATTCATTGAGGCAGTAGTCAGGAGAAGAAGTGTGAAATGGGGTGAAAATTATTATATCGTTGGCATAGAGTTGGTAGCCGATCTTGAATTTCTGGATGATGTAGCATAGTGGCCTGATGTAGATGTTGAAAAGTAGGGAGGAAAGGGCAGAACCTTGAGGGACTCCTCGAGGAAGGGTGTAAGGTGCTGATGATTGGTTGCCGATCCTTACTGTTTGGGATCGGTGGGATAGGTAGGAATGAATCCATTTTAGTGGGGCACCTTGGACTCCGATGGCATTGAGTTGGTTGAGCAGACTTTGGTGGGATACAGTGTCAAATGCAATGGAGATGTCAAGGAATAATAGTATGAAACCAGAGAGGGGTTTTTCATTTCCAATGATGAGTGTATTTAGCAGGGAGATAAGAAGGGTTTCAGCACTATGAAAGGGGCGAAAACCATGCTACTTGTGGTCAAGTGGGGCAGATCTGTTGACATGTTCCTGGAGCTGAATTTAGACTGTCTTTTCAATAATTTTAGAGAGGTAAGGTACACTGGCTATAGGTCTGTAGGATGCTGGAGTGTTAGGGTCAAGGTTGAGTTTTTTTGAGTAGGGGTCTAACCGAGGCTTGTTTAAGAGCAGGTGGGAGATAGGCTTGGTTGAGTGAAATTTAAGGATGATAGAAATGAATGGTAACAGTCGTTTTTGTGCTTGATCCAGGTTACTGGGCAGGAGTCAAGGAGGGAGGTGGTGGCATTGATGTAGTTGATGTTGTTTAATAGTTCTTCATGGGAAACATCTCTGAATGCTGTCCATGGGGTTATGGTGGAGGATGGAGAAGTGGAAGGAGGTATGATGATAGTGGAGGAGCCTGGAAGCTTGTGCTGGGACATTAGGAAATCAGCTATAAGTTGAGGGTGGATGGTGCCACTGTGATGAGGTTGAGATGGGTCGTTTGTAAAGGATTTGACAAGGTTGAATAGTTTCCTTGGCTTATTTATAGAATGTAGTAGGATGTTTCGTGGTTTCACACTTGGCTTTGATAGTGTTATTAGAGTATATTGTGCGATGTTCTGGATAGATAGCTTTAAATTGTGAGTCCTTAGAGTTTCTCCATTGTCGCTCGGGTTTTCGGAGGGAACGTTTTTGATCTCTGAGGTGAGCTGAGTACCAGGGGGCATATTGGCGATGAATTTTAGATGAGATGCGTGGTGGAGCTTTGGCAGCTTCAGTGATGGTGGTGTTTCAAGAGTGTATGAGCGTATTGAGGTCTGATTGGAGAAATGCATGGTTCAGAGTGTAGATGGTTTGTTGAATGAAGGATGTCTCGTTGAAATTTCTAAATCTTGCTGAGGGAGGTTTGGGGGTAGGGAGGTGTTTGGGCAGGGAAGTAGGTAAGGAAAATGTTATTAAGCATTGGTCAGACCAAGGGACTGGAGTTGATGTGGGAAAGAGGGGGTGTGATGAGTAGAGGAGGTTATTAGGGGCAAAAAGTAGATCAAGGGCAGCACCTTTTTGGTGAGTTGAGGTGTTGATTAGTTGTGTCAAATGCAGATCATCCATGGCTTGTAGGAAAGCGTTGCTTTGGTTAGCATTGACTGAAGGGAGATTAAAGTCACCAAGGAGGATAAAGTGCTGCTGGTGGGAGCATACAGCTTTGAGGATTGTGTCAAGTTGATCAGCATTGTGGTGAGGTGCCCTATAAACAAGGCAAATGATGAACTGTTTATTGCTTATGATGATGGTATCAATGCCACTGGAGGATGTAGCGCTCAAAGTTGTGAAGTTAAGCTGCTTGTTCGATAGGATGCAGATTCCTCCACCTCTACTGTTGGATCTTGAGCAATTATGGATGTTATGAGTGCTGGTATTAAGTTGATTAAGCAGGATGTTGTCTGTTTCAGTAAACCAGGTATTTGTGAGGCAGAGATCTAATGCGTTATCAGTGATGTGGTCAGAAAGCGTTTGCAGTTTGTTGCAGGCGGAGTGAGCATTGATCAAGCTGCATTTGATTGTGTGGACAGAGTGTGTGGTGGGGAGGGGGAGGGGGGTTGGTTAGCTCAGTTTGAGGTGAGGTGAGGTGGGGATGTATAGGAGGCGAGGAAGTTTTTTGCATTGGTGGGCATGTTGTTGACATAAAGCAGAGAGTGTGATAGGCCTCGGGAGGTGGATACTTGGGATAGGAGAGGGGAGGGTAAGGTGGGTTGAGATACTATGAGTAAAGAGGGAAGAGAGGTATAGGAGTGCTAGCCAGCTGAGAATGAGTGGCATGACTGAGTGATGTTATTAGGAGGAGGTCTTGAGGGATGCAGGTGATAATGTGAAATTAAATGTTGCTGTGGATGCAAGATGGTAGAGTTCTGCTTAGCAAGCGAGAGGTATGGCAGAGCTTGAGAGGCAGTGAGAAATGGGGTGCTTAACGTACAAAAGATACAGCAGTGCTCAAGCTGCAATAACTTGTAGTAATATCTGATGCACAGTGGGGGACCGCGTGTGAGCTGCAATGGATTCAATAGAGCGTAGTTACTCACCTGTAACAGGTGTTCTCCAGGAGCAGCAGGAATCAGTCCTCACTTATGGGTGACGTCGGCGCCGACGGAGCCCTCGCGGAGCAATTTTCCCCAGCTTTCAAAGAAAGCCTTTGGGAATTGCAGCGCGCATGCGCGGTAGTCTTCCCGCCCGAAGGTGCCATCTTAGCCAGTCAGATGACATAGCTAAAAAAGACAGCATAAAAATTTGCAAAAAGAACATAAGCAGACGATTGCAACTCCAAGGGGAGGAGGGAGGGTAGTGAGGACTGATTCCTGCTGCTCCTGGAGAACACCTGTTACAGGTGAGTAACTACGCTTTCTCCAGGACCAAGCAGGAAGTCAGTCCTCACTTATGGGACTCCCAAGCTCAAGGCTACCGGAGACCCTAAGCACAAAAATGAGCTCCCTCTAGCTCAGCAGCACAGAAGGAAAGAATCTTCGCTGAATTATCACCCACCGGTAGCCCACATCCGGGATGGAGGGTAGGAGTTGCTCAGACCTCAAAGAGATTACGGAGGACTGCCTGTCCGAAAGCACTGTCCCTACGGGACTCCCTCTCGAGACAGTAATGGACCGCAAAAGTCTGGCTCGAAGACCAAGTAGCGGCCCGGCAGATGTCTGCCAGCGGAACAGAGCGGAGGTAAGCCACTGACGTGGCCTTTGCCCGAACGCAATGAGCCGTGACTCGACTTTCTAAGGCGAGTCCGGCTGCCCCGTAAGCCCCAAGAGATACAGTCCGCAACCCAGATGGACAGAGTACGCTTGGAGACCGGGAGCCCCAATTTATTGGGGTCAAAGGACACAAAAAACTGCGCAGCTTTACGGTGCTCCCGCGTACGGTCAAGGTAGAAGTTCAACGCCCTTCTACAGTCCAGGGTATGGAGGACCGTCTCAGCTCGGCTGGAGTGTGGTCTGGGAAAGAAGGTTGGAAGTACCACCTCCTGATTCAAGTGAAAAGGGGAGACCACTTTAGGCAGAAACTTTGGGTGAGTCCGTAGGACTACCCTATTCTTGTAGAACCGAGTGTAGGGGGGATCAGACACGAGGGCCTGTAATTCACTTACGCGCCTAGCGGAAGTGAGGGCTATCAAGAACAGCGTTTTCCAAGACAGAAAACGGAGAGAGAGAGCAGGTAGCCATAGGTTCAAAAGGCGGACAGGTGATCCGCTGTAAAACCACATTCAGGTCCCAGTCAGGCGCTGGCGGGCGCAGAGGTGGTTTAAGTAGTAGGAGACCTCGGAGAAACCTCGCTACGAGAGGGTCGTTGGAGAGAGGTCTGCCGTCCACCGGCACATGATGTGCGGAAAGAGCACTGAGGTGAACTTTGACGGAGTTGGACTTAAGTCCCAGATTAGAGAGGTGTAGCAAGTACTGTAAGATCACCGACACCGGGCAGGAGAAGGGATCCTGAGACTGTTGGGTACACCAGACTGCAAAGCGACGCCATTTAAGGGCGTAGCATTTGCGGGTAGAAGGCCGTCGCGAAGCCAAGACGACCTCCTCCACCTCTGCCGGCAAGAGGAGAGGAGCAAGGACTACCCTCTCAGCAGCCAGGCCATGAGGTTGAGAGACCTGAGGTTGGGGTGCAGTAGGGACCCCTGATCCTGGGTGAGGAGATCCGGTTGCACCCCCAGAGGGATTGGATCCTCCACCGCCAGTTGCAGCAAGAGCGGAAACCACGGCTGCCTGGGCCAGCGAGGGGCCACCAGGATCATGAAAGCTTTGTCTCGGAGAACCTTGAAAAGGGTCCGAGAGACTAACGGGATGGGAGGGAAAGCGTACAGAAGGCTCCCCGACCATGAGATCAGAAAGGCGTCCGCCGCCACCCGAAGGGGGTGAGGCTGACGAGAGCAGAAGCGAGGAAGCTGCCGGTTGTGAGGACTGGCAAAGAGATCCACTGTGGGGAGGCCCCACCTGAGGAAGAGCTTCTGAACAATCAAGGGGTCCAGACGCCACTCGTGCGGCTGGAGGACCCTGCTGAGTTTGTCCGCCAGGCAATTTTCTTGGCCCGGGAGATAAACTGCCTTGAGGAGAATGCCGTGACTGACGGCCCAAGAGCAGAGCTTCTGTGCCTCCCGGCAGAGGAGGAAGGAGCCCGTGCCCCCTGCTTGTTCACGTAGAACATGGCAACTTGATTGTCCGTCTGGACAAGGACGGACTGTTGGGAGGTCAGGTGGGAGAAGGCCTTGAGAGCTAGGCGGATCGCCCTGAGCTCCAGGAAGTTGATCTGCTGAGCAGACTCCCACTTGGTCCAGAGGCCCTGAGTACGTCCCTCTTGGCAATGGGCTCCCCAGCCCAGGAGGGATGCATCGGTGGTCAGCACCCGGGTCGGCTGAGGTGACTGGAAAGGCATTCCCAATACCAGGTGCGGCTGCCGGAGCCACCACCGGATAGACGAGACCAGCGGCTCGGAGACGCGCACCAGGTCTGCTAGGCCGCCCGTGGCCTGTCGCCACTGCTGGCGGAGACACCACTGAGCAGGCCGCATATTCAGGCGGGCATTGGGGGTCACATGGACGGTGGAAGCCATATGGCCGAGCAGTCTCAGGAAGCGCCTGGCGGAGACCAGGGGCTGGCTGCGAAAGCGGTCGGCTAGGTCCATGAGCCGCTGAGCCCTGTCGAGCGGTAGGTACGCTCGCGCCTGAGGGGTGTGCAGCCTTGCGCCGATGAACTCGAGATCCTGTGAGGGGAGCAAAGTGGACTTTGCGAAGTTGATGACAAAGCCCAAGTGCTGCAGCAGAGTCACCGTGCGGCACGTGGCGGTGGTGACCTCCTGAGCGGACGCTGCTCTGATGAGCCAGTCGTCGAGGTACGGAAAAACATAGAGGCCGTGAAGCCGGAGATGGGCCGCCACGACCGCGAGACATTTTGTGAAGACTCGCGGTGCGGAGGACAGGCCGAAGGGCAGTACTCTGTACTGGTAATGATTTCCTGCCACCACAAACCTTAGGTATTGGCGGTGGCTTGGGTGGATGAGGATGTGCGTGTAAGCATCCTTTAGATCCAAGGAGCATAGCCAATCTCCCTGCTGGAGGTAGGGCAGAAGGATTCCAAGGGTAAGCATTTTGAACTTCTCCCGCACAAGGAACTTGTTGAGGTTGCGCAAGTCCAGGATGGGTCGGAGGCCTCCTGTTCTCTTTGGTATCAGAAAATACCTTGAATAGAAGCCCTGACCTCTCAGGTGGTGTGGCACCGGTTCCACCGCCTGATCCTGCAGAAGACCTGCTAACTCCTGAAGGAGCAACTCCCTGTGCAGAGGGGGGCGCGGAGGCTCTCCCGGAAAATAGGAGGGAGGGACCTGATGGAAGTGGAGAAGGTAGCCCTCTCGCACGACCTGAAGCACCCAGGCATCTGCGGTGATGCTGGACCACCTGTCGGCGAAGTGAACCAGCCGGCCTCCGGTGCTGGGGGGAACCAGCGGGGGGGGAGAGGCTATGCTGAGCGAGTCAAAAACCCCCACCCTGCTGAGCAGGGGCTGGTGGCGCAGGCTTGGGGGCTTGCTGCCTACGGGACCCGTTACCCCGTCCCTTGGCCTGCTGGCCCTGTTGGGGAGCTGCAGGGGCCTGATAATGGGGGTATTGTTTGTAGGCAGCCGCCTTCCTCGGGTAAAGGTCTTTTTTCCCGAGCCCTTCTTTTTCTGGGAAGGGGCGGAGGTCTTCCTAGAAAGCCTGGTCCTGGTGAGAGTCTCAGTCTCAATTTGTGCAGCCTTTTCCGCCATGGGCTTGCCAAAGAGGTTTTCGCCTCGGCAGGGGACATCGACCAACTTGTCCTGTACCCAGGGCTCAAGGTCGGACGACTGAAGCCAAGCCTGTCGGCGGGCACCGATGCCGGCTGCGGCTACTCGAGCCGAGGCTTCAAAGCCATCATAGGCTGCCCGGGACATGAACTTTGAGCATTCCCGAATACCTGTGGACAAGGCTAGGAACCTCCGCAAGGGTTCCTCGGACAAACCAGCGGAGAAGCCGGCTAGCTCTTTAGCCAGATCCCTGAGATACATGCCCATGTAGAGCTGGTAAGTCTGGACACGACAGGCGAGCATAGAGCCCTGGAAGCACTTTTTGCCAAGGCCATCCAGGTTACGGGCCTCCCTTCCAGGAGGCACCGAGGAGTGCATCTTCTGGCTCTTAAGACGATGCATGGCCGATTCCACTACCATGGAATGGTGTGGCAACTGCGCCTTTTGAAAGCCAGGGCTCTTGCGGACTCGATAGATAGAATCGACCCGCTTGCTCAGGACCGGCGAGGAGGCCGGACTCTCCCACATGCGGAAGAGTAGTCGTTCCAGCATAGGAGGAACCGGCACAGTAAAGTGCTCCCTCGCGGGGAGAGTCATACTGGAGGGCGTCGAGCTCTTCGGCTCGAGGCTCCTCCTCGGGGTCCGCAGGGAAGGCCAAAGCCGGGGCCATCTCCCTAACGAAATCCGAGATCCGGGCATCCTCCGGGGGGGCGTGCTTCCGTGGCTCGGACTCCGGAGAGTCCGATGGGACACACCGAGTCCGGAAAGAATCAGGTGACTCTTCGTCCTCCGACTCCCAGACCGACTCCGACGAGGACTCGGTGGGGTCGGCTCGGGCAGGGTGCGGCGCCAGCCGCCCCGACGCCGAGGGAGTCGGCGTCGGCGACCTCGGTCCCGAACGGGAGGCCGAGGGCGACCTCGACCGAGGATCGACTCGAGTTCTCATCGACTCGAGGATCGGCTCGGTCTCCGGGGTCGACTTGGACGTCGACGTCCCGGCGGTCGGGGCGCGCAGCGACGCCAGCGAAGCCAGCGAGCAGTGCCCGCTGCTGGTCCATGAAGGCAGACAATCTGCTCTCCAAGGCCGTCAACCTGAGTCCGAGCTCAGGCGACCCAGCAGCCCCCGACTCGGGCCCCGACGGCGGCTGACGCGGAGGCGAGTCCAGAAGGACAACAGGACTTACCCGGGCAGGCATCTCCGACTCCAGGCGAGGTCGCTTCGGGAGGTGATCCTTCTCCAAGGACCCGGGGCGGCTGTCGGGGCTATGCGACCTGGCCCTCGCGGAGCCAGGAGCGTCCACCGACGCCGCCCTCGCGGGTTTTTCCTTCCGTCGATGGTCCCCGGAGGGAGAACCCCGGTCGGAGGAGCTCCGTCGACGGTCCGAAACTGGAGCCTTTCGACAGTGAGGCCTCCGACGAGGTCCGGGTACGGCTGGGGTCAGCGAAGATTCTTTCGCGCTGATGCCGCCGACTTCTCAACGCCTTCGAGGACAGGTTTGCTGCAGGGCCCACAGATCAGTTCCTCGTGATCTGGGCCCAGGCAGTGGAGGCAAAGGTCGTGTGAGTCGGTGAGTGACATATTTCGGTCACACCGACCCACACGCTTAAAGCCACTGGCAGCCATCGGGGGAAAAAGGGCCCCTGCGAGGTCAAAGGACCGGGCTGCCAGGGAAAAAACGAAAACGAAAACTGACTAAGTCAGAAAAACCGAAAAAACCGTTAGAGGACTCGAGACCGGCGTCGCGAGTCCGGGCGGGGAAAAACGACCGGCGTCGAACCGAAAGAAAAAAGGATAAATACAGAGGAAAATCAACTTTTTCGCGGGGACAAGACGGGGACGTCTGTAGGGCTCCGCGGAAAAAAGAAGACTGGCTAAGATGGCACCTTCGGGCGGGAAGACTACCGCGCATGCGCGCTGCAATTCCCAAAGGCTTTCTTTGAAAGCTGGGGAAAATTGCTCCGCGAGGGCTCCGTCGGCGCCGACGTCACCCATAAGTGAGGACTGACTTCCTGCTTGGTCCTGGAGAATGACAATTATGTCGTGAAAAATTGTATGCAGATCTATGTCATGCATCTTCATTGTGGATATCCTGAAAATCTGACCAATCTGGGGGTCCTCGAGGACTGAGTTGAGAACTTCTCTGCCTGAGAGTTCTTAAAAGGGGCTAATTTTACTTTAATAACTTTTTTCTGCTGTTCTGCCAACAGATTTGTTTTTGTAGTTGTATTACAGAAAGGGATTTTTTTTCTGCTGCTATTTTTTCTCTCCCCTCACCTTCTGGCTCAAAGGAGAAGGCAAGCTCTTTGATGCCACAGCACTTCCCAGGTGTTACATTCCTCCCTTTCCACCCCAGCTCCCACCCACCCCATGTGAGTAATCTTGCTATATAGGACAACTCACCAATTAGCTTGGTGATAAAGAGAATAGATTTTGTTAATTGTAGGAATGAGAAAGCTAGGAAGTACATATTTCCACATTTAGATACAGTAACTGCTATAAGTAAACAAGTTGATATCCTAGAAGGATCTTTGCTAGGTAATTTCACAAAGGCAACAGCTTAGACTATACACCTCAGATACATATTAGATTTTAATTGCTTCAATTGATAAGAAACTGCTTCATATCCAAATAACTGTTTATGAAACAAGTAACACTACACATAGGATATAGTACAGAGTTGTTAGATGCCAGATAAAAGAGGCTAGCTGCTCTTTGTTTTAAAAATGGCTGAGAAACAGTTAAGGACTTTGGTAGGTCTTTCTAATTTTCTTCAACAGTTACCAAAGCGCCAACAACTGAGCTATGGCTGGGAAAAATTGTGCCATCAAAGCTGTTGCCCCTGATACAGCTTCTGCCTCAGTCCAGATGGACAGCCTGACCCCAAGCAAGGGACTAGATTGTAAGCTCTGACAAGCATGGACCATCTCTTACATGTGTCTGTGCAGCACTGTGTACGTCTTATAGGGCTATATAAATGCTTAGTAGTAATAGTAGTAATAGGACTAGTTCCATGTGCACGATACCTGCAAGCTGACTCCATCATGAAAGAAGTGGAGTAACTGAGAGAAGAGATAGCAGGGCTGTGAAGGATTTGAGACAGCAAGTAGTACATTGAGGTGCTTCTTAACGCATCCAAGCTCTCCGACAGAGGCGAAGATACAATGCTACCAAATGAATAGAGTTGGACACGAGTCACCAGAGCCTGCAAAATCGATAATCCAACTCCTCCAGCCCTCAAATTGAAGAACCAGTATGCAGCCCTGGAAGTGCAGGAGGTGAAAGCATTCCAGGAAAAGGAAGAACTAGAGCTCAACCATCCCAAAGTTGCAGAATCAGTAACCACAAGGAAACAAAGCTTAAAAATACTATCCTGGAAGCCCAGACCAGCTGTATTCCACGCATTAAGAAAAGTGGAAGAAAGTCCAAAAAACTGCCAGCATGGTTTAAAGGTGAGGTCAGAGGCTGTTGCTGCCAAAAAAGCATCTTTCAGGAAATGGAAAAAGAGCCAAATGACGAAAACTGGAAACAGCACAAGCACTGGCAAGTTAAATGCAAAGCATTGATAAGGCAGGCAAAGCGAGAATCTGAGAAGGAACTTGCTACGGAAGCAAAAACACGAAATAAAGACTTTTTCAAGTACATTCATAGCAAAAGGCCTGTGAGAGAGTCAATTGGACCATTAGATGATAGAGGGATAAAAGGGGTAGTAAGAGGAGACAAGGCTATAGCGGAGAGACTGAATGAATTCTTTGCTTCAATCTTTACTGAGGAAGATGTAGGGATGTTACCCAAGACTGAAGTGGTATTTAAAGGTGATACTGCAGAGGAATTGAGAGAAATATCGCTACACCAGGAAGATGTATTACAACTATTTGATAAACTGAATAGTAGCAAATCACCTGGACCAGATGGTATACATCCAAGAGTGTTCAAAGAACTGAAATATGAGATTGCAGACCTGCTATTAGTAATCTGTGAACTTTCATTAAAATCATCTGTAATACCTGAAGATTGGAGGGTCGCCAATGTAATGCCAATTTTTAAAAAGGGTTCCAGGGATGATCCGGGAAATTACAGACCGGTGAGCCTGATGTCAGTACCGGGGGAAAATGGTAGAAACCATCATAAAGAACAAAATTACACAGCATGTAGATAGTCATGGCCTAATGGGAGACAGCCAACATGGCTTTAGACAAGGAAGATCTTGTCTTACTAATCTGATATGTTTTTTTGAAGGTGTGAATAAACAGGTAGACAAAGGTAAGTCAGTTGATATAGTGTATCTGGACTTTCAGAAAGCCTTTGACAAGGTCCCTCATCAGAGACTTTTGGCAAAACTAAAAAGTCACGAGATAGGAGGCAGTGTACTATTGTGGATCGGGAACTGGTTAAAAAATAGAAAGCAGAGGGTAGGGCTAAATGGCCAATTTTCCCAATGGAAAAAGGTGAATAGTGGAGTACCCCAGGGATCTGTACTGGGTCCGCTACTTTTTGACATATTCATAAATGACCTGGAAAAGGGAATAACTAGTGAGGTTATCAAATTTGCAGACGACACAAAACTGTTTAAAGTTGTTAAAACCCAAGAGGACTGTGGAAAACTGCAGGAGGATCTGGATAAATTGGAAGATTGGGCATCCAAATGGCAGATGACACTTAATGTGGACAAGTGCAAAGTTATGCACCTAGGAAAGAACAAACCACACTATGGTTACACAATGCAAGGATCCACATTGGGAACCACCACCCAGGAAAAAGATTTAGGAGTCATCGTGGACAACATGTTAAAACCCTCCGCTCAGTGTGCAGCGGCGGCCAAGAAAGCAAATAGAATGCTAGGTATCATAAGGAAAGGAATGGAAAATAAAACAAAGGATATTATAATGCCTCTGTATCGTTCCATGGTACAACCGCACCTTGAATATTGTGTGCAATTCTGATCGCCGTATCTTAAAAAGGATATAGCGTTATTAGAAAAGGTACAGAGAAGAGCCACCAAAATGGTAAAGGGGATGGAAGGCAACTCCTATGAAGAGAGGCTACAAAGGTTAGGGCTCTTCAACCTGGAAAAGAGACTGCTGAGGGGAGATATGATAGAGATCTGTAAGTTAATGAATGGAGTGGAACGGGTAAACGTAGATCGATTGTTTATGCTATCAGAATATAGAAAGACTAGGGGACATGTAATGAAGCTACAGGGTAAACTATTTGTCCTCAAGGCACAAATGCAGGCTCTCTTGGATGCACGAGCCCCCGCAACTCTGATGCCCCTGGTGGTATTGCCTCTGGTGATGCAACCTATCCTGGAGACCCATGCCCTCCCACCTGAGCCGAGGATGTCAGATCAGCAGTCAGAGTCCTCTCCAGCATCGCTGGTTCCAATGCCTCCGATCCTCGGTGCTGAGGAAGGACCGCTATTGGCCCTGCAGGTGGGCATCGCCTCTGAAGGAGCAGAGCCGGCATTGGGAGGAAGCCAGGAGGTACTTCAACTTCCTCTCAGAATCAGATGGCTGGGAGACAGAGGAGGAATCCCTGGTTACCAAGAGGGAGTCCCCAGACATCCCCTTGAAGCCACCCCCACCATACGAGTGGCTGAAGTCCCCCCCCCCCCCCACACGCCTGGAGGATACCTCCTTCCAGGATTTCGTTCGGGACATAGCTAAAGCGATTCCTTTCTCTCTGGAAGTGGAGGATTAGCCAATATCCCTCAGCTCTGAAAGAAGGCATCACGGTGCCTGTGCACTGGATTCTTCAATAGCTCCTGCTCAGCATGTGTGAGACCCCGATGTTAGTAGCGGCCACCACCTGCCGACTGGACTCGACGTACCGGGTGCAAAGGCCTCCCAGGTTTGATAAGCCTCAACTGCCGCACCACTCACTGGTCGTGGAGTCTGCCACATGGCACGTCAGGAGTTCCAAGCCCCACTCATCTGTGCCCCCCAGTAGGCAGTAGTAGACAATCAATGGGTTTGGAAGGCGCTGTTTTTCAGGGCTCCATGCTAGTCATCCGGGCTCTCTATCAGCATTATATGGGGATGTTCTTGAAGGACATCATGCGGGACCTGAGCGAGCTCAAGCCCCTCATCCCTTCAGGAGGACTTCCAGACCTTAGTCAGCCATGGAAAAAATGTGCCCAAGTACATGGTACATGCCACATATGACACATTTGAGTCGGTGGGCAGGGTGGTGACAGTGAGCATCGGTACATGCCGGCTGGCCTGGCTCCAGTCCTCTGACCTGGAGCAGTGGGTCCAGGACAAGCTAGTGGATATGCCTTGAACTGGTGAAAACCTCTTCAGCAAGCCCATGCAGAAGAGGGCAGCTGAAATTGAGACAGAGCAGATGACCATCTCCCACCTCCCGTGCAAGATGGCAGATCCTAACAAGAAGCAGCATCATGGAAAGAAGTCCTTTTATAGGCCAAAGCACCAGTACTATCAAAGCCCCCAGGGGGTTCAGCTCAAGGTGCAGACCCAGCAGCAAACGTGTAAGGCTAAGCCACAGAAGCCTCAACCTGCGCCCCAGCCACAGCCAGGTGTAGGGTTTTAACACCTTCTTCAGGAGCACAGCCATTCGCCCAGTCGCTGAGGGGGTCCTCTCTCAAATGGATGGTTGTTGGCTCATCCACTTCTCACATACTACTACTATTTATATAGTGCTACAAGGCGGACACAGCACTGTATGGACAGTCCCTACACGTTAGAGCTTACAATTTAATCAAGACCGACAATATAACAGATGAGAATAAGGGAACAAAAAGGGAGGGCAAGGAGACACAAGGAAATCCAGAGATCAGGATCCAAAAGCAGCCTCAAAGAGGTGAGCCTTAAGCATGGATTTGAAAAGGGGGAGAGATGAAGCCTGACGTACAGACTCAGGTAGTTTGTTCCAGGCATAAGGAGCAGCAAGGTGAAAGGAAAAGGGCATGGACAGAATCAGGCCAGTAGAAGAGCAGAGTTGCTGAGGAGGGGTGTAGGGAGAGAGAAAAGGAAGTGAGGAGCAGTGGAATGAATACATTTATAGGCCAGAAGGAGAAGTTTGAATTGGATATGGAAATGGAAGGGGAGCCAATGAAGCGACTTGAGAAAAGGAGTTATATGAGTGTATTGGGGCTGGCAGAAGATTAGCTGCGCAGCAGAGTTCTGAATAGATTGAAGGGGAGAGAGGTGACTCAAAAGGGAGACCAGCAAGGAGGAGGTTGCAATAGTCGAGACGGGAGGTGACTAGAGTGGATAAGTGTTTTAATAGAAGATTCAGAGAGGAAGGGGTGAATTTTGTTAATGTTGTAGAGAAAGAAACGACAGATTTTAGCTAGTTGATGGACATAGTATATGACAGCAGATAAAGACCATTATGGTCCATCTAGTCTGCCCAGCAAGGTGGCAAGAGTATGTGCACCTGCTGCTCTGTGCAGGTCACCCCTTCCCATGTCTTTGTTTAGGTGTGTATCTACCACTCTGCGCAAGTCACCCCTATTAGTTGAGATAGCAGAGACAGTTTAGGTGATGTTCTTCTGTTGCTATAAAGGGATCCACTGTGTCTGTCCCATGCGATTTGAACTATCAATGTATTTGTCCCCACCACTTCCATCAGGAGGGCATTCGAAGCATCCACCACCCTTTCAATGAAAAAATATTTCCTGATGTTGCCTTTCAGTTTACCTCCTTGCAGCTTCATCTTATGCCCTTGTTATGCCCTCTGTGTGGAGAAGGAGAGGGCGATGTCAAAGATGACACCACGTTTGCTAGCAGAGGAAACAGAAAGTCGAAGAGTGTTATTTACAGAGATAGAGAAAGGAGGAAGGGGGAGAATTTAGGGGAAAAATAAGTTTGGTTTTGGCTATGTTCAATTTGAAATGGCGGTGAGACATCCAGGCAGCAATGTCAGACAAGCAAGCAAAGATGCAAGACTAGAGTGTCAGAGAAATATCAGGTATAGATAGATAGAACTGAGAGTCATCGGCATAAAAATGATATTGAAAGTCATGGGAGGAGATAAGAACACCAAAGGACTAGGTAGAGAGAGAGAGAAGAGGAGAGGGCCCCGAACACAGCTTTCGGTTACACCAACCGAGAGTGGGATAGCAGTAGAGGAGGAACCACTAGAACAAACACTGAAAGGGCGATGAGAGAGATAAGAAGAGAACCAAAACAGTACAGAGTTTCTAATACCAAGTGAGGACAATGTGTCACAGAGAAGGTGATGGTCAACAGTGTCAAAAGCAGCAGAAAGGTCAAGAAGAATGAAGACAGAGTAGAAACCCTTGGATTTAAGAGCTGTCGCAATAGAATGAATGGGACGAAAGCCGTATTGAAGCAGCAGCCAAGGACTGCACATTCAAGATGTTTGGAAATGATTGGAAGAAGGGAGATGGGACAATAAGTAGAAGGACAAGTAGGGTCAAGTGAAGATTTTGTGAGAAGAGGTGTAACCACAGCATGTTTGAAGGCTGCAGGGACAGTTGCAGTGGACAGCGAGAGGTTGAGAATATGTGAAATGGAAGGGATGACAGAGGATGAGATGGAATTGAGACAGGTAGGGATATGATAAGAGGAACGGGTAGTAAGCATAGAGGAGGAAAGAAGTTGAGAGGCTTCCTCAATGGAGATCTTAGAAAAGGATGAAAGGGTAACAGAGATTGAGAGGAAAAGTTGGTATTGAAGAGGGGGAAGCAGAATGAAGCTGATTTAGAGGAAATAGCAAGAGTTTGGGCAGGAAGAGAAGGAGGGGTCAGAGGTAGCTTTGAGGAGGGAGTTGAGAGTAGAGAAGAGACGGTGGGGTTTAGAGGCAAGAGAGTTAGTCAGATGGAGATAAAGCACAGCTACTTACCTGTAACAGGTGATCTCTGGGAACAGCAGGAATAAGTCTTCATATATGGGTACGTCGGTACTGACGGAGCCTGCGCGGGAATGCTCCCCAGTGTCCAATAAGAAAGCCTTTGGGAGCATCCCACAGCGCCTGCGTGCTGCCTTCCCGCCTTTCCCAACTGCCTCTCCTCAGTTGAGTTTCAAAGCTGAGACAAAGAGAGAGAGAGAGAGAGAAGGGAAAGAAGAGATATATAGATACAACTCCTAGGGGAGGTGGGTGGGTTGTGAAAACTTATTCCTGCTGTTCCCAGAGATCACCTGTTACAGGTAAGTAACTGTGCTATCTCCAGGAACAAGCAGGAATGAGTCTTCACATATGGGGAATCCCAAGCTAAGATGCCTGGAGTCCCAGCATGTCATATATTGGAACATGCTATACCTAATAACACCAGGCATCCTAAGGATGGAGGGTAGGGAGTTGAAAAGAAAAAAGTGCTGTGGAAAAACAGCTTAACCTAGCATAGGACTGCAGAGAAGGAGTCCATGTGTGGATGATAATTGTCATCAATGATATTGAAATGAAATATTGCAATATGGACCTCCCCTAACAGGGTTTCACAGAGTATGGAGGTTCATGGGATCTACTGGGGAACCCAGTAGAGGAACCTCGAAGAGGACCTCACTGTAAAGTGGAGGTAGAAAACCTGTAGGAAAAATAGTGGAGGTCAGAAACCTGAAAGGTAACAGGTAACCCCAGTAGAAGAACTGGGGTAATACAAAAACGGTGGGCCTTCAGCGGAAGGCTTTATGACAAAAACCAAACTCTTTTGGCAGCAGAGTGGCTCACTCTTAGGAGCAAAAAGAGAAAGGCTAACCGATTTGGACAAACAGGCACAGTTCTTGTGGGGAGAAGGGTATGGGAATCCCTTGTATCCCAAAAGAAAGGACAAACGCCTGAGGCATGAGAGCCTGTGATTAGCTGAAGATCCGCAATGTCTCTCCTAACTGGGGTCAGCTAGGAGAGATATTGGAAGATGGAGAGCTTCAGAGGTACCTAAACCCTAAGGTTATGGTATAAAAGTTGTTGACTACCACAGGAGTGGTTGTGTGTGTAGAATCCCAAACCTACTGGATAGCAAGGAATGGGTAAAGCCTATCTGTCAGAATCATATAGCTATATGAGCCTAGAGAGTTAGATAGATAAGTACTTGGATACATATCTATCTATATTGAAATATCTCGACAGATATATATATATGTTGCTCATTCCTGTTCTATGTAAAACCAAACAGCTTGTTGCTATGGTCTTTTGTTATACTGTAAACCGCGCTGATACTAAATAGTGCGGTATATAAGAGCCTGTAATAAATAAATAAATATATATAGATAGATAGATAGATAGATAGATAGACAGACAGACATATAAGAATATATCTATAGTGAGATATGAAAGGGCATAAAATACACACAAAAGATAGATATGAATATGTAGGCCTATATATGGGTGTCTGCAATTAAACAGACAGAGATATGCCTACAGCATGGTATTCACATAGGATATGTGGAGAGGAAACATTCATCTAATAACAAGGAGGTGGACCCTACTTGAGAAGATATATAGAGAATCTATTCCTCCTGGCTATGCTCTGCAAGGATGCTAGCTAGTGAAATAACCAGGAGGGTTACGTGAAAAACAGAGGATAATATCAGTCTGTAGCCAGCAAGTCCGGAGTCTTCCAGAACTCTAGCATGGTAAGTGGACAGAAGACGCATAGAGATGAGATACCATGTTGACCTGCTTAAGGGCAAAATGTATCATGCGTTCTTAACATGAGGACGAGCTGCAAGGAGAAAGAGCATATCCCCGAATGGGAATACTATGGACCAAGCAGGGAATTGGTAACTCCTTAAGCTTTCACGTAAGAGAAGGCCTATGTCCTTTATATCAAAAGGGAGATAGTAAAAGAAGGGAGAACCCTTCCAGACATGACTGAAAAGCCTTTTCCAACCATCTAGGATAGCTGTTGGAGGAAAAACCCCCATGCTCTCTAGCAAGGGCCCATAGTGAAAAGCTTCTCTGTAGGATTGCAGAGAGCATGATGCAGGAGAAAGATGAGATAGGACTGACTGCTGGAGAGCCCATATCTCTGCCAACTATGCTGCCAAACCCAGGGAATGGAGATGGCAGAAATAGAAGAGAATTCAGAAAGCCTGTAGTGAGATAGATGGAAGCACTGACTTGGAGCCACTACTAAGACTAGACAGAATGTTAGTGGAGGACAAATCTGGTTGTTTGTGGACAAGAACCAGTGATCCAAACATTAAGGCTCCTGCATAAGCAGCTGTTAGCAAGACAGCAGAAAGAATCTTACTGTTTAAAAACAGAAAGAACAGACAGAACAGGAGTAGAAAACTCTGGACATGTCTGATAAGCTGCCCCAAGCAAAATAGAAAAAGAGGAGTTAACTCAGAGAGGAAAAACTCCGCACTGGAAAGTGACCAAACTAGAGAGGCTGAAGAAAAAACCTTCCAGTGAAGTAATACCGCTCTTACAAAGGAAAAGCTGGCTAAGAGGGTGAAGAGAATGGAGCTGAAAAAGACTTACCAAGTAGTAAGTCTATAGAAAGGAAAAAATACATGCTGGCCCAGGAAACTATCATTTGATAGTGGTTAGACCTCTTTCCCTAGCAGGAAGAAGAGGAGAAACCTGTGACCTATAGGCATGAACATCCTGACAGCTCATAGAAATATAGAAAAAATGGATGTCTTGTGGAAAGAGATCCATGTCTAGGGGTTAGAATGAAGCGGTGGATTGCCTCTATTGGGAAGAAGCAAACTGCAGATTCTAAACCCCAAGAGTCACAAGCATCTGATGATGATTGATCAGAAACCCTGCGGTTGCTGGGTTTGCTGAGCCTGGTGAGAGGTTGGGTTCTTCAGACCAGGACGATGCTTCCCGTTTGGGAACATCTGTATGATGGGCAGGTGATGAATAAAACCTTTTTCTCCTATGGGAAGAAAGTTTGGTAGGAAATTTCCCACCTACTGGGACAGAAGAAGGTGTAGAACCCCCCCTAGGAACAGGTAAATCAGTGGACCACTGAGTAACCTGACGTAAAGACTCCTTGTTGAAGGGATTTTCTCCAGTGCAAGGAGTATGTCCCAGTCTCTACGTCGTGCCCCTATAGCTATAGCAGAAGTCCTGCTAACAGACTCAAAAGAGTCTAGGGAAGCACGAGAAAGAAACCAAAAGATATTCTGGATATGCTTAAGCAGTGAGGAATAGTCTGCACTCTTGGAATCTGGAAGGAAAGGAGTCAAAAGATGTAATTTCTTTGTGACCTCCTCAAGAGATAGACTCATATAAAAGATATATGAGAGAATTCTTGCAGAAAGCATAGATGTCTGGAAGGCTTGACGTCCAAAGGCATCTAGTGTCCTAGACTCACGACCTGGCGGATAAGAAGAGTGCCTTTTCTTACTCTTTACTCGCCTCATTGCTGATTCTACTACTATGGAATGATGAGGAAGTTGAGTCTTTTGGAACTCTGGAGAGGGGGGCACCTGATATAGGAGATCAGTTGCTCTGGAAAATGGGGGTACCCATAAGGGTGCTTCCCACAGACCTAGAAGGAGATCCTGCAAGGAATGATGCAAAGGAAGCATTATGTTCTCCTTTGCTTTGGTAGGAACAGAGACTTGTGCAGGGTCCTGTCCAAGAATAGGAATGGCAAGTGATCTTGCTATTTCCAGGAGAAAACTCTGAAAAGAGGGATCACCAACGGGAATCTCCTTTGGACAGGTTAGATCAGAAGAACTAGCCTGAGCACCAAAGGATCTATCCAAATATATAGGAATAGAAGATCCTGCATGGTGCAGAGTGGTATCCCTAAAGGATGGTCGCTGGTACTGGCTATCAGGAGCAGCATCCGTCAGTACTTCATCGTCCATGCCAGGTATTGACTCTAAATCTGGTATAGAAGGGAGCGATCCTGTTGAAAAAAGCATGGCAGGAGCTGGCCACGATGCTACCGTGGATACCGGTGCTACCGTGGATACCGGTGCCGATGTCGGAGCCGAAGCCGACACAGACATCGGAGTAGCCATCGGTGACAGCTCAATCGGTACTGAGGTAACTGAAAACCTCTGGCAGCCATCCCTGATACCAAGCCTGCGGTACCGATCGATGTCAGTACCAAGGCATGCCAGTACCCAGTCTTCCAGACTAGCAGCAGGCACAGACCGTAAAGGTAATGTGGACATCGGTACTGACTTCGGTACTGTGTCTGATACCGGTGGAAGATGGCCAACCGGAGGCAACTCACATGGCATCAGAGGAACCGAGAGTTGCGGATCCGAATCATCGGAACCAAGCCTTTGGTACCGAGGGGAGCCGGTACCAAGGCGAGTCAGTACCCAATCCTCCAGACTGGACATCGATTCCAGACTCGGCATCGAAGGAAGCGAGTCTATCGATGCACGTCTGGAGGGTACCGACGTCGGTGGTCGTATCGGTGTCGGTACCGATACCGGAAAGTCAGTCTGGGAATTATCCCCCGGACCCGAAGGTACCGAGGACGCCAGATGACGATCCCTGGTGAGGAGTGTTTCATCCAAAACCAGTGCCAGAACCGGGGAATCGGTACCGTTCGAAGAGGATGCCACCACCGGACACGGCTCAGGTATGTTCTGTGGGAGGTGAACCCCAGGAACAACCTGAAACCCCTCATACGCTTTGGAGACCGAAGACTCCCGCCGGGGTTTTGAAACTAGTGGGCCCTCGAGGACAAGGCTGGAGCCGTCTGCATGCTGTGCATGAGACCTACCACTCGAGGACTGGCTAGTCTTAACAGATTGTTTGTGGGTTACCTGATCCTGTGTGGAAGAAGAATGGGACGGTGCCCTGAAGTTGGAGGGGAACCGGGTATCGAGGAAACCTCGATGTTGAAAACCTCTTCTCACCAAACTGTTGCCCAAAGGCTCCAGAGGAAAAAGGTCAGGCCCCAAACAGGTTAGACACCGACTTTGAGGGTCTAAAAATAAAGTTGTACCGCCACAGTCTGAACATTTCCTGGAGGAAGTGGCTGGCGGTTCCATGAAGGAAAAAGGAGAGGCCTAAAGGCCTGAGAAACCGTGAGGAAAAAATAGTCCTTGGAAAAGGAAAATTTCACAGAAAAGAAAACACCAGCGGAACCGGTGGCGTCGGGGAAGACAGCCGTGACCACAAGAAAAATAAAGAAATAAAACAGAAGTTTCTGCAGTGACAGGAGGACGTCCTGCCGGCTCCGCGGAAAAATGAAAACTGAGGAGAGGCAGTTGGGAAAGGCGGGAAGGCAGCACGCAGGCGCTGTGGGATGCTCCCAAAGGCTTTGCTTTCTTATTGGACGCTGGGGAGCGTTCCCGCGCAGGCTCCCTCGGTACCGACGTACCCATATGTGAAGACTCATTCCTGCTTGTTCCTGGAGATCAGTTTTGCTTGGCAAGTGATATGGCTGACTGGAAGGAGGCAAGCATGAATTTAAAGTGAAGAAAAACAGAAAGAGTAGGATTTGAGCCTAATACCCCTCATCAGCATGGACACCTGGGTGCTACAGATTGTGGGGGATGGGTATCTGCTGCATTTTGCCCAGCCTGCACCAGCATTCTTCCAGGAAAGTACCCTGTAGATGTGCATCAATGCGATCGCCTCCAAGCAGAGGTCGCCACCCTCTGGCCAATTTAACCGTCGAGCTGGTGCTTCAGGCTCAGATGGGGCGGGAGTTCTATTCCAGCTACTTCCTCATCCCCAAGAAGATGGGGGCTGCAGGCCCATGCTCAACTTCCAGGACCTGAATTTCTTTCTGGTCCGGGAAAAGTTCAAGGTGGTTTCCCTGGGAACCTTGCTCCCGTATCTCATCAAGCGCGATTGACTATGCTTCTTGGATCTAAAAGATACATACATACACATCCCGATCCACCCATTACACATAAAAAATATGTGTTTTTTGCTGGGCAGTCAGCACTTTCAAAACCGGGTACTGCCCTTTGGACTGTCATCAGCCCCAAAGGTCTTCACCAAGTGCCTAGCAGTCGCCACCGTGTACCTCTGGACCCTGGGGGTCTTCACTTTCCCTACTTAGATGACTGATAAAGGCCTCCATACTGGAAGGCATGTGGCACTCAGTGTACCCAATGATACAGATGCTCAAGCAACTCGAGTTCATGGTCAGCTATCCAGCCTCATCTACAGCTGGAGTTCATCAGAGCCCTCTTGGACACCTTGCAAGGCTGAGCCTCTTTCCCAGAAGACCACGTACAGCAGCTTGTGGCAGCGTTTCCACCATCTGCCACAAGTGGTGCACTATGGTACAGGCACTATACTACACTCCTCCCCATTTCCTCAGCTTGCATCCTTGGGGTGTGCACTTGGACAGCCTGCGGACATAAGGCCTCTGGTCAGAGCAGGAGAGTCTGCACCAGATCAACTTTCTGGAAATCCGGACAATTGCAAACTCCCTCAGGTCCTTCCAGGTGCACTTGGCCAACATGGTGGTCTTCATCCAGATGGACTACCAGGTGGCTATGTTCTATGTTAACAAACAGGGGGGCACAGGTTCGTACTTCCTGTGATGGGAGGCGTTACGCCTGTGGAAGTTTGCAGTGGCCCATGGCATGGAGCTCCAGGCAACCTACCTGCCCGGGGAGCTCAATACGTTAGCGGACCACCTCAGTCAGGTCATAGAAACATAGAAATATGATGACATAAAAAGACCACATGGCCTATCTAGTCTGTCCTTCCATATCAACTTTTGCCCTTCCTCTTCTCACTAACATATCTGAAAAATGTCTTATCCCCCCCCATTTTATTGCATTGGCTATTTCCTCCTCTTTTTGAATCTTTGCTTTTCTGACTACTTTGCTAGTTTTTCCAAATATAGATGCCTGTCTTCCTCTCTCTGTGATCTCTTGTATTTCATGAAGGCCTCCCTCTTTTTCTTCACCTTTTCAGCTACTTCTTTTGAAAGCCATAGCGGTCTCCTTTTCATTTTACCTTTATTTACCATTTTAACAAAAAGGTTGGTTGCCCTTAAAGTATCCCCCAGCTGTTCCCTTATGTTTCCTATCCCAAATTCGAAGTGTGCATGCCACATAGGGGTTCCTATCCTGGCCCCTTCCTCGCCCCTCTCTTCTCTGCCACATCGTCAATAAGGCAATTTGGTCTCACCATCTCCTGTTCTAGTGTAGTCCATTGAGGCCCACCCCTCTCTAACCTCCATCCCATTAATGCTCTCAACTGTGCTTCCTCATAGTACCTTGCTATCTCAGGCACTGCCAAACGCCCTTCCTTTTTCTCACTGTACATTAACTTCCTTTGCACCTTTGGGGTCTGCGTTTCCAGATAAAAGAGAAGATTCTTCTCTGCAACAAGTTTAACACTGTGGTGGGGATCTCTATGGGCAAAGACAAATAGAAACAGTAATCGAGTTAGTATATTCATCTTCACTATGGCAATCCTTCCCATCCATGAGAAAATAGGTTTATCCCATCGTATTAAATCCGTTAGCACTTTTCTTTTATTGTTGGGTCATAGTTCATCTTATATAACTCAGACCCCTCCGCACTAATCTGTATCCCCAGGTATCTCACACTTTTATTAGCCCACTTAAACGGCAATGTGTTTTGCACCTTACCTTCTTCCTGTAAGTCCAACTGAATTTTTAGAACTTCTGTTTTCCCCATATTCATTTTGTACCCAGTTACTTTACTATATTTCTTCATTTCTTGTATTAAGGCTGGTATAGATTCCATAGGTTGTCCTAATATATACATCATCCACAAATAAAGAGCTTCTATCCATTTCTGGAAATTATCTCCCAGTCCCATCTTCCGCATAACTGCAAACATAAAAGCCCATTCTACTCTGGCAAAAGCTTTCTCCGCATCCACCGCCATCATTATGGACGATGTCTGATCCTTACGTACTTGCCATATTAAATTCAGCAACTTATGTACATTATCACTCGCTTATCTACCCTGGATAAATCCTGCTTGATCCTCCTTTATCAATTGTGGTATGTATTTCTGCAGCCTGGTTGCCAATATTTTAGCTAGTATCTTAGCATCCAAATTGATGAGAGAAATGGGCCTATATGACTCACACTTCCCATGGTCCTTTCCGGGTTTGAGTATTACTACTACACCCACCACCTCCATTGAGCATGGTAACTTTTCCCCTTTTAATATTTCATTGAAAACATCTTTCATTATCAGGCTAATGTCCTCGCAGAACTTTTTATAGAACCTGGCTGTAAAGCCATCCAATCTTTCTCACCATTCCATCTTTTAAGCTCTTTATAGCCTCTACTACCTCTTTTCTGTCAGTCTCTCTATTCATCCTCTGCTGTAGCTCTGAATCCAATTGCTTCAATGTGATCTCTGCCAGATACTGGTCTATATCCACTCCCTCTCCTTGTTGTTCCGATTCATAAAGTTTACAATAATATTCCCAAAATACTTTTTGTATTTGTTCAGTATCATTAGCCCATCTACCCTGCTCATCTTTTATTCGCAGGATCTGTTGTTGCATACTTCTTTCCCTAAGTTTTTGCGCAAGATATCGGCCTGGCTTATTTCCCTGTACATAAAATTCATGTCTGAGTTGGTTCAACTTAAATGCTTCTTCCTCCTTATTTAGTCTTCCTAATTCTTCCCGTAAGTTTCTAATACGTTGCAGCCTCCTCCTTCCACCTGTTTATGCATTGTCTCTTCTAGTCTCAGCTTTGTTAATAACTCACGCTCCTTTTGTTCTTTTTCCCGCTTCCACCAATGCTATACAGTGCCCCCTTACCACCGCTTTCAATCCATCCCACACCCCAGCTGATCCCACCTCTCCCCCATTATTATGCTGCATATAATCGCTTATAGTGCTCTGAATACGTCTTAGCCCCTCTTCCTTGTCTATAAGGGATTCATTCAACCTCCAGAAACGCAGACCTCCTCCCTCTCTTTGTAAACTCAATGAGACCTCCACTGGTGCATGATCTGTCCAGCTTATGGGTCCTATATCCACTCGCTTTACCTTTTCTACTATCCTTCCATCCACCCATATCATGTCCAATCTACTGTAGCTTTTGTGTGGGTGTGAGTAGTGCGTATATTCTCTTATTCCCATGCATGTATCGCCACACATCTACTGCACCCAATTTGTATAGCAATTTCCCTATCTTCTTACTTACACCTTTAGTGCTTTGCTTATTACCCCCCGTGGTGTCTATTCTGGGGTTTAAGGTTACATTAAAATCCCCCCCTAATATCACTGGGTTTTGCATATGCGCTTCCACCACCTCATATAATTTCCCATAAAACCCACCCTGCTGTGTATTTGGTGCATATATACTCCCTATCACTAAGGACCTCCCTGCTATTTTTCCTTTCCACAGAATGAAACGCCCCTCCGGGTCCCTCTCTACATGATGTACTTCCAAGCTCAACCCTTTTGCAAAGAGAATTCCAACCCCCCCTGGTGAGTCCCGATTATGTGCCAAATATACTTTATCATAGTCTTTACTCATCAACCACCTTTCTTGTGTTTTTTTTTTAGATAGTGTATAAGCACTACATCAGCTCTTATTCTGTTACCCTCTTTTAGTAGGGCCTGTCCTTTACATCAGGAGTTAAGGCCTTTAACATTAATGGTTACTACCTTACATTCATCTAATTTCTTTTACTTACTCCCCATGATTTCAGATAGTTATATCTCCTCTTTGAACATTAACAGGATCCAGTTACCTCTCTCTTCCCACCCTTCCCTCCCCCCTCTCAGCCCCCTCCCTCCTTCTTGCTACCATTTAGTAGCTTCCCCTTCCTCAGTGACATCATCCTCCCCCCTCATGACTCATTTCTGAACATAATCTCTCTTATCTGTCCAAGAGAGGTCAACGCATCTTTGGTAGTAGACTGGCTAATCTACTGAAGAGGGCTTTAAACTAGATTCCTTGGGGATGGGTGAAGAAAGCCCCCAGGTAAGTGAAAGCCCCCAGGTAGGTGATACATTAAATACCTTTATGGAAATGGGTAACAGGGGTAACATATGGAAAGCAGTGTGTATTAATGCCCGTAGCATGGGAAATAAGATCCCTGAGGTTGAAGCTTTGGTGGGAGTGGCTGACTTGGATTTAGTGGCAGTTACAGAAACATGGTTCACAGAAAACAATGACTGGGATGTAACTAACCTGGCTATAATTTATTCAGGAAGGACAGGGTAGGAAGAAGAGGAGGAGGAGTGGCACTATATGTAAAAACTACTATTAAAGCTTTGGAATTACAGAGCTTAAAAGGGAGAGAGGAGGCATTGGTTAACTAGAAAGAGGGAAAGAGAAATCTATTTGCATTGGAGTGATATACAGACCTCCCTTACAAGAGGAAGAGGTGGACAGAGAGTTAATTGAAGACATACGCAGCATTGCTAAGAAAGGGGAAGTGCTACTGATAGGAGATTTCAATATGCCAGATGTTGATTGGCACATTCCTGCTGCAGTATCATCTAGAAGTAAGGAGATCCTGGATTCTCTACAGGGAGAACTATTCAGGCAATTGGTAACAGACCCACACGTGAAGGGGCCATACTGGACTTGGTGCTTACCAATGGTGAAAGTGTTTCTGATGTTGTAGTGGGAGATCATTTTGCTTCCAGTGATCACCAGATGGTGTGGTTCAGTATTAGGACTAGGGCTGTTAGAATCCATTCCAAAGTGAGGATCTTAGACTTTAGGAGACTAACTTTGCGAAGATGGGCCAATACCTCAGGGAGTCGTTAGTGGGATGGGAACAGCTGGGGGATGTAGAAAAACAGTGGGCAAAACTGAAAGGGGGTATTTTTAAGGGCAACAACTTTTTTGTTAAAATGGTAAATAAAGGCAAAAGGAACAGGAGACCGCTATGGTTTTCGAAGGAAGTAGCTGAAAAAGTGAAGAAAAAGAGGGAGGCCTTCATGAAATACAAGAGATCACAGAGAGCAGAAGACAAGCATCTGTATTTGGAAAAACTTAGAGAAGCTAGCAAAGTAGTCAAGAAGGCAAAGATTCAAAGGAGGAGGAAATAGCCAATGCAATAAAATGGGGGCATAAGACATTTTTCAGATATATTAGTGAGAAGAGGAAGAGCAAAAGTGGTATTGTCAGACTCAAGGGTGCAGGGGGGAATATGTAGAAGCTGATAAGGATAAAGCGGAATTGCTTAACAATATTTTTGTTCTGTGTTCACAGATGAAGAACCAGGAGCAGACCTCAGAAAACACCCACAAATAAGAACAGAAGCGAGGGACATCTTGAACTATTTTCAGAAGACTGTGTTCGTGAGAAACTAGCTCAACTTAAAGTAGACAAAGCGATGGGACCGATGGGATACACCCTAGAATACTGAGGGAACTTGGGGACGTTCTAGCAGCTCCACTGACTGACCTTTTCAATGCCGTTGGAGTCAGGAGTGGTGCCAAAGGACTGGAGAGAGGCTCATGTGGTGCCTTTACCACAAAAGCGGAAGTAAGGATTGTGGTTGAAAACTACAGGCCAGTTAGTTTAACTTCGGTGGTGAGTAAATTATTGGAAACGCTGCTGAAAGAGAAAATAGTGAGGTTTCTGGAGTCCAGCGGATTACAGGATCCGAGCAGCATGGATTCACCAGAGGCAGGTCTTGTCAGACAAATCTGATTGATTTTTTGACTGGGTGACCAGGGAGTTGGACCAAGGGAGAGCTCTAGATGTGGTGTATTTAGATTTCCATAAAGCCTTTGACACTGTTCCTCACAGGCGACTTATAAACAAACTGAGCACCCTAGGATGGACCCTAAAGTTACTGCTTGGGTTAGAAATTGGTTGGGTGGGAGGCGACAAAGAGTACAAGTAAATGGAGCTCACTCTGAGGAGAAGGATGTTACCAGTGGTGTGCCCCAGGGATCTGTCCTTGGTCCGATTCTTTTTAACATCTTTGTTAGTGATATAGCGAAGGGCTGTCGGGTAAGGTTTGCCTCTTTGCGGATGATACCAAAATCTGCAATAGAGTAGACACCCAGGAAGGGGTAGATAACATGAGGAGGGCTAAGCTTGAAGAATGGTCTAGAATTTGGCAGCTGGGATTTAATGTTAAAAATGTAAGGTCATGCATTTGGGCTGCAGCAATCCAAGGAGCAATACAGTATAGGAGGTGAAGTACTTTTGTCCACTAAAGAAGAGCGGACCTAGGCGTGGTTGTGTCTCATGATCTTAAAGTAGCTAAACAGGTGGAAAAGGCGACAGCAAAAGCTAGAAGGATGCTTGGGTGCATACGGAGAGGATGGCTAGCAGAAAAAAGGAGGTGATAATGCCTCTGTATAAGTCTTTGGTGCGACCTCATTTGGAGTATGGTGTGCAATTCTGGAGACCGCACCTTCAAAAGGATGTGAACAGGATGGAGTCGGTGCAGAGGGTTGCTACCAAAATGATTAATGGGCTTCATTATAAAGCATATGAGGACAGACTTAAGGATCTTAATATGTACACCTTAGAGGAAAGGCGGGATAGAGGTGATATGATTGAGATGTTTAAATACCTCCGTGGCATAAATGTTCAGGGAGAGAGCCTATTTCAATTGAAAGCAAGTTTCTGCTACGAGGGGACATGGGATGAGGTGAAGGGAGATAGATTCAGAGTGATATGCGGAAATATTTCTTTTTAAAGAGTAGTGGATCCGTGGAATAGTCTCCCAGTGGAGGTGGTAGAGATGAGGACAGTAACTGAATTCAAGAAAGCATGGGACCAACACAGAGGATCTCTAAAGGCAAAAAGTGGACTGTTGTAGTTGTTATGGAAGGACAGACTAGATAGGCCATGTGGTCTTTTTCTGTCGTCATATTTCTATGTTTCCATGTTTCTATCTTAATCTCCCCCTTACTCTCCATCCTTGCTCACTTTACTCTACTCCCCACTCCCCTTTCATGTTATATACTCAGTCTTTCTTTTTCTTTATAGCTTCTTTTTTCGTGCTGTTGCCTTCAGTTCTTTTTATTCATTTCACAAAGGGTGCTTCATTCCCATCTTTTGTTCTTGACTCTGGGTTCCTTTTCATTTCCTTCCATCTCACCTCTACTTATTTACTCAGTCCCATGTCCTCTCTTTTTTGCATTACACATTTACTTTTCCTCTCTTTGCTCTCCACTTTCTGCCATCTTGTTGTCTGTCCATTCCCCAGTTACCTCATTTCTTCCACCTCTGGTAAACATGTTACTCCTGCTTCCTTCATCGCAGCCACCAACTGTGTCGCTGTTATCGCCCTCCTTGGAATGCCGTTGCTGGTGAATGCAATTCCTGCTGGGTACAGCCATTTATATTTAATATTCTCTTCCCATAGTCTCATTGTGAATCCTCTCCATTCTCTTCTGCATTGTAGCGTGGCCGCAGCCAAGTCCACAAAAATTGCCACCTTGTTTCCCTTCCACTCGAGTTGGCCTGCCCCCCTCACCTTGTTAATTATTCTCTCTTTAATTTTAAAGTCCTAGAGGCATATAATTATATCTCTCGGTGCCTCCCCTCTCCTTGGGCCAAGCGTGTGGTGCGCTCTGTCTATTTTAACTTCCTGAGCCATCTCTCTTTCCTCCGGGTCCTCCAGCACTGCCTTGCATATGTCTCGTGCCATCTGCTCACAGTCTCTGTACTCTTCACTTTCTGGTACCCCCTTTATTCTTAAGTTGTGTCTTCTCGCTTGATTTTCCAAATCCTCAAGTTTCAACGCAATCTATTCCTTAGCTGCTTCCAAAATGTTTACTGCCTTATTTATTGCGCTCACGTTGCTTCTCACCTCCTCTACTTGTCCTTTCGTCTCCTCCACTCTTTTTCCAAGTTCTTGCGCATCGGCACAAAATTCTGTTATGGCCGCCTCCATGTCCGCCCTAAATCCTGCCATTTCTGAGCGCAGTTCAGCAAACCAGGAATGCAGCTATTCTTTTGAAATTTGTACAACAGCACTTTTACTCTGCACCCCTTCCAAGGTACCAATCTGTTCTTCTGTCTCAGACTCCAAATTCGCCTCACCTCCCATTTTTTCTCCTTCTTTCTGCTCATCTCGCTACGCCGAGAACATGTACTCTCTTATGTCCGCTGTTTTTTTTCTTGCCGCAGTCATATCTCCTTCTTCTGAACCCATTGCCTATTACTGTCCATTCTGGGGTATTTGGTTTGCTTTTAGAACATAAGATATGCCATACTGGGTCAGACCAAGGTCCATCAAGCCCAGTATCCTGTTTCCAACAGTGCCCAATCTAGGCCATACATACCTAGCAGTATCCCCAAAAGACACAGGTTCCACAATGCTTGTATTGGGTCATGTTCCCTGTAAAATAGTTATCTCCAAGTTATAATGCCCTGTTCAATGTAATTTAAGTTTGTTCAATGTAAACCGCACTGATGCAGAATAGCGCGGTATATAAGAGAATGTAAATAAATAATAAATAAAATAAATAATTGATATCCTGGGTCCCTTTTTAATAATGGTTTATGAACCTTTCCTCCAGGAACTTGTCCAAACCTTTTTTAAACCCAGCTACACTACAAGCTCTTACTACATCCTCCAGTAACAAATTCCAGAGTTTGATTACACGTTGAGTGAAAAAATATTTTCTCTTGTCTTAAATAGTTTACCCTGTAGCTTCATTACATGTCCCCTAGTCTTTCTATATTCTGATAACATAAACAATTGATCTACGTTTACCCGTTCCACTCTGTTCATTAATTTATAGACTTCTATCATATCTCCCCTAAGCCGTCTCTTTTCCAGGTTAAAAAGCCCTAACCTTTTTAGCCTTTCTTCATAGGTGTATCCTTCCATCCCCTTTACCATTTCGGTGGCTCTTCTCTGAACCTTTTCTAAAATCGCTATATCCTTTTTAAGATACGGCGGCCAGAATTGCACACAATATTCAAGGTGCGGTCTCACCATGGAACGATATAGAGGCATTATAATATCTTTTGTTTTAGTTTTATTTTCCATTCCTTTCCTTATGATACCTAGCATTTAATTTGCTCTCTTGGCCGCCGCTGCACACTGTGCTGAGGGCTTTAACATGGTATCCACAATGACACCTAAATCTTTTTCCTGGGTGATGGTTCCTAATGTGGAACCTTGCATCGTGTAACCATAGTATGGGTTGTTCTTCCCTAGGTGCATAACTTTGCACTTGTCCACATTAAATTTCATCTGCCATTTTGATGCCCAGTCTTCCAATTTATCAAGATCCTCTTGCAATTTTCCACAATCCTCTTGGGTTTTAACAACTTTAAATAGTTTTGTGTCATCTGCAAACTTGATAACCTCACTCCTTATTCCACTTTCCAGGTCATTTATGAATATGTCAAATAGCAGCAGACCCAGCACAGATCCCTGGGGTACACCACTATTCACCTTTCTCCATTGGGAAAATTGGCCATTTAGCCCTATCCTCTGCTTTCTATCTTTTAACCAGTTCCTGATCCACAGTAGTACACTGCCTCCTATCCCATGACTCTTTAGTTTTGCCAAAAGTCTCTGATGAGAGACCTTGTCAAAGGCTTTCTGAAAGTCCAGATACACTATATCAACCGACTCACCTTTGTCCACCTGTTTATTCACACTTTCAAAAAAACATAACAGATTAGTAAGACAAGATCTTCCTTGTCTAAAGCCATGTTCGCTGTCTCCCATTAGGCCATGACTATCTACATGCTGAGTAATTTTATTCTTTATGATGGTTTCTACCATTTTTCCCGGTACTGACGTCAGGCTCACCGGTCTGTAGTTTCCTGGATCACCCCTGGAACCCTTTTAAAAAATTGGTGTTACATTGGCGATCCTCCAATCTTCAGGTATTAGAGATGATTTTAATGATAGTTCACAGATTAGCAGGTCTGCAATCTCATATTTCAGTTCTTTCAACACCCTTGGATGTATACCATCCGGCCCAGGTGATTTGCTACTCTTCAGTTTATCTAATAGCTGTAATACATCTTCCCGATGTATCGATATTTCCTTCTATTCTTCCGCCCCTTTAAATACCACTTCAGTGATGGGTAACATCCCTACATCTTCCTCAGTAAAGACCGAAGCAAAGAATTCATTCAGTCTCTCCGCTATCGCCTTGTTGCCTCTTAGTGCCCCTTTAACCCCTCTATCATCTAATGGACCAACTGACTCTCTCACAGGTTTTTTGCTACGAATGTACTTGAAAAAGTCTTTATTTCGCGTTTTTGCTTCCGCAGCAAGCTTCTTCTCAAATTCCCCCTTTGCCTGCCTTATCAATGCCTTGCATTTGACTTGCCAGTGCTTGTGCTGTTTCCAAGTTTCTTCGTTTGGCTCTTTTTTCCATTTCCTGAAAGATGCTTTTTTGGCAACAGCCGCCTCTCTGACCTCACCTTTAAACCATGCTGGCAGTTTTTTGGACTTCTTTACGCTTTTCTTAAAGCGTGGAATACAGTATTTTGTGGGGGAGATTTTTTTGCTTTTATGGGTTTTATCGGCAGAGCTCTTCTTCAGCTGTCCATGCGGTTCGGTGACGTCACCCCTTTGCAATGTTTTATTCTGAACTGGCCACAGCACCAGATATTTTAGTGGGCAATGCATAAAGTAACCCGGTAAGAAAATGGTATGATGCAGTGAGTAGTTTTCCTAGTAGAATTAACAAAGAAAAAGAAATATAGATCAGAATGACCCAAAACACAGCCCATCAGATATTGTAAATAATTTCCTCTCTGTTGTGTGTGTTGTGCAGGTGTCATGTCTAGGGGTGGGGATAGGGAGTTAGTTTAGTAAATTGGAGAGAACATAACAGGGGATAGAAGTAATTTGAAGGAGGAATTCCTTAACTGATGTGTTTTTCTCTTAGGAGTAATGTCTCCCGATGGGTACGTTTTACAAAAATTCTAACAATAATGGACCTCCCTCCTAAGCTAGGCTACATGGCATACGATTCCAGTCTCAAATTTGCTGCTAATGTTCATCCTAGTACTTGCACTGTCTTAAAGAGCTTCTTTCTGGAGCTTTTCTCTGGCAGACTGTCTCTCCAACTAGGTTCATTATTGGCCTTATATATGTGCAAAATTAACACCACCCCAAAAGCCAAGGTAGGTGGAATATAATCTGTCTCTCAAATTTAGTGCTAGTCGCTCACCCTCATACTTGCAGCATGCAAAAATGTTTTCTTCTGGAGTTCATAAGATGAAACATGTATAGGCAACTTAACAAGGTGCAATTGGAAATTCCTCTTAATCAGGCCTGTGGCTCCCAATATGATGGGAAATATTTCTGTATCTTTCTACCACATTTTCTTGGTCCCTAACTGCATTTCTTGGTACTGTGGTATGGTGTCCTAGGTGCCTGTAATACGATGATGATCAAGGTGATGAGGTAATAGGTGTGCCCCGCTTTACTGAGCTTGAAGGCCATCAGTTTAATCAAGATTCTAGTATCAACGCAAGTATGTGACTTGGGATTTTTGCTGGACATGAAGTTGAACTTGCGACCCTAGATTGATTCTGTCTTTAAGGTTGCTTTCTTTAAGCTCCAAATGTTGTGTTGTATTAAGCTATTCTTGGACTGTGTGGATTTTCGTACTGTGTTACTGTCCTTGGTTAATATACCTTGATTATTGCAAAGGTCTTTTTTAGGGTTGCCTGCTCAGTCTATTCGTGCCTTGCCAATAGTTCCAAATGCTGCTTCTTATTGGTGCGAATCGATTTGATAATATCTTTAGTTTTGGCCTCTTTATATTGGCTTCCAGTGCTGTGGAGGGTGAGGTTTAAAGTGTTGCTATTTGTGTTTTATGCACTGGATGGGACAGCACTTTGGTATATTTCTTCTCAGGTGAAGAGTTATCTCCTGCGTTGACCAGTTATTGCTGGTTGTCCCTTCGTCACACGTTTTCTGTTGCTGCTCCTCAGTTGTGGAATTCTTTACCCACTGAGTTACAGGTGATTTTTGATGTTCTTTTATTTCAAACCTTATTTTTTTTCTAGGGTAGCTTTTAATGAGATAGGCTGAAGTGCTGTTGTTTTGAAGAAGGCTAAAAGCCTGTGTTTTAGTTTAGCTTTTATTGGGATATGCTGTGTTTTTGGTTTTTAATGTTTGTTTGTGTGATAATTTGTGTATGTAAGGTTGTAACTCACCTAGGATTTTAGATAGTGTGGGTTAAAATGTTTTAAATAAATAAGTAAATAAAATGTTAGTCGTTACATTCTTTAAGTCAAAGTGGAAGATGATTTATCTAAAATAAGTGCGATATAAATTAAGGCTTTTAACTAGCAATACAATGGTCAAATACACCAAGTGCTAGCATCCCCATCTTAAGAGAAACAATGGAAGTCATCTTTTTAACATATGCAGCCTATGCAGTAGAAAGTTATGATTTTTCTTTGTCAAAGAACATTACACTGATTATCAATTATTTAAGTACATATTTCACCAACACCACCGAGACAAATTCTTAAATATCAAACTTTAATTGGTAAAGTCTAGTCATACAGAATAAAAACTGGATAAGCAGTGACAGTCACACCAAAAAAATATCCAGCAGTGAAATTCTAGAACTAAAACGTTTCACTTTTTCTCCCAAATGAGCAACAGGAACAAAAAGCATATCCCATGGCTATGGTAAGTCACATGCCGCCATATCTAGAGCGGCGCTTTAGGAACTGTACTGCGGAGGGCAACTCCAGCCTGGGATCTTTTTTAGTAAATTCAGGGATTCAATAACTAGTGGCAACCGTAAAAATCTATTGGCCATCCATGATTAGTTTCTGGCAGTTCAGGTGCAGACATTGATTCTTCCTTTCGTTAAGCACTTATCAAGGAAAGAATTAATAAACAAATTGGCAATTTATTCTATTGGCAAGTACAGCACATAAAAGTTACTCAGTCTCTCAGGTAGTCAATAAGGGAATTCAGGAAAAGAGTTGGGGTGGGGGTGACAGAGGGTTGCGTATATAAGTGAGTCTCCCAAAAAACATAACAAGGAGATCAGTGCCTTGGCCTGCCATTGCCTACTCGCCATATTATGAGCAAAATACAACATTTGGATTTTGTCATCTTGCAGTTATGCTCTTACAGCCCTCTGAAGACCACTGTGGTGAGGAGAGCACTGCTGAGCATAGAGATACACAGGGAAATGAGACCTGTACCTTTAATTCTGAAAGTATCAATGGTTTCCCGGGTAACCAAGAGTCTATGACTCATAACTTAGTCATCCCTAAGCCCCGCCCACAGCAGCACGTCAGGGTTAGAGGGAAGCCTGACTCTAATCACATGTGCTGGGAGCAAGGCGTGGCACAGGAAGAAGGAAAGTTTAAAAAGCTGACTTGTAGAAACACAGAGGAGAAGAGGGGGAAGAGGGAGAGTGAAAGAAAGTGTGAAGGAAAGAGTGGAAGCAGAAGAGAGAGAGCTCCCGAGAGATTGCCAAGAACAGCTGAGAGAGCAAGGGAAGGAGGATCCGATAAAGGTATTGGTGAACCTTTGAACGAAGGCAGCAGGAGAGAGATAAAGGCTGCTGACTTAAAGCTTCCAACTGCTCAGGGAGAACTGTTTGGAAGGGTGCCAAAACAGTTCCAGCTGAAAGATAGGCTGTTGCAATCAAACGAAGTTACTGCAGACGGAAGACAGCATGACTGGCTTACAGGGCAGAGAGAGATTCTAAACACCTCTGACTCCAGGCAAGTGTGTCCTCCTCATTTCTTAACCAGTAAAAGCTTAGGAGAATTAGCTTTAGAGTTAAAAGCTGATTCTAGCAGTAAGCAAAACCCCAGGGTAAAGAGAGACTGTTTATCTGAGTATCAAGTGGCTCACATAGCAGAGGAGCTAGTACAAAAGCAAGCCCTGCTTAAAAAGTTGAATGAATTAATTAAGAAAGAGAACAGTCAGCTCTCCCTACAGATGCCCTTGGATGTGTGTGAGAATGATAGCATTGAAGAAATGGAAATAGGAGATGTAGAAGACAATTCCTTTGAAATGCAATGTGCTTTATGTCAAGCCTCTGATGTGGAAGAGTGCTAATCTAGAGAGCCGTTGAATGTGTGCATGCTTAAAGAGCAACCTGATTTGTGAAGACGCCACGACAGAAGAAAAACAGCTGAGTGCTAAGCTCAACTTATAAAGCTGAAAGTTGATAGTAATAATCAAGGGACATTCAAAGAGCTGTTTTTGCTTCATGAGATTTTTGTTCCTGTAAAGAGAAACATTTAAGAAGTATAGTTTTGGAATAAGTTACATTTTTGAATACAAGCAAAGTTGTACCTGTTTTCTATTGAGAAGCTGTTGCGCAGGAGTAAAATCCTATATTTTGGGTTTATTCCACTTGTATCCTGTGTACGAAGGAATCCCTGATTACAACAAATAAATTTTCTCTGTCTTATGCCTAACCACTGGATCACAACTCCTTTGCCTTAAGATAAGACTACAATTCCCAGCAGCCCTCCTGGCAGCCATTTTTAGGGAAACTTATTTAAAAGGTAACAAAAGGCGACCTCTCCTGGTACCAGTTATCTACCTGGCCAGGTGGGGGCGACACCACACAGAAGAGAAGAGCACAGAAATATCAAATACTACAGAAATGTAGGACTCTATAGCTTACTGGCAAAGAATGGTTCCACCACTTTTGCATATGCAGTTATTTTTTCATCTTTTACATGGCACCACAAACCTGGGTGCTTTAGAAGACATATGCAGGTTCAATAATCCCCTTCCCTCAGAAGGGAAAAACTCCCACTTTCAATCCAAGAGCCTGAGGCAATGTGAGCAATGTGAATTGCCCAAGGTCACAACCAGTATCAAAGAGAAGATTTGAAACAAAGCTATCCTAGTTCTCAATACAGTCTTCTGACCACAAAGCCGTTTGCAGAACATCTCTCCTTGCCATCAATTATGCTAAACTGGTTACTCGCATCTACTCTGCAACAGCTGAGAGATTAGAAAGGAAAGAACAATTTCACAATATTTGCTATGTTCTTGGTAGTTCGAATAGTACTGCTCACTGTTTTATTTGCAATCAGGCTGAAGATGTGTGGAAGGATTAAACATATCCTTGGCACTCCCCTCTGTACCTATAGCAGCACAGTCTGCACCACCCCACGTACAAATCAGTGTGTCAGATTCTAATGCAGTCAATGAAAAAGCTGAGGAACTGCAGGTTACTGCTCCTTCTACAAAATACTTACATTATATAATCATGTGTGTACATGAGTCTTATTTTCCTTCTTTGGTTCAAAAATACACATCTATTATGACTACACGTCACCACAACAATTTGAACCCTACTAAATTAACCAGAGATCTTCCAGTTTATCTAACATAAGAACATAAGAAATGCCATACTGGGTCAGACCATCAAACCCAGTATCCTTTTGCTAACAGTGGCCAATCCAGGTCACAAGTACCTGGCAGGTTCCCAAAAAGGTACACAAGTGCTACAATACTTGTCCCGAGGTAAGCAGTGGATTTCCTGGGCCCTCTTTAGGTTTATGGACCTTTCCTCTAGGAACTTGTCCAAACCTTTTTTAAAACCAGCTACACAAACAGCTTTTACTACATCCTCCAGTAACAAATTCCAGAGATTGATTACACGATGAGTGAAAAAGTATTTTCTCTTATTACTCTTAAACGGGTTACATTGTAGCTTCATTGTGTCCCCTAGTCTTTCTATTTTTTAATGGAGTAAACAATCGATCTACGTTTACTCATTCTACTCCATTCATTCATTTATAAACCTCTATCGTATTTACCCTCAGCCATCTCTTTTCCAAATTGAAGAGCCCTAACCTTTTAAGCCTTTCCTCATATGGGGTATCCTTCCATCCCCTTTACCATTTTGGTGGCTCTTCTCTGTACCTTTTCTAATTCTGCTAAATCCTTTTTAAGATATGATGACCAGAATTGCACACAATATTCAAGATGTGGTCACACCATCGAACAATACAGAGGCATTATAATATCCTTTATTTTATTCACCGTTCCTTTCCTTATGATCCCTAGCATTCTATTTGCTGTCTTGGCTGCTGCTCCTGCACACTGGGCAGAGGGTTTCAATGTATTATGCACAATGATACCTAAATCTATTTTTCCGAGTGGTGGTTCCTAATGTGGAATCTTGCATTATGTAACCGTAGTTTGGGTTGTTCTTTCCTAGTGGCATAACTTTGCACTTATCCACAATAAATCTCATCTGCCTTTTGGAAGTCCAGTCTTCCAGTTTATCAAGGTCCTTGCAATTTTTCACAGTCCTCTTGTGTTTTAACAACTTTGAATAATTTTGTCTCATCTGCAAATTTGATCACTTCTCTTGCTATTCCCATTGAAAGGTCATTTATGAATATGTTAAAAAGCAGTGGGCCCAGCACAGATCGCTGGGGTACTCTATTCACATTTCTCCATTGAGAAAATTGGCCATTTAGCCCTACTCTCTGCTTTCTATCTTTTAGAAACATTTAAAATATTTTTTCACTCACTTGGTTTGCAGCTTGTCGTGCTGTGAGGGCTTGTGTGCATCAGTAATGCTGAGGGCTAAACTATCGGTAGTAAACAACTGGCAGGGTCTCCCAAGATGGACAGGTCTCAGCTGAGGTGCCAAACCAAGACAAACCACTCATCTGGGCAGCAGCAGAATGGGATAGTGTTGATGGCAGAGGATCACATTTCTGTGACAACGGCAACACCAAACTTAAACTGCACGGAGGAAAGGCCAGGCAATCTACTTCTGTATCTTGCCATGAAAACCCAATGGATAGTTACAACAAAACAAATTGTGCTATAGTGCTGGAAGATGAGACCCCCAGGTCGGAAGGCACTCAACTAGCTACTGGGGGAGAACTGAAGACTTTTCAGAGTAAAGCCAGCATTTATGATGTGGTTGGATCAAAGCCCTCGGGACGTCTGACTGCTGATATAGCTGCTCATAAAATGAGAGTCAGAAGCTGGAAAGATGTTTTACACATTGGAACATGGAACGTACGAAGTATGAAACAAGGGATTTTGAAGGTGGTCAAGAATGAAATGGAACGTGTACAACTTGATCTGTTGGGTGTCAACAAACTGAAATGGACTGGCATCGGGCACTTTGCATCAGATGATCACATGGTCTACTATGCTGGAAATGAAAGACAAAGAAAAAATAGTGTTGCATTTATAATAAAGAAGAAACTTGCGAGAGCTGTAATAAAATACAATGCAGTCAGCGAACGCTTAATCTCTATTCGTCTACGAGGAATGCCTATCAACACAACTAGAATTCAAGCATATGCCCCAACAGCTGCAGAAGAGAATGAAATTGAAGAGTTCTATGAACAAGTACAAGCTGAAATTGACAGAACATGCAAACAGGATATCCTGATAGTCCTGAGTGACTGGAGCGCAAATGTTGGCAACAAAGGTGGTGGCAAAGTAGTTGGAAAATATGGACTTGGCAACAGAAATAAAGCTGGAGAAAGACTGATAGAATTCTGCAAGACCAACGATCTATTCATCTCAAACACCTTCTTCCATCAACACAAGCGGCGACTGTACACATGGACGTCACCCAATGGATTGTATAAAAATCAAATTGACTACATCTGTGGAAGTCAATGGAAATGTTCTATAACATCAACAAAGACAAAACCTGGAGCTGACTGTGGTACAGATCATCAACTACTAGTATGCAAACTCAAGCTAAAGTTGAAAAAGAGCAAACCACTCATGAATGCAGCAAAATATGACCTTGAGAATATACCACTGGAATTTAAAGACCGTCTGCAAAATCGATTTGCTGCTTTAGATACAAATGACAGAGCTCCAGAAGAGTTATGGAACGACATCAAGAAGGTTGCGATGGAAGAAAGCGAGAAGTCTCTACAAAAGGTGAAAAAGCAAAAACGGCCAAAATGGATGATGGAAGAAACTCTGAAAATTGCCCAGAAACGCAGAGAAGCTAAAGCCAGAGGAGAAAGAAAGACAATAACAGAACTCAACAGAGATTTCCAATGTGCAGCAAGACAGGGCAAGGAAAAGTACTACAACGACACATGCAAGGAAATAGAAGCAGAAACTATTAGAGGAAGAAAAAGATCGGCTTTCCTAAAGCTATGAGAGTTAAAGAAAAAGTTCCAGCCTAGAATTGGAATATTACAAGATGCTCAAGGTTCTATGTTGAATGATGCTGAGAAGATCAAGAAAAGGTGGAAGGAATATACAGAGGTTTTATATGATAAAGATCAAGTGGATCAACAGCCGTTTCAACCTGTACCTTATGATCGGGAAGCACTGGTGATGAAAGAAGAAGTTGAAGCAGCATTGAAAGCCTCATCAAAGAACAAAGCACCAGGCATTGATTGCATTCCCATAGAAGTATTACAGCAATCTGATGCAGCTGTTACCGTACTTACAAGGCTCTGCCAAGAAATATGAAAGACAACATCATGGCCAACTGACTGGAAAAGATCTGTGTTTATACCAATACTAAAGAAAGGTGATCCAACTGACTGTGGAAATTATCACACAATCGCTCTGATCTCACATGCCAGCAAGATTCTACTGAAGATTATTCAAAGGAGACTACAACCATACCTGGAACAAGAACTACCTGAAGTGCAAGCAGGGTTCAGGAAAGGGCGAGGAACGAGAGACATCATTGCGGATGTGAGATGGATCCTTGAAACGACTAAAGAATACCAAAAGAATATCTATTTGTGCTTTATCGACGATAGCAAGGCTTTTGACTGTGTAAACCATGAGAAACTCTGGGCCACATTAAGAAGCATGGGTATGCCAGAACACCTGATCGTACTCTTGCACAATCTGTACATGGATCAAGAAGCAACAGTTCAAACGGAACAAGGAGAAGCAGAATAGTTTAAAATAAGCAAAGGTGTAAGACAAGGCTGCATACTTCCCCCCTACCTGTTTAATTTATATGCAGAACAAATCATCAGAGAAGCAGGATTGTACGAAGACAACTGGTGTGAATATTGGTGGAAGACTCATCAACAACCTTCGCTATGCTGATGATACCACATTACTGGCTGAAAGTGAAGATGATCTGAAACATTTGCTTCTCACAATCAAAGAACATAGTCTCAAAATGGGCCTGCACCTTAATGTAAAGAAGACAAAGATCATGACAACTGGCATAATCAACAGGTTCATCGTTGAAGGAAAAGAAATTGAAATCGTGAACAACTTTAACCTACTTGGATCAACTATCAATAAAGAAGCAACAAGCAGTCAAGAAATCAGACGACGCATTGCTCTTGGCAGAATGGCTATGAAAGACCTAGATAAGATTCTCAAGAGCAGAGATGTCTCTCTCCATACAAAGATTTGACTTGTTCAAGCCATAGTATTTTCAACAACATCATATGGATGTGAAAGCTGGACAGTGAAAAAGATAGACAGGAAGAAAATTGATGCCTTTGAATTATGGTGCTTGCGGTGAATACTGTGTATACCATGGACTACCTGAAGAACAAACCAGTCGGTACTAGAGGAGATCAAACCTAAGCTTTCTTTAGAGGCTCAGATGACAAGACTTCGACTTTCATACTTTGGACACATCATGCGACGAGAGAGATCATTAGAGAAAGACATCATGCTTGGCAAGATAGAAGGTAAACGCAAAAAAGGAAGGCCAGCAATGAGATGGATCGATACAATAACAGCAGCTACGGGTACCAGTCTGTCAACAATGAGCTGCCTGACTCAAGTCCGAACACAATTTAGGATAGCTATCCAGAGGGTCGCCATGAGTCGACTCCGACTCGATGGCACTTAACAACAACAAAATATTTTTGTTGGACTACTACTAGCAGACCACTTTAGATTCACCGTGTGATCGGCTTCTATCAGTCCATTTTACTTTAATAAATATGCAATAGCAAAACTTTAGTGTTATCAACTTATCAATAGAACAGGGGATATAGTAACCTCTATATCTTTTTAGAGCAGCTAATATAAATGTAAAACTGCCCTTCATCAGGGAAATACTTAACTAATGTCCGACTTGTGAGATGCCCGATATACAAGTTCGCAGAATGAGCTGTTCCTTCCAGAGGGTCTGTATCACCAATCTTTGCTCCCGAGGCTAGTTTTTGGCTTTCATCTACCAACCACAATAGATTCTAAACAAACTGCCTAGCCATTTTTATTGGCTGAACTCCTTACAATTTCTGGTTTCCACAACAGAGGCTTCCCAGATACCACAAAACTACAGCTCCCAGCATTCCACTGAAGATATAGCATGGTTACTCACCTGTAACAGGTGATCTCCGGGAACAGCAGGAATTTAGTCCTCACCTATGGGTATCGCCGGTACCGACGCAGCCTGTGCGGGAACGCTCCCTAGCGTCCAATTAGAAAGCTTTTGGGAGCATCCCACAGCGTGCTGCCTTCCCCAACTGCCTCTCTCCAGTTGAGTTTTAAGCTGAGACAGAGAGAGAGGGAAAGGGAAAGAGATAGAGAGATACAACTCCTAGGGGAGGTGGGTGGGTTGTGAGGACTAAATTCCTGCTGTTCCTGGAGATCACCTGTTACAGGTAACTATGCTATCTCCAGGAACAAGCAGGAATGTAGTCATCACATATGGGGACTCCCTAGCTTTAGATGCCAGGGAGAGACCCCAGAAGTTGTGCGCCCCTGAGAAGGGCTCCACTTCTCCCCATGGATCTCTAGCATCCTACCAGGGATGGTGGGGTAGGAGTTGATTAGGTGTTGGAGAACAGCCTGACCAAACAAGGCATCCCGGCAGGAGTCCTTGTCCAAGCAGTAATGGGCTGTGAAGGTATGATCCGAGGCCCAGGTGGCTGCTCGACAGATGTCGTCAATAGACACAGTGTGTCGATGAGCCATTGAAGCTGCCATGGCTCTCACATTGTGAGCTGTGACACGGCCCTCCAGAGAAAGATTCTTGCTCTGATAGGCGAAGGAAATACACTGAGCAATCCAGTTAGACAGTGTTCTCTTGGAGACTGGAAGTCCCAAATGAGAAAGATCAAAAGCAACAAAGAGTTACTTAAAGTATGCTCTCATAACCCGCAGTTTGGCAAATTCAGAAATAAACTGGACAACCAAAGTGTTACGTTTTGAGATATTATCCATTGGGTCTTCCAAGAAAGCTGTCAAATTTTGATCCACTGAAGAGACTGAAGGGGCCTTAACCCCTGCAGCCCGAGGAGTGGAAGCAGAACCCAAAGGCAAATAATGCATATGGACTGTATGAACCGTATGAAAATCCCCATCCAAGTGTAGAATCTCCGAAAAGTATTTACCCAACAATATATCAGAAGACATTAAGTGTGTCATAGGAAAATTCAGAAAACGTAAATTGCATGCTCTAGCACGATTCTCAAGAGCCTCAAGCCGAAAAGAACTAGCAGAGGTATCTCGTATAAATGCCACATCAGAAGTACGACTGATTTGGACTTGAGAATTAGTGCTATCAGCAAGCTTTACCACAGAGCCTAATTGATTATCCATAAATTGCAATTTGTCCACTACATCTTGGGAAAATTTACATAAAGAGGATACAGTTGAAGTTAAACGTACATCTATCTTTTGAATAGCAGCCCATATATCATGCAAAGTTATCTCCCCCAAAGGGGAAGCTAAATTCCCAGGTTCTATAACAGATGGAATTACAGATGTCTGTCGTCATACGCAGTTACGGCGCAAGCAGTTCCTGCTGTTGAAATCGCAGGTGTTGGCATTAGGGGCAACCTTTTTCCTTAAATTTCCTTGCCGCTGTGTTATTACCTTCGGTGGGCGTACCTATGTATACAATGATGTTGCTGCTTTGAAATTATTTTTGGATTCAAAAGCAGGGGGAGGTATGAGTGTTGAGGGGGAATGATTTGTTGTATATTCAGCTCCCTTTTGTGGGTGTTTAACCCCTTTTTTCTTGTATTTTGATGGGTTTGTCTTCATTATATTGGTACTTTCCCCTTGATGTGTATCATTTTATGTGAGGAAAAATTATTTTTCTTGGTTGTAAATTGATATTTCTTGTATAATTATCGCTCTAGTGTATTTCTTGTTGCATTTGAAAACTCTTAAATAAAAAGTTAAAAAAAAAAAAAAAAGCAACAAAGAGTTGAGAGGACTTTCTATATTGCTGTGTTCTTTGTAAATAAAAGGCTAAAGCTCTTTTACAGTCCAAGTTATGAAGATTCCTCTCTGCATTTAATGCATGAGGCCTTGGAAAGAACACAGGTAGGTAGACTGCTTCGTTTAGATGAAAAGGCGAGACCACCTTTGGCATAAAGTGTGGATGAGTCCTAAGGACTACCTTGTCATGATGGAACCTTGTATAAGGTGGATGAGCTACTAGTGCTTGCAACTCACTAATGTGACGTGCTGATGTGATTGCAATGAGAAAGATAACCTTCCAAGAAAGGAATTTCAAGGAGGTAGTAGCTAAGGGTTCAAAAGGTGGCTTCATGAGCTGCCCAAGAACCAGGTTTAAGTCCCATGCCACCAGCGGTGGCCTAATGGGAGGATTAGTTAGAAGAATGCCTCTCATAAACCTTGCTATAAGAGGATGAGAGGAGATAGGTTGTCCATTTAGAGGCTTGAAGAAAGCTGCAATAGCATTCAAATGGACTCTTACTGCATTGGATAAATGAAGGAGATACTCCAGTAAAAATTCCAGAGATATCGCAAGGGGGTTAAGACCCTTCTGCAAACACCTTATGGTAAACCTTTTCCACTTAAAAGCATAAGAGCGTCTTGTGGAAGGCTTCCTGGAAGCAAGAAGAATATCCTTCACTTGCAGAGGGAGGTTAAGATCATGAAGATCTAGGCCTTCAGCAACCAAGCCCTGAGATGCAAAGACTGGGGATTGGGATGCCATAACATTCTGTCCTCCTGAGATAGGAAATCTGGAGCAGACCCTAACTCCAGAGAGGGAGCTAGAGAGAGATGTAGAAGCAGAGGGTACCACACTTGCCGAGGCCAATGTGGAGCTATGATAATCATACGGCCTCTGTCTCTCTGAAGCTTGAACAGGGTTTTGGGAATAAGGGGAATGGGTGGAAAGGCATAAAGGAAGTCTTGGCCCCAGTGAAGGAGGAAAGCATCCTTGGCCTGAGATCCCTGAGCCGGAATTCTGGAACAGAATCGGGGAAGTTTGGCATTCAATGGACTTGCAAAGAGGTTTATGTCCAGGGTTCCCCAAATTTGAAAAATCTTGGCCACCTGATCTACATGTGGAGACCATTCGTGTGGAAGCAGAACTCGACTGAGTCTGTCCGCCCAAGAGATTTGTATGCCTGGAAGATACGCTGCCAGGAGATGAATCTGATGCTCTCTGGCGAGGGCCCATAGTCGCAAAGCTTTGTTGCAGAGCAACAATGAGCCTGTTCCTCCCTGCTTGTTCACATAGAACATGGCTACTTGGTTGTCCGTGTGAATAAGGACTGTCTTGCAGCTGAGCAGGGAATGGAACACTCGAAGAGCAAGAAAAATTGTTCTGAGCTCTAAGAGATTGATATGTAGATGAGTCTCCTGTGGAGTCCAAGTGCCTTGGGTGGAGAGGTCTTGTAGATGAGCTCCCCAACCCACTGGAGAAGCATCTGTTGTGAGAGTTGCTTGGGGTAAGGGTTGTTGGAACGGGGACCCCAGCAACAGGTTTTGAGTGGACTGCCACCATTGAAGGGACAAAATAAGGCGATTTGTATTTACGATTTTGTCTGACAGGCACCCTGATGCCTGGGTCCACTGGGTGGATAAAGTCCACTGGGCTGCTCTCATATGGAGGCAAGCATAAGGAACCACATGCACAGTAGAAGCCATGTGGTCTAGTAGTTGTAACATTTCTTGAGCAGTGAGATGGGACTTTAGCACTGCTTGAGAAGCTAACTGCACCATGCGAAGGCAACGGTTCTGAGGGAGATAGGCCCTTGCCTTTCTGGTATCCAGCACAGCTCCTATGATCTCTAGAGACTGAGTGGGAGTTAGGCTGGATTTTGGGATGTTTATGACTAGACCCAAATACTGAAGGATATGCATTGTGCAAGACAGAGCTATCCTGGCCTCTGACTCTGATGGGGCTCGAATGAGCCAATCGTCTAAGTAGGGGAAGACGAATATTCCTAGAGTGCAAAGAAATGCTGCTACTACAGCCATGCATTTCATGAACACCCTTGGAGCTGAGGCCAGGCCAAACGGGAGCACCCTGTATTGGTAGTGTTTCCCTTGAAAAAGGAACCGAAGGAACTTCCTGTGAGATGGATGGATGGATGAGAACATGCGTGTACGCACCCTTGAGATCTAGAGAACATAGCCAATCCTGACTCTGAAGGTATGGCAGCAGAGTTCCTAGAGAAACCATTTTGAATTTCTCCTTGAACAGGAATTTGTTCAATTCTCTGAGGTCTAAAATAGGTCTGTGACCTCCTGTTTTCTTTGGGATAAGAATATAGGGGGAGTAAAACACTGTACCCTGTTGAAGAATGGGTACTTCTTCTATTGCCCCTTGGGCAAGAAGCATGGTGACCTCTTGATCTAACAAGTTGATGAGAGAGGTCTGAGAATTGAACTGTTTTACTATTGTGGGAGGGGGCATGCTCAAGAAATGAAGCTTGTACCCCTCTTTTATGATGGAGAGTGTCCAATGCTCTGCTGTTATCTGTCCCCATCTTGGGGCAAAGTGGCACAATCTTCCTGGAATGGTGGAAGGCTCTGGTCCATTTAGAGCAAGGAAGGCTAAGTTCTTTAGATGCCAGTGAAAGGCCTTCTGGAGGCTGAGACTGCTGAGGCGGTTGAGGCTTAGCAGTCTTTGCTTTTCTTTGCTTGGATGGTTGCTGACTCTTACGGACAGGTTGACCTGCAGAGTGTCCCTGCTGGGAATAAGCAGGATAAAACCTTTTCTTTTTGGAAAAGAATGGTTTCTTGAAAGATTTCTTTCTTGCAGGATCAGCTGTGCCCTTGGATAGTCTGTCCAAGGTGGAGTTGTCAGCATCCAACTCATTGGCCTTTTCCTGCCAATCTTTGCCAAACAGGTTCTCACCAGTACAAGGAATATTGCCCAATTTGTCTTGTACCCAGAGCTCCAAATTGGATGCCTGGAGCCAGGTAATTCTACGTGCACCTATGGCAATGGCAGAGGTTCTGCTTATGCACTCAAAACAGTCAAAAGCTGCACAGTTGACAAATTTGGAAACATCCTGGGCATGTGTGACCAATGTGAGAAAATCCTATCTCCTATCCTCAGGAAGGAGAGGACTCAAAACCTCTAAATCTCCTGTGATTTCCTTCAGGAACATTCCCATATATAAAATATAGGAACTGATCCTGGCAGAAAGCATGGAAGCTTGGAAAGTACGACGTCCAAAAGCATCCAAAGTTCTGCACTCACGTTCTGGGGGATTAGAGGCATGCCTCTTTGCACTCCTGATCCTTCTCACAGCTGATTCCACTACAATAGAGTGGTGAGGGAGCTGAGTTTTCTGGAAACCAGGACAAGGAGGGACTCGATACATAGTGTCAAGTCTACGAGAATGAGGAGGGGTGGTAAGAGGGGTCTCCCACATTCTTAGCATGAGATCATGCAAGATCTCATGAATGGGCAAAGTAGCTGCCTCCTTAGGAGCTTTGGGATATTGTAAAATTTCCAACTCCTTTGCTCTGGGCTCTGTTTCAGGAGCCACAGTAATGGCGAGACCCCGAGCCACCTCCCTGATGAAATCCTGGAAGGAGATATCCTCTGGAGGAGACATCCTGCGTTTAGGGGAAGAGGGCTCCTCAGGCAGAAGAGCTCCGGTATCGACAGAACTATCGGAATCCTCAGATTCCTCTGAGGACTCTGAGTACCTTCTGTCCGGATGCTCTTGTAGAGCCCGATACCCGTACCGACCGAAGTCGGTACCAGTGTATCGGTACCGGAGGGCATCGGGTGACTGGGTGCCGGCAATACGGACACCGATGTCGATGCTATCGGTACCGGTACTGGTGCCAGAGTCAGTACCGGCTGAACTGTCTGACGCGGTTCCGAGGGTGTCGATGCCGCAAGGAGAGCCGCCAGACTGTGTTCAATAGCTAGGAACCTCTGGTCTATCGACGCTGCCGATGCCTGGATGTCGGTACCGGAGAAGACAGCCGGTACCCCAGAGCATGGCACCAGTAGTTCTGCCGAGGTCGAGGCCTCGAGAACATCCTGGAGCCCCGATAATGCTTTGGAAGCCAAAGCCTCCCGCCGGGGCAATTTTTCCAGTGCAGAATCCTCAAGGGCAACGCCAGAGGTATCTCGATGCTTAGAAGGAGATCTACCTTTTGAGGACCGGCTGGACTTATGTTTAGTTACCTGAGATCCACGGGAGGAAGAGGAAGCCCTGGAAGATGTCGATGCCACCAAAGCTGCATCAGAGGGAAACAGGGTAGTGAGCTTAGCAGCTCGGTTCTGCCGACCTCTTTTGGACATCATGGCACAGGACATACAATCCGTGATGGAGTGGTCAGGACCTAAACATTTTAGACACCATTCATGGGTGTCGGTGATGGAGATGGTACCGCCACACTTGGTGCACTTTTTGAAACCTGAAGCAGGTTTCTCCATTGTAGGAAAAATTTTTGGGCATAAGGCCCAAAATGGCGCATGCACCTGGGAAAAAGAGGAAAAAGTAGTAAGTTGTTTTTTTTTTTTTTAAAGAACAGAAATAAAGAAAGAAGAACCGGCGGTACCGGTAAAGCGTCTAAGGCGGCAGACGCGACCACAAAAAAAGAAAGTAACAAGGAAGAATTTTCTGCGGTGACAGGAACAACGACCTGCTGGCTCCGTGGAAAACGAAGATCTGGAGAGAGGCAGTTGGGAAAGGCGGGAAGGCAGCACGCAGGCGCTGTGGGATGCTCCCAAAAGCTTTTTAATTGGACGCTGGGGAGCGTTCCCGCGCAGGCTCCGTCGGTACCGATGATACCCATATGTGATGACTACATTCCTGCTTGTTCCTGGAGATAGACAGAGATCAAATTCAAAAGAAGGAACCCCATTCTATGCCCATTCATTCCAAATGGAGCAGTAAGTAGTATGTAGTTTAAAAATCCAAAATTGTTCACAGAAATTCAAAAATGAATCAGGATCTCTTCCTCTCTGTGATTGGGAGATATAATCTAGAGCCTGCCAATTTAGAGAGGAGAATGTATGTCCTGTTGTCAAACAATGACTGATAAGGAATAACCTTACCTGCTAATTTGGAGTGGAGGAGTAGCCTAGTGGTTAGAGCAACTGCCTAGTACCCAGAAGATAAAGGGTTCGTATTCCCAATGGCACTCCTTGTGACTTTGGGCAAGTCACTTTACCCTCCACTGCCTCAGAGGAAAAGGCTGGCAATCTACTTCCAGTGATACATTGCCAAGAAAGCCCAGAGGTAGCTGGGTCGCTATGAGCAAACACTGACTTGATGGCACTAAAAACCCCCCAAAAGAACCCAAAAGAACAACCTGCTAATTAGCGTTCCTGAAGGAACTCCAGTCCAGTCCCTATATTCTGGGTTGTGCCCCCCCTTCCAGCAGCGAGGAGACTGAGCATGTCATCTTCTTTTGATGACTCCAGGGTACATATAGTACTGGCACCTCCCACCAGCTTCAGTATCCTATTGGCAAAGCAACTTAAACGGAGAGACCAATTATGCCATCCAAACTATAAGTTTAACTATAACAATAACAAACACCATTCCCCCCCATCCCTGGGAAAGTGTTACCCCCCCCCCCAAGAGGAGGAAGACTACCTGAGCCTGCCGTTGCCATCATCGTGGCTCCTTGCTCATCCATATCTGCACCTTCTCAGCACCTGAGCCTCCTGTAGACCATGTTCTTGTACTTATCTTCCATGGCTCATCTGCTGTTTCGGGCTGTTGAAGCCTATTAGGAAACAACAAGAAAAAATTCTGGGTGGGATCAGGGACTGGACTGGAGTTCCTTCAGGAATGCTAATTAGCGGGTAAGGTCTAATTATTCCTTCCTTAGCGTCTCTCCAGTCCAGTCCAGTCCCTATCTTCTGGGAAGTAACAGAGCAGTTCAAGCCTGGGAGGAGCCTGCAAAGGCAGCCCGAAGCACCGATTCTCCAAACCCCGCATCCCCAGAGGCGAGAACATTCAGCCTGTAATGCCTGGCAAAAGTGGAGGAGAGGAGGGATAGGGGAGATATGATTCAGACCTTTAAATACTTAAGGAGAAATAATGAACAAACAAACGTCTTCCAAAGACAGGGAAGCTGTAAAACGAGAGGGCATAACATGAAGCTGCAAAGTGGAAAATTGAAAGGCAATATCAGGAAATACTTTTTCACTGAGAGGGTGGTGGATGCTTGGAATGCCCTCCCGATGGAGGTGGTGGGGCAAATACGGTGACAGAATTCACAATGGCATGGGGCAGACACAATGGATCCATTTATAGCAACAGAATAAAATCAAAATAAACTGAACCATCTAACTTCTCAACAAATAGGGGTGTCCTGCATGGAGCGGTGGGTTCACCCCTAAACAAAGACATGGGGAGGGGTGGCCTGCACAGAGTGGCACCTACTCCTGCCATCTTACTCCGGTCTTCTTACTGGGCAGACTAGATGGACCATACTGGTCTTTATCTGCCATCATTTACTATGTTACTATGTAAGACCAAGCAGCCGCCCTGCAAATCTCTAGTGGTGGAACAAGACTAAGTTCTGCTCATGATGCCGCTTGAGCTCAAGTGGAATGGGCCTGAAGTCCAACTGGTACCTGCTTTCCCTTAAGGAGATATGCCGAATTAATAGCTTCCTTGACCCATCTAGAAACCGATGCCTTGGAAGCTGCTTCACCCTTACGCGGACCTGCAAACAAGATGAACAATCTATCAGAATTGCGGAACGATGCCATCCTCTCTAGATAGCGCTTCAGAACTCTGCTAATGTCCAATAAGTGAAGGCGAACATCACTTCCCCCCTGCCCCGCTCCCGAGAAGGAGGGAAGAGAAACCGCCTGATTCACATGAAAGGGCGAAACCACTTTAGGCAAAAAGGAAGGCACCGTCCGGAGAACTACCTTCTCTTTAAAGAAAGACAGAAAAGGCAGGTGACAAGACAGGGCCTGTAGTTCGGAAATACGCCTGGCCGAACAAATGGCTACTAAGAAGACCGCCTTAAGAGTCGCGTCCTTCAACGAAGCCCTCCGCATCGGCTCGAAGGGCTCCCTGACCAAGGCGTCCAAAACCAGATTGAGATCCCAAGGAAGAACCGGAGACCTCAACTGAGGCCGCAAACGACTTACCGCTTTTAGAAACTGACTTATATCCGCATGTTCTCCCAATGGCTTGCCCTGAACCTTGCCTCTGTAACACAAAATCGCCGCTACCTGTACCCACAGAGAACTGGCTGCTAGGCCCTTATCGAACCCTGCCTGCAAGAAGTCCAGAACCTCAGGCACCGAAACCGAAAGAGGCTTCTTCCTCCGGTCCGTACACCAACCTTCAAATATACACCAAACCCTTACATAGGAAAGACAGGCTGACCGTTTACGGGAATTCAGCAAGGTCGCAATCACTGCCCTAGAATAACCCCATTTCATCAGCCGTGCCCTCTCAATAGCCAGGCCGTAAGCGAGAACCGATCCACCTGCAGCATGCGTACTGGCCCTTGCTTCAACAAATCCTCCCGCACTGGAAGGCGCCACGGACGAGCAGCCAACAGACGCACTAGATCGGCGTACCAAGGGTGACGAGGCCAATCCAGGGCTATAAGAATCACCAGACCTGAATGAGCCTCTGTCCAATGAAGTACCCTGTCTATGAGCGTCCAAGGGAGAAAAACATTCAGCAGACCTTCTGACGGCCACCTCTGAACCAGAGCATCCAAGCCCTCCGACATCCGCTCTCTCCTTCAACTGAAGAAGCGACTCGCCTTGGCCGACTGGAATCGTGCCATGAGATCCATCACTGGAATCCCCCAACGAGCCACTATGCGCTCGTAAACCTCCTGGCAGAGCTCCCACTCCCTGTGGTCCACACTGTTCCTGCTCAAGAAGTCCACCATTACGTTTTCCACTCCGGCCACGTGCTGCGCTGACAAAGCTGATAGATGAATCTCGGCCCACTCTAGCAGGCCTTCCGCCTCCTCCTCCAAGGGAGGACTGCTTGTGCCGCCTTGCCAGTTGATATATGCTACTGTGTCATGTTGTTGGACAGCACTCTGACCGCCCTTTGGATTACTAACGTCTGGAGGGCCTTGAGAGCCAGGGCTACTGCCCGCAGCTCCAGCCTGTTGATTGACCACTGGGCTTCCTGGGCATCCCAAATGCCCTGGGCCAGGGGTGGGCAAGTCCGGTCCTGGAGAGCCACAGACCTGTCAGGTTTTCATGATGTCCCCTAATGAATATTCATGGACATATTTCCATACAATGGAAAGCAGTGGATGCAAATAGATCTCATGAATATTCATTAGGGACATCATGAAAACCTGACTGGTCTGCGGCTCTCCAGGATCAGACTTGCCCACCCCTGCCCTGAGCGAAGTGCCCCTCGCAATGCGCGTCCCACCCCGAAAGTGAGGCATCTGTTGTCAACTGGACCCATACCGGGGAATCGAGAGGCATGCCCCATTCCAGGCTCCCTGGATTTAGCCACCACTGCAAGGCTTCTCTGGTCACTACCGGGCAGACGAGCTCCATCGACATGGACTGATTTTGATGAGACCAAAGCCGCAGCAAGGCCCATTGCAGAGGCCTCATATGTGCCCTGGCCCAGGGTACCAGCTCTATCGTTGCCGCCATGGTTCCCAAGATCTGAAGATAATGCCAGGCCGAGGGAGCCTCCATGGCCAGGAACCAAAGGATTAGCCACCTTAACACCTCCACTCTGTGGGCCAGTAAGAACACCCTGCCCTCTCTTGTGTCGAACCTTGCCCTCAGATACTCGATCTCTTGCGAAGGGTCCAACTTGCTCTTTGCCATGTTGATCACCCATCTCAGATTCTGTAGAAACGCAACCACCTGGGCCGTTGCCTTCCGACTCTCTTCTTCGGATTTCGCCCGGATCAACCAGTCGTCTAGGTAAGGGTGAACCAATATCCCCTCCTTGCGCAGTGCCGCAGCCAACACCACCATGACCTTGGTGAAGGTGCGCAGGGCTGTCGCCAGGCCGAAGGGTAACACTTGAAACTGGAAGTGACCTTCTGGTGTTGCAAACCTCAGGAACTGCTGGTGAACCTCACAAACAGGAATATGTAAATAGGCCTCTGTTAGATCCAGAGAGGTCAGGAACTCTCCCTGTCTTACCGCTACCAAGACAGACACCAGCGTTTCCATCCGAAAATGAGGCACCCTGAGGCAACGATTGACTCCCTTTAAGTCGAGAATTGGCCAAAAGGTCCCTTCTTTTTTGGGCACCACAAAATAGATGGAGTATCGACCGCAACCGCGTTGCTCTGGAGGCACGGGTACGACTGTGCTCAGCTCTCGCAGCCTCGCCAATGTCTCCCTTACTGCGGTCCTCTTGACAGGAGACTTGCACGGGGAGAGTACAAAGGAATGAGGAATGGGTCTTGAGAATTCGAGCGTACCCCTCTCGAACCACCTCCAATACCCACTGATCCGATGTAACCCGGGCCCAGGCTGGGAAAAACTGCCGAAGGCGCTCCCCTACTGGCAGCACTTCCTGCTGGGCCCCTGTTTCATTGTGTCTTTCTAGGACCCGAGGTGGCGGAGGCAGCAGCAAACCCCTTTCCAGCCCCCTGGAATCCCCGGAAACTCTGTCCCCTGGAGTTGAAGCGACCCCTCAAAGGGCGTCAAACGGAAACCACGAAACCTCCGTGACTCCTTCGGCTGAAAGCACGACAGCGCAGGAAGCCAACTCTGCTTAGACCTATCCTCGGGAAGCCTACCTCCCTTAGACTCCCCCAGATCCATTACCAGCTTCTCCAAGTCCTCTCCAAAGAGGAGCTTCCCCTTAAATGGGAGCCTTCTGAGCCGGGCCTTTGACGAGCCATCTGCGGCCCAGTTGCGTAACCAAAGATAGTGGCGGGCTGCCACCACTGAAGCCATGTTCCTGGCCAAGCTCCTCACGAGATTACTGGCTATCAGCTAAATAGGCAGCTCCCGATTCAATCCTAGCCACCTCACCTGATGGTTGAGCCGTGGGGTCCCCAGACAGCTGAAGCTGTTAGGCCCACCGCAAGCAAGCCAGAGCTACCCAGGCCCCACAAACGGAAGCCTGGAGAGCCAGGGCGCTAACGTCAAAAGCTTGCTTTAGCAGCGCTTCCAACTTTCTATCCTGGGTGTCCTTGAGGGCAGTGCTGCCCTCTACCGGGATTGGGGTCTTCTTCGTGACTGCTGCATCTACTCTGGGGGAATGAAGCAATTCCTTTTCCCCTTCTGGCAACGGGTACAGGCAGGCCATAGACCGAACTCCTCTCAGTCCCGATTCAGGTTGATCCCATTCCACCTGAATCATTTGGTTTACTACCCGGTGCACCGGAAAAACCTTCTGCGATTTTCTGACCGCCTGAATCAGTGGGTCCTCCAGCATCTCTTCCTCCGCTGGGACACCGGCTGCCATATTAAGAACCTTTAGGGATTCCCCAATCAATGCCAGCAATTCCTCCTGGTGGAAGACGCGAACAATTCTAGCTTGTTCCTCCAGCTCTTCCTCGTCCTCCCCCATCTCCCTGTCTGAGAATTCACCCTCCTGATTCTCCGACAGCGGGGGACGCGGAACCTCATCCTGAGAGAGCCTAGCCCGCTTTGACGGAACTCCTGTTTCCTCTCTAGTATCCAAAGAACGGCCTACAGCACTGCCTAGTACTGAGCCCTGCTCCAGAGTTCCTTGCTTGCGCAGGCAAAAGGCCCTATGCATCAGCAGTACAAATTCTGGGGATAAATCCCCTACTCCAGTCGCCTCCAGGCCAGCCCCGGAGGTAGAAGGCCCGGGTTGCACCAGGGGAATGGTCAAATGTTCCGGCATAGCAGGAAGGACAGGAGCAGATTGACCCTCCACCTCTAGCAGGTCCCCAAGCTCCTGAGAGCAGGAAGCAAGGGGATCCCGAGAAAGACCTTGCATCCCCTGCTCTCCCTCGGCTGCCTCTGTTGTGCAGCCCCCTACAGATCCCAGCCTCTGACACCGTAGACTTCCGGGTGCACAAAGCAAGCACTGGGCCTTAGGCATAGTGGCAAAAAAACTAAAACCACTTTTTCCTCCCCCCCAATCGAGAGTCCTCTAGGGCCCCCCCCCCCCCGAAGCCTCCTGCACCTCCCGCCGATTCCCTCAAGCTAGGAACCCCCAGTTGCTAAGGCCCTCTGAACGGGGCCGCCTAAGCAAAATTGCTGTGCAATGCGTGCCAAAAAAGCACGCAAAGCAAGAAAGATGGCCCCTACCTGCTCTCTCTCTCCCGGCACCTCTTCCGACACACGTCTGCTCCTGCTGCGTGGTTGGACGTGTTTGCCACACTGGCCGCAGACTCAATCCGGCCCCGATCCTCTTCTCTTGCTCCTTTGCGCCGTTCACCTGTTCACGGGCTCCCCCTTACACTCAAGGAGCACCACGGCTGCAGGCTTCTTCCCGCCCGCAGGCTCAGCCACCTGAAAGGCTTCGGCAACGCAGTGGAAGATGTTTCGGGGCCTCAGGGCTGACGGCAGGCTACAGGCAGCATCTCCTCCTCCACGTGGCCAGCGCACTGCCAGGAACTGCAGGAGGGGGCAGGGACCACTACTGCAGGTCGGGCCAAACTCCCCCTCCCCTATCCTCAAAGGGATATATAGAAAGGCCTCCGGAGAACTAAATTAAATAAACTCAATCTGTTAGGAAATAAAACAAAACTAGAACAGAAGAAAGTAACTGAAACCAATCCTATGCTAAGTATCTCTAGTAAACTAAACTAGATTACTGCCTCCTTTCCAGCTGCTTTGGAGACTGAGCAAAACTGAAGCTGGTGGGAGGTGCCAGTACTATATGTACCCTGGAGTCATCAAAAGAAGATGATGTGCTCAGTCTCCTCGCTGCTGGAAGGGGGGCACAACCCAGAAAATAGGGACTGGACTGGAGAGACGCTAAGGAAGGAGCAGATCACACAATGAAACTGCCATGTCTGCTAGTAGTAGTCAGATAAACACATTTTTAAAATGTTAGATAAACTGGGACTTCTCTGGTTAATTTAGTAGGGTTCAACTTCTTGTGGTGAAGCATGAGCGTGTTGCCCCCTCCCTTTTGCTCCTCTTATATTTGTCTCTGGCAACTTTCAAAATGCTCAATGACAGGAAGACATACTCTGGAAATTCAAGCTTCTCAATAGGAAAGAAAAAGCTACAGAACTAAACTTTCAGGGGTGTGAAGAGTATGGAAAAAAGGTCAGCTATCACAAGGGCTCTCTCAATCTGTGACTCAGAAGTTATAGACAGATGAGGAGGATTTTAGACAGCCACTTTACATATTCCATCTTTTATTCCTGGAACTTCATATACTAGTTTAACATAGCTGAAGATGTATGCATTTATTTATTTATTTATTTATTTGACAAAATTTGATATACGACCATCAAGGTGGTTTACAACAAAAAAAAAAGGTTCAGAAACAATGCACAAAACATACCACAAGAAAGTCAGAATAGCATAACAAGCAAAGCAAACACAATAAAACAAAATAGTGAAACAAAAGGAAAATAAAAACCTGTGCCAACTCCAGGGTTGGGTAGATACACAGTATAAGATTAATGGCACGCTGTCTCAAACTGTAATGCTTAAAGAACTAACCTTACCTTCTGGGTATAGGGGTCACAGGTATTTTACATAGAACTTATGTCTAAAGAGAAATAAAAGCATTGCCATAGTTGTTCCAGACCTGCCATCTCAGGGGAACCTCCAGGCAGTTAGAGGCTCAGGAGATCCACAATGAATATGCATTAGCTAAATGCAAATCCTTCTCATGCTGAAAACCCAACTCATTGTGGGTCCCCAGAGGGAGAGAAAGCAGTTCAGAATGTTCCATGTCTTAACACACCAGTGCAGGGGATGGCAACTCTGGTTTCCAGGACACCACAACATGTAAATCCATCTCATGCATATGCAGTGTGGATCTCTTGAAAATATAACTGCTGACTATACCTGCGCTCTACTATATCTTTGAAGAGGGGATCAAAGACCATTTAGACCCTGTAAGCACAGCAGGAGAGTAAAGTATGATAGAGCACAGAGAAACCATGGCAGTAAGGGAGGAAACGGCCCTTTTGATACTACCCTAGATCCATAAAACAGAAACATCCTTCACTTCTTATTTTTCAGTCCATCAAATGCCTCTGCTACTTACTGGCTGCCTCACTACTGCTCCTCTGCAGTGCATACAGGTCACTTTCCCGGGTAAGTGCATATACTGTACGTAGCAGCTGTGGAAGGGATGCCGACAAGTCTCACCCATAAAAAACAAAGTAACAAAAACCTTCCTTCAAACTGTACCACGCCCTGGACTTTTTGTAATATTTAAGAGTTTGCCATCTTTCTGTAGTGCTGTTTTCTCCGTTTGGCACACTCTCAGTTCTCAAACACTAAAAAGAGGAGACAAATCTATGAGCAGACAACCCTGGAAGAAGATATGTTAAAGAAAAGGACAAGAGATGAACTAAGTATATCACAGACAAGGGAACAGAGACATTTGCACTTAAGCCAGATGCAGCTTTCCTGTTTATTTTTATTATCTCAGCTTGCTTTTACTACTGAAAGCAAAATTTTAATATAATTCTACCAAAGTTAGCAGAAATGTTCTAGGACCTGTGTGCAGTTGCAGTGATATGACACACAAACGTTTTTCATTCTCCTGCCTATCTAGCACATGATTTTAGGAAGGCTTTGGGTCTTGGCTAAAAGAAAACCAGTCAAACTACAGCAAGGTAAACAAAAAGGAAATATTCTACAACTTGCAGGACGTTTCTACAGACCTTCAAATTCCCGAGCATGAAGCTATGCTCAGAACATGCAGTAAAGGCAGAGAACAGATATCACTTGTTTGTATACTGAGGGGGAGCAAAGGTACCTTCTCACCATTACACCCCTGAGAGCTGCAGTACTCAAAGCACGATCTTTAGATAACAGAGCAGATAGTTAAAATCATCTGGATTCTCCTTCTGATTTTTATTTCATTCCTAATTGGATTCCTTAAGGCTCCTGTTAGATATGCCTACCATCAGGAATTTAAGTCACAGGCATGGTTGGCACATGGAAAGCATAAACAGAGATGAACAGGGAAAACACAGGAGGTAGTTCAAAATCAAACAGCATACACACAGTTATTCCAAAACTCCTTTCCCTCCTCCAAAACAAGAGTTAGGAAGCAAAAAGCAGGAGGATCTTTAGAGGACATCAGCTTGTATTGCTGCTGGAAAGCTCCCAAGTTCAGAGCCCAGAGAAGTGCAGCATCTCCTCTTAGGGCCTGATTTACCAAAGTTCCCTCCCATGCTGCATCTATGGGAAAAGACTTCATAAATCAGACCCAAGGATTCATGCAGAAATAGTGACAACCGGCAACATGCGTTTAACTTTAGAAATAAAAAGCTCAATATTCGGAAACATTTATGTATTTGGCATCCAGTGCAAACGGCATAAGTGTTGTTGTTTAAAAAAGAAAGTTCTAGCCAAGCAGTAGGGGCCAGGACATTCGAGAAGTGGGGCTTATATATCCAGACATCATTTTTTGTTTAGGGTGAGCAGCCAAAATTGCAGTTTAAACTCTAAATGGATGAAGTTACCCATTTAAATTTAGGGCTGTATAGTCCATGGTCACTGCTGAATATCAGGCATAAGGATTAGAAAATAATCATCTGCTAAACTTGATGGTAGCTGGACCTCTGAATATCAGCCCCACTTCCCTGCTCACTCATGGTTCATGGGCTCCTTGGAGTTCCAGCCAAAACTCTTATCCTTGAATTACATCTAAAATTAAAATGCACGATGGCTTAAGATTATGCTTTACATCTGAAGATGATCATAAACACTTTACATCAGAATAGTAGCAGTGACAATGCAGTCACCTCACTTTTCAGTAATCGGAGACTATATGACACCTTTGAAGGGTACAGAATGAATATGAAACTCTCACTAATTACTTAATGGAAGAACACGGAGCCACACTAACAGTCAGAAGGGCCCAGCAGATCTAACTCCTGCCCTCTGCTCCTCCTTATAGCCAGGGCTACTCTTAAGACAGCTTCATTAAGGAGGGGGAAGCAAGCAAGCACTCTGCTGGTACAGCCCCATGAAAGCACTGATGACACTAAAAACAGTGGGAAGCAAGCAGCCTAGTAATGAGAAGTTCATGCAAAGACTGTTCGGATTCAGAAGAACTTGCATATGAGACACATGGGGTAGTAGAAGGGTTAGAAATGGAGTAGATATAACTTGACCTTAATTTCATATGGGGAAGAGGAAGAGTTATGGGAATTTAAGGTGGTGTTGAAATAATTGGCAAAAGAACAGTTGCCTTTGATGTAGACCAGGGTGGACATTTGAAGAACTTCCTTGGGAAATGTTTGGTAGAGGTAATAACTAAACATCTTTGTCCCGAGCTATTATCCAAGGACATGGATGATACCGGTAGTTTAGCTGAAATCCCTTTTAAGGGCAAGTTCAAACCATTGGCCTCTCTCAACTCTTTCTTCCCTGGGAAAAGCGACCGAATCTATGGTTATGGTTCAGGTGAAGCTTTTCCTCAAATGCTCTGGATATAGCTTGGTTAAACTTTCAAGCGGGCTCGATACAGAGTTGGCTCCATTGTTTCTTACAGATAAGTGACAGCCAATAGACCAGTGAGACACTGGCTTGCTAGTTATCTTTGATCCGTTAGCTGCTTTTGACTCAGTGGATCATGGGTTTCTTGTACAGGGGCTTAACAGAGATACGGCCAGGGCAGACCAGCATGATTAATTCAGTCTTTTCTTACTGGCCAGCTGCAGAAAGTTTTGAGGGGGAAGAGATGACTAGTTTAAGTGCACTAATTGTGGGGAGTCCCATAAGGTTTCTCGCTCTCTCCCATTCTACTTAGATTACTTCCACTCCCTGGTGCACTTATTAGGATCCAAGATATGAAGATAGAGATACACATTTATGCTGATGCTATTTTGATCCCACAGGATAGTACATGACAGGAGACCATGAAGGTTTTGGGTAGATGTATGGAAACTACTGTGGAATGGGCTGCCACCCACAAATTGAAACTAAATAAGGGTAAGACATAACTAATGTTGGTGGGTTGCAAGCCACAGTCAAAGTCTTATGCTAAGTTCAGGACATAAGAACAGATTATGAATTGGTATCAGAGATAAGAAGTTTGGGGATTCTCTTGGACTTGACTTGAAGTTTTGAAATACAAGTGGCTAGAGAGCTAAAGATGGTACTGGAAGATAAATAGTCATAAGGCATTTGAGCCCCTCTCCTTAGTCCTTCAGCAACACCTATGTAAGCAATTATGCTGAGCCACCTAGATCATTGTAATTCCATTTATGTAAGATTGCCAAGAGAGATCTTAGGTAAACGCCAAATTGCATAAAAAACCAACTGCCGGGATAACAGGGAGAAGGAAGTGGGAACATGTGAGCCTTCCCTCCCCACTCAGAGCTTTGCATTGGTTCCGTATTGGTAGTCATGTATGGGAAATTGGACCAATGTATTTGGGAGCCAAGATGGAACATTATGCACCATCTAGAGTTCTCCATTCAAGCCAAGAGAATAACCCTTTCTCTTAGGACAAAGAGATGAATTAGAGAGCTTTCTCAGTGGTGGCCTCACCCTTAGAAAAGAAATGGATTCTCTCTTCTTTTCTTTTATGAATTACTGTAAGTCTGTTGGGGAGGTGGTGCTGATGATTGTCCCTCCTAGAGCATATGGGGGATTTCACGGCAGAATAGATGTAAATAGACTTGGCCTTGTGATCTTTGGAAAATGCAGTATAAAAATGTATACATTAAACTGACTCAGATTTCTTCCCAGTCCATTGATAGCCTGATTGCATTAATAACAGCACTGGAGTGTAATATTTAAGGAATCCGGTGAGCTCAGTAATCAGCAACAACTTGAGCAAAGAAAAAAAAAAGAATTGTCCATAAAATGTTTCACAACTGAGATTATGGTTAATAGCTTGGTGACTCAGTGACCCTGCTGGCAGGCAGGAGACCCTTGTTTGCTTCCGGAGTGAGAAAGGAGTGCCTCAGCTGTTGCTCTGTGGTGCTGTTTAGTAACCAGCTTCTGGAGAAACCTGAGGTGGCAGGGGGAGGAGGTAAAGTTATAAAGGAACAGGGAGAATGAAAGATTATAGACACCAAAGCCCCAGTAGAGGCTGGTACTAACTGAACAGGAAGCCCTAAAAGAAGTAGAAGGAAACTGGCTTTGGGAGGAGGGCACAATTAAAATATTTGAACGTTTAAATCCGGCTGGCGTGTCAGTTATTTTAACACAGTTCCCCCACCCCATTACACATAGCATCATGAGCAACATTGCTGGCCCAATAAGACCACGGCTAAGAGCAGACGCTGCAGATGATGACAGGGGAAGAAAGGAGCTAATGCATCTGCTACGGCTGCCATGAGCTAAGCCTGTGCCTATTGCCAGGTAGTCTGCAAGGATCTTCCAGGCTCAGTAGATAACACATCCCAGCAAGAAAGGAGAATCACCACTTGAAATACTGTTATTGTCCTCTGGGGATACAATGTTTTCATCCATCAAATATTTTAAAAAACCCTTAAGGCCCACAGCAGGACTGCAAGGGAGCCATAATGTTCATCATTGCTGGACGAGAGCAGTGACCCAGGAGAGGATCTTTCTTACAGAAGACTGCATATGGTTTTCAATTTATTACAAAAATAAGGATAAGAGACCCTCAAACGTTGTCACAAGCTGAATGATCAAATTTTACTGTTTGCAATCAAAGAAATATGAAAATATTTGTATTCTATTCAAATTAATTAAAAAAATTATACTTTTTATTTTCTTCTTTTGAAAAAAAAATGGAAGTTGATAGTTCTGGCAGGCTCTGAGTGGTGGAGATGTTTCCTGGATTTGGGTTGACGTTATTTCCATTGCATTCACTTGTAAGTATGGCTGAAGCAAGCTGCAATGTAAAGTTAGAGAGTAAATGAGCAGTGCTGTCACCTCTGGCCTGCCCTTTGACATAGCTACTGGGGTTTCCACCATCCAGGTCCTTTTGTTTGGCGTCCGTCTCTTGTGCCAGAGGTGACTGTGACTTCAAAAATATTGCCATTTCCCCAAAACTGTGTCCTTGATTGCATCCACATATTGTGTTGGCACCCAGTATACCCAGTAATAGGAAGCTTCCGTTGGACCCAGTTGAAATGCCTGTGGATAAAAAGATAAAGGACTGTGAACTACCCAAGTCCAACAGCATCGGCATCTCAAGTACATCACCCCCCTCCCCCCCAGCCCAGCCTTCCCCCAGAGAAGTGGTTCTCAACCCAGTCCTTGGGGCAAACCCAGCCAGTCAGGTTTTCAGGATATCCATAAGGAACATGCATGACATTTGCATGTACTGACTTCTATAACAATCTCTCTCATACTTATTCATTATGGATATCCTAAACACTCGATTGGCTAGGTGTGCCCTGAGGACCACTGTCTGAGAGGAGACAAGTGCATGGAGGGGAAATTTCAACTTGTATAGAATTTCAAAAGTTTTCAGAAACGGAGCAATCCAGTATTGTAATTGAAAATATAACTTTGCGTCTACTTTTCCCCAGGCACTGCTGGCAGTCTAGTTTTAGCTATTTGTCTGTCTGAGTCCTTGTTCATTCTTTTTATCATCTCTTCTTTTTCTATAGCTCCTTCCCTCTTTTTCATGTTAAGTATCTTTTTCCTACCCAGTCTCCCTTTGCTTCACTTCTCATCAATTCTCCCTCATTCATTAATTTTCAATTTTATAAACTGCCCTTTGAAACTCTGCCATAGGGGGCCAGACTGAAGGTCCATCAAGCCCAGTATCCTGTTTCCAACAGTGGACAATCCAGGTCACAAGTACATGGCAGACAAATTCTATGCTGCTTATCCCAGGGGTAAGTAGTGGCTTCCCTAAAGTGTACTTGATCCCAAAATGTAAAGAGAAAAAAACAGGTGTGAATATAGTTTTTGCAGTAGATATCTGTAAGCTAGGGAATTTATTGAACTTGCTGCAATAGTTTCTACTCCTAATTAGAAATCAGGACAGTTTATTGCAAAGACGAGTCAGCTCTGCACAAGGAAAAACAACTTTTGGGGAAAGACTGTAGTGCTATATTATGTTAGTTTTTTTAATGATTAGATCTTGTTGTTTTATGGTGATCTACTCAGGATATGGTTTGTATAAACAAAATGTAAATACAATAAAACATTTTTGCACACACACCTTAGACATGAGAGACTGAGGGAAAGGCACAGAAGATATTAATGTCGTGGTCAGATATTCGAGTATCCTAGAAGCAGTGATTCCACTCATTTCACACATCCTCATGACACGTGCACAACTGACTATATCTTTAAGATAGGATCTAGAGGAGACACGCACTAGATGTTAGGCTAGTTCAAGAGGGAGCAGCATTATTTTGGAAGCTAAATGGCAGAACGCTATCTGATAAAAAGTACAATAGTTACTTAGCAGGAAAATCCTAATGTTATTTGCTATTAATAATGGAGAAACACTGCAAATTATATGCTCAAACTAGAACTCATGGAAATTAAGTGAAACTTTTTTTTGGTACTGGGGTCTCAGTAGAAAACTTTGCAGCAATTCAGTCAGATTTGAAAACTCAAAGCAAAACTTGGCTGCTGTTCACATCAACGACCCCATTATTGTACCTTATCCTTTTCATTATCTGTTTAGTGATCAGTTATTATAATAAAAATATTTATTTGTTGTCCTTATGTTTTTATCTTGTTTTTTTCTTTTTTATAAATATTAAAACAAAATCTTGTTCTCAATCCTTATGTGCACGAGGTTGCTCTACTGTCATTAAAAAGTTCAACAGTCAAAATCCATATTTCACAAGCCTAGTAACAAGAGCAGTAATGTTCATAATCCCAGAAACACTTATCTTCACTTGGTCTTGCTGCTCCTTTACTGGCAACTCATTGAAACATTAAGACAAGTAAAGCTCCCTGTCTTGGCGGCTGTTACACACATCCCAACGCCGTTACTCTAAGGCACCCAAGCGTTTCACGATGCAAGTTTCATCAGGGGAATGCACATATTCTTCTTTAATTAACTGACCTTAAGAGTCTATATCTGCTCTTGATAAAGCGAGAAGAAAGCTGTTATCCATACTCCTCATGAACTGCCAAAAGACGCCGCGCATTGGCAGTTCATGAGGAGTATGGATAACAGCTTTCTTCTCGTTTTATCAAGAGCAGATATAGTCCTGTGATAATAATGCGACCAGCCTCCCTCATATACACACTGTCCAGTCAATGGTGGTGTGCCTGTTTTGGCCAGAGAGACAGAAACAAAGGGATCTCATCTAGGAGCGGATGCACTGCCTAGCGGATGACTGGACGGTCGCATTATTATCACAGGACACCGTACTACAGTTTTTAGGATGGCCATAGCATTCTATATTTGCAAGTATCGCTATTCTGTGATTCGATTTCACGTTGGGTTCGGGGATATAGCATGCTGTTGCCTATTAAGAGCTAAACCTCAGTAAAGCGAGGGGGTGGTTCGGCCTTACACAGTTGTAGTTAATTAGAATGGGATGAGTGGGAGTTTTAAAGGGCAGTTAGACATCAGTAGCCCTCATGCGCGGCGTCTATTGAGACTTTGAAACACTCTGTTCGTATGGACTCTGTTTCAATTTTGATTATTTTGGCAACTTTTGAAGACGTGGGCAGCATCAGTCTTTGTAAGTAAAGGAAGTATTTTGTGGTTTTTAAAGTAGTGTAGATGTCGGGAGTAAAAATAGTAATTTATTATATTGTATTTATATTTAACACATAGATTCGGTAGAAATGAATGATCTCCTGAAGAAACTGCGGCAGTGAAACGCCTCAGTGGTGCCCAGGGAGAGCGCTGAGATCTGGAGTAGTCCTCAGCTGGAAGGCGGCTAAGTTATTTATTTATTATTTATTTAACAGCTCTTATATACCGCACTATTTTATCAGCGCGGTTTACAAATAACAAAGAACACTCAGATCAGCGAAGACTGATTGGGTTTACATTAAAACAGGGAATAGAACTTGGGGAACATGGGAATTTTCAGAATAACATAAGTCCAAACGAGTTGAAATAAAATAAACTATATACATGCTGGTGTGTCATATTCGCTAATTGTTGGTATGAGAGAATGTGAGAAGCTTCCAGGATGGGGCGGAAGCTTGGGATTTGAGCGTTATGTTGTGTGGAGGGATTTAGTGGGGATAGGGGATGGTTTCTTGGTGGTATGGGGGTAGCTTAAGAGAAGTAGAGAAGAAAGAAATAGTGCTTTATTGCTTTCCGGAATTGTAGCAGGTCTTGGATTGCTCTGATATCAGGAGGCAGGTCGTTCCAACATTTTGGAGCGTAGTGGGCGAATGTTCTTCTACTGGTTGATAGTGAACACCTTATGGAGTCTTTGGGGATCGCAAGTGTGTTATCTGATGTCATTCTTCTAGATCTGGTTTTTTGGGGTAGGAGTGATAAGATCCTTGAGAGAGTTGGGAGCGATGTTGTTAATAATCTTGAAAGTTATTAGCAGAATCTTATATGTTAGCCTGGAGCATATCGGTAACCAGTGTAGATCCTTAAGTACTGGTGTGATATGGTCGGATCTGGATAGACCGTGTTACTTAACTTGTTTGAGTTATTACATCGCTGGAGAGATGAATGCTTAGCAAACCTTTCCTGGGGGGGACTATACTTTACATACAGTGGTACTGTTTTTTCATAAAGGTCATTGATGCTGTAAGACGTACTAAACCAAGACTAGATGTCTAAGTTTAACGTCGCTGTGAGTCTGAGACCTTTAATCCACTGATGTGTTGTGTATCTACTAAAGGAAAAAAGTTACTTCACGATTCTATAAGTTTGCTTAAGCTGTTTGATTTGAACGAAGATCTAATTTGTTACGTCAGTAAACGTTCAGAGAGCGACCTAGAGGAAGGTTGTTTTATAAATAAACTACCTGTCTTCATTTACAAGGTGTGCTAGCCTTTGTTGTAGCAAGACAGGCTTTCAATGCTGCTTCGACTTCTTCTTTCATTACCAATTGTTCCGGATCATAAGGTACAGGATGAAATGGCTATTGGTCTACTTGATCTTTATCATATAAAAACTCTGTATATTCTTTCCATCTTTTCTTGATCTTCTCAGCATCATTCAACATAGATCTTTGAGCATCTTGTAACATTCCAATTTGAGGCTGGAATTTTTTCTTTAACTCTCATAGCTTTAGGAAAGCCGATCTTGTTTTTCCTTTAATAGTTTCTGCTTCGATTTCTTTGCATGCATCATTGTAGTACTTTTTTTTGTCCTGTCTTGCTGCACATTAGAAATCTCTATTGAGTTCTGCAATTGCCTCTCTTTCTCCTCTGGCTAATGTCTCTGTGTTTCTGGGCTATTTTCAGAGTTTCTTCCGTCATCCATTTTGACCATTTTTGCTTTTTCACCTTTTGTAGAAACTTCTCACTTTCTTCCAACACAACCTTCTTGATGTTATTCCATAACTCTTCTGGAGCTCTGTCATTTTTATCTAAAAGCAGCAAATCGATTTTGCAGGCAGTCTTTAAATTCCAGTGGCATATTCTCAAAGTCATATTTTGCTACATTCATGAGTGGCTTGCTCTTTTTCAACTTTAGCTTGAGTTTGCATATTAGTAGTTGGTGATCTGTACCACAGTCAGCTCCAGGTTTTATCTTTGTTGTTGTTATCAAGCTTTTCCATCATTGACTTTCACAGATGTAGTCAATTTGATATTTGTACAATCCATTGGGTGAGGTCCATGTGTACAGTCGCCGCTTGTGTTGCTGGAAGAAGTTGCTTGAGATGAATAGAATGTTGGGAGCGTGTTGGTAGAGTTTTAATCACAAATTATTACAAAGCTAGGTCTTTTGACTTAGTCTTAGACATTTCCTGCTGATACACTTGAAAGCTAGTTTTGCTTTGTCCAGGCCTTGACAAAAATTTTCATTAGACCCTGACTAATGTATTAGTATGGTAACTAAAATTTTCCTTGATTCAACAAGTGATGGATGCTGCACACTTTTCTTTCCAGATTCCAATGACTGTGGATGGCCAATCTCTCTTGATGTAGTGGGAATCTTTCACACAAATATTCCATTCACAGAGAAAACAGTACTTTGAGTATCCAGTTTGCAGACCAAGCAACGACTTTCAAATCACCACAAAGCTGCCACTGATGTTGGTCATAGTTCATGCGTCTCAACAGTTGTTTTATATTATAATAGGTTTCCTTCATATGGACTGCGTGACCAACTGGAATAGATGGCAAAACAGCTTTAAAACTCATCTTTGATGAATCGATTAACAGTCTCTACTCATCTGGATGATGAATGATGTTGTGGGCTGCCGTCAGACCATCAATATTGTTGCAGGCTACACGATTACCTTCCATGAAGAAGAATGTAGTAAGATCCTTTTGACGTTTATGGAACATGGAAATCTTGTCAGCTGACAGGAGATTCTACTGCTATAGTCTGGAACTCTACAGCTCTGCCTTACTCTTAGGTAGGTCCAAATCCCCGACAAGGTCATTCAGTTCATCTTGTGTCATGAAATGTGGTTCTGAGGAGGAGGATGGGAGAAAATCTGAGTCATATGACATTGATGGTTTGGGACCAGAAGTTTCATCTCCTTCCTCATCTGACTCAAGAAAGAATGATTCTGGAACATCAGGAACCAGCAGTCCTCATTTGTGGGGTACTGGGTGTATAGCTAATGGAATGTTTGGATACTGCACAGTCCATTTTTTCTTCTTCGACAAACCTTTTCCAACAGGAGGCACCATGCAGAAGTAACAATTGCTGATATGATCCATCAGCTCTCTCCAAATTGTTGGCACTACAAAAGGCATGGATTTCCTTTCTCTATTCAACCAGTGGCAAAGATTTGTTGCACAAGTGTTGCAGCATATGTGTGGGACCCAGCTTTTGTCCTGATCTCCAATTTTGCAGTCAAAGTAAATGTGGTAGGCTTTCTTAATCAAAGCGATTATACTGCATTTTTGTGATGCAAAAGTTCCTTCAACACAGACATAGCAGAAGTGATTTGCATTGTTCAAACAATTATGAGAAGACTGGTCGACAGCCAAAATACTACTGTAAATAGAAATTACACTTACTTGGTAATTGTTGTTCCTTGAGTGATGACAGTTTAGTCCTCCACCACTGGGTTGTGCACCTCCTCCTGCTGCTTGGAGACTGGGCATGTCAAAGTCATGACATCACTGGATATAGCCTCCTGGTATCTCCCATCAGCCCCCAGTGTACTACTGACAAAGCAAACTCAAAGGAACAACAAACAATTAGTTATACCATAACTTTAACCAAACTAACCATACCTCAATCTGAGGAACCTTGGTAACTTTATTCTTTTTTTTTTTTTTGACGTTCATGCCTCTTGTATTGTAGCACTTTTCCTGTGCTACCCCTCACTTAAATAAGAGAGAAGGAAGAAACAAATCAGAGAATAATACTCACTGCGATCCAGAGTCTGAAAGGATCTCCCCACTCCATGAAATCAATGCTCCACTCTGTCTAAAAATAAACTCTGAACCAATTACCCCCTGGGCGGGAATGAGGACTAAACTGTCGTCACTCAAGGAACGACAATTACCAGGTACGTGTAATTTCTATTTCCTTATTGTTCCTCCAGTTTAGTCCTCCACCACTGGGATGTATCAAAGCAGTAATTACTGGGAGGGACCTTGCCATCCGGATCGCCACTCCGCCAAGTCGAAACAGACAGCGCTCGCTGCCAGGTGGTGAAAGTTACTGAAAGCACAAAATAAAAAAAAAAAAGAAAGACGACCTGGTGACCGGTCCACAAAACGCTACTACCGTGAGCAAACTGCATTCTACTCAAGATATCGCTTGTGCTCCACTAAGGTGAACTCGTAAGCCCATGTCCTCGCCCCTTCCATTCCTGTGGCAATGGAAGCCTTCGCCGCCACTTCCCCTTTGCGGAAACCCCCGACTAGGAAAAGAGACAGCCGTAACTGCAGAGATTTTTAAACTCTTAAATAGTGCCGCAGCACTCCATGTGTAAGTGGCGGAACCCATGGTCCAAGACGCCCCCCTGCACCGACCCTAGAGGTAGAAGAGCGACCGTTTGCCCCTAAAAACCCACGTTGCGATTCCATGGCGGAACCAATATGCTACGCAACGGCCGCAGGCTGGATACTGCTTTAAGATACGCCACTCATGAGCATGAGAACCCAGGGCGAACCCCTGAACTTTGCCTCTATAGCAAGACAGAACTGTTACCTGAACACTTAAAGACCTGGCTGCCAGCCCGCACCTGGAAACAAATTATTGTAAACATTTTTGTTAGAGTTACCCTGTGTACCACAGGATCGCCAACCTATCCCAGACCATTGAAATAGCTTAATCCAAGCAGACTAGCAACTTAGCTTGCTAAGCCCTCCTGGCCTTCTGCTTGCAACCGAAGCAGAGACAAACCTAGGAAATAGCGTTCCAAATACGAAAATCAAACTACTCAACTCCCCCTGGATGGCTGAAGTTATTTGGTTAGCCGGTATGAGCTTAGCTAAGCCCAATCGCTTGCAAGCTTATCTGTTGCCTCTGCTGTCGCACCCTTTGCTTTCTCTCAACTTTACACCCCCAGCCAAATATCTGGGTGTGGGACAGCAGGACATAGCTCCTAACACCACACATGTACTTTTCAAGGAGCCATTATCTGCGAACCAGAGGAAGGAAGACCTATTATATATTTAATCATAAAACTTAATCATAAAATCTCATTGCCGCCGATCTACACCCACATGATATGCAGACCACAATTGCTCCATATAAAAAATCGTCCCACCTAATGACTATCCGTGGGCACCCTTCCAGTTGACGCCACTACATTACCCGCTTCTGGAATTAGCGCCCCCATAAAGCGCCTGCAGTTGAAAATGCACGAAAGCAAACAGACTGAGTCCTCTTCCATGACCGCCCTACCTGAACCTCGGTGCTGTTCTAGGCAAAGCCCTAATGCAGAATCGCCGGGCAGATTGCGCCCTGCCCAATCCTTTGGTTCAGAACTGAACGCTTGGCACGCCCGCACAACGCCCTCCACTGTAACCAGTGGATCCACCAATGCGCTCACCGATCGCTCCAAACCTCACATGCGGAAGATCCTCGCCAGACGACCCCGCCTGTGAAACTGGCCAACGCCCACATCGGAAGCTTGTCTTCCGCAAGATTCCCTGGGGAACCCCCCCAGAAGGGATTGTCTAACCTACGCGGAACAAGTGGTACGTTTGTTCGGAGAATCTATCGTGTGTGATCAACGTTGCAACAGGGACCTTTAATAAAGGGCGTGAGTCCTGGCTCCCGGAACTACCATCAGGGCCCCCGCCAATGCCCCGAGTATCCATGATAGCCCCAAGGCAATAGCGCTGGGTCAGCTGGAACCCGACCTGGTAGCTGTTAAAGGTCTGCTCTCTCTACTGCAGCAGCAGCACTGTTCCCAATTCGTAGCCAGAAAGTACCCCCCCTCCCCGAACTCTAAACCTTGAGGTGGACTAAGTGACGCTTGACTGCCTGGACTACCCCGCCTAGAGGCTGAAGAACTCCTCTGTTCGTAAACGGGACTCTCGGCCCTGGAGTGTGGACCAATCCGCTACCCGTCGATGCCAGGGCGAACTAAGAGTCCTCCTTTCCGCAAAGGCACCACAGCCTCCCCCCTCACATCGGTGAGGGCGCATGGAGCCGTTGCCAGACCGAAGGTCAACCCTAGAACCAGAACACGTACCCAGGGGAAAGCAAACCTTAGAAACTTCCAATGCACTGCCCTTAGAGAAATGTGTAAGCAAACTCCTAAAAGACAGTGGGTTGTTACAACTCCTCCAAGCTGCTAGCGCTACCGCTCGTATCGTTATCCTAAGTAAGAAAGACGCTCGGATCCAGCGATTTACTTCCTTGGGATGCAGAAAAAGACGGGAAGGTCCGTCTTTCTTTCGGAATATGAAATAACTAGCATAGCGTCCGCAGCAGAACCAGCACTGTGATCCCCGCACCAGCGCTCCTAACCGTCAGATACGATCCACGTTCTCGGAATTGCGAGCGATCTGCGCTGTTCCTCGGCAGAAGACAGCCCCACGATACTAGCATCAGGCAGTCAAATCCTAGGGCATAACCTTTGAGTATCACCGCTACCACCCAATGCTCTGCCGTATCCGGAGCCCGGTAGTAAGAAAACTCCCGAAGAATTCCCCCTGCCCACTGAACTGCCACTTAGACTCGCCTTGTTTCATTGCAGTTAACACGCAGACACAGAAGAGGCACCTGAGGAACCCCTTCATGCACTCATAAGAACATAAGAACATAAGATATGCCATACTGGGTCAGACCAAGGTCCATCAAGCCCAGTATCCTGTTTCCAACAGTGGCCAATCTAGGTCATACATACCTAGCAAAAGACACAGGTTCCACAATGCTTGTACTGGGTCAAGCATTGCTATCCTGGGTCCCATCTTAATAATGGTTTAGGGACCTTTCCTCCAGGAACTTGTCCAAACCTTTTTTAAACCCAGCTACAAGTCACTTAACCCTCCATGCCTCGGAAGAAAGGCCTGGCAATCTACTTCCGGTGACACTGCCAAGAAAACCCAGGAGCTTCTGGGTCGCCAGGAGTCAGGACTGACTCAAAGGCACACATTGCATTTACACTAACAGCCTTTACTACATTATCCGGTAACAAATTCCTGAGTTTGATTACTCATTGAGTGACGAAATATTTTCTCTTTTATTAGTCTTAATAGTTTACCCTGTAGCTTCATTGCATGTCCAAGTCTTTCTATATTCTGATAACGTAAACAATCAATCTACGTTTACCCGTTCTACTCCGTTCATTTAATTTATAGACTTTCTATCATATCTCCCCTCAGCCGTCTCTTTTCCAGGTTAAAGAGCCCGAACCTTTTTAGCCTTTCTTCATAGGAGTATCCTTCCATCCCCTTTACCATTTTGGTGGCTCTTCTCTGAACCTTTTCTAATAACGCTATATCCTTTTTAAGATATGGCGACCAGAATTGCACACAATATTCAAGGTACGGTCTCACCATGGAACAATATATAAGAACATAAGAACATAAGACATGCCATACTGGGTCAGACCGAGGTCCATCAAGCCCAGTATCCTGTTTCCAACAGTGGCCAATCTAGGTCATACGTACCTAGCAGTTTCCCCAAAAGACACAAGTTCCACAATGCTTGTACTGGGTCAAGCATTGATATCCTGGGTCCCTTTTTAATAGTGGTTTATGGACCTTTCCTCCAGGAAACTTGTCCAAACCTTTTTTACACCCAGCTATACTCTCCGCCCTTCCCACCTCCTCCGGTAACAGATTCCAGAGTTTGATTACACGTTGAGTGAAAAAATATTTTCTCTTATTTGTCTTAAATAGTTTACCCTGTAGCTTCATTACATGTCCCTAGTCTTTCTATATTCTGATAGCGTAAACAATTGATCCACGTTTGTTCCACTCCATTCATTAATTTATAGACCTCTATCATATCTCCCTCAGCCGTCTCTTTTCCAGGCTAAAGAGCCCTAACCTTTTTAGCCCTCTCTTCATAGGAGTAGCCTTCCATCCCCTTCACCAATTTGGTGGCTCTTCTCTGTACTTTTCTAATAACGCTATGTCCTTTTTAAGATACGGTGACCAGAATTGCACACAATATTCAAGGTGCGGTCGTACCATGGAGCGATACAGAGGCATTATATATCCTATGTTTTATTCTCCATCCCTTTCCTTATGATACCTAGCATTCTGTTTGCTTTCTTGGCCGCCGCTGCACACTGGGTGGAGGGTTTTAACATGTTATCCACGATGACTCCTAAATCTTTTCCTGGGTGGTGGCTTCTAATGTGGAGCCTTGCATCGAGTAACTATAGTGTGGGTTGTTCTTTCCTAGGTGCATGACTTTGCACTTGCCACATTAAATTCATTTGCCATTTGGATGCCCAGTCTTCCAATTTATCCAGGTCCTCCTGCAGTTTTCCACTTTCCTCTTGGGTTTTAACAGCTTTAAACAGTTTTGTGTCATCTGCAAATTTGATAACCTCACTGTTATTCCCTTTTCCAGGTCATTTATGAATAGTCAAAAAGCAGCGGACCCAGTACAGATCCCTGGGGTACTCCACTATTCACCTTTTTCCATTGGGAATATTGGCCATTTAGCCCTACTCTCTGCTTTCTATCTTTTAACCAGTTCCCGATCCACAATAGTACACTGCCTCCTATCCCATGACTTTTTAGCTTTGCCAAAAGTCTCTGATGGGGGACCTTGTCAAAAGCTTTCTGAAAATCCAGATACACTATATCAACCGACTCACCTTTGTCTACCTGTTTATGCACACCTTCAAAAAAACATATCAGATTAGTAAGACAAGATCTTCCTTGTCTAAAGCCATGTTGGCTGTCTCCCATTAGGCCATGACTATCTACATGCTGCGTAATTTTGTTCTTTATGATGGTTTCTACCATTTTCCCTGGTACTGACGTCAGGCTCACCGGTCTATAATTTCCCGGGTCACCCCTGGAACCCTTTTTAAAAATTGGTGTTACGTTGGCGACCCTCCAATCTTCAGGTATTACAGATGATTTTAATGAAAGTTCACAGATTACCAATAGCAGGTCTGCAATCTCATATTTCAGTTCTTTCAACACTCTGGGATGTATACCATCCGGTCCAGGTGATTTGCTACTATTCAGTTTATCAAATAGTTGTAATATATCTTCCCTGTGTAGCGATATTTCTCTCAATTCCTCTGCAGTATCACCTTTAAATACCACTTCAGTCTTGGGTAACATCCCTACATCTTCCTCAGTAAAGACCGAAGCAAAGAATTCATTCAGTCTCTCCGCTATAGCCTTGTCTCCTCTTACTGCCCTTTTACCCCGCTATCATCTAACGGTCCAATTGACTCTCTCACAGGCCTTTTGCTACGAATGTACTTGAAAAAGTCTTTATTTCGTGTTTTTGCTTCCGCAGCAAGTTTCTTTTCAAATTCCCGCTTTGCCTGCCTTATCAATGCTTTGCATTTAACTTGCCAGTGCTTGTGCTGTTTCCAGTTTTCATCATTTGGCTCTTTTTTCCATTTCCTGAAGGTTGCTTTTTTGGCAGCAACAGCCTCTCTGACCTCACCTTTAAACCATGCTGGCAGTTTTTTGGACTTTCTCCCACTCTTCTTAATGCGTGGAATACACGCATTAAGAAGAGTGGGAGAAAGTCCAAAAAACTGCCAGCATGGTTTAAAGGTGAGGTCAGAGAGGCTGTTGCTGCCAAAAAAGCAACCTTCAGGAAATGGAAAAAAGGTCCATAAACACCTGAGCTCTAGCAGCCCAAGTACCTTGCTGGACCACTCCCACAAGAGCGGTACTCACAGATCATAAACCGATGGAAAGATCTCATTTACGTCCCATCCCCTTAACTTCCAAGATATATACCTTTCTTGTATCCAGAACCTCCTGGTTCCCCTAAAATTGTGTCAATACTCTGCAAAATGTAAAGCTAGTACCAAAGTTGCCCGAAGAACCAAAGAGGCCATCCCCACCAGAAGCAGAATGACTCCGAAGTATTCTCTGCAACTCTACACTAAATCTTGCCTGCATAGTGGTGAACGCTTTAGCCACAGGTCCAAAACTTGCCCTCGCATTCCGAAGATCAGCTGCATCAAGGATAATGATAGCAGATATGAAACCCTGCCACGATTCTGCTTCCTAAAGGGATCACAATCATATTCCTGCAGAGATTCCTAAGGTCAGCAACACCGTCTTGTGTTAGTCACAAAAACTGGAAACCACAGAAACTATAAACACTGCAGAGGTGTTTTTTCAGTCATGCCTGATCCTGACACGCCAACCTGAAGGTGTTTGATTTACCTCACCCTAACCGAGAAAACAACCCCCACCCCCCCCCGACGGCTTATGGTTAACGGAACCATATCCTCCACAAAGTGTAGTTACTCACCTGTAACAGGTGATCTCTGGGAACAGCAGGAATTTAGTCTTCACAGATGGGTATCATCGGTACCGACTGAGCCTGTGCGGGAATGCTCCCCAGCGTCCAATAGGAACGCTTTTGGAAGCATCCCTCAGCACATGCGCGCTGCCCAAGAGCGGATGATTCGGAAGAATGTATCCTTGAAGGACACTACCAAAAGCAGAGAGGTTCCACAAAAGAGTAAAGTAGCCCAAATGCCCTCAAGTATGGAGCAGACAGAGCTTAAAGATCCCAATTTACCCATGTCTAACAATAGCCAAATTAACATGAATAAAATACATTCTCTAAAATGCTTGTATGCAAATGTTAGAAGTCTAAAGAATAAGATGGGAGAGTTAGAATATATAGCACTAAATGAAAGGTTAGATATGATTGGAATATCAGAGACATGGTGGAAGGAGGACAACCAGTGGGACACTGTGATACCTGGGTACAAACTATATCGTAATGATAGAGCTGATCAAATTGGTGGAGGGGTTGCGCTCTATGTTAGAGAGGGCATTGACTCAGAAAGGATTAAAGTTTTGCAGGAAACAAAATCTGCTGTAGAATCTATATGGATTGAAATTCCATATAAAAGGGGGAAGGCGATGGCAGTGGGGGTGTACTATCGAGCACCTGGCCAGAATGACCAAATGGATGATGAAATGCTCAAAGAAATCAAGGAAGCTAGCAAACGTTACAGCGCAGTAATAATAATGGGTGATTTCAATTACCCCGGTATCGACTGGGTCAGTGTCACGTCAGGACATGCTAGGGAGATAAAGTTCCTAGATGAAATAAATGACTGCTTCTTGGAGCAGCAGGTTCATGAACCGACCAGAGGGGAAGCCATATTAGACCTAGTCCTTAGTGGAACACCAGATCTAGTGCAAGAGATAAGGGTGTTGGGGCCACTTGGCAATAGTGATCATAGCATGATCACCTTTGATTTAATTAGTGGAGGAGGGATAGTAAGGAAATCCACAGTACTACCTTTTAACTTTCGAAAGGGAGACTATGATAAAATGAGGAAATCAGTTAAGAAAAAACTAAAAGGAGCAGTTGCGAAGGTTAAAGACGTACATCAAGCTTGGGTGTTGTTGAAATATACTATCCTGGAAGCCCAGACCAGCTGTATTCCACGCTTTAAGAAAAGTGGAAGGAAGTCCAAAAAACTGCCAGCATGGTTTAAAGGTGAGGTCAGAGAGGCTGTTGTTGCCAAAAAAGCATCTTTCAGGAAATGGAAAAAAGAGCCAAACGACGAAACCTGGAAACAGCAAAAGCACTGGCAAGTCAAATGCAAGGCATTGATAAGGCAAGCAAAGAGAGAATTTGAGAAGAAGCTTGCTGCGGAAGCAAAAACACGAAATAAAGACCTTTACAAGTACATTGGTAGCAAAAAACCTGTGAGAGAGTCAGTTGGTCCATTAGATGATAAAGGGGTTAAAGGAGCACTAAGAGGCAACAAGGCGATAGCGGAGAGACTGAATGAATTCTTTGCTTCGGTCTTTACTGAGGAAGATGTAGGGATGTTACCCATGACAGAAGTGGTATTTAAAGGTGCGGAAGAATTGAAGGAAATATCGATACATCGGGAAGATGTCTTACAACTATTAGATAAACTGAAGAGTAGCAAATCACCTGGGCCAGATGGTATACATCCAAGGGTGTTGAAAGAACTGAAATATGAGATTGCAGAACTGCTATCATTAATCTGTGAACTATCATTAAAATCATCTCTAATACCTGAAGATTGGAGGATCGCCAATGTAACACCAATTTTTAAAAAGGGTTCCAGGGGTGATCCGGGAAACTACAGACCGGTGAGCCTGACGTCAGTACCGGGAAAAATGGTGGAAACCATCATAAAGAATAAAATTACTCAGCATGTAGATAGTCACAACCTAATGGGAGACAGCCAACATGGCTTTAGACAAGGAAGATCTTGTCTTACTAATCTGTTATGTTTTTTTGAAGGAGTGAATAAACAGGTGGACAAAGGTGAGTCGGTTGATATTGTGTATCTGGACTTTCAGAAAGCCTTTGACAAGGTCCCTCCAGAGACTTTTGGCAAAACTAAAGAGTCATGGGATAGGAGGCAATGTACTATTGTGGATCAGGAACTGGTTAAAAGATAGAAAGCAGAGGGTAGGGCTAAATGGCCAATTTTCCCAATGGAGAAAGGTGAATAGTGGTGTACCCCAGAGATCTGTGCTGGGTCCGCTGCTTTTTGACATATTCATAAATGACATGGAAAGTGGAATAACGAGTGAGGTTATCAAATTTGCAGATGACACAGAACTATTTAAAGTTGTTAAAACCCAAGAGGATTGTGAAAAATTGCAAGAGGATCTTGATAAATTGGAAGACTGGGCATCAAAATGGCAGATGAAATTTAATGTGGACAAGTGCAAGGTTATGCACCTAGGGAAGAACAACCCAAACTATGGTTACACGATGCAAGGTTCCACATTAGGAACCACCACCCAGGAAAAAGATTTAGGTGTCATTGTGGATACCATGTTAAAACCCTCGGCCCAGTGTGCAGCGGCGGCCAAGAGAGCAAATAGAATGCTAGGTATGATAAGGAAAAGAATGGAAAATAAAACAAAAGATATCATAATGCCTCTATATCGTTCCATAGTGAGACCGCACCTTGAATATTGTGTGCAATTCTGGTCGCCGTATCTTAAAAAGGATATAGCGATTTTAGAAAAGGTACAGAGAAGAGTCACCAAAATGGTAAAGGGGATGGAAGGATACTCCTATGAAGAAAGGCTAAAAAGGTTAGGGCTCTTTAACCTGGAAAAGAGACGGCTGAGGGGAGATATGATAGAAGTCTATAAATTAATGAACAGAGTGGAACGGGTAAACGTAGATCGATTGTTTACCTTATCAGAATATAGAAAGACTAGGGGACATGCAATGAAGCTACAGGGTAAACTATTTAAGACTAATAAAAGAAAATATTTTTTCACTCAACGTGTAATCAAACTCTGGAATTTGTTACCGGAGGATGTAGTAAAGGCTGTTAGTGTAGCTGGGTTTAAAAAAGGTTTGGACAAGTTCCTGGAGGAAAGGTCCATAAACCATTATTAAGAAGTGACCAAAGATATCAATGCTTGACCAAGTACAAGCATTGTGGAACTTGTGTCTCTTGGGAAAACTGCTAGGTACGTATGACCTAGATTGGCCACTGTTGGAAACAGAATACTGGGCTTGATGGACCTTGGTCTGACCCAGTATGGCATATCTTATGTTCTTATGCCTTCCTGCCATTCCAACTGTCCCGCTTCAGTTAAGTTTTGTCCGCCAGGGTGCTCGGACAAATCTCCCCTGGGGTGGATACAATAATCAATCAGGCGACACTCTGCTTATTCCATAATAAAATAATTTATTTGGGCAAAAACAAATAGTAAGAAAGTTACAAGCAAAGCTATAAACAGTCTGCCTGATGAGGACAGAGTTCTCTGGCTCTGAATAATAGTGAAAGAGAAGGCTGTCCCGCCCACACTCGACCGTTACCTCTGTTATATACTCCTCTGCAGCAAATAGTTTCAGAACATTCTGCATATATTTGCAGACTCTACCCTGAGAACCCTCCCCATTATCAGGTTTCTGTCTTTGTTTCTGTCTTGAGGCCCTTCACTCAGTATCATATAACTAAATGTGCTGTAGGCCGTTCCCTGCTGGGCTGCTCGGTCCCCGCCCTGCACCTTCTTCTTTGTTTCACTGTAGTTTCGCTTGGGTGATTTTCTTTTCGCTTCAAGCACAAGTTAGAATCTTCAAGGCTCTGCAAACTTTTTCATCAACCTTATATTAGGCTGGCATCTGCTCCATTCTGTAAGTCCATTCTCTGCACACTCCTGTCCAGAGTCTGGTATCCTACATGTTTCAGCAGGGATTATACATGTTGTCAATCACAGCCCACATGCAGTTCTTCTGTGCCATTTAGAAGTTAGTCAGCTCTTTGGGATAGGATCATAACTTTCAACATCATTATCAAAGTGAGCCAAATTAAGTAAGCCAAATTAGTCCTTAAACCCCGTCCTCAACTCCTACAGTTTGTAGCTGAGTGAAAGGATAGAGGGAGAGAGGAAAGAGACAAAGAGATAGAGAGACAATTCCTAGGGGAGGTGGTTGGGTTGTGAAGACTAAATTCCTGCTGTTCCCGGAGATCACCTGTTACAGGTGAGTAACGACGCTATCTCCAGGAACAAGCAGGAATGTAGTCTTCACATATGGGGACTCCCTAGCTGAAGATGCCAGGGAGATAGCCCCAGGAAGGTGCCACCCTAGAAAGGTGGGAATTCTTCCTCCCATGGATCTCTGTCATTCCACCAGGGTTGGTGGGTAGGATTTGAATTAGGTCTGAAAGAGATTTTGAACAACAGCTGGGTAAAGAAGGCATCCTGACGGGAGGCTTTATCCAGGCAGTAGTGGGCTGTGAAGGTTTGTACTGAAGCCCAGGTGGCTGCTCGACAAATGTCATTGATAGACAGAGTGGAGATTAGCCATGGAAGTTGCCATGGCTCTCACGTTATGAGCTGTGACATGGCCTTGAAGAGGAAGACCCTTACTCTCATAAGCAAAGGATATGCATTGGGCAATCCATTTAGATAAAAGTTCTTTTGGAGACTGGAAGTCCCAAATGACTAGGGTCAAAAGCTATAAAAAGTTGCAAGGACTTTCTATGCTGCTGTGTTCTCTGCAGGTAAAAGGCTAAAGCTCTTTTACAATCCAAAGTATGAAGGTAGGCCTCAGAAAAAATACAGGAAGATAAATTGATTGATTTAAATGAAAAGGCGAAACCACCTTTGGCATAAAGTGTGGATGAGTTCTAAGAACAACCTTATCATGATGAAATCTAGTATAAGAAGGATCAGCCACTAAAGCTTGCAGTTCACTAATGCGACGTGCAGAGGTGATTGCAATTAGGAAGATGACCTTCCAGGTCAAAAACATAAGGGTTGTAGTGGCTAAAGGCTCAAAAGGCGGCTTCATGAGCTGCCCGAGAACTAGATTTAGATCCCATGCCACCGGTGGTGGCTTAATGGGAGAGGTTTGGTTAATAGAAGATCTCTCATAAATCTGGATATGAGTGGATGAGAGGAAATTGGTTGCCCATTCAGAGGCTTATAAGAAGCTACAATTGCACTAAGATGGACTCTTACCGAATTGGTCTTTAGATCAGAATTCGATAACTGAAGGAGATACTCTAGTATCAATTCTAAAGGTATGACAAGGGGGTTTAATCCCTTCTTGGAGCACCATATAGTAAAACGTTTCCACTTGAAGGCATAAGATCTTCTTGTGGAAAGTTTACTAGAAGCCTGAAGGATATCCTTTACCTGTTGGGAGGTTGAAATCCTGGAGGTCTAAGCCTTCAGCAACCAGGCCGTGAGATTCAGGGACTGGGGATTCGGGTGCCATAGCGTCTAGTCCTCTTGGGAAAGGAGATCTGGAGCATTCCCTAACTCCAGAGGTGCAGCCTGAGAGAGATGTAGAAGCAGGCGATACCACGCTTGGCATGGCCACTGTGGCGCTATGAGAATCATGCGACCCCTGTCTCTGTGAAGCATGAAGAGTGTTTTGGGGATGAAGGGAATGGGTGGGAAGGCATAAAGGAATCCTGACCCCAGTGAAGGAGGAAGGCATCCCTTGCCTGACAATTGTGAGCCGGAATCCTGGAACAGAACCGAGGAAGTTTGGCATTCAGTGAACTTGCAAAGAGGTCTATGTCTGGAGTGCCCCAGAGATGAAATATCTTTGCCACCTGGTCTAGGTGGAGGGACCACTCGTGAGGCAGCAAAGGTTTTGAATGCCTGGAAGATATACCACTAGATGGTGAATTTGATACTCTCTGGCGAGGGCCCACAGTCGTAAAGCTTCGTTGCATAACGACAGAAAGCCTGTCCCGCCCTGCTTGTTCACATAGAACATGGCTACTTGATTGTCCGTCTGGACTAGGACTGTCTTGTAGCTGGCTGGGCGTGGAATACTCGAAGAGCTAAATAGATTGCTCTTAATTCCAGGAGGTTTATGTGTAGACCAGCCTCCTGTGGAGTCCAGGTGCCCTGGGTAGAGAGATGATTCAGGTGTGCTCCCCAACCCACCTGTGATGCATCTGTTAGGGTGGCCTGAAAGAGGGGTTGATGAAAAGGAGACCCCACCATCAGATTTTCTAATGATTGCCACCATTGGAGGGACAAAATTAGTCGTTGAGAGTTTATTATTTTGTCTGATAAATGACCTGTGGCCTGTGTCCACTGTGGGTAGGGTCCACTGAGCTGCTCTCATGTGGAGGCAAGCATATGGGACTACATGAACTGTGGATGCCATATGTCCCAGCAACTGTAGTAGCTCTCGAGCAGTTAGGGAGGATTTCCCCGCTGCTTGAGAAGCTAGTTGCATTATGCGAAGACACTGGGCCTGTGGAAGGAAAGCCTTTGCCTGTCCAGTATCTAGACAGGCCCCTATGAATTCCAGGTATTGGGAAGGAACAAGTAGGGATTTTGGGAAGTTTATTACCAACCATAAGTATTGGAGGATTCGCATTGTACGACACAGTGCAGTGCCGGCCTCTGCAACTGTAGGGGCTCGAATGAGCCAGTCGTCTAAGTAAGGGAAGACTAATATCTCCAGGGTACGCAGAAATGCAGCTACTACTGCCATGCATTTCGTGAATTCCCTTGGTGCAGAAGCCAGACCAAAGGGAAGAACCCTCTACTGGAAATGTTTTCCCCTGAAAAGGAATCCTGTGATCTGGATGGATCAGAATGTGAGTGTATGCATCCTTTAAGTCTAGAGAACACAGCCAATCCTGGCTTTGACGGTATGGCAGAAGGGTTCCTAGAGAAATCATTTTGAACTTCTCTCGAAACAGGTATTTGTTCAATTCTCTGATGTCTAAAATGGGTCCGTGTCCTCCTGTTTTCTTTAGAATACGAAAATAGGGGGAGTAGAACCCTGCACCCCGTTGAAGAATGGGTACCACCTCTATTGCCCCTTGGGCAAGAAGTGTTGAGACCTCGTGATCTAGCAGATCGTCTGCAGAGGTTTGAGAATTGAATTGCTTTAGAATTGTAGGAGGGGGAATGCTGTGAAAATGAAGCTTGTAGCCTACTCCTACAATGGACAAAGTCCAATCTTCTGCTGTTATTTGATGTCATCTGTTGGCAAAGTGCATAACCTGGGATATTGGGGGGTTGGGGACCCCTCAGAGGCAGGAAGGCTAAGCTCTCTAGGAAGGAGTCAAAGCCCTTGAGGGGGCTGAACCTGCGGAGCTGGTGGGGCTCTCGGGCCTTTTGGCTTCTTTTGCTGTCTAGTTTGTCCCTTTTGGACAACCTGACCCTGAATCTGACTCTGCTGGGTATAGGAAAGATAAAATCTCCTCTTTTTGTTGAAAGAGGGTTTTTTATAAGGCTTCTTTTTTGGCTTGAGTGGCTGTAGATTTCGACAATCTATCTAGAGTAGTATTGTCAGCATCTAACTTGTTAGCCTTTTCCTGCCAGTTGTTGCCAAAGAGATTCTCTCCCGTGCAAGGAATGTTGCCTAACTTGTCCTGTACCCAAGTCTCCAAGTCTGATGCCTGAAGCCAGGCAATCCGTCGTGCACCAATGGCAATAGCAAAGGTTCTGCTGATGCATTCAAAGCAGTCAAAGGTTGCACGATTGACAAACTTGGAAACATCTTGAGCATGCTTAACTAGAGCAAGAAAGTCTTGTCTCTTGTCATCTGGGAGAAATGGGCTCATAAGCTCCAAGTCTCCTGTAACTTCCTTGAGGAACATTCCCATATATAGTATATATGAACTGATCCTAGCTGAAAGCATGGAAGCCTGAAAGGTTTGGCGCCCAAAAGCATCCAGAGTCCTGCATTCACAACCTGGGGGATTGGATGCATGCCTCTTTGCACTTTTCATCTTATGCATGACTGACTCCACCACCATTGAATGGTGTGGCAGCGGAGTCTTTTGAAATCCGGGACATGGCGGAACTCGATACATAGTATCAAGTCTCCTAGAATGAGGAGATGTAGTCAGAGGTGTCTTCCACATTCTGAGCATCAAGTTATGCAGAATTTCATGGATGGGCAGAGTGGCTGCCTCCTTTGGAGCTTTAGGATATTGGAGAATTTCCAATTCCTTTGCTCTGGGTTCATCTTCAGGAGCCGTGATTGAAAGGCCCTTGGCCATATCACAAATAAAATCCTGAAAAGACATGTCCTCTGGAGGTGACATTCTGCGTTGGGGAGAAGAGGGATCTTCTGGGAGAAACCCTCTAGTACCCGCAGAATTGTCAGAGTCTTCGGAATCGGAGGATTCAAAGTATTCCTGACCACGATGCTCATGCAAAGCACGGTCCCGCTATCAATCGAAGTCGGTACCGAGTTGATCCGGTACCGATCTGTCGATTCCAGCCAAAGATGACATGGGAAGAATTCCCACCGGGGCTGGTACCGTCAGTACTGGTATCATCGGTACCAGTACCGGTGTCTGCACCGGTGTAGGTACCGGCATCGGTATTCATACTGCTGCCCGTTGGAGCAACAGTACCGCAGCTGAGAGAAGATCTGCAGTGCTGCGTTCAATAGCGAGGAACCTCTGGTCTATCGACGCTGCCGATGCCTGGGTGTCGGTACCGGTGAAAACAGCCAGGACCCCTGAGCATGGCACAGGTAGTCCTGGAGCCCCATTGATGCTTTGGAAGCCGAAGCCTCCCACCGGGGCCACTTTGCCGGTGTGGTTCCCTCAAGGGCAATGCCAATGGCCTCTCGATGCTTAGCAGGACTGCTACCCTTTGAGGACTGGCTTTTATGTTTAGTTACCTGAGATCCATGGGAGGAAGAGGAGGCCCTTGAAGACGTCGATGCAATGGATCTGGCATCCGAAGAAAAGAGGGTACTAAGCTTTGCAACCTGGTTCTGTCTTCCTCAGTCATCCCCATACAGGAGAGACATTCAGATGGAGAATGTTCAGGCCCTAAACATTTAAGACCCCAATCATGGGTGTCAGTGACGGAAATGGTACCGCCACACTTAGTACATTTTTTAAAACCACTAGTTGGTTTTTCCATGTTTTAGGAATATGAGGCCTAGTGCCCAAAATGGGGCCTAGTGCCCAAAATGGCACCTAGCACCAAAAACGAAAAGTTTCTGAAGAAAACGGTTCAAAGCATAACGTTTTTTTTTCTTTTTTGGAAAAGAAAAGAACCGGCGGTACCGGTAAGCGTCATGCGGAGGCAAACGCGACCACAAGAAATCAATTTTAAAGATGGAATTTTCTGCGGCGACAGGGTATGGATCCTGTCGGCTCCGCGGAAAACAAAGAACTGAAGAGGGACAGTTGGAAAGGCAGCGCGCATGTGCTGAGGGATGCTCCCAAAAGCGTTTCTATTGGACGCTGGGGAGCGTTCCCACGCAGGCTCCGTCGGTACCGATGATACCCATATGTGAAGACTACATTCCTGCTTGTTCCTGGAGATCTACCGAAACCTGGTTTGTTGGTACTCTCCAAGGGATTAGAACAAAGAAGCATCTAAAAGGAACTTGTAATAAAGGCCACATGAAACCCAGCAGGGAAAGTATTAGACCTGCCCAAGTAAGCACTTCAGAATAGGACAGGCCCGGCCAATACCTAGCCGGAAGACTCGCCCCCTGCACCCTAAAGGATACCAAGTTCTCAGAGGTCGCCTCAATGAAGTACTGTCATAAAGGCCAGCTTGTTCATTTATTTATTCATCTTATTGGGTTTTTTTTTTTAAATACATACTGCCTCCTTAAGACAGCCAACGAAAAGACACTCAAACAATTAAAATCATAAAAACTGATAAAAATGAATTAGCCGTTTCCTAGTCGGCAGCAAACGCGTGGGAAGCAAACTGCCCACAAAGCTCTTTAGCCGCCTACCATTGCCAGAGCGTTGCACCCTCGCCCCCAGGAATAAAAAACGCTCTGCGCTGTGAAGATGTCGTCCCCGGGGACCACTCCTTGTTCAGAAGCAGTTCTCACCACCTGACCTCTCACCGAACGCAGACCCCGTTGCTCTGACTGACCTGCTGAGATCATGCTGACAGCTGTGCTGCTTTGGCAAAATCCGCACCAAGACTCTCTGATGCCTTGCAACAGCTGCGGGAGGCACCACTGTCCGCTCAAACAAGAGCCGTCTGCCGTTGACGCTCAGCACAGCTCCCCTGTGCACCTCCCGGAAGAGCCAGCCGCAATGACCCCATGTTCTAGAAAAGCGAGAAGGCAGCACCCTTGCGATCTTCCCCCATTTCTCTCTTGGAGAATTACTGCGCCTTTTCATTTTCTTTTTTTTTTTTAAACACCTGAGCGACGTGCCAAAATGTCCATGAAATCAAGAAATGATACCCAAAGGAACTCCCCCTGCCCGTTAAGATCGAAGGGACCCCCTGAATCTGGATGAAGCTAAAAAGGCATCGAGTCTGGAGCTCTGTCCCTGACTATGAACCTGCGGGGCACTGCCACCTCCACCACGCGGCCCCAACCGCAAACAGAAAAAATGGCACTGAACCCCTTTGGGCCCATTTGGCGCCAAAGGCCTGCCACTGGGACCCTGCTTCAATCACTTTGAGCCGCACACGAGGCCTTCACAGCCCTCTCTAAAGAAAAACTTTGAAGCCTCTTACGCTCACACTCCACTTACCCCGGAGCGTACCGCTTATCACACCGCGATGCCGCTCATCACTGCTGCGAGCGACATGCGTGGCGAGAACTGTGCTGCCGGACCACTTAACATGCTGCCTGCTCGCAGACACGCAAGCTGGCGTACACCCACTTGGTGTGCTGATACGGCTCAAAGAGCTCTCCCCCGTACAGCCTATGGGGAGAGAGCCAAGCGGTGAGCTGGCTGGTCGGCCCGTCATGGAGCAACGGTGAGAAAGCAAGTTAGACTTTCTTAAAGGGACAGTTACTCAAATTAAGTGAACCGAGAATTAAAGGAAAATAAATGAATTAAAATGAATTATATCAAAAATAAAGCAATTAAAAACAATCCTTGCCCAATTTAAAGTGAGAATGGACAACTTAACCCTAATAAAAACTAACTGTTCCTAACTGCTCCTATCTATTCCCCAAGTGAGCCCAGCACCTAGGCTCACTAAGTCCTCCTGCTGCATGGAGACTGGACACACTGAGGGCTGATGGGAGATACCAGGCGGCTATATCCAGTGATGTCACGACTTTAACATGCCCAGTCTCCAAGCTGCAGGAGAAGGTGCACAACCCAGTGGTGGAGGACTAAACTGGAGGAATGATAAGAAACGTCATGTTCATTTAAAAAATGTTGCATAATTTGTTCTGCAGAGTGATGTAATTAAGCTGAGTTAGGACTGCATCATCTATGACTTCTACGAATAACATGATAAAATTCATATCATGTATGATGCAATAGCACCTTCAAAATTGCATCATTCATTAATTGTTTTCCCTGAAAAGCAAGTACTGTCCAAACAAAAACATAGATTTATCACAAATCCAGTCTAAGATGTGCATTTATTTTAGTAATCTATGATTTAAATTGAGATTCCTCTCCATTATAACTTGGAAATCCTTAGCACCTCTGAAGCTGAGGTCGAATGTACTGACGCAGTAGTATAAATTGAAAACTAGAACCAGTAAACAATTTTAAGCATCATTTTCATTCTCAACTTAGTAAAGTGTGACTAAATTTATTTTGTAAGCATTTTGGCTGTAGAACGGTGTAATCTATAAGATCTATGGTGGAAACAGGACAAAAGATATTACAGACAGTGGTTCATTTACAAACCAATATTTAATTTAATAAAATTATTTATAGCCCACTTAATCTAACAAATTAGATTCAAGGAGGATAATAACTTACATATTAAAAATATATAGAGTCATTCATAAAATCTTCCTAATACGGGGCAGGTTCCTTTACAGAACGTTTTGCTAACCAGCCGAATGACATTTTACTTGAAATGATTAATGGAGATAAATCTGATGTGGCAGGTAGTGAATCAATTAATAGCATTAGAAATAATGTTTTAAATTAGTTAAATGGAGGAATACCTAGCACAGTATCCTCACAATGCTACTCTTGGATAGAGTGGAATAGGATTTTCTGGACTGTGTTTTAGAGAAAGTCAGATTTGGGTTAAACCAGTGCATTTTTCCTGGGGAAAAATGTGCAGGTACACATATGCAGGGTTTTTTCATTAAAACATGAAGATCATGGATCAATTTCAGCACAGTATCCCCAGCAAACCTAAGTAAACAACTTAAATACCTAAACAAAACCTTAAAACTAAGATGCAGACAGCAGTCCAGCAGCAAGATGGGGGCTTTCCAGTCTTTTACATTGAGTATCACATGTATGATTTTCTTCCAGTTGGTAAGGGGGTCTTACATGTGCACTAGGTGCAAGGAGCTCTTTGCTCACAGGGAACGAGTCCAATATCTGGAGGCAGACTTGGAAGACATAAGGAAGACAGAGAGGTATATAGACGAGGCCTACGGGGACAAAGTATTGAAGTCCCACCTCCAGTCTGTAGCCTCCCTGTTGCCATGAAGGAGAGAGGTCATGTGACAAAACAGCATCATCCTAGTGTGGCAGGAAATTATCCTGTAGCTAGAACCTGTCCTTCAGGTGATGTAAAACCTTGCACTGAGGTGGCTTCTCCAGGGCCAAGTGCTCATGAAGGAAGGGTTAGGACAGCCACTGTAGTAGGTGATTTGATCATTAGGCATGAAGGTAGCTGGGTGGCTGCTGGATGTGAGGATCGCCTGGTAACATGCCTGCCTGGTGCAAAAGTAGCAGACCTCCTGTGCCACCTAGACAAGGTTTTAAAGAATGCTGTGGAGGAGTCTGTTGCTTTGGTACATTTTGGTACCAATGATATAAGAAAGTTGGGAGGGAGGTTCTGGAGGCCAAATTTAGGCTTTTAGATGGAAGTTGAAATCCAGAACTTCCAAGGTAGCATTCTCAGAAATGCTTCCCGTTCCACACGCAGGACCCATACGGGAACACAAAATACAACAGACGCCCAAAGCTATATCAAGCTGCATCCACCACTTTAAGTCCAAACAGCATCAGGACCAAGCACTACAAAGACCTCTCCACCAGCTTTATCCCTTTTAAGGCCACATCTCCTCTGGCAGCCCCCGCAGATTCCACCACTGTACTAATTCTGCTGCCCGATCCTTCACTGTCAGGTCCACCGCACATGCTACAAAACACATACTGCCCTTCAAAGAAGTCTTCAAACTGAAGTACTATATAATGGCTTGGGGCACACCGCTGAAAGACCCCCTCTCCTACCTCCACAGGATACCTCTAAGATGCGTGGATCACCTCTTAACACACAGAAACTCAACATGCCAGCCTACCAAAACGTTTATGCCTTCCTCCTCGCTCTAATCCTGCTTTGCCGCTTCTCAAAAGCTACCTATACCACAACTATTTCCACAACAGCCCTACAAATTACACCCCTGTATACGTCATACCACCCATCAATATGGCACAACTTCTACAGGCACCCCAATAGGAGAACCACCAGACTAATAAGAATACAACCACCTACCTCACACAAATTGCCACCATACCCAACCCATCCTAGGCTCTCCCATTAATATAGTGCTTATCAATGCTAGATCCATTCGAAACAAGACAAATTCCATTATAGATCACATTCAATCCCACCAAACTGACATTCTGTGCATTATTAAATCCTGGCTGAAAAGCACGGACCACATTATCCTGACTCAAATACCCCTATAACTACACTGCATTTAACTGTCCTTGCACCCACAAGAGAGGTGGAAGGGTATTAATCCTAGCCCGAACAGACCTCAAACTTCCAAGTCCATAAGCTCTGAACACTGTGACATAATTACTATAGAAAACAGACACTTAGCCATCTGTCTTACCTACAGAGCCCCCAACGCTGCTGCTGAGGAAATATCCAATATATTGGATTCTGTGTGTTCAGCCAAGTTCCCTCCTAAGCCACTCTTAGTACTAGGCAAGCTAAACCTTAGCTCTGCATCCAGCAAGGAAGAAGCTGCTTTCTACAGAGCAATGGAGTCGCTTCAATTCCACCAAATTCTCACAGGACCTTCCCACCGCTCAGGCTCCACTCCTAATCTCATTTTTGCCCCGAGAAACCTACTAATACAGGATAACAACCTCTCCTCTGGTCACACCAATACCCTGGTCAGACCAGAACGCCATACACTTCAAGATTCATATTCCCCAACAAGCAAAACCACAGAAAACACCGTACCCTGTTAGAAGATTCAAAGGATTCGACAAAGACCAATTCCTCAAAGGCACCCTCCACAACTTCCCCCAAGACTTCATCGACCTTGATGAAGCAATCAAAACCTGGAATATCACCATGTTCATGTTCATTTATTTGATTGACCGCTCTTCATTAATAGGCAGAGCGGTTCACAATAAAAATATAAACAGAGTGGCACAAGGCCGGAAACTGGAAAAGAAATTACAATTCAAATAGAGAAAGCGATAGAGACAAGAGCAGGTAGGGCAGAGGGAGGGAAAGAGGGACAGGACTAGGGAGGGGGAAGATCAAAGGCAAGGGAGAACCGGTAAGTTCGGCGCAGCTGCAAAAGTCCCAGACTGTCCAAGTCCCAAGCATAAGGAAGATAGACTAAAATCAGCCTCATGGTACTCTGAAGCAATCAGAGAGACCAAGAGAAAACTATGCCAACAAGAACGGCAATGGAGATATGACCGGTCAAGAACCACACTAAAACAATACCAAATAATGCAAATATAATAGTCCTCCGCTCTGCCCCGGCCCTGCCACTGTTCTCCCGGGTGGGATCGAGCATGCCAGGGAACCCCACACCCGCCCAGGAGCCTACTGCCCAATCGGGGCAGCCCAAGGGAGCACCCGCCCAAGAGCCTACTGCCCAATTGGGGCAGCCCAAGGGAGCACCCGCCCAGGAGCCTACTGCCCAATCGGGGCAGCCCAAGGGAACATAAAAGGCAGTGCTGTCCGGCGCACCTGCGCCTGAAGGCCTCGCCAGAGGGCCCTTTGGCGTGGCCCTTAGGCAGGGATCACTAACAGGACTTCCATGACGACACCAGATAAATGAGACCCAGGACCAGCGAGATCCCCAGTGGCGTGATAAAACGCAATGCAAGAATGTTATTGCCACCTTCCGACGCAGAGGAACCCGCAACGGAGCATACCTCCCCTCAGTTGAATAGGTAATCTAGGCAGCTAGTATAAGATATGGTCCTAGCCATTGACAATATCTAGAAGAAATGACATTGATCTTATTTGTCTCTGCTCATAAGACCGGCATGTGTGAGGATATGCTATGCACATGTACGATATAATGACTGCCTAATGTGTTAGAATTGAATCTGCTTGAGAGTTACATCTACTCACATCAATTCTGAACTACCATAGAATTGTTATAGATCCACCACTTGAAATGTATGAAAGCTAACTTTAATCAGACCACTCCTTAACCTGCCATAGAACTGACACGGAACCACTACCATATTACTCTTGAATTATCGTGGAACTGTTCTAGAAATACCACAAGCGCGAACCTCAAAGCAGCACACTACAATATACCAAACATCCACATACCTGCATACTTAGTGACATAACAGCTGACAGCCACTCTAGGTGAGGCATCCACCAGAGCAATACCCACCCAATCACACAGCTCCTGCTGTGTTTCAACCACAGGACCCCGCAAAACAAGCCCCCCTAGAATGGCACCTTCCCTAACTGTAACAGCATGCTTTTACCTCCTCTACAGCCTACTCCATACTGCACTCACTCTCACTGCCACTGGAAACCCAATACCAACCCTAAGGGGCCCTGGCAGAAGATGGGCAGACAGCTCGACACTGAGTCGGAACACAAACACAACAGCCCACACCTACTCTACATATCACTTCAGCATTCCAAGAAATCCCTGCCTGAAAAATACCCTCAGCCCAGCTACCTGAACTGCGCCCTCATTAACGCTCGCTCAGTCCGGAAGAAAGGACCAATCATCTCCGACCTAATATCCTACCACAAGTCAGACATACTATTGATCACAGAGACATGGCTCACAGACACAGTCATCCTGAACCAAAACTTACACTACCGAACTTCTCAATTCAGAACCAACCGCAGGGGGGGAGGAATTCTTGCACTCACGAGAACCGACCTACAATTCCAACAGATGGATGCCAACAGTACTATACATCTCGACTTCATCACTCTAGCAAATAAGCACATCTCCATCAACTTAATTTACAGAGCTCCATCAAATACCCCAGACAACCTCTCAACATTAATCGACCTGGCCTGCAACACCAAGAGACCACATACACCAAACTGGCTCATGGGAGATTTTAACCTCCCAGCCCTCCCAGATGATCACGCCAAGTCCCTCTTGAATGCCTTCAGCCAGCTGGGATATGAGCAAGTGATCAACGAGCCCACCCACACAAAAGAAAACAAGCTAGACTTAATTTTCGCCCCACAGACAGCCACAAGCCAGAATTATCCACTGGACATCTCCCTCTTGTCAGTCCCATGGTCTGACCCATAGCCTAATAAAACTCCGGCTACCCATCCAGCAGACTGAAGCAAGTTGTCAGTCCACCACTGACGCCTGCCCGAAAGCAAGATTCCGTCACTTCAACAAGGAAGAGATACTTAACAAAACCTTACCCCTGTTCAACATTAGAGACCAAGCTCGAGGAAATGCTCTCCGCCTGGAACAAGAGTCTAAGCTCCATTGCTAACCAAATGGCGATGTAATGCCAAGAAAAAGAAAGTCCTCCCCATGGTACTCTCTTGAGCTATGGATATCCCTCAGACATCTAAGGAAACTTGAAAGAAGATGGCGTCACTCACGTACCACCGACGATCTAGACACTTACACCTTACACCTGAAGCAGCATCGTGCGAAAGTAGCCGAGACAATGAGACGATACCATGCTGAGATACTGCAGCGCTCTCTAAACAAACCGAAGGATCTATTCAACCTAGTAAGGACCCTTACAAAGGAACCTTTATTTATTTATTTATTTAACAATCTTTTATATACCGCTACCTTCCAGTGATCAGGAGCGGTTTACATATAACAGTCAAGGAAACAGGATAACATTACTGTTTTTACATTGAACATTGCATGAATTATGTACATCTTAACTGACACTTAAACTTTGGAGAACTATGTACAAACAACTATGTACAGGCAACATTAATGGATTTCAACGAGAGAAGTAGTTATTTGTAAACAACATCTTAGATAGTATTTAAGGTCATATTTTCATAGGACTTTGTGGTGTTAGGCTCATTGTGTTATGTATTATCCTTTTTCATTTTGGTGTTGGGAATTCGCCAGTGGACCGTAGTGGGAGATAAAGAGGTGAGTTTTTAATGTTTTGCGTAGATCTTTAAGATCGGTTAAGGCTCCGATTTCATCGGGTAGGGAATTCCAGAGTATAGGGGCTGCGTGAGAAAACGCTTTATTTGTTGTTTTTTTAGTCTTTGTGAACTCTTTTGGAATCCTTATTTTATTGGCATTGCCTCTTCTTTGAGTAGATTGGGGTGTGTCTTTAGTGAGTAGTTTGTTTAGAGTAGTTGGGGCAGTGTTATTTAAAGCTTTAAAGGTGGTTATTATTAATTTATAGTTTATTCTGCAATGAACAGGGAGCCAGTGTAGTTTGGCTAGATAGGGTGATATATGCTCAAATGGGTGTACCCTCATTATGGTTCTGGCTGCAGCATTTTGGGCCAGTTGGAGTCTTTTGATGTTTTGGTTAGTTGTGCCTAGTAGAGAGAGGTTGGCAAAGTCAAAATGCGGTGTGATGATGGCTTGAATGATGCTCAGGAAGTCGTGCAGGTGGACCAGTAGGCATAATTGTTTTAGCACGTTGAGCTTAAAGTATATTTTCTTCGTAGTATTTCTTATGTGGGTGTTCATACTAAGGTGTGTATCTAAGATTACCCCTAGGTATTTTATCTCATTTTTTATGTAAATGTCATGTTTCTGAAGTGTAATGTGGGTAGGAGGGGTGTAAGATTTGTTTTTTGTTATAATCAATATATCAGTCTTGGAATGGTTAATATGAAGGTTGTGGGCTTCTAACCAAGTTGTTAGTTCATTGAAGCAATCTGATAATAGTTGAAGTGGAAGCACAGGGATCGTAAAAGGAATGTACAACATGATGATATCTGCATATATGTGATATTGGATTTTGAATTTTTTGAAGATGTTGCAAATTGGTTGTATATAAATATTAAAAAGGAGTGCAGAGAGGGCAGATCCTTGGGGGAGGCCTATTTCCTGTTTGTATGTGTTAGAGGTTTGGGTGTTGATTCTGACAGTTTGAGTTCTGTTGGATAAGTAAGAAGTATTTATTTATTTACATTCTCTTATATACCGCGCTATTCTGCATCAGTGCGGTTTACATTGAACAAACTGAAATTACATTGAACAGGGCATTATAACTTGGAGATAACTATTTTACAGGGAACAAGGGAACATGGGCTATGGAGGGTTAAGTGGCTTGCCCAAGACCACAAGGAGCACCTGTGGGACTAGAAACCCCAGTCCTTCCGGCCCAAGGTTGCTGTCCTCTAGTGGGAAGTGAACCATTTATGTACAGTTGAGTTGGCACCTATTTATCTGAGCCTGTTGAGCATTAGTGTATGGTGAACACTGTCAAATGCTGCAGATATGTCCAGAAAAAGTAGTAAGAATGCATTTCTAGGACTGTCAATTCCTCTTACTAGAGTGTCAAGGAGTACTGTTAAGAGCGTATCTACTCCATGACCGGGGCGAAAGCCATATTGTTGGTCATCAAGGGGAGCTGAGGTGTCGATGTGTTCCTGTGTTTGTGTTTGGACAACTTTTTCTATGAGTTTGGCCATAAAAGGTATACTTGAGATGGGCCTATATGAATTCGGTGATGTTTTGTCCAGAGTATTGTTTTTAAGTATTGATCGGATTTGAGCATGTTTTAGTATGGATGGGAGGTAACCTTGGTTTAGTGAGAGATTAATTAAAGGTAGAATGAAAGGGGATAATGTTGGAAGGGTATTCTTTATCCAAGTTATAGGGCAGGGGTCTAGGTGAGAAGTTGTAGTATTTAGGTTTGACATAATATTCTTAAGTGTTTCTTTAGTTATGGGGTAGAATTCGTTCCAAGCATCTGGTGGAAGTTGGTAAGAGATGGTTTGTGCAATTGGTGGGACATTATTTATTTTTGATTTATGTAGTGATCTGCTAAGGTTTGAGGAGATATATCGTTAGCTTCAAGACTGGAGTTGTATGTGTTCTTTGTTAAGTTTTGGACTATGGAGAATAGTTCCCTTGGTCTGTTGATGGATTAGGTTAGAATAGTAGAGTGGAAGTTTTTCTTAGCACTATCTGTTGCGTCTTTGTAATTTTTGAGGTGGGTATGATATAGTTCGTTGTATGATGTGGATTTAGTTTTGCGCCATTTTAATTCAATTTTCCTGAGTGTTCTTTTCATAGTTCATACTTTTTCAACCTTCAACCTTTCATAGTTTTTCAACCTTCCCCTATACAACGATGCATACCGGATCCACAAGAATACGCGGACTACTTACAGTCAAAAATAATTAAGACTGATAAAATTGCATCAACCATCCCTGCAAAAGGCCCACTGCACCCTTCACCACTATCCACCTTCTCAGTACCAACAGCGGAGAAGGTTGAAGACACCATCAACGAAATTAACACCACTACAGCACCAAATGATCCCTGCCCGGCGTATTGGATAAAGACACTGTGCAAGGAATTTAGCCCATTTTTAGCCAAACTCATCAAACTCTCCTTTGCTACAGGAGCATTCCCACAATGCCTAAAGCAAATGTCCATTAGACCACTCCTAAAAAACTGCAAACTGGACACCCAGAAGGTGGCCTCATACAGGCCAATTGCGAGCATCCCACTATTGGCCAAAATAATCGAAAAACTCGTCCAACAGCAAATTCAGGACCATATTGATGATACTGTCCCATTAGACCCATGCCAACATGGATTCAGAGAAGCGCATGGTGTGGAGACGCTCCTGACTGTACTCTTCAACACCTTAATCACCGGCATAGACAACGCCAAAAGAGAATATGCCCTAATCATCTTAGACATCGCAGCAGCCTTCGACTCTGTTGACCACGAACTGCTCTAGGCGTGCCTGGCAGAGAAAGGGATCCAAGAGGAACCAGTCTGAAGCGTGATAGTGTGGAAAGACAAAAATCTTTATTAAGCCCTTGACAGCCCGACACAGGATCACCCTTCGTTAGGGGCTAGCCAGGCATGAAAAACTAAAAACAAATATAAAAACATGAAATTTGTAAAAGAACAGACAAAACAAAGCAATAAATAACTCAATTATGATGAATAAGACTAAATGGTATCTTAAATAAAAACAAATTATTCTATAAAAAGAATACCATAATATGAAACAAAATAAAACTAATGTGCTTGAAGCCAAAAAAACATGTAAATAAAAACATACATCAAGGAGGGTCTCGTTATTGATGTAAGTTCCCTCGTTTGAATCTCTTTCAAGCCCTCATTTTAGTTTTACGGATGCAGCATTCCCTCGACGGGTTCTCCTTTTTCTTCCTTGTAATGTTCATTTGTATTCATTAGTCATATTTACCATGTAATGTCAAATACGTATCTTACACATTTAGGCTGTTTTCCCCTGGTCCTCCTTTTTTACGTGTCTCCTTGATGTTTTGGGTATACGTGGAGACTGCGCCCTTTTCATTCTGTTTTTGCCTCCTTTTCAATTTATTTATACGTTGTGATAAGGAAGCTTATCATAGCTCAGGAAGGAGCTATAGAAAAGGTGATGTGACTCTGAATAAGCAACCTGTCAGTTCTGGTAGAAATAAGAAAACAGAATTTTCCCATAAAAGACTACCAGTCCCAGAATGCACCAGGTTTCCAACAGCCATTAGAGGAGCTGAAGTGGGGAAACGTGTGTTCAATCAGGAGGGCTATGAGGTAATCCCTAAGCACTCATCTCAAAGGGCAGGGCCTGATTCAGCACAGCTGCGCTGTGTTAGGGAGGAGCACTCATCTAAGCAGAATAAAGGTAGAGTTTATTCTACAGAGAATTATCCTGAGAATCAGCTTGAGCTTGATCATCTTCATCATCAGGAGGATCATCAGAAGCAGAAGCCAAACCGGATGGACAGAGAGGGAAAGAAACCTTTGGAAGAAAGAGGAGAAAAGCCTTTGAGAGGTCTAGAAGAGTCCAGAGCAGTACGTATACTGGGAGGCATTCCAAGGGCCAGCATACACCATTGGACTGGGGAAAGCCAGAGGAATGGTGCTGCAGAGCTAGGAATCTCCAGACGGTACCTGTGAGGGAGACAGCTGCACGTGGAAGGGACCCTAAGACCCGTGCCAGAAGGTATGTGAAGAGAGATCCAGTGTCCAGGGATCTGGATTGGAAGGCTGGACATAAGAACTGGACTACATACTGGCCAGGCTATATAGAGAGGAACTCTAACAGCAATGGAAGCTCAGGTATGAACACTGATCTATGCCCTAGCTATAACCTTGAAAGACAGCAGGGAAACAAGTATTCTCCTGAAAGTGCTCCATTGGGAGATTCATCTGTGCCAATCCATGATATTGAACCCATGCTTGTTGAAGAAGAGGGGGTGATAGCAGATGAAGAATCTGTGTACATGGACTGCTCTCTGTCTAAACTCCTTTGGTGATTTTCTGTTATAAAGTACAGCAACCATCACAAAGAAATACAAACTTGTTCTTTAATCTACTCAGAAAAGCTCCTGTGTAGGATTTCTAGCCACGCAGTAGAAAGCAAGCCAGCTAAGGGGTTTCAGCTGGATAACTGCTAGCAATTGAGCCTTACCTAATTGCTTGTGAGCTAGGAGAGAATCACTTCTGAATCTATGTGGGAAGATATAAGAAGTTTACCTGAAAAGAACAGGTTTTTTCTTTATTTGTGGCTTTTGGTTTGTTGTTTGACATTGCTAAGAGAATATTAGCTAAAGCCTACAGAAAAGACCAGTTTGTTGCCAACCAGGTCTTATTTCTTTTGCTTTGACTGCCTGATAAGTTAAAATGTGGTTTTCCTGATTTTGTTTTTCCAAGTTTAACACTGAAAGCAAGTAACCTGATTTATGTGCTACCAAGCATATCTGTGTTGGGAGAAATAACCCCATAAATAAATATCTTATTGGCTTTACCCAAAAGCACAACTAATTATTGTGAGCAGCTGTGTCTGGTGTGAATGAACTGCATTGCCCACAATCCCTTGCAAATCATATAGATATATGCACTTGCCAAGACTGTGAAGATTCTCACCCAGGCAGCCGTCTGACAACGTGCATGTGCCGGCGTTTTTTCAGCTCACTGCGAGTCCCACTTGTTTGTAGACGGCAGTTTTGAGAAGGTATTAGCTTATCTTGTACGTCTTTATAACCTTTTAATTATACAATTTTTACTGCTTCACTTTGTGCAATTGGTTTGTTATGTTTTCTTCACAAGTGGTGTGGTTTCCTGGTGTAGCCCCGAGTGTTCTTAGCGGTTTTATTATCCGTGGCTCCTGCGCAGCTCTTTTACTTACATGTGGATGTTTAACAATGCTATTATATCTGGTCGGTTCACAATGTTTCAAGTGCCTTTTTTGCAAAGCTCTGTCCTTTATAGTTGTGTGTTTCTACCGCGCCCCTTCTGCCACCTTCTAATGGGGATTTCATTGTTTCGTGTTCACTGGTCTTCCCCTTCTGGTTTTTACCCACTGACTCACTCCTACTGTGCTGAAAGGGCTCTATAAGGACTGATCCTGCATTGCTTATGGAGATATTAACAGGATTTTGTTTCATTAGGATTCCATCATAGTTTTTTGCCTCCTCATCTCTCTTCCTCTCCACTTTCATTTTTTATAGCTTTGTGTCATATGTTATTTCAACATACACTTGTCTGCCATTTAACAATGTATATATATTTTTAGTGCATGTTTGTCTAGGTATTTTTATACCAGCGTGATGTAAGACTGTGTTACCTAACGGCCTTCAACAGATATAGATATATATCTATATCTATAGACATAGACAAAACAAAGCAATAAATAACTCAATTATGATGAATAAGACTAAATGGTATCTTAAATAAAAACATAAATTATTCTATAAAAAGAATACCATAATATGAAACAAAATAAAACTAATGTGCTTGAAGCCAAAAAAAACATGTAAATAAAAGCATATATTTACATGTTTTTTTGGCTTCAAGCACATTAGTTTTATTTTTTGTTTCATATTATGGTATTATTCTTTTTATAGAATAATTTATGTTTTTATTTAAGATACCATTTAGTCTTATTCATCATAATTGAGTTATTTATTGCTTTGTTTTGTCTGTTCTTTTACAAATTTCATGTTTTTATATTTATGTTTTTAGTTTTTCATGCCTGGCTAGCCCCTGACTAAGGGTGATGAAACACGGCAGGCTATCAAGGGCTTAATAAAGATTTTTGTCTTTCCACACTATCATGCTTCGGAGAGAAAGGGATCCAAGACACAGCCTTGGAATGGTGTAAATCTTATCTCTCAGACAGATGGCAGCATATAAGGACAGGGCTTTTGACCACTAAACCATTCCAGCATTAACAGGGAGTTCCGCAAGGTTCCGCACGCTCAGCGCTGTTCTTCAACATACATATGCAGCCCCTCTGCATACTCGTCCGTTCCTTCAGCATCTCATGCCTTATATACACCGATGACGTGCTACTTTACATGCCATTTACAACCAACCAGCCGGATTTCTCAACATTAACCGCTTGCTTTGACGCTATAACTGACTGGCTTCAATCCCAAAACCTCAGGATAAATTTCAAGAAAACAGAGGCTCTATTCATTACCAGGGACCAGTCATTTGTTCCGCCAGCAACACTAAAAGTAAGAGGCGCCAAACTCCAAAGCAAGCACACAATCCGCTACTTGGGCGTAACACTCGATCAACAGTTGGATATGAAAACACATATAGGCAACACCGTCAAGGCAGTATACCTCAAGATCTGGACAATCCGTCACCTACGCCCCCTCCTGGAACCTGATAGCTTTAGGACAATCTTCCAGGCCTTAGTCAACCCCCACTTCGACTTCGCCAACGCCATCCTACAGGGTCTACCGAAAAACACGCTGTACCCACTTCAGTTGGCTATGAATGCTGCAGCCAGAACACTATACGGTGCTTCCATGAGGGAGCACATAACACCAATCTTGAAGCACCTACACTGGCTCCCAGTCTACTGTAGACTCATCTTCAAGATCTTACTAATGACCTTCAAGGCTATCAGACTCACCCCTACGTCCATCTCAGATCTCATTCTTCCCACTCCCTCAAATAGAACTAGAAGATTGGTCTCAGCCAATACCCTATGTATCCCTAGCAAGATTACAAAATCCCTGCAAGCAACAAGAAAAAGAGCTTTCATGCTCTATGCCCCTTCGTACTGGAATGCGCTGCCGCCTGACATTCGGGCAATTACGGACCTTACACAGTTAAGGAAGGCACTGAAACATCACCTCTTCCTGCAGCATTATGGTATCACACAACCACCACCTAACTGCAGTCACCAAGACACATACAACAAACTCCCTACTATGCATGCACCCTGTATGCCACAATAGGACATTCAAACCCCATCTAGAGTATGTATATAACTACCTAAAAGCTGTAAAATACCTTAACCCAGATCTTGTATATAGTTCCCCCAGTTAATCCAAGTTGAATGACCTTGTTTTCTGTAAGTCCAGCATGGGCGTTCACCTGTGTCTGAACAAAGCTGATGTTATCTGTAAACCGAGCTGATACCAAAGAGCGCGGTATAGAAAATAAATAAATAAAAAATAATAGTCTAATCAACAGACACAAACAAGAATACCATACCAACCTTATCTTAAAATCCTGCAACAAACCAGGAGAACTATTTGAGATTGTCCATACACTTACAAAGGTTCCAACCCACAAAGGAGAAGCATTACCCTTGAAAATCTCCAGAACCGCCACACCCAGGGCCATCGAGAATGTTTTTTGCACAGGGCCCCGTGTTTCAAACATTCTGCATTAAAAGTAAATGGAAAAAAAAAAAGAAAAGAAAAGCTGGCTGCCCACCCCAGCCGCGGCAGCAGCAGAGTCCTCCCTCCCTGCATCAGTCCCTTCGGTGCCAGCTTGCAGAGCCGCGAAGGGAGAGTTTCCCTTTCACGGCTCTGTTAAGCCCGTCAGGGCTGATGGGAAACAGGAAATGCCTGTTTCCCATCAGCGCCAGCGGGCTTAACAGAGCCGTGAGAGAGAAACTCTCCCTTCGTGGCTCTGAAAGCCGGCACGGAGAGAGACTGATGCAGGGGAGGGAGGATTCTGCCGGGCGGAGGGGGGGGCCGCGGGACACTTGATTCTGACGCTGCCATGGTGGCAGCAGCAAGCTTTTTTTTTTTATTTAAAAATTTCCCTGGGCTGATGGGGGGGGCGAGGGGTTAGGACTCGCAATGGGCTGTGGGCTGATGGGGGGGGGTTAGGACTGGTAATGAGTTATAGGGGGGCTAAAACTGAAAATGAGGTGGGGTGACTGGAAGTGGGCTGATGGGGGGTTAGAACTGGAAATGGGCTGATGGGGGGGTTAGGACTTGAGGTGGGCTAATGGGGTTAGGACTGGTAATGGGCTGTGGGCTAATGGGGTTAGGACTGGTATTGGGCTATGTGGGGGGCTAAGACTGGAAATGGGCTGATGGGGTTAGAACTGGAAATGGGCCGATGGGGGCTTAGGACTGGTAATGGGCTATGGGGGGGCTAGGACTGGTAATGGGCTATGGGGGGGCTAGGACTGGTAATGGGCTATGGGGGGGGCTGCTAGGACTGGTAATGGGCTGAGTGGAAGGGGAGGTTTGAATTGCAAATAGCTGATGGGGAGGGGGGCTTGGAATGGAAATGGGCTGCAAGGGGAGAGAGCAAGGACTGGAAAGCACAGTTACTTACCTGTAACAGGTGATCTCTGGGAACAGCAGGAATTAGTCCTCACTTATGGGTACGTCGGAACCGACGGAGCCTGCGCAGGAAAGCTCCCCAGTTTCCCAGAAAGGAAGCTTTTGGGGCCTCCAACTGCACATGCGCGCTGCCTTCCCGCCTTCCTGACCAGCTCTCCTCAGTTCGAGTTTATAGCTGAGACAATAGAGAGAGGAAAGGAAGATAGATAGAAGATACAACTCCTAGGGGAGGTGGGTGGGTTGTGAGGACTAATTCCTGCTGTTCCCAGAGATCACCTGTTACAGGTAAGTAACTGTGCTATCTCCAGGAACAAGCAGGAATAAGTCCTCACTTATGGGGACTCCCTAGCTAAGATGCCTGGGAGATCCCCTCCCAAGGGTTCACCATCTTCGTATGGATCTCAGGCATCCATCCAGGGAAGATGGGCAGGAGTTGTTCAAGTATGGAACAGGTGTTTGAGGACAGCCTGACCAAACAAGGCATCCCGGCGGGAGTCCTTGTCCAAACAGTAATGGGCTGTGAAGGTATGAACCGAGGCCCAGGTGGCTGCTCGACAGATCTGATCTATGGATACAGAGTGAAGATGAGCCATAGAAGTGGCCATGGCTCTCACATTGTGAACTGTGACGTGACATGGCCTTCCAGAGAAATGTTTTTACTCTGGTAAGCAAAGGAAATACACTGAGCAATCCAATTGGAAAGTGTACGTTTGGAGACTGGAAGTCCCAAATGAGAAGGATCAAAAGCCACAAAAAGATGGGAAGACTTTCGATGTGGTTGAGTCCTGTTGAGGTAAAAGGCGAGAGCTCTTTTACAGTCTAGAGTATGAAGGTTCCTCTCTGCACTGGATGCATGAGGAGCCGGGAAAAAGACAGGTAGATATACCTCTTGATTAAGATGAAAAGGCGAGACCACTTTGGACATAAAGTGGGGATTCATCCTAAGGACCACCTTATCATGATGAAACCTGGTATAAGGTGGATGAGCCACTAAGGCCTGTAGTTCACTGATGCGGCGAGCCGAAGTGACTGCAATAAGGAAAAGGACCTTCCAGGAAAGAAATTTCAAGGAGGTAGAAACCAACGGTTCAAAAGGTGGCTTCATAAGCTGACCTAGAACTAGGTTCAAATCCCATGCTACCGGAGGAGGCCGGATGGGAGGTTTAGTTAGAGTCAGGCCTCTCATGAATCTTGCAATAAGAGGATGAGAGGAGACAGGTTGTCCATTTATAGGTTTTAAAGATGCTGCAATAGCACTCAAATGGACTCGTACTGAATTCGTCTTAAGGCCTGCATTGGAAAGATGCAGGAGATAGTCTAATAGAGAATTCAAAGGAAGTGCTAGAGGGTCAAGACCCTGTTGAGCACACCAAATGGAAAAGCGTTTCCATTTGAAAGCATAGGAACGCCTCGTGGAGGGTTTCCTAGAGGCATGAAGGATATCTTTCACTGGTTGAGAAAGATTGAAGTCATGAAGGCTTAGGCCTTCAGTAACCAAGCTCTGAGGTGTAGGGACTTGGGGTTTGGGTGCCACAAAGTCCCCTCCTCCTGAGACAGAAGGTCTGGCGCAGCTCCCAGGTCCAGGGAGGGTCCCTGGGAGAGATGCAGAAGTAGAGGGAACCACACTTGGCGTGGCCAGCGTGGAGCTATGAGGATCATCGATCCGTGATCCCTCTGGAGTTTGAACAGAGTCTTGGGAATCAAAGGAATGGGTGGAAAGGCATATAGGAATTCCTGACCCCAATGTAGGAGAAAGGCGTCGTTGGCCTGAGCTCTCTGACACGGAGTCCTGGAACAGAACCGGGGAAGTTTGGCATTCCACGGACTTGCAAAGAGGTCTATGTCCGGGGTTCCCCATTCCTGAAAGATTCTGCGTATCTGGTCCATATGCAAGGACCATTTGTGTGGAAGCAGAACTCGACTGAGTCTGTCTGCCCGAGAGTTTTGAACCCCTGGAAGATACACTGCCAGAAGATGAATTTGATGCTCTCTGGCGAAGGCCCATAATCTGAGAGCTTCGTTGCAAAGCGACAGAGAGCCTGTCCCTCCTTGTTTGTTTATGTAGAACATGGCCACCTGATTGTCTGTATGGACTAGGACGGTCAGGTTGACAAGGAGGGTATGGAAGACTTTGAGGGCAAAGAAGATTGCTCGCAGTTCCAGGAGGTTGATGTGAAGGGTGGTCTCTTGTGGAGACCAGCACCCTGAGTGGAGAGGTGTTGAAGATGGGCTCCCCACCCTGTTTGGGAGGCATCTGTTGTGAGGGTTGCTTGGGGCAACAAAGGTTGGAAGGGGACCCCAACAACAGATTCTTGGTGGACATCCACCATTGGAGGGACCAAAACAGACGCTTTGAGGTGAGTATTTGGTCGGAGAGCGCTCCTGATGCTTGAGTCCACTGGGAGGCCAAGGTCCATTGAGCTGCTCTCATATGAAGACGAGCGTAGGGCACCACGTGTACCGTAGAGGCCATGTGGCCCAGAAGTGGAAGCATTTCTCTGGCTGTCAAGTGACTGCTGGACTGAGCTTGGGAGGCCAAGCACACCAGATGTTGGCCCCGGACTTGAGGTAGGTAGGCCCTTGCAGTGGTGGTGTCCAACTGGGCCCATAGGAATTCCAGAGACTGAGTAGGGATAAGTTGAGGCTTGGAAAGGTTTACCATCAGTCCCAGATACTGCAGAATGTGCCTTGTGCGGTCCAGGGAAATCTGGGCCTCTGACTGAGATGGAGCTCGGATGAGCCAGTCGTCCAGATATGGGAATACAAAAATTCCCAGACCTCTTAAAAATGCGGCAACAACTGCCATGCATTTGGTGAACACTCTTGGAGCAGAGGCTAGACCGAAGGGAAGTACTCTGTACTGGAAATGTTTTCCCTGAAACAGAAATCTTAGATATTTTCTGTGGGATGGGTGGATGAGTATATGTGTGTACGCATCCTTGAGATGTAGAGAACAAAGCCAATCCTGACTCTGAAGGTATGGAAGGAGAATGCCTAGAGAAAGCATTTTGAATTTCTCCTTGTACAGAAATTTGTTCAATTCTCTCAAATCTAGGATAGGTCTGAATCCCCCTGTCTTCTTTGGTATGAGAAAATAAGGGGAGTAGAATCCTGTCCCTTGTTGAAGAAGAGGAACCTCTTCTATTGCCCCTTGGGCAAGGAGAGAAGAGACTTCCTGACCCAACAGGTCCAGGAGAGATGGGGGAGAATTGAAGTGCCTCACCATGGTATATGGAGGAAGGTTGGAAAAATGAAGTTTGTAGCCCTCTCTGATGATAGAGAGGGTCCATTGCTCTGATGTAATTTGCCCCCATCTGGGAGCAAAGTGAGCTAACCTTCCGGGAATGGTGAGGGGCTCTGGTTGTTCTAGAGCCAGAAATGTTAAGTTCTCTAGGGGCAAGTCAAAACCCCTGAGGGGGTTGAGCCTGCTGAGGAGTGGCAGACACTGCAGGCTTTGACCTTGCCTGTTTAGGCTGCTGACGTTTAGCAGCAAAGCGAAGCTGAGAAGATTGTTGGCCAGTATTTGTGGAAAATCTGGCCTTCTTGTAGTAAGGCCTCTTGAAAGACTTTTTCTTGGCAGGAGTAGAGGTAGACTTAGAAAGTCTATCTAAGGTAGCATTTTCTGCGTCCATTTGAGTGGCTTTAATTTGCCAGTCTTTACCAAATAAGTTCTCACCTGTACAGGGCAGATTCCGTAAGCCATCTAGGACCCAGGGTTCTAGGTTAGAGGCCTGGAGCCAAGCAAGTCGTCGGGCTGCAATGGCAATGCCCGAAGCTCTACCGGCACCCTCAAAGGAATCAAAGGCTGCTCTGTTGGAGAACTTAGAAACATCTAGAAGCTGTTTCACTAAAGAAATGAACTCCTCCTTTCTATCTTCAGGGATAAAGGGGGCAAAATGCTTTACCTTTAGGGCAAGTTCCCTTAGAAACATGCCCATATACAGACTGTATGAATTAATCCTGGCTATAAGCATACTAGCCTAGAAGATTTTCCTACCAAAAGAGTCTAGGGTCTTACATTCTCGCCCTGGAGGGGTAGAAGAGTGCCTTTTGGTACTCTTAATCTGTTTCAGCGCAGACTTCACCACAATGGAATGGTGAGGCAGCTGAGCTTTTTGAAAACCAGGAGAAGGAGGGACCCGGTACATGGTGTCCAACCTACGAGAATGAGGAGACAATGTTAGAGGAGCCTCCCATAAGTCCATCAAGTGTTCTTGAAGGATTTCATGGATAGGCAGGGTAACTGCCTCTTTAGGAACCTTAGGGTATCCTAAAATATCCAATTTCTTTGATCTAGGTTCTTTCTCAGAGGATGTAGTAATAGAAAGTCCTTTAGCTACTTCTATAATGAAGTCTTGAAAGGACAAATCCTCTGGTGGAGACATTCTCCTCTTTGGGGAAGAGGGCTCTTCAGGAAGAACAAGAGAGAGCTCATCAGAGTCATCAGAGGAGTCAAAATCCTCAGAGGAATCAGAGTATCCTCTATTCGCTTCCAACGCACGATACGCATACCGGTCGGTATCGACATCGGGCGTACCGGGCATGGGATCGATATCAGGTGAAAACCCGGATCCGGCATGCACCGATCTGTGTTTGGAAGACGATGGCCTCGGTTCCGGTATGGAAGCCAATACCGGAACCGGACCCAGAACCGCTGGATGCGGTACCGAGGGCGTCGCAGCCTTAATGAAAGCCAGGATGGCCTGCTGCATGGTCTGAACAGTATTGTCCATAGACGCCACTGCTGCCTGGATGTCGGTACCGGCATGGGCCGGTACCCCAGAGCAGTCTAACAGGTGATCGGTCGAGGCTGTGCCATCGATGTCAACCTGTAACCCCATAGATGGTGCTTTGGAAGCCAGAGCTTCCCGCCGGGGTTGTTTGGCTGGGGCATGGTCCTCAGATTCAAAATTGAGAGCCTCTCGATGCTTTGAAGGAGATTTGCTCTTTGAGGACCTGCCCGAAGAAGGTTTGGTTACCTGAGATCCATCCGGAGAGGAAGACCTGGATGACTGTGATGCTGGATTATCTGAAGCAAACAGCACATGGAATTTGTTGGCCCGGTTCTGCAAACCACGTTTAGACATCTGGGAGCAGGATGGGCAGTCCGGAATGGAGTGGTCAGGCCCCAAACATTTAAGACACCAGTCATGGGTGTCTGTAACAGAAATAACAGCACTACACTTGGTACACTTCTTGAAACCAGGAGCTGGTTTCTCCATGAGGAGATTTTGTGTAGGCCTGAGGCCTAACAGAAGTCACCAAGTTGTGCTAAAAAATAAAAGCTGCTTTTTTTTTTTTTAAAGAAAGAAAAGAAAAGAGAGACCGGCGGTACCGGTTTCGGTATGGGGAAGGCAGGTACGCGGTCTAAAAAAAGAAACTAAAATAACAATTTCTTCAGCGGTGACAGGAACACAACCTGCTGGCTCCGTGGAAAAAGAGAAACTGAGGAGAGCTGGTCAGGAAGGCGGGAAGGCAGCGCGCATGTGCAGTGGGAGGCCCCAAAAGCTTCCTTTCTGGGAAGCTGGGGAGCTTTCCCGCGCAGGCTCCGTCGGTTCCGACGTACCCATAAGTGAGGACTTATTCCTGCTTGTTCCTGGAGATATGGGCTGAGTGGGGGAAGCTAGGACAGGAAACGGGCTAATGGAGGGACTAGGATAGGACTAGAAATGGGCTGATGGGTGGAGCTAAGATTGGAAATGGGCTGTGGTGGGGGCTTGGATTGAAATGGACTCATGGGGGGCTTGGACTGGAAATGGGCTGAGTGGAGGGGAGCTAGGATTTGACATGAGCTGATGGTGGGACTAGGAAAGGACTAGAAATGGGCTGATGGTGGGGCTGGGATTGGAAATGAGTGATGGAGGGACTCAGATGGGATTGGAAATGGATGGGGGAGCTAGGACTGGAAATGGGCCGATGTGGGGACTAGAACGGAGCGGATGCTGGGTGAAGCTGGAACTAGAAGGGAGCTGATGTTGGGGGAGGATCTGAATGGGATGGGGCTGGGAGAGTGAAATGGAGGGGAAGGAGAAATTAGGCCTTACCTAATTGTCTTTCCTTGAGTTCTCTTCGGGCCAGTCCAGGATACCATTGGGTGTTGTCAATCCCCTTCAGCAGCTGAGAACTGAACTCCAAGTTCTTGCTGACAGGGCATAGCCACTCCCCCCTGTGCCAGCTCCCCAGTCCTTTCTAGCAAAGCAGAAGAACCGCAGGACTGCAAAATGACCACCGAGCAAAAGAGAAAAACTCACCAAAAACCAACAAAAAGAACTCAACCTTGGGAAAAAACTTCCCTATCAAAAGCACCTCCCGCGCTAACGCCACTGCGCCCTTGCGGGAGAGAACACAGCTGTTCTTCTGTATTTTGCATTATCTCAGCCCAAGAGTTTGACAAAGTGACCATGTTAGGATCACACAGTTAGTTATTCCTCCTCTTTTCATTCTTGTTCGGTTCTTTTTTTTTTATTTTTTACCAAAAAAAAAGGAGCCCCCAAATAGCCCCAAGGAGCCCCAAACACCACATCCACCCAAGTAAAGCTAGTCTCTTTGAACCAACGGATGCGGCACCACCAAGACGTCCTGTGCACCTAGAGAAAAAACAAAACTGGGAGGGCCCTGGACTGGCCCAGAGAGAACTCAAGGAAAGACAATTAGCAGGTAAGGCCTAATTTCTCCTTCCTATTCGTCTCTCCGGGCCAGTCCAGGATACCATTGGGCAGTACCAAAGCAGTGCCTAAATTCGGGAGGGACCCACGAGCCCCGCTACCACCGCAGAGGCCCCTACTCTTGCATCCTCCCTGGCCTGAACATCCAACCTATAATGCTTCGCGAACGTATGCAGCGACGACCACGTCACGGCCCTGCAAATATCCACCAGCGGAACCAAGGCCAACTCTGCCCAAGAAGTCGCTTGACCCCGCGTAGAATGAGCCTTGAGGCCAACGGGAGGTGATTGACCTTCCGCTTCATAAGCGGCTACCACCGCCTGCTTCACCCACCGGGCAATCGACGCTTTAGTAGCTGCGTGCCCCTTCCGAGGACCTCCAAAGAGGACAAACAACCTGTCTGACTTCCTAAAAGAGCGCGTGGCTCTAAGGTACCTCTTCAAGACTCGCCTCAGATCCAACTTCCGCAAGGCTCTATCTATCGGCGACCCGGACAGATCAGGGAAGGTGGGAAGAGCCACTGACTGATTAAGGTGGAACGAAGAAACCACCTTGGGTAAAAACGAAGGCAACGGCCGCAGGAGCACTCTCTCTGCTGAAAGTTGAAGGTATGGCTCCCTGCAAGAAAGAGCCTGTAGATCGGAAATCCTCCACGCCGAACACAAGGCCACCAGAAAAGCGGTCTTCCACGATAACTCTCTCAAACCGCCCGGCGAGCCTGAATCAAAAGGAGGCCAAGTTAGAGCCTCCAACACCTGATTCAAATCCCAAGCTGGAACCACCGAACGTACCGGCGGCCTGAGAAGCTTCACCACCCTGAGAAAACGAACCACGTCCGAATGAGATGACAATCTCCTGCCTTGCACTGCTCCTCTATAGCACGCTAAGGCCGCTACCTGAACCCTTAAGGTACTAAGAGCCAAACCCTTCTGCAAGCCCCCTTGAAGAAAGGACAAAATCTCAGGCAAAGCCGCCGAAAACGGAGGAACGCCACGTGGCCTACACCAAGATTCAAACACGCGCCATATGCGAACATACGCTAAAGACGTCGATGATCTCCTCGACCGCAATATCGTGTCCACCACCGCTGACGAATATCCCTTGCGTCTTAGCCATGCCCTTTCAAGAGCCAAGCCGTAAGCAAGAAGCGTTCCACCCGTGGCATGAGAACGGGACCCTGACTCAGCAGATTGCACCGAACCGGCAATCTCCAAGGGGACTCTACGAGAAGCCGCTTCAGATCCGCATACCAAGGCCGTCTGGGCCAATCCAGTGCAATTAGAATCACCTTCCCCGTGTGGCCAGCAATCCGATGAACGATCCAACCGATCATCGGCCACGGCGGAAAAACATACAGCAGCTTGCCCAACGGCCAAGGCTGCACCAGACCATCCAGACCCTCGGACATGTGCTCTCTGCGTCTGCTGAAAAACCGACGCTTTTGCATTGAGGCGCGTGGCCATGAGATCCATCACCGGCTGCCCCCAGCGTAAGGTGATGTCGTGAAAAACCGCTGCATTCAACTCCCACTCTCCGGGATCGAGAAGATTGCGACTGAGATAGTCTGCCTGAACATTGTCCTGTCCGGCCACATGAGCCGCCGACAAGGCCGCGAGATGGTCCTCCACCCAGAGCATCAACAACGGACTCTCCGCCAACAACAGAGCACTGCCCGTGCCCCCCTGGCGATTGATGTACGAGACCGCCACCGCATTGTCGGAGAAGACCTGTACCGCTCTCCCTGCGAGGAACGGAGCGAAGACGAGAAGAGCCAGTCGAACCGCCCTGAGCTCCAACAGGTTGATCGAAAACACCGCCTCCTCCTGGGGTCCAGAGCCCTTGAGCCACTTGAGCCTGACAATGAGCTCCCCAGCCTGATAAACTGGCGTCCGTCGTCACTAACATCCAATCCGGAAGCTCCAACGGAACTCCTGCCTGGAGATGTCTCGGATCTAGCCACCAACTGAGACTGTCGCGCACCACATCCGGGCAGAACAGCTTGCTCGATAAGGGATGAAGCTGCGGAGACCATCTGGACAGCAACGCCTGTTGCAAGGGCCGCATGTGTGCCCTGGCCCAGGGCACCAGGTCCAAGGCCGCCACCATGGACCCCAAGAGCTGCAAATACCGCCACGCCGAGGGGGCCCGGAGCCGCAGAAACACCTTTACTTGAGCCAATATCTTTAGCACTCTGCTCTCCGGCAAGAAAACCAATCCGCGCTCCGTGTCGAACTCTGCTCCGAGATACACCAGCCGGGACTGCGGCTGCAGCTGACTCTTCGTACGGTTGATCACCCAACCGAGCTGTTCCAGGAGCTGCACCACTCGTGAGGTAGCAGCGACCGACTTCGGCCGAGAACTTGCCCTGATCAACCAATCGTCTAGATAAGGGTGAACCTGAATCCCTTCCATCCGCAAGGCTGCGGTGACGACCACCATCACCTTCGTAAAGGTCCGCGGAGCCATCGCCAAGTCGAAAGGCAATGCTCGGAACTGAAAATGGCCAGAGGGGATCGCAAATCTTAAATAACGCTGATGATCCGGTCTGATCGGGATATGCAGATAAGCCTCTGTGAGATCTATCGAAGAGAGCAGCTCCCCGGGGCATACGGAACGAATTACGGACCGGAGCGTTTCCATCCGAAAATGAGGAACTCTCAAAGCCCGGTTCACGTATTTGAGGTCCAGTATGGGCCGAAAGGATCCCTCCTTTTTGGGAACTATGAAATAAATCGAGTATCGACCGGACCCTAACTGGTCTGGAGGAACCGGAACAAACGCCTGCAGTTGCACTAAACGCAGCAGCGTGTCCTCCACCGCCTGCCTTTTCACTCCGACCCCACACAGGGACACTAAGGTGGTGTCGTGAAGGGGCCGCACGAACTCCAGCGCGTAACCGTCCCCGATTATCTCCAGCACCCATTGGTCGGAAGTTATCGCGATCCAGGCAGAGAGAAACTCCTGTAAGCGACCTCCTACCGGTATCTCCACCTGGACTCGCTGACCTTCATTGTGGCTTTTTTGCAGAGGCTTGCTGGGCATTGTAAAAACCCCTACCAAAACCTCTGGACCCTCGAAAGGGTTGAGCCCTGGAAACAAAACGACCTCTGGGATAGGGAGAAAAACACGCCCCTCTAAATCTATGTAACTCCTTCCCTTGCCCCCGCTGCATGAAGGATTGTCAAAAGGCCTTGGGTCGATCCTCCGGCAACCGACCTCCTTTGGAATCTCCCAAATCCTTTACAATTTTCTCTAAGGCCTCCCCAAAGAGCAGTTTGCCCTTATATTGGAGCTTACTGAGCCTGGCTTTTGACGACGCATCGGCCGACCAGTTCCTTAGCCAAAGGAACCGCCGAGCCCCAATCAAGGATGCCATGGACTTCGCCGAGATACGAACCAAGTCATAAAAAGCATCCGCCATATAGGCTGCCGCCGATTCCAACTTCGCTCCCTCCGCGGAAGACTCCCCCGCAGTATCCGAAGGCGACTCTCCCTGGAGCCAACGGATTGAAGCCCTAGACACATATGCTCCACAAATGGAAGCCCGAAGGGCTAGCGCACAAGAATCAAAGGCTTGTTTAAGCAGCCCCTCCAGCTTACGATCCTGCAGATCTTTAAGCGCTGCACCGCCTTCCACCGGAATCGTGGTCTTCGTCGTCACTGCCGAAACCAGAGCGTCCACCTTAGGCATCTTCAACAAATCTGTCTCTTCTTGGGGAACTGGATAAAGGCGACCCAGGGCGCGACCGCCCCTCAGAGTAGCCTCCGGGCACTCCCACTCAGACTATCATCTGCTTTATCACCCGGTGGACCGGGAAACAACGCTGCTCAGTCTTAAACCCCTGCAATAAGGGGTCCTCCAGCGGCTCCTGTTCCACCGCAGGGAGAATATTCAAGGCAGCAAAAGATTGGCCAATGAGCGCCCCCAATTCTTCTTTCCGGAAGACCCGAAAGAGATTGGGTTCCTCGCCCGGAGCCAGCTCTCCATCCTCCAGCTCCCCCGACCACGGATCAAAACTCGTCTCCGAAAAAACCTCCGTCTCATCCCTCTGATGAGATGCAGGCAGCTGCTGTGCTAAGCTCTCCAAGACAGTCGCAGCGCCTGCCCCTGAATGAGAGGTACCCTCACCCAGATCCAAATTAGGTTCCCCTAACTTGACCCCCTCCCCAAGGCCAGGGAGCAAGGGAGCCCTGTTGGTCTGGGAAACCTTTAGAGTATAAGCCCTATGTAGAGCCAAAATAAAATCCGGGGAAAATAAAGCTGCTAAGGACTCCTGAGCTTCAGGAGACTTGCGCTTTTCCTTTAAATCAGAGGGAGTTTCTTTAACTGATTTCATCTTCCTCTTCCCCTGCTTATGCTGCCTGGCGGGAGAAACGGCGCTGCCCCCTAAAATGGCCGCCGTTCCCGCCTGCTCAGCCATGCTTTGAGGCTGCAGAGGCTCCATCTTGCCTTCCATAACTGCAGCAGACCACGCCGCGCTGAAAAACGGCACCCGACGATTCAAATCGCCGCCGAAAACCCAGAGCGCGAAAACTACCTCCTACACCGGCACACACACGCCGCAGAGACTCCGGCTGCTAAGCAACAAAGAAACTGACCTGAGAGCAACTCCAGCAGCACAGATTCCCCCTGCTCCCGATGCTAGCGGGAAACGCCGAATCTCACCTGCAGACCAAAAGGTGGGTGAAACCTGGGGCTCCCAGGCACAAACTCCCTGCACGAACGGATCCGGCCACTTCTGGAGACAGGTTCTGCCCCTGTGACCGCTGCCAAAACCGGCAGCCCCGGACCTGCTTAGTCTTTCGTGCGTCTGTTTCTTTAGCTTTTTTTTTTGTTTGTTTCAATTAGCTTAATTGAAAAGAGGCGCAAGGGAAGAGAAAAAAAAACAATAATACAGAAGAGAAGCTATAGCCCTGCTAGGACTAATTCCCTTCAGAAAGTCTGTTAAAGAGGCGTTCAGCTGCACTGTGGAGGGACCCTGTCAGCTTTCCATGTCCTGTTCAGCTGCTGAGGACTGAAGACTGGGGAGCTGGCACAGGGGGGAGTGGCTATGCCCTGTCAGCAAGAACTTGGAGTTCAGTCCTCAGCTGTTGAAGGGGATTGACATCACCCAATGGTTTCCTGGACTGGCCCGGAGAGACGAATAGGAAAAATATTTTGTGTGGGAGGGAAGAAAAATCTACAATTGGTCGGGTCTTGGGAGAGTATGTGGGGATTGAGGATGGAGGGGTAAAATTTGAGTGGATGAAATAAGAATGAGGAAAGAGCAAAAGGAGAAAGATTTGTATGTTAAAGCAGATGTAGAAAGAGAATGGAGAAAAACTAGAAGAGAGAAGAAAGGACAAATGAACAGACGATGGAGAGTTAGCAGAAGACAAAAAGAAACCAGAAGAAAGTGGTTGGAGCAATTGCAACTGAAAAAAAATGCACAAAAGGTAGAAAAATATCTCCTTATTTTGAATTTATTAACTGGAATACGTCAGCTCTGGGAAATGTGCATCATTAACGTCTGCGCTTTGTTTAGTACAAGAGGAAATTAATTTATAGTTTTATTTCTACAGTGTTGTACATTCCAAGTTACAGTGCAGTAATAATAATGGGTGATTTCAACTACCCCGGTATCAACTGGGTCAGTGTCACGTCAGGACATGCTAGGGAGATAAAGTTCCTAGATGAAATAAATGACTGCTTCTTGGAGCAGCTGGTTCATGAACCGACCAGAGGGGAAGCCATATTAGACCTAGTCCTTAGTGGAACACCAGATCTAGTGCAAGAGATAAGGTTGTTGGGGCCACTTGGCAATAGTGATCATAGCATGATCATCTTTGATTTAATTAATAAAACTATAATTAAAGGACTAGCTACACATACCCAAGACCTAAAAATTATCCTGATCAATATAAGATCAATTAGAAACAAAATACCTCTCATTACTGACATCATCACTGACGAGAAGCCTGACTATCTCTGCATAACAGAAACCTGGCTGTCCAATTCAGATACAATATTACTAAACCAGATGAAAGTAAAGGGATATTCACTTTTTTACTGCAACCGTAACCATAAAAAGGGAAGTGGTGTACTTATCTTGGCTAAATCTAGCTCGAACTATTCTCCCACGATTTGCGAGTCTAAAGAAAATATTGATATTTTAAAAATAGAAAATAGAAACTTAGCCATCTGCTTATTTTACAGACCCCATCATCTCATGTGGACAACATAACAACCATATTAGAAACATCCTGTAGAGCCTCCCTAAACAAACCTCATGTGGTATTGGGAGATTTCAATTTAGCAACCACTAATACTACACTCCAATCAACTTTCCTAGAATCAATGGAAGACATGGGATTTAAACAAATAGTCAAGCACCCTACACACTCAAAAGGCAACACTCTCGATCTAATCTTTCTCCCAGAATCTATAATAGAGACAAGTCACCACACCCCCCCATCTATAACACAAGTCCCATGGTCTGATCACTTTATGATACAATTTGCTATCAATATCCCCTCCACCTCTTTTCAGCAAACTACAACCCGTCAAGGGCCACGATTTTGTACATTTAGACCAGATATATTTCTAGATACAATATTACCTCAGTTAAATACAAACCCAAACAACATTGATGAAGCTATTAAGCAGTGGAATAATGTAATAAAAGAAGCTTCCAAACCATTACCTACTAAACCTAACAAGATATACAAAAGATCCTCAGAAAAATGGTACACCCAAGAACTTGTTTCTATTAAAAGAAACTAAGAAAATAGAAAACAAATGGTGAATAAAGAAAACACCAGAGTTTAGGGAACTTTATATCTCAACTCTTAACATATACAGAGCGGCTACTAATAACGCCAAAAAGCAACATCATACCTCAATATTAACTAAGGCTATTAACCGCCCGAGGGAACTTTTTGAAATTGTAAAATCACTTTCTAAAACTCCTACCACCAATAACCAATCTAACCCTATTAACTTGTCAGATCTAGCAAACTATTTTGCTAGTAAACTTAAACTATCCCCAATACCAATACCTGATCCCATAACAGCAATAAACATCAATACATTGAACTCTTTCCAGCCAATTGACAAAAAACAATTGTTGTTAAGTGCCGTCGAGTCGGAGTCGACTCATGGCGACCCTCTGGATAGCTATCCTAAATTGTGTTCGGTCTTCAGTCAGGCGGCTCATTGTTGACAGACTGGTACCCGTATCTGCTGTTATTGTAGCAATCCATCTCATTGCTGGCCTTCCTCTTTTGCGTTGACCTATCTTGCCAAGCATGATGTCTTTCTCTAATGATCTCTCTCTTTGCATGATGTGTCCGAAGTATGAAAGTCGAAGTCTTGTCATCTGAGCTTCTAAAGAAAGCTTAGGTTTGATCTCTTCTAGTACCGACTGGTTTGTTCTTCGGGGCAGTCCATGGTATACACAGTATTCGCCGCCAGCACCATAATTCAAAGGCATCAATTTTCTTCCTGTCTGTCTTTTTCACTGTCCAGCTTTCACATCCATATGATGTTATTGAAAATACCATGGCTTGAACAAGTCGAATCTTTGTATGGAGAGAGACATCTCTGCTCTTGAGAATCTTATCTAGGTCTTTCATAGCCATTCTGCCAAGAGCAATGCGTCGTCTGATTTCTTGACTGCTTGTTGCTTCTTTATTGATAGTTGATCCAAGTAGGTTAAAGTTGTTCACGATTTCAATTTCTTCTCCTTCAACGATGAACCTGTTGATTATGCCAGTTGTCATGATCTTTGTCTTCTTTACATTAAGGTGCAGGCCCATTTTGAGACTATGTTCTTTGATTGTGAGAAGCAAATGTTTCAGATCATCTTCACTTTCAGCCAGTAATGTGGTATCAGCATAGCGAAGGTTGTTGATGAGTCTTCCACCAATCTTCACACCTCTGTTGTCTTCATACAGTCCTGCTTCTCTGATGATTTGTTCTGCATATAAATTAAACAGGTAGGGGGAAAGTATGCAGCCTTGTATTACACCTTTGCTTATTTTAAACCATTCTGTTTCTCCTTGTTCTGTTCGAACTGTTGCTTCTTGATCAATGTACAGATTACGCAAGAGAACGATCAGGTGTTCTGGTATACCCATGCTTCTTAATGTGGCCCAGAGTTTCTCATGGTTTACACAGTCAAAAGCCTTGCTATAGTCGATAAAGCACAAATAGATATCCTTTTGGTATTCTTTAGTCTTTTCAAGGATCCATCTCACATCCGCAATGATGTCTCTCGTTCCTCGCCCTTTCCTGAACCCTGCTTGCACTTCAGGTAGTTCTTGTTCTAGGTATGGCTGTAGTCTCTTTTGAATAATCTTCAGTAGAATCTTGCTGGCATGTGGGATCAGAGCGATTGTGCGATAATTTCCACAGTCAGTTGGATCACCTTTCTTTAGTATTGGTATAAACACAGATCTTTTCCAGTCAGTTGGCCATGATGTTGTCTTCCATATTTCTTGGCAGAGCCTTGTAAGTACGGTAACAGCTGCATCAGATTGCTGCAATACTTCTATGGGAATGCTATCAATGCCTGGTGCTTTGTTCTTTGATAAGGCTTTCAATGCTGCTTCAACTTCTTCTTTCATCACCAATGGTTCCTGATCATAAGGTATAGGTTGAAACGGCTGTTGGTCCACTTGATCTTTATCATATAAAAACTCTGTATATTCCTTCCACCTTTTCTTGATCTTCTCAGCATCATTCAACATAGAACCTTGAGCATCTTGTAACATTCCAATTCGAGGCTGGAACTTTTTCTTTAACTCTCGCAGCTTTAGGAAAGCCGATCTTGTTCTTCCTCTAATAGTTTCTGCTTCTATTTCCTTGCAAGTGTCATTGTAGTACTTTTCCTTGTCCTGTCTTGCTGCACGTTGGAAATCTCTGTTGAGTTCTGCGATTGTCTTTCTTTCTCCTTTGGCTTTAGTTTCTCTGCGTTTCTGGGCAATTTTCAGTTTCTTCCGTCATCCATTTTGGCCGTTTTTGCTTTTTCACCTTTTGTAGAGACTTCTCGCTTTCTTCCAGCACAACCTTCTTGATGTCATTCCATAACTCTTCCGGAGCTCTGTCATTTGTATCTAAGGCAGCAAATCGATTTTGCAGGCAGTCTTTAAATTCCAGTGGTATATTCTCAAGGTCATATTTTGGTGCATTCATGAGTGGTTTGCTCTTTTTCAACTTTAGCTTGAGTTTGCATACTAGTAGTTCATGATCTGTACCACAGTCAGCTCCAGGTTTTGTCTTTGTTGATGTTACAGAGCTTTTCCATCGTTGACTTCCACAGATGTAGTCAATTTGATTTTTATACAATCCATTGGGTGAAGTCCATGTGTACAGTCGTCGCTTGTGTTGCTGAAAGAAAGTGTTTGAGATGAATAGATCATTGGTCTTGCAGAATTCTATCAATCTTTCTCCAGCTTCATTTCTGTTGCCAAGTCCATATTTTCCAACTACTTTGCCTTCTTCTTTGTTGCCAACTTTTGCGTTCCAGTCACCCATGACTATCAGGATATCCTGTTTGCATGTTCTGTCAATTTCAGCTTGTACTTGTTCATAGAACTCTTCAATTTCATTCTCTTCTGCAGCTGTTGTTGGGGCATATACTTGAATTATAGTTGTGTTGATAGGCAATCCTCGTAGACGAATAGAGATTAAGCGTTCGCTGACTGCATTGTATTTCATTACAGTTCTTGCAAGTTTCTTCTTTATTATAAATGCAACACCATTTCTTCTTTGTCTTTCATTTCCAGCATAGTAGACCATGTGATCATCTGATGCAAAGTGCCCGATGCCAGTCCATTTCAGTTCGCTGACACCCAACAGATCAAGTTGTACACGTTCCATTTCATTCTTGACCACTTCCAACTTCCCTTGGTTCATGCTTCGTACGTTCCATGTTCCAATGTGTAAGACATCTTTACAGCTTCTGACTCTCATTTCATGCGCAGCTACATCAGCAGTCAGACTTCCCGAAGGCTTTGATCCAACCACATCATAAATGCTGGCTTTACTCTGAAAAGTCTTCAGCTCTTCCCCAGTAGCTAGTTGAGTGCCTTCCGACCTGGGAGTCTCATCTTCCAGCACCATAGCACAATTTGTTTTGTTGTAACTATCCATTGGGTTTTCATGGCAAGATACAGAAGTAGATTGCCGGGCCTTCCTTCCGCGCAGTTTAAGTTTGGTGTTGTTGCCGTTGTCACAGAAATGTGATCCTCCGCCGTCAACACTATCCCATTCTGCTGCTGCCCAGATGGGTGGTTTGTCTTCGTCTGGCACCTCAGCTGAGACCTGTCCATCTTGGGAGACCCTGCCAGTAGTTAAACTACCGATAGTTTAGCTCTCAGCATCACTGATGCACACAAGCCCTCACAGCACGACAAGCTGCAAACCAAGTGAGAGAAAAAAAAAACAAAAAAAAACAATTACTAAATATAATATCGAATATCAACACCACAACATCCATCCTTGATCCATGTCCTGACACATGGATCAAAACGATAAAACAAGAACTTGCCCCCTTTTTGCTAAATATAGTAAATGATTCCCTTCAACAAGGGAAGTTATAACAAGAACTAAAACACTCTGCAATCCGCCCGATTTTAAAAAACAAAACATTAAATGAGACTGACCCAACTTCATATCGCCCAATTGCCAGCATTCCCTTTCTGACAAAAATTATTAAAAAGGTTGTACAACTACAACTCCAAGAATTCATTGATACATATGCCCCACTTGATGACCACCAATATGGGTTTCGACCATTTCACAGTGTAGAGACCCTCCTTCTTGTACTCTTGGACACTCTCAATAAAGGTCTAGAAAATACAAAACAAGCATACCTACTGGTATTCCTGGATATATCTGCTGCCTTTGATAGTGTAAATCACAACATACTACTATCAAGACTTTGTCAAATTGGATTAAGGAAAACAATGCTAGACTGGTTTAAATCGTATATATCTGACCGTACACAATTTATAAAAATGAATCAGGACTCATCCCCACCTTTTCCTCAAGAACAAGGAATACCTCAGGGCTCTGCTTTTTCAGCTCTTTTATTCAACATTTATCTTCAACCAATTTGTACTATTTTCCAGAAATACAAAATGAATTATCACATATATGCTGATATTATGCTGTACACTGCATTCAATATACATGACCCAAACTATGACATAATATCAAGCTGCCTCATGGAAGCTGAAAAATGTCTATGCTCAAATCTGAAAATTAACTTTAAGAAAACAGATACTAATCACTTCAAAAAACAAATTACAATCCACCAACCGATATCACGATTTTGAACTTTACCCTTCCCATAAAAGAAGAGATTAAATACCTGGGAATCACCCTTGACAAGGCCCTTAACTTCACTAACCACATTAAAAAGACAACCAGAACAATTTACTATAAGCTACGATCAATACAACAATTAAGGCCCCTCTTAGAAAGCGAAGACTTCAGAACTATCACGCAAGCACTAATAATTCCACACACTGACTACTGTAATGGAATTCTATCAGGAGTACCCAAAAAGAACTTAAAAATTTTACAGAAGGCTCAGAATGTAACAGCAATGATAATTGCTAAAGCTAAACTGTCTGATCACATCACTCCAATACTCTATTCCCTGCACTGGCTACCTATAATAAGTAGAATACAATACAAAATCTTTCTAATAACATTCAAATTAATTAATCAGATTGCACCATCCTACCTATCCACATTGCTTCAAATTCCCTCAGATAACAGAATAAGACGTGTGAATAACCTCAATACCATTTTAGTGCCCAACTCAATCAGAAAAACAAAACAGAGTACAAGTAACACAGCATTCTCTTTTGTAGCCCCTTTATTGTGGAACAATCTCCCTGCTCAATTAAGAGAGTTAAAAGACCTAAAGCAATTCCAAAAAGAATTAAAAACATATCTATTTACACAATATTACTCTAACATAGATAATTTTGACAAGGCCACCCATCCTCCATAAATCACCAAGGCTCTCACCTGCTCTGATAGTCACAACACTACTCTCAAAACTGAACACACGATGAAACCCGATGTACATATGTATTTATAAATACTGTAAAAACTTGTAAATAGTTTCAAAAAATGCTTATACTTAATGTTTATAGTTCTAATTACCGTTCAATGTACCTATTTATTACTGAACTGTTCTATGTATTTCTTGTTGTTTGATGTAAACCGCCACTGATCTTGGGAAGTGGCGGTATATAAAAGACTTACAAATAAATAAATAAATAAATTAGTGGAGGAGGGATAGTAAGGAAATCCACAGTACTACCTTTTAACTTTTGAAAGGGAAACTATGATAAAATGAGGAAAACAGTTAAGAAAAAACTAAAAGGAGCAGTTGCAAAGGTTAAAGACGTACATCAGGCTTGGCTATTGAAAAATACTATCTTGGAAGCCCAGACCAGCTGTATTCCACGCTTTAAGAAAAGTGGAAGGAAATCCAAAAAACTGCCAGCATGGTTTAAAGGTGAGGTCAGAGAGGCTGTTGTTGCCAAAAAAGCATCTTTCAGGAAATGGAAAAAGGAGCCAAACGACGAAACCTGGAAACAGCACAACCACTGGCAAGTCAAATGCAAGGCATTGATAAGGCAGGCAAAGGGAGAATCTGAGAAGAAGCTTGCTGCGGAAGCAAAAACGCGAAGTAAAGACCTTTGCAAGTACATTCGTAGCAAAAAACCTGTGAGAGAGTCAGTTGGTCCATTAGATGATAAAGGGGTTAAAGAAGCACTAAGAGGCGACAAGGCGATAGCGGAGAGACTGAATGAATTCTTTGCTTCAGTCTTTACTGAGGAAGATGTAGGGATGTTACCCATGACTGAAGTGGTATTTAAAGGTGCGGAAGAATTGAAGGAAATATCGATACATCGGGAAGATGTATTACAACTATTAGATAAACTGAAGAGTAGCAAATCACCTGGGCCGGATGGTATACATCCAAGGGTGTTGAAAGAACTGAAATACGAGATTGCAGACCTGCTATTAGTAATCTGTGAACTATCATTAAAATCATCTCTAATACCTGAAGATTGGAGGATCGCCAATGTAACACCAATTTTTAAAAAGGGTTCCAGGGGTGATCCGGGAAACTACAGACCGGTGACCGGTGAGCCTGACATCAGTACCGGGAAAAATGGTAGAAAGCATCATAAAGAATAAAATTACTCAGCATGTAGATAGTCATGACCTTATGGGAGGCAGCCAACATGGCTTTAGACAAGGAAGATCTTGTCTTACTAATCTGTTATGTTTTTTTGAAGGAGTGAATAATCAGGTGGACAAAGGTGAGTCGGTTGATATTGTGTATCTGGACTTTCAGAAAGCCTTTGACAAGGTTCCTCATCAGAGACTTTTGGCAAAACTAAAGAGTCATGGGATAGGAGGCAGTGTACTATTGTGGATCAGGAACTGGTTAAAAGATAGAAAGCAGAGGGTAGGGCTAAATGGCCAATTTTCCCAATGGAGAAAGGTGAATAGTGGTGTACCCCAGGGATCTGTGCTGGGTCCACTGCTTTTTGACATATTCATAAATGACCTGGAAAGTGGAATAACGAGTGAAGTTATCAAATTTGCAGATGACACAAAACTATTTAAAGTTGTTAAAACCCAAGAGGATTGTGGAAAATTGCAAGAGGATCTTGATAAATTGGAAGACTGGGCATCAAATGGCAGATGAAATTTAATGTGGACAAGTGCAAGGTTATGCACCTAGGGAAGAACAACCCAAACTATGGTTACACGATGCAAGGTTCCACATTAGGAACCACCACCCAGGAAAAAGATTTAGGCGTCATTGTGGATACCATGTTAAAACCCTCAGCCCAGTGTGCAGCGGCGGCCAAGAGAGCAAATAGAATGCTAGGTATGATAAGGAAAGGAATGGAAAATAAAACAAAAGATATTATAATGCCTCTATATCGTTCCATGGTGAGACCGCACCTTGAATATTGTGTGCAATTCTGGTCGCCGTATCTTAAAAAGGATATAGCGATTTTAGAAAAGGTTCAGAGAAGAGCCACCAAAATGGTAAAGGGGATGGAAGGATACTCCTATGAAGAAAGGCTAAAAAGGTTGGGGCTCTTTAACCTGGAAAAGAGACAGCTGAGGGGAGATATGATAGAAGTCTATAAATTAATGAACGGAGTGGAACGGGTAAACGTAGATCGATTGTTTACCTTATCAGAATATAGAAAGACTAGGGGACATGCAATGAAGCTACAGGGTAAACTATTTAAGACTAATAAAAGAAAATATTTTTTCACTCAACGTGTAATCAAACTCTGGAATTTGTTACCGGAGGATGTAGTAAAGGCTGCTAGTGTAGCTGGGTTTTAAAAAAGGTTTGGACAAGTTCCTGGAGGAAAGGTCCATAAACCATTATTAAGAAGGGACCCAGGATATCAATGCTTGAACCAATACAAGCATTGTGGAACCTGTGTCCCTTGGGGAAACTGCTAGTTACGTATGACCTAGATTGGCCACTGCTGGAAACAGAATACTGGGCTTGATGGATCTTGGTCTGACCCAGTATGGCATATCTTATGTTCTTATGTTGGCTTTTGGGGTTCCCAGTTTAATTATTGTCTTCCTGTTTCTTAACTGTGATTCCTTGTTTGGTGACGGTCTATGTTCTGCACGTGTAACTGAGCTGAGGTATACGGTTTATGTAATTCCTATTTGACATTGCCACTTGTTCTCTTTCCCCAGTAGGTCATGTATTCTTATTCTCTGAAATGTACTGGTTTAATATTTGCAGTGTTGCCTTTTGATAGGTAGGGTCTGGTGCTTTGTGAGTCCTGGTAGTGCTGTTACGATACGGCAGGTTTGCTATGGGTTCTAAATAGGCAGTGTTTGTAGTAGTTCTTAATGTGCCTGGCGGTTGGCACTGGATTATAGTAACGTAGAAATCTTTTAGTCTTTCTTTATCCATACACTCATTAAGAGGCATGTTTACTAAAAGTTAGTGTATGGTAACATTATGCAAATATTTATGCAAATGATGCCCCTTATGCAAATTAGGCCCCACACCGAGTCTCCGCACATGGCCCCGCACCCCCTTTGGACCGCCCCTGGCCACACAGCCCCTGAACGTAGAACCCAACACTACGCTCGAATGGTGTGAATTCTACATTCCCATGACTGAGCAAATTACCCACGTTATCGTCGCACTAAATACCAGCACAGCTGCTTCAGACCCCTGCCTAATAGAGGTTGGATCAAATCAGCCAAGGATGATTTTGTCAAATGCATCCACAGCATAATAAGTTCATCTCTAACTCAAGGTTACATGCCCCACGTTCTCAAACAAGCTACCATCCGCCCAGTTTAAAAAAAAACCCTCAACAGCACTGACCCTGCAACGTACCGCCCAATCTCTAGCCTTCCTTTTCTATCCAAAATAATTGAAAAGGTAGTTCAGAGACAACTGCAGGACCACATTAACTTACATGCTCCTCTGGACCCCCACCAACACGGCTTTCGTCCTAACCAGTGTCAAGACCCTACTCACTCATCTATTTGACAACTTACTCAGAGGAATTGACATTGTAAAAAGAGGCGTCCTGCTCATTTTTGTTGATATTTCCTTGGCTTTCTACACCGTAGCGCATGGCACCCTTCTAAACTGACTAATAAGAATTGGACTCCACAGCACCACACTCAAGTGGTTTCAATCTTACCTTAGCGATAGACAACAAAAGGTCAAAGTTGGAACAAACACCTCTTCTCCCTTCAACAAAGCACAGGGGAACCCGCAAGAGTCCTCTCTGTCCGCCTATCTCTTCAACATTTATATACAGCCAATCTGTAACATCTTCAAAAGGCACAAGGTTCACTACTCCAAATATGCAGACATCATGGTCTATACCCCAATCCACCTTGACACCCCGGACTATGCAACAATGACAAAATGCCTACAAGAAATGATCAACTGGCTCTCCAACAACAATCTTCACATCAACTTCAAAATATCAGAGGCACTAATCACCACAAGTGACACATCCTTCACCCCACCAACTTGGCTGACACAAAGATCTCAGTAAAAGAGAAAGTCCATTACCTGGAATTCACCCTTGACCGCTACCTAAACTTACAAGCCCAGATCAACAGAACCACCAGGAATGCTTTCCACAAGCTGGCCATTATTCAGAGACTCAAACCTCTCCTCAGCCAAGACCATTTCCGCAGAGTCTGTCAAGGAGTCATTACACCCATACTGGACTACTGCAATTCCCTGTTCCCAGGACTACCAAAGTAAACCATCCAACCCCTACAACTAGCCCAGAACACTGCTGCCTGCTCCATCACTGGATCCACAAAGTATGAGCGCATAACGCACCTCTTGAGCCAGCTCCACTGGCTGCCAGTCACCTGACGTGCCAAATACAAAACAGCACTGACCATCTTCAAAATCAGAAACAATATGTCAACCAGAAACCTGCAGGACCTGATATGCACAAAACCAAACAACAAACCAAGGAGACAGAGCACAATAGACATCATTCCAACTCCCAGCTCAGACACGAAAGTCAACAAGTCCACTGCGAAGAGGGCACTCTCACTAGCAGCACTTGCCCTCTGGAACGCACTTCCAGAGAAAGTAAGGTCTGCCACAGAAAAGACTTTAGAAAACAGCTCAAAACTTTCATCTTCACTGACCACTTCAGGGAAGACACCTAACCCCCCTGATTACGGACACATGTTTACATGCCACGTATCATTTGTATATATGTTTCGCTGAAAATGAGTTATGCTTCCGAGCATCCCCTGCATGTCACCCCTCCCTATGTTTACTATACGAGTTCTCTGTAATGGTCTGAGTTATAATGTAAACTGCTTTGATTTTATAACACAGCACGCACCATCACAGACACCCCAAGAACCGAGCACATCACTCCCATACTACAACTACTACACTGGCTTCCAATGATGGCAAGAGCTAAATACAAAACAATCATGATAATCTTCAAAGTCATTCACCATCTCTCAGCAGACGTACTCCAAAACGTTATAAGAAGAGACATCAGCAATAGACCAAGAAGAACCAATAACATGATCGGCACACCTGCAGGCTACCACAAAACCAAACAAACAATCTCAAAAAGAGCACCATCATTACTGGCATCCTCAATATGGAACTCCCTACCATTGAGCCTGAGAGCTTTAGAAGACCTCACAGACTTCCGCAAAGACCTCAAAACATGGTTATTTATAAAAACCTATGAGTATTCAAGCAACATCTCTTACCCAAACAGCAACACTACTACCTCCGCCAACTAAACACACACCCATCCCATCCACACACACAAATTCAACACATCTCATTAGTAAATACCTTTATGTTAAATGTTACTTCAATTGTAGTCTAAACACTTTTACATAACTGTGCTGTCTAAATGATTACACGTACCCTAATGTTAAATGCACGCAGGGGTGGAGGAGTGGCCTAGTGGTTGGGGCAAGGTACTTCAGGCCGGGGGTTCAAATCCCACTAGAGGACAGCAACCTTGGGCCGGAAGGACTGGGGTTTCTAGTCCCACAGGTGCTCCTTTGTGGTCTTGGGCAAGCCACTTAACCCTCCATAGCCCATGTTCCCTGTAAAATAGTTATCTCCAAGTTATAATGCCCTGTTCAATGTAATTTCAGTTTGTTCAATGTAAACAGCACTGATGCAGAATAGCGCAGTATATAAGAGAATGTAAATAAATTAAATAAATAAATGTAACCCTCCAATTGTGATGTGATGTGACCACCTTGATTGAAGGAAAAGGTGGCATACAAATCTGTCTAAATAAATAAGTAACATAGAAATATGACAGAAAAAGACAACATGGCCTATCTAGTTTGTCCTTCCATATCAACAACAGTCCCCTTTTTTCCTTTAGAGATCCTCTGTGTTTGTCCTATGCTTTCTTGAATTCAGTTATTGTCCTCATCTCCACCACCTCCACTGAGAGACTATTCCACGGATCCACTACTCTTTCCTTAAAGAAATATTTCCGCATATCACTCCTGAATCTATCCCCCTTCACCCTCATCCCATGTCTCCTCAATGCAGAACTTGCTTTCAATTGAAAGAGGCTCTCCCCCTGAACATTTATGCCATGGAGGTATTTAAACATCTCAATCATATCACCTCTATCCCGCCTTTCCTCTAAGGTGTACATATTAAGATCCTTCAGTCTGTCCTCATATGCTTTATAAATGAAACCATTAACCATTTTAGTAGCCACCCTCTGCACCGACTTCATCCTGTTCACAAAATTTTGAAGGTGCGGTCTCCAGAATTGCACACTATACTCCAAATGAGGTTGCACTAAAGACTTATACAGAGGCACTATCACCTCCTTTTTTCTGCTAGCCATTCCTCTCCGTATGCACCCAAGCATCCTTCTAGCTTTTGCCATCGCTTTTTCTACTTGTTTAGCTACTTTAAGATCATCAGACACAACCACGCCTAGGTTCCCCTCTTCTTGAGTGGACAAAAGTACTTCACCCCCTATACTATATTGCTCCCTTGGATTGATGCAGCCCAAATGCATGACCTTACATTTTTTAACATTAAATCCCAGCTGCCAAATTCTAGATCATTCTTCAAGCTTAGCTAGATCCCTCCTCATGTTATCTACACCTTCCTGGGTGTCTGCTCTATTGCAGATTTTGGTATCATCCGCAAAGAGGCAAACCTTACCCGACAGCCCTTCCGCTATATCACTAACAAAGATGTTAAAAAGAAATTGGACCAAGGACAGATCCCTGGGGCACACCACTGGTAACATCCTTCTCCTCAGAGTGAGCTCCATTTACTTGTACTCTTTGTCGCCTCCCACCCAACCAATTTCTAACCCAAGCAGTAACTTTATTTATTTTATTTATTTATTTATTAACAATTCTTATATACCGCACTATTAGATATCAGCGCGGTTTACATTGAACAGAAAACATCCGACAGTTTACACATGTCTGGTCGTTACATTTAACAGGAAGTATAACTTGGCGAAATAGGGGAAACTAAATACAATGCAGAGTTATCTGATGAAGGTCCATCCCTAGGGTGCTCAGTTTATAAGTCGCCTGTAAGGAACAGTGTCAAAGGCTTTACTGAAATATAAATACACCACATCTAGGGCTCTCCCTCGGTCCAACTCCCTGGTCACCCAGTCAAAGAAATCAGATTTTTCTGGCAAGACCTGTCTCTGGTGAATCCATGCTGCCTCGGATCCTGTAATCTGCTGGACTCCAGAAACCTCACTATTTTCTCTTTCAGCAGCGTTTCCAATAATTTACTCACCACCGAAGTTAAACTAACTGGCCTGCAGTTTTCAACCACATCCTTACTTCCGCTTTTGTGTAAAGGTACCACATGAGCCTCTCTCCAGTCCTTTGGCACCACTCCCAACTCCAATGAGGAATTGAAAAGGTCAGTCAGTGGAGCTGCTAGAACATCCCCAAGTTCCCTCAGTATTCTAGGGTGTATCCCATCCGGTCCCATCGCTTTGTCTACTTTAAGTTGAGCTAGTTTCTCACGAACACAGTCTTCTGAAAATTGTTAAAGATGTCCCTCGCTTCTGTTCCTGTTTGTGGGTGTTTTCTGAGGTCCTGCTCCTGGTTCTTCATCTGTGAACACAGAACAGAAATATTTGTTAAGCAATTCCGCTTTATCCTTAATAGCTTCTACATATTCCTCCCCTGCACCCTTGAGTTTAACAATACCACTTTTGCCCTTCCTCTTCTCACTAATATATCTGAGAAAGTCTTATCCCCCCATTTTATTGCACTGGCTATTTCCTCCTCCTCTTATTTATTATTTATTTATTTACAGTCTCTTGTATACCCCGCTATTCAGCAACAGTGCGGTTTATGTGGAACACAAACTTACAATAGGACGGCAACCCGCTCTGTGTTTACAGAGAACGGGTGCTAAAAACTTGGGTAACAGGGGGTAACTATTTACACATAGGTGTCATGTTTAAGTCATATCGGAAGTAGACTAAGTTGAGGTTGGATTGCCAGTATGTTGGTGTGTCTGTACTAGGTTGGGGAGGGGGCTGTTAGTGTGCTGGCTTCCGGGTAGTACTTGAGGAAGAGATGGTGCTTCAATGACTTCCTAAAACTGGGTTAGGTCAGGAATTGCCCGGATGTTGGGTGTTTTGAATCTTTGCCTTCCTGACTCCTTTGCTAGCTTCTCTAAGTTTTTCCAAATATAGATGCCTGTCTTCCTCTCTCTGTGTTCTCTTGTATTTCATGAAGGCCTCCCTCTTTTTCTTCACTTTTTCAGCTACTTCTTTTGAAAACCATAGCGGTTTCCTTTTCCTTTTACCTTTATTTACTATTTTAACAAAAAGGCTGGTTGCCCTTAAAATATCCCCTTTCAGTTTTGCCCACTGTTTTCTACATCCCCCAGCTGTTCCCATCCCACTAACGACTCCCTGAGCTATTGGCCCATCTTGGCAAAGTTAGTCTTCCTAAAGTCTAAGATCCTCACCTTTGAATGGATTCTAAGAGCCCTAGTCCCAATACTGAACCACACCATCTGGTGATCACTGGATGCAAAATGATCTCCCACTACAACATCAGAAACACTTTCACCATTGGTAAGCACCAAGTCCAGTATGGCCCCTTCACGTGTGGGTTCTGTTACCAATTGCCTGAATAGTTTTCCCTGTAGAGAATCCAGGATCTCCTTACTTCTAGATGATACTGCAGCAGGAATGTGCCAATCAACATCTGGCATATAGAAATCTCCTATCAGTAGCACTTCCCCTTTTCTAGCAATGCTGCGTATGTCTTCAATTAACTCTGTCCACCTCTTCCTCTTGTGAGGGAAGCCTGTATATCACACCAATGCAAATAGATTTCTCTTTTCCTCTTTCTAATTTAACCCACAATACCTCCTCTCTCCCTTTTAAGCTCTGTAATTCCAAAGCTTTAATAGTAGTTTTTACATATAGTGCCACTCCTCCTCCCCTTCTTCCTACCCTGTCCTTTCTGAATAAAGTATAGCCAGGTATAGTTACATCCCAATCATGGTTTTCTGTGAACCATGTTTCTGTAACTGCCACTAAATCCAAGTCAGTCACTCCCACCAAAGCTTCAACATCAGGGATCTTATTTCCCATGCTACGGGCATTTATACACACAGCTTTCCATATGTTACCGCTGTTACATTAAATACCTTTATGGAAATGGGTATCACCTACCTGGGGGCTTTCACCTACCTGGGGGCTTTCCTCATCCATCCCCAACGAATCTAGTTTAAAGCCCTCTTCAGTAGATTAGCCAGTCTACTACCAAAGACGCATTGACCTTTCTTGGACAGATGGATGCCATCTCTGCTCTGCAACCCTTGGAACAGCATCCCATGGTCTAGGAAACCAATATACCTGTAGATCGTGGAGGGGTCAGAGGTAGATCGCCAGCCCTGTCGCTAGGAGAGAGCTCGTGCCAGCAGGTCGTCTGCCGAGGGCTTGCCGCCGCTGCTGATCCTTTGCCTGTCTTTTTTCCCTGCCTGCGAGAATCTTGCCTGCAGGTGTATTGGGGGTGCTTGTTGTTTTCGTGCCAGTAGTTTGTGGATACCCCAGGGGGCCGCCGTCCGCATCCCACGACGAGACGCCACAGGCCTGGCGTCATACCTGGTCTCCTGCCTCTCAGAATCACCCATTCCTGCCCCCGTCCCAACACCCCTTAGACGTTTGTTATATACCGGGCGATATCTATTCACCCGGGCTTTACCTGAATACACTTACCGTATTAGTTGTGTCGTGTGCTGGTCATTGGTCACTTTATAGTTCGCTTTCATTAAATGTTTTCGGGCAGACACAACAAAGTGTCAAGAATTTGATGATTTTGGCGGGCTTTTCCAATTTAGTTCTAACTTGCCTATGCCTTGCCTTCAAATTGGTTCAAACCACTGTGACTTTTGCTTGCCTCTGCAATTTTATTTCGCCTTGCCTTTGCGTTGATTCTACACTGTGTGCAGAATTTATTAAATCGCGTGTGGTGGTATTTGAACTTGTTTGGCGATATTTGATTTTATCTGGTTTGCTGGACAGGTGTTTGAGTTTTTTTGATGATTGTTTGGTGGTATTTGATTATTGGTGCCAGTATGATGAATTCTTATTTTTACTTTTAGAACTGCATGTGTGGTTTTGGCATCTCCAGTCCTTATATTGCACATCATCCAGAGATCTTCAGTTCCTGTTGATCTTTAATACTTTGGGACAGTGACAGTTTTGGACCAGATTCAGCCAGTGTTTATACTAACTTAGCAGATTTGGCCTTCTTACATCCAGCCACCTCAGTATAATGAAGATGAGTGTTCCAAAGAAGAGCAAAACCTACCACTTTCATGATGAATGGGAAATGGACTACTTCTTCATCATGGTGAAAGACAAGTGTTGTTGTCTAATTTGTAACGCCCCAGTATCCTTGCCCAAACAGGATAATATGGAACGTCATTATAAGGCTCTGCATAGCAATAAGTTTGATGCTGATTTTCCACCCAAAAGTGAAAGTCGTAAACTGAAGCTCAAAGAACTTAAATCGAAATTGGCTACTCAGCAACAGTTGATGAAGCCAAGGTCACATTCGGTCAATGCAACCATAGCATCCTTCAAGGTCATCAACCTGATCGCAAAGAAATGCAAATCTTTCACTGAAGGGGAATTTGTAAAAGATTGTTTTCTTCAAGCAGCTGACAATCTCTTTTGAAGGATTTAAAAATAAGAAAGATCACAGCTGCTATTCAAGATGTACAATTGTCAAGAAACACCACCGTGCAGTGAATAGAAAAGATGTGTGGAGACACAACTAAACAATTGTTGGAGGATGTTTCAAATTGTGTTACTTTCTCACTCCAACTGGATGAATCTACAGACATAAGAGACATAGCCCAGTTACTAGTCTTTATCCGGATGGTTTTTGAAGACTTCAGTGTTAAAGAAGAACTACTTGGCATGATTTCTTTAAAAGGGAGAACTACCGGTCAGGAAATATTCAGTTTGTTTATTTATTTATCGCTTTTATATACCGCGCTTTTTAAAATCAGTGCAGTTTACAAGTAACACTTTTGTACAGAACAGGAAGCCTGTTAAGCATTTACATTGAACAGGTGGAATAACTTGGATCTCCAACTGGGGAAACTATCTACAACTAACTACTGCTATTTACATCTAACTACCACTATCTACAGTATATACATGGGTTGCTTTTTCTTCACAGTATACACGAGTTGTTTGCTATTTACAGATGGCCGCTTGATTACAACTATCTACTCTTATCTACAGTAAGGCATGAGTTGTTTGTTAATTATAGATGACTATCTAGGTGAGTGGTGGAGAGGTTGGAATCCTAGGCTGTGAATAGTGCAGGAGGAAGAGGTGGTGTTTTAATGCTTTTCTGAATTGCGAAAGGTCTGCGATAGCACGGATATCGGGTGGGAGCGCATTCCAGCAACTGGGAGCATAGAACTTAAAGGCTCGGTTCCTTGTTGCCTGGGTGCATTTTGTTATTTCCTTAGGGGTCTGTAGCGTGTTGGTGGCAAATGTCCTCCTTGCTCCGTTTGCTGGAGTGAGATAGAAAAGGTCGGTCAGGGAGGTGGGTGATATTTTGTTGATGACCTTGAAGGTCATCAGGACTACTTTATACGTGGGCCGGCAGGAGATTGGTAGCCAGTGCAAGTCCTTTAGGATTGGGGTAATGTGGTCTCTTCTAGCAGCCCCCTATAGGAAGAGTGCAGCTGCGTTCATTGCCAGCTGTAAAGGGTTTAGTGTGTTTTTGGGTAGGCCGTGGAGGATCACATTGGCGTAATCAAAGTGGGGGGTCACCAGTGCCTGGAAAACTGTTCTAACGTCATCTGGTTGCAGCAAGGGTCTGAGATGTCGCACTGTTTGTATTTTATGGTAAATTTGCTTGATGTTGCTGATGTGCGTTTTAAGCTCGAGGTGCTGGTCTAGCGTAACGCCTAGGTAGTGTATGGTAGGTCTACTTGGGATCTCGGCGTCTCTCATCTTTAGTGTTGCTGGTGGGGAGAAGGATTGACTTCTAGTGATGAACAGGACCTCCATCTTGCTGAAGTTTATCTTGAGGCTCTGTGAGAGGAGCCAGTCAGTGACGGCATCAAAGCATTCTACTAGTGGGGAGAAATCGATGTTCTTTCCATTCTTTTGTGACAAAGTGTAATCTTCCATTGCATAGACTTGTTTCCATCACTACTGATGGAGCAAGAGCAATGACAGGTGAGGTTGTTTCATAGCCCTCTGTAGACAGCATGACGACTTCCCAGATTTCCTTTCTTACTACTGCATCATTCACCAGCAGGTTTTGGCAAGCAAGAGACTCAATACAAAGACTGTCATGGACATCACTTTCAAAATTGTAAATTCAGTTTGTGGAAGATCGCGTCAAAGACAGCTTTTCAATCTTACTCTTGATGAAGAGGCAGTGGAAATCATTCTGCACACAGATGTAAGGTGGCTATGTAGGCACAAATTTCTGCAAAGATTTTGTGATTTGCTGAATGAAATAAGAAGTTTTTTGAAGGAGAGGGGAGATGACCAAGCAGAGTTGGAAGATGAGGAGTGGTTATGTGATCTGGCATTTTTCGCTGAATTTACAGGCAAACTAAGTGATATGAACCTTGAACTACAAGATAAAAACAAATGCATTGGCGAGATGAGTACAGTTTCATCCTACAAGAGCAAATTTGAGCTAATGACGACTGACCTTGCAAACAACACTTCTGATCATTTTCCTAATACGCAGGACCATCTGGGACAATATCCAAATTTTGTTTTTCAGAATGAGAAGTGTGTGGCAGAAATCTGTTCTGTTATCCAGGAATTCGAAAACAGATTGTGACTTCCAAAAAATTGGAACAGTTGTGGAGTACTTGTCATACCCATTCAAGTAGATGTGGACATTTAAAGAAACTGCAGCTGCTATCAGTAAAAATTACTCATTGAACAAGCCATCTCTTGAAAATGAAATATTAACCCTTAAAATGACATTTTTCTCAAAATCCGTGCTGAGCAAGAATCATTTTGGAAGCTAGTGCCTAGAGACAAAATTTCCCAACTTGAGAAGATGCAGTGAAGCTGTACACTCCTGTTTCGGTTCAACTTATTTGTGTGAATCTGCATTTTCCCATCTGAAAATGACAGAGTACACAACATTCCAACATGACAGATGAACATCTCCAGGATTCACCCAACTTCAAAAAGCTGGTGGATGAAATGCAGGCTCAGACGTCTCACTGATGAGCAAGAGCGAAATATTAAAGATTGTGAAAGATCAGCCTGGATCAATACTCAACCTAAATTTAACACAAATTACTCATTAAAAGTTAAAGAAAGTTATTACTCAATAAAACTTTAAGAAAAAATGTACTTTCCATTTCCCCTCGCAGTTCTTACTGGATCTTCGTCTCTCTCTTTTGTTTTTGCTTAACTCGCTTAGCAGCTGATCACATCCAAGTAAATGACAGAAGGTTCATTAAAAATAGGGGGGGGGAGGGGAATCCTCCAACTTTACTGGGTTAAAATTTAATTTGAAACTAATTTGAAAATTAATTTTTATGGTGGTAGATCACCAGCACGTTTGGCCGGAAAAAGTAGATCACGACCTATTCGAAGTTGGACATGCCTGCTATAGAGGACAAGTGTTGGCAGTAAGAGCGCAAATAAATGCAATGCAGGCGGACACCATCAGGTATCACATGCAGCTTTTGAGACAGGAATTTTTCCAGGGGGGCAATAAAGCCGGGAGATATATGGCACAGAAACTGAAACAACGGAAGTTAAGATCTCACATACTGAAAGCTAGAGATGAGGGAGGGAAAATAGTCTCCAAAGATGGGGTTATTAGGGAGGCCTTTAAGAGATTTTATCAATCATTATATGAGGCAAGAACTCTCCCAGAGCTCGAGAGGATACAAAGCTACTTAGATTCCGTACAGCTTCCAAAATTAGCAGAGGAGGAACAAAAAGAGTTAAATAAAGCCATAAAAGATGAGGAAGTCTTGAAACATAGAAACATAGAAATATGACGACAGAAAAAGACCACATGGCCTATCTAGTCTGTCCTTCCATAACAACTACAACAGTCCACTTTTTGCCTTTAGAGATCCTCTGTGTTGGTCCCATGCTTTCTTGAATTCAGTTACTGTCCTCATCTCTACCACCTCCACTGGGAGACTATTCCACGGATCCACTACTCTTTCCGTAAAGAAATATTTCCGCATATCACTCCTGAATCTATCTCCCTTCACCCTCATCCCATGTCCCCTCGTAGCAGAACTTGCTTTCAATTGAAAGAGGCTCTCTCCCTGAACATTTATGCCACGGAGGTATTTAAACATCTCAATCATATCACCTCTATCCCGCCTTTCCTCTAAGGTGTACATATTAAGATCCTTAAGTCTGTCCTCATATGCTTTATAATGAAGCCCATTAATCATTTTGGTAGCAACCCTCTGCACCGACTCCATCCTGTTCACATCCTTTTGAAGGTGCGGTCTCCAGAATTGCACACCATACTCCAAATGAGGTCGCACCAAAGACTTATACAGAGGCATTATCACCTCCTTTTTTCTGCTAGCCATTCCTCTCCGTATGCACCCAAGCATCCTTCTAGCTTTTGCTGTCGCCTTTTCCACCTGTTTAGCTACTTTAAGATCATGAGACACAACCACGCCTAGGTCCCGCTCTTCTTTAGTGGACAAAAGTACTTCACCTTCTATACTGTATTGCTCCCTTGGATTGCTGCAGCCCAAATGCATGACCTTACATTTTTTAACATTAAATCCCAGCTGCCAAATTCTAGACCATTCTTCAAGCTTAGCTAGATCCCTCCTCATGTTATCTACCCCTTCCTGGGTGTCTACTCTATTGCAGATTTTGGTATCATCCGCAAAGAGGCAAACCTTACCCGACAGCCCTTCCGCTATATCACTAACAAAGATGTTAAAAAGAATCGGACCAAGGACAGATCCCTGGGGCACACCACTGGTAACATCCTTCTCCTCAGAGTGAGCTCCATTTACTTGTACTCTTTGTCGCCTCCCACCCAACCAATTTCTAACCCAAGCAGTAACTTTAGGGTCCATCCCTAGGGTGCTCAGTTTGTTTATAAGTCGCCTGTGAGGAACAGTGTCAAAGGCTTTACGGAAATCTAAATACACCACATCTAGAGCTCTCCCTTGGTCCAACTCCCTGGTCACCCAGTCAAAAAAATCAATCAGATTTGTCTGACAAGACCTGCCTCTGGTGAATCCATGCTGCCTCGGATCCTGTAATCCGCTGGACTCCAGAAACCTCACTATTTTCTCTTTCAGCAGCATTTCCAATAATTTACTCACCACTGAAGTTAAACTAACCGGCCTGTAGTTTTCAACCACATCCTTACTTCCGCTTTTGTGTAAAGGCACCACATGAGCCTCTCTCCAGTCCTTTGGCACCACTCCTGACTCCAACGAGGCATTGAAAAGGTCAGTCAGTGGAGCTGCTAGAACGTCCCCAAGTTCCCTCAGTATTCTAGGGTGTATCCCATCCGGTCCCATCGCTTTGTCTACTTTAAGTTGAGCTAGTTTCTCACGAACACAGTCTTCTGAAAATAGTTCAAGATGTCCCTCGCTTCTGTTCTTATTTGTGGGTGTTTTCTGAGGTCCTGCTCCTGGTTCTTCATCTGTGAACACAGAACAAAAATATTTGTTAAGCAATTCCGCTTTATCCTTATCAGCTTCTACATATTCCCCCCTGCACCCTTGAGTCTGACAATACCACTTTTGCTCTTCCGCTTCTCACTAATATATCTGAAAAATGTCTTATCCCCCATTTTATTGCATTGGCTATTTCCTCCTCCTTTTGAATCTTTGCCTTCTTGACTACTTTGCTAGCTTCTCTAAGTTTTTCCAAATACAGATGCCTGTCTTCTGCTCTCTGTGATCTCTTGTATTTCATGAAGGCCTCCCTCTTTTTCTTCACTTTTTCAGCTACTTCCTTCGAAAACCATAGCGGTCTCCTGTTCCTTTTGCCTTTATTTACCATTTTAACAAAAAGGTTGGTTGCCCTTAAAATACCCCCTTTCAGTTTTGCCCACTGTTTTTCTACATCCCCCAGCTGTTCCCATCCCACTAACGACTCCCTGAGGTACTGGCCCATCTTCGCAAAGTTAGTCTTCCTAAAGTCTAAGATCCTCACCTTGGAATGGATTCTAACAGCCCTAGTCCTAATACTGAACCACACCATCTGGTGATCACTGGATGCAAAATGATCTCCCACTACAACATCAGAAACACTTTCACCATTGGTAAGCACCAAGTCCAGTATGGCCCCTTCACGTGTGGGGTCTGTTACCAATTGCCTGAATAGTTCTCCCTGTAGAGAATCCAGGATCTCCTTACTTCTAGATGATACTGCAGCAGGAATGTGCCAATCAACATCTGGCATATTGAAATCTCCTATCAGTAGCACTTCCCCTTTCCTAGCAATGCTGCGTATGTCTTCAATTAACTCTCTGTCCACCTCTTCCTCTTGTGAGGGAGGTCTGTATATCACTCCAATGCAAATAGATTTCTCTTTCCCTCTTTCTAGTTTAACCCACAATGCCTCCTCTCTCCCTTTTAAGCTCTGTAATTCCAAAGCTTTAATAGTAGTTTTTACATATAGTGCCACTCCTCCTCCTCTTCTTCCTACCCTGTCCTTCCTGAATAAAGTATAGCCAGGTATAGTTACATCCCAGTCATTGTTTTCTGTGAACCATGTTTCTGTAACTGCCACTAAATCCAAGTCAGCCACTCCCACCAAAGCTTCAACCTCAGGGATCTTATTTCCCATGCTACGGGCATTAATACACACTGCTTTCCATATGTTACCCCTGTTACCCATTTCCATAAAGCTATAAAGCAGTTGAAAGTAGATAAGGCGCCGGGATTAGATGGGCTAACTGCGAGATTTTACAGAAGGTTTGGAAAGATATTAATAAATCCATTAGTGCGGCTGTTCAATTTACCAAGGGAGGGAGGTTTGTTAGTAGGGACTATGGGGTGGACAGGAATAACAGTAATACATAAAGCAGGAAAGGATCCGCAAGAATGCTTGTCAACAGACCTATTTCACTATTAAATTTAGATGCTAAAGTATTAGCTAAAATATTGGCTACGCGATTGAATAGGGTAATAGGGAAATTAATCCATCAGGATCAAGCGGGATTTATCCCAGGTAGGCAGGTAGCAGATAATATTCGCAAGATATTAAATACAATCTGGTCGATTGAAAAAAGTAAGGAGGAGGCATTATCATCATCTCTGGATGCGGAAAAGGCTTTCGACCAAGTGTCTTGGCCGTTTCTATTTCAGGTAATGGATAGAATGGGTTTGGGACAAGAATTCATGGGTTGGGTACAGGTACTACACCGTAACCCGAAAGCTTGCGTCCGGGTCAATGGAGCTTATTCAAATTTCTTTGAACAAGGGAGGGGGACGAAGCAAGGGTGCTCTTTGTCACCTCTCTTATTTGCGATTTCAATGGAGCCGTTCGCGGCAAGGATAAGAGAACGGGAAGATCTGAAGGGCATAGTCCTAGGAAGGAATATAGAATATCGTTGTTTGCGGACGATATTATTATGAGTGTGACTAGACCGAGATTCACTATACCAATATTAATGTGGGAATTAGAAGAATATGGCAGACTGTCTGGATTTACTATAACTGGGCAAAACCTGAAATATTGAACTTGTCAATAAAAAAAAAGGAAGTGCAGGAAATACAAAAGAAATATCCATTTAGGTTGGGCAGACTAGATGGACCATACTGGTCTTTATCTGCCGTCATTTACTATGTTACTAGGATTAGATATTTAGGGATCCAAATAAGCAACAGGTTGGAATCGTTATATGACTTAAATTATTTAACGTTATTTGGGCAAGTGGAGAGTTTGTTGAATGGGTGGGGGCATGGCTATCCTGGTTTGGACGTATTGCCGTTATACACATGATGCTACTACCTAGATTCCTTTTCCTGTTTCAAACATTGCCAATACAGGTGCCGCCTAGAAAGTTAAAAGCACATGCAAAGAATCGTTAATCGCTTTATATGGCAAAATAAGAGTCCCAGGGTAGCTTTTTCAATCATACAGCGAGCAAAGAGAGAGGGGGGCTGGGGGGGTTCCTAACTTTAGAAAATACTACGCGGCAGCACAGTTGAAAATGATATATAAATTACAAAGAAAGAGAGTAACAGAAGCAATGGATACAAATGGAAGAAGACTCAGTAAGGGGAGTGGGATTGAAGAGGATAGTATGGATGGGAAGTAAACACCTTGAACCCCATAACTGCACATAGTTTGCAGGTCTGTTAACAGAATAGGTAAATATTAATACAAGACAAAGAGTACATACAAGGGATGACTCTTTTGGCATGCTTTGAGAGGGGACAGGGGCCAGGGGAGAGGGTATTGAGTAGATGGGCTAATTTAGGATTAACACATATTTCCCAAATAGTGGCCAAAGAGGGAGTCAGAGACTGAGGGTATTAAGGATCTTTATGGGTTAACACAAAATGATCACTATAGCTATATTCAGGTCAGTCATTTCTTGCGACAGCAGAAGGTATGGAAGGATATATGGGGTGGTTTGAGGCTCTTGTCTCAGGACAGCTAGGCAAAGAAGGAGCTTTGTCCAAGATATATAAAGGGTTAATCGAGGGAGGAGAGGGTAAACTAGAGTTTATGAAGAAATGGGAGGAAGACTTAGGGATGCAATGGAATGAAGAGGAGTGGGATAAGGTAATACAGACAGTGTCAGGTATATCAATAGCCACTCAAATAAAAGAGAACGCCTATAAAGTGTTATATAGGTGGTACTGGATGCCGACTCGTAAAAAGCGAGCAGGATTGGGACATTCTGATTTGTGCTGGAGGGGCTGTCAAGAAAGAGGGGATATGCTACATATGTGGTGGAAGTGTGGACAGATCCATAAATATTGGGAAAAGGTGTTGATATAATTTATGAGATGACAGGGACTGCAGAGGAGGCCAGAGGTCTGTTTACTGCATCAGGTAGAGGAGGATATCTCGGGAAGGGAAAAGGGGGTATTACACCACTGCATAGTAGCAGCAAGGTGCGAGATAGCAAAATATTGGACAGGGTCGTCCACACCAAATAGTGAAGGCTTCATCAGACGAATGACAGAATTGTGTTTGATACATGGGCTGACGAAGCTGAGGCAAGGGAAATGGGAGAAGAGTGCGGAACAATGGAAGAGGGTATGGGATTGGTTGTGAACCTGGGAAGGGGGAGAAACGGTGAGGGGGGAGTGAAGGAGGGATGGAACAGAGCAAAGAATGTTATTATGATGTCATATTAATGTGATAAAAAGGGGGAGTTTGTATCTATCTGTGATGATTATGACAGTTATGATGAGACATCACAATAAAAAATAAAGGAAAGGGGGAAACAGAGGGGTGGAGAGGGGGAGGGGAAGGGAGGGGGGGAGGCAGAAGAATAGGAATGATTGAAGCTGTATTAGCCAGGGGGAAACATAATAAATTGGATTGTGTAATTGTCCTAAAAGTTGAATATTGAGATGTCAGAAGATGTTTGTTATATTAATGGAAAGTATCAATAAAAAGTTAAATGGGGGGAAAAAAAGTACTGACAAGAATAAAACATTAATCTAAAATTAAAAAAAAAAAAAAAGAAAGAATCATGGACCAACCCACATGGACACAAATACATAATCTCTCCAAACAACCACAAGTTATTATGTAAATATGTTGATAAAGTTGTAAATAGTTTCTCCCCCATTTACCTCAATTTTAAATTATGTATCATGTTCATTTTCTGAGTTTAATGTAAAACGCTTTAAGGATAAGGCGATATAAAAACAGGTTAAATAAATAAATAAAAAAGTATCGAGACTTGTACAATAACACAAGAAGTATATCACTGACAGTTATTGAACTCAGTCTCCTTCAAAGCAGCCCCCTTCTGAGAAAACACACTTTCTCCAGCGTTCCCTGCCACTGCTGAAAACAATTTTGAAATACCTCTTTCATTATGCTGTGAAGCTGCTATGTCAAATTTTGCTTAATGGTCTCCAAGTCATCGAATCTCCTTCCTTTCAGTGGTAATTTCAGTTCTGGAAACAAGAAAAAGTCATAGGGTGCAAGGTCAAGTGAGTATGGAGGCTGACAGACTTGCTCAATTTGTTGTTTGGCCAAGAACTACTGGAGATGATGTGATGTGTGAGCTGGGGCATGATGAAACAACCATTCACAATTCCTGTGCAACTCTGACCTCTTACGATGACCTGCATCTCTCAAATGAGTCAGAACTTGGACCCAGTACTCCTTATTGATGGTTTGGCTTTTTGGAGCTTACTCATGACGAACAATACCCTGATAATCAAAGAACACTGTGAGCATGACCTTGACCTTGCTCCTCACCTGACGGGCTTTCTTGGGTCTGGGAGAGTTTGGAGTCTTCCACTGTGAGGATCGGGCCTTAGTTTCCAGGTCATAACTATAAACCCATCATTCATGACCAGTAATACTCTTTTTGATGAAATCTGAGTTATTTTCAACGCATTCCAACAACGTCCTGGCTGCAGTCTATCTTCTTTTTGGTCAGGGGACAGGAGTTTTGGCACAAATTTTGCAGACACACGTCTCATCCCCAAATCGACAGAATAGACTGTACTGACCCGAAACTCATGTCCATGTCCTCTCAGCATACTCCCTAATAGTCAATCAACAATTTGAGCATACTGTGGCATGCACTGCTTCAACTTTGTCTTCATTCCTGCTTGTGGATGGCCTTCCAGAACGTTTGTCGCTATCAACATTTTGGCAGCCCTCTTGGAAACGTTTGTACCAGTCAAACCCGAGCACGACTCATGCATTCATCGCCATGCATTTGTTGTAACTTGTCATAAAAGTTTCTTTGCACAAATCTCCAAGTTTCTGGCAGAATTTAATGCAAATTTGCTGTTCAAATTTTTTTCACTCATCATAAATCTGACGTACTGCTTTTACATGATAACAAACATCACGTGATTAAAAAAAGTACAGGTGTGCTGCAGAAAAACTACACTCTGCACATGCACAGCACATAATTAGGTCACTGCATGCTTAATAGCATCGTGGTGCAATGTATTGTTATATAGCTACACAATGTCTCGATACTTTTTCATCACACCTTATAAAAGGTTTGTATCTAAGGCAAAGGCGGGTTAAATGATTTATTTATTTGCAAAGCTTTTCAATACCGCCCATTTCCAAGATCAAAGGCGGTTTACAAATAAACATTTTATATCGAACATTGTTATTACTATTCTATACCTTTGTTTGATGTAATTATACCTATGAAAGAATTATTTACATCAAAACAATTTACAAAAGTGTTACATAATTTACACATTTTTGGATTGTGTGTGTGTATAATATGGGTAACAGGGTAGGAATGTCAATGAATCGTGGGTGATTTATCTGGTAGAAGTGAAGTTGGAGTGTTTCTAATAGGGTGTCTTTATGTTGAGTATAGCTCGTTCGTATCGGAATTACTGCCATAATGCTTGATAAATAGAAATATTTTTTTTTGTTTCCTGAATGTTTGGAGGTCTTTGATAGATCTCAAAGTGTCCGGAAGGGCATTCCATAGAATAGGGGGTGACATAGGAAAACGCTCTATTACTTGTGGCTTACTTTCTTTTGCGGAAGTCAGATGGGATTTTAACGGTGTTCTGGGAACATCCTCTTTTGGTTCTTGTGTCTGTCAAGGGGAGAATTAGGGATGATAGAAATGAAGGTGCTATGTTGATAAGTAATTTAAAAGGTAATCATCAACATTTTAAATTTTATTCTGCTAGCGAGAGGGAGCCAGTGGAGCATGTGCAAGAATGGGTGTAATGTAAATCGGACAGGGGGGGCCTTACAGATGATTCAGGATGCAACATTCTGTGTCATTTGTAGTTGGTTAATGGTCTTCTTGAGGATTCCATTTAGTAGACTATTACAAAAGTCAAAGTGTGGGGTAACTAGAGCTTGTACCACTGATCTGAAATCATTGTTGTCAAGTAAAAGTCTAAGGTGTTGTAAGATCCATAATTTGAAAAATATACTTCTCGTGATCAGTTTTATGTGAGATGCCATGCTGAGGGATTGGTCGAGGATAACCCCCAAATATTTTACCTCCTTTCTGACTGGTAGCTCAGAGTAATAAGTGGAAAGAGTTAGGGGGGGGGGGTGAAGTTCTGGTTCTGTGTGGTGTAGAATACTTCAGTTTTCTTAAAGTTAATCAGTAGGTTGCCTCTGCTTCTTTGATGCAAGATGAAATTATATGTTGGTTGGGGTTGGTTATGTCTATGGAGATGTGCATATCATCATCCGCATAGATGTGATATCCTACTTTGTGTTTCCTGAATATATTGCATATGGGTTGTAGACAGAGATTGAATAAAAGTGCTGAGAGGGCTGATTCCTGTGGAATACCCTGCTCCTGTTTGAAGGCTGACAAAGCTTCTTGGCTACTTGAACTTGTTGTGTGCAGTCAGATATGTATGATCTAAACCATTGAAATGCAGTTCCTGTTATTCCAATTTGATCCAATCTTTTCAATAGTGCATTATGACTCACATTGTCAAACGCGGATGCAATGTCTAGGCATACGAGGATGAATGCTTGTTTAGCACTGTCCGTGCCACATATGAGTTTGTCAAAGAGGGCCAATATCAGCGTCTCCATGCTGTGGTAAGGGTGAAAACCATATTGATGGTCATCTATTGGCACATTTAAGTCTTATAAAGTCCTGTAATTGGGTTTGGATAACTTTTTTGATTACCTTGGAAATGAATAGAATACTCACTATAGGTCTGTATGAGCTGTGGTTATCTTTATCAAAGGGATTTGTTTTTTATGATTGGGCAGATCATAGTGTGTTTGAGCTCACGAGGCATGTATCCCTGGGTGAGGGATAGGTTGACTATGTGCAGGTGGTAAGGAACTAGGTCAGATTTCGCTGCCTTAATCCAGCTCACGGGTCAAGGGTCAAGTAGGGAGGTGGTGGTAATTCTGGTGATCGTGTTCAACAGTTGTTTTAGATCAATTAGATGAAAGGAGTTCCAAGTGTTAGTGTTTGTAGATACTTTAAGGGTGGAGTTGGTGTCATCAGTGGTTTTTCTCTTTAATTTTTCTGCATAGTGGTCAGCAAATGTTTGAGGCTTTATGATGATGTTGTTTGTTATTTGGGGTTTGTGTTAGAGATTTAACGATTTCAAAAAGCTCTCTTGAGCGATTCAGTGACTTAGTAAGAATTTTGGAGTGGTAGTCTCTCTTTTTGCTGTTGATTGTTTCTCTGTATTTCTGAAGGGATGCGATATAGATTAGTTTATCTTCATATGGATTTCAAGGCCCTCCATTTATGTTCTAGTTTCCTTAGTTCTTTTTTCAGTATTGTGAGCTCTTTGGTGTACCATTTCTCTGAAGATCTACGTATTGAATTAAGGGATGCTGCAGCATTTGATATTGCGGTGTTCTATTTGTTTACGATGTCATTAATATCCGTTGATAGGTTGTTTAGATGAGGAAGTATGCTTTTAAGAAAGTTATCTTTATCGATGTGTCTAAACCGTTTTTTGTGTGTTGATGCATTGTGTTGTGGGGGGTTCATGGGGCGACATTGGTATGGTGAACTTTATTATGAAGTGATCAGACCAAGGGACTTGAATTGTTTGGGGAGGTGAGTATAGGGTGTGGTTTGTAGTTAGTTCCAGGAGGAATACTAGATCGAGGGTATTGCCTTTAGTATGAGTGGGCATGTTTAAATCCCATGTCATCCACTGAGTTGAGGAATAGGGTGGATTGTGTGTTGTGGAGGGATGGTACATTGAAATCTTCTAGAAGAATGTGGTGTTTCTTTAAAAATGTGAAGCATGCTGATTCCAGGATAGCCATAAGGTTATCATGGTTTGGACTGGGTGGTCTGTAAAGAAAACAGATAGATTTTAATTTTCAATTTTAATTATGTCCATACCATCTATATTGCTACAAATAGTGGAGGAGACTTTTAGTTCTTATTTACTTAGTATGAGGACACCATCTCCTCTTTTTGAGTCTCTGGGGCAACTGAAAAGGTTGTATCCGGTTATGTTTGATTTAACAATACTCCGTCTGTGTCAGATAGCCAGATTTCTATGATACAAAGATCATCAGGGATTTCATCTCTGACGAAATCAAGAATAACTGGTATTTTATTCCTGATGGATCTAGCATTGATAAGGATACATTTTATTGGAATTAGAGGGGGAGTTTTGGGACGAGTTAGAGTTGTGTGTTGATACAAATTAGTCTTTGTTGGGTTTTATTGTGTCCAGTGTAGTATCCTTTGGAGTTTGTGTTTCCATAGTTGTGAAGGGAGGGGATGTGTCTAGGGCGGATTATGGGGATGTGGATTTGTTGGGTTGCTTCCGTTTGAAGAGGGAGGGAGTGGGTTGTAATAAAGGCTAGGATAAGGCAGATGACTGTGCGTATTAATGCTTTGCTGAGCTCCATAGTTGGGGGGTACTGTACTGGGGCTGAAGGTTACTGTGTAAGCTAATGAGTATACTGACAAGTATCCTGTATAGTCTGATGAATAGACATGCAATGATGGTGGTGTTAAAGGCCGCGGGGGGCAGGTGCCCTACTAGAACGGCTACGTAGGGGGGGGGGGGCGGGTCCTAGTCAGTTGCCTAGGAAGGAGGGGGGCAAATTTGGTGTGTGTAAGGATGGGCTGGTTAGACTGGTGCAAAGGAAAGGGGTAGGCTGGCTAGGCTGGTGTGAAGGAAAGCAGTAGGCTATGCTGTAAAGGACTGCTGTAGTAGATTATTGCATGTAGAACTGTGGAATCACTCTTAATTACAATAGGTATATACCATGCAGTTATTCCTTGATATACAGAATATGTGGGGAAACAGTAGTTAATCAAAATAGTAACAAAGTAACATAGTAAATGATGGCAGATAAAGACCAGCATGGTCCATCCAGTCTGCCCAGCACGATGGCAAGAATAGGCGCACCTGCTGCTCCGTGCAGCCCACCCCTCCCCATGTCTTTGTTTAGGGGTGAACCCACCACTCCATGTAGGACACCCCTATTTATTGAGAAATTAGATGGTTCAGTTTATTTTGATTTTATCCTGTTGCTGTAAAAGGGATCCACTGTGTCTCTCCCATGCCATTTTGAATTCCGTCACCGTGTTTGCCCCCACCACCTCCATCGGAAAGGCGTTACAAGCATCCACCACCCTTTCAGTGAAAAAGTATTTCCTGACATTGCCTTTCAATTTACCACCTTGCAACTTCCTTTTATGCCCTCTAGTTTTACAGCTTCCCCATCTTTGGAAGAGGTTTGTTCGTTCATTATTTCCCTTTAAGTATTTAAGGTCTCAATCATATCTCCCCTGTCCCTCCTCGCCTCCAAAGTGTACATGTTTAGGTCTTCAAGTCTCTTCTCATAAGGTTTCTGACGCAGGCTCCAAATCATTCTGGTCACCTTCCTCTGAACAGTTTCCAGTCTTTTTACATCCTTTGCAAGATATGGTCTCCAAAACTGAACACAGTATTCCAAGTGAGGCCTCACCAGTGACTTGTACAGTGGCATTAGTACCTCTTCCTTTCTGCTGGTAATTCCTCTTTGTATGCAGCCCAACACATCCTCCTGGCTTTTGCCACCGCCTTGTCGCACTGTTTTGCCACCTTGAGATCTTCAGAAATAATCACACCAAAGTCTTTCTCCTGATCTGTGCACACCAACCTCTCACCCCCTATCGCGTACATTTCCCTTGGATTTCTGCTACCCAAGTGCATGACTGCACTTCTTTGCATTAAATCTTAATTGCCAAGCATTAGACCATTCTTCCAGCTTTTGTAGATCTTTCCTCATGTTAACCACTCCCTCGGGTGAGTCCACTCTGTTGCAAATTTTTATGTCATCTGCAAAAAAACAGACTTTTCCCATTCAGTCCTTTAGCAATATCACTCACAAATACATTGAACCGTGCCGGGCCCAGGACCAACCCCTGGGGCACCTCGCTAATCACCTTCCCTTCATCGGAGTGAGCTCCATTTATCATTACCTTCTGTCGTCTGTCAGTCAACCAAATTCTGATCCAATTTACCATCTTGGGATCCGTCCCCAAGCTACTGAGTTTATTGATAAGCCTCCTATGAGGAACAGTATCAAAGGCTTTGCTGAAATCCAGCTAGATGTCATCCATTGCATGCCCCTGATCTAGTTCCCTGGTCACCCAAAGAACTCAGATTTGTTTGGCAAGATCGTCCTTCAGTAAAACCATGTTGCCTCGGGTCTTGCAACCTGTTGGTTTTGAGAAAGTTCACTATTCGCTCTTTCAGGAGTGCCTCCATTACTTTTCCCGCCACCAAGGTAAGGCTCACAGGCCTGTAGTTTGACACTTCTTCCCTGTCACCATTATTGTGTAGAGGTACGACATCAGCCATTCTCCAGTCCTGAGGAACCTCTCCTGTTTCCAAGGATCTGTTGAAAACATCCTTTAACAGCCCTGAAAGAACTTCTCTGAGCTCTTTCAGTATCCTGAGATGTATCCCATCCGGTCCCATGGCCTTATCCACTTTCAGTTTTGCAAGTTGTTCTAACACTTCATCTTCTGCAAATGGTGTGGTATCTACTTCATTCCCATTTTTATATTTGGGAGTCACAGGTAGTCCTTCTCCAGGACTTTCTTTAGTAAAAACAGAGCAGAAGTATTCGTTTAGCAATTTCGCTTTTTCAATGTCACTTTCCACGAGTCCGTTCGCAGCACTTCTGAGTCCTGCAATTCCACCTCTGATCTTCTTCCTTTCTCTAATATACCTGAAGAAAGTTGTCGCCACACTTCACATCTTTAGCCGTCTTTTCCTCTCCCTTTGATTTTGCTATCGTTATTTCTCTTTTTGTCTCTTTGAGCTTGATCCTGTATTCAATTCTTTTCCTCTCCCTTTGATTTTGCTATCGTTATTTCTCTTTTTGTCTCTTTGAGCTTGATCCTGTATTCAATTCTGTGTTCCTCTGTGAGCTTTTGAATTTTGCGAAAGCTGTGTTTTTTGCCTTTATTTGAGCAGCCACTTCTTTGGAAAACCAAACAGGTTTTCTTCTCCTCTTGTTTTTGTTTACTTTTCTTACATATTTATCTGTTGCCCCTTTTATTGCCACCTTTAGTTTAGCCCATTGCAATTCCACGTCCCTTATCTCCCTCCACTCTGTCAGCTCCTCCTTTAGGTACTCGGCCATTTTATTGAAGTCGGTGTTTTTGAAGTTTAGGACTTTGAGCTTGCTATGATTGGCCTGCACCATGACTTATCTCAAACCACACCGTGTGATTATCGCTGCTGCTCACTGGGGCACTCACACAGACATTCGACACACTATCACCGTTGGTGAGCACTAAATCCAGCACTGAGCTTTCCCTGGTTGGTTCCATCACCATTTGTCTAAGTAACGCATCTTTGGAGAGCATCCACAATTTTTTGCTTTTTTTCCAGATTTGCATAAAGAGTAATCCAATCCACATCAGGTAGATTAAAGTCACCCAATATTATCACTTCCCCCTTTGTGGCTATCTTGGCAATATCTATAATCAATTCGTTATCTCTCTCCAATTTGTGTCAGAGGTCTGTAGACTACAGCAGTATGGATGACAGTGCCATCTCCTCTTTCCAACACAATCCAGAGCGCTTCTTCTTTTCCCCATGCCCCCCTGCATTTCAGTAGCTTTAATATTGCTTTTAAACTAGGAACCAAATCTCCACATAAAAAGAAATATATCTGTGAAAAATTGATTTATATCGGAGTTGCCAGCCCAGTGAAAAGAACTGAATCAATCACCACTGTGGAAACTCCATTTTAATCAAGTAAACATTTTTTAAAAAATATTCATTTCAATGTACTTAGCTGTATAGTAACACATTCTTCAGGCTGTCATGAACACCACATGGTTTCATGGTTTCTGTGGTGTTCATGACAGCCTGAAGAACGTGTTACTATACAGTTAAGTACATTGAAACGAATAGTTTTTTACAAATGTTTACTTGATTAAAATGGAGTTTCCACAGTGGTGATTGATTCATTTCTTTTCAGTGGGCTGGCAACTCCGATAAAAAGAAATATATCTGTGAAAAATTGATTTATATGTGGAGATTTGGTTCCTAGTTTGATCTGAATCCTTTTTCTACGTCATTGATTGTTTTGATTCTGATCATGGTTTGTGGACTTTTTTGATCTTAATATTGCTTTTGACATACAAGGCTACTCCTCCTCCTCTTCCATTTTCTCTGTCTCTTCTGAATAGATTATAGCCAGCTATGGCTATATCCCAATCATGCAATTCATTTAGAAATGTTTCTGTAATGGCCACAATGTCCAAATCCATTTCCACCATTAGGGCTTCCAGGTCCGGAACTTTGTTGGCTAAGCTTCGAGCATTTGTGCTCATTGCTTTCCAGGATTTGACTGGCTTGTGTGTACAGTGGAACCTCGGTTTTCGTGATTAATCCATTTGAAAAAGTCTGACTAAAACCGAATATATGAAAACTGAAGCAATATTTCCCATAAGAAATAATGTAAATCCAATTGATCTGTTCCAGACACCCAAAAATATTAACAAAAAATACATTTTATAGAGAATAACTATATTTTTACGTAAGAAAACAATGAGAAATAAATATAAATGACTAATGAACTGGATAAATGAACATTTAACATCACTTTTACCTTTATTGAAGACTCTTATTGGCATATGGAAGATAGTCAATCAGCAAGAGAATCAAAATAAAGAAAATCCCACTTATGGCCACAAGATGGTGCTCCTTTTTCAACTGTACGAAAACAGACAACCTACAAAACTGGGACAAAGTCTTGATGAAAAGAGTCAACAAAAACCGGGCATACGAAAATTGAGGTTTGACTGTATTTTGCATTGATTTTGTTCTGCCTACATCTTCCCACTTGTTTTTGATGTGTGGTTTAAAAGTGTGTCTGTTTCTGATTTTAATCTGCTTTTGCAGGGGGTGAAGTCCAGAACTTGACCTTCCACATCCGTCACCCCCTTTTTCTAGTTTAAATGCATATCCACATATTGCTTGAATTTTTCACTTAGGATTCTTTTCCCTGCGACAGAGAGATGTAGTCCATCAGCACAGTATATTCTCTTGTTGTTCCATCTGTTACCCCAATCGCCAATAAATCTGAATCCTTCTTGTTTGCACTAGGTCTGGAGCCATGTATTAGAGCTGTTAATGTGATGCTGCCTTTTTGCCCCCTTGCCAAGAACAGGTAGAACCTCTGAGAATGCAACAGTGTTAACAATTGGCTTCAGTTTCTCTCCCAGAGATTGGAAGTCCTTTGGGACTGTAGAGGCACTGTTTCTAGCCAGGTCATTTGTGCCCAAGTGGATAACTTCATCAAGTTTGGAGTGTTCACTTTCTGCGCTAAGTACTTCAACAACGTGGTTTGTATTCCTGCTGGCTGAAGATCCTGGGAGGCAGTTGACTATCTTCTCCCCTTTGAACTGTGTTCCCAAGTTGGTGCCACTGATGATGGAATCACCAAGTAGTAGTAGTTTGCTGTCTGGTGAGGTTTTCTTCATATTTGGTCCTTTAGCAGGAGATTGGGCATTGTCTGTCTCATTTAAGGGCCCTTCAGTTTCTTTGGATTGGGCATCCTCACTCGCCAAGGCAGAGAAGGCATTATACAGGGATATCTCCTGATGCATAGGATGCCTCTGTGTCACAGGTCAAAATCTACCAGAACCCACTGTGATCCATTTGTTCCTGGGGTGTTTGATTCTTTGTGGGAGCGGTGGTGGACTTTGTTCAGTTTGTATCCTAGAAGAAGTGTGCCTCATTGTAGCCAGTTCCTCCCTCAGTTCCTCGTCCTCATTAGCCAAGGCAGAGAAGGCATTATGCAGGGATATCTCCTGATGCATAGGATGCCTCTGTGTCACAGGTCAAAATCTACCAGAACCCATTGTGATCCACTTGTCCCTTGGGTGTTTGATTCTTTGTGGGAGTGGTGGTGGACTTTGTTCAGTTTGTATCCTAGAAGAGGTGCGCTTCACTGCAGTCAGTTCCTCCCTCAGTAGGGTCATCTCTCTATGCATAGCAGCTAGGTCTTCCCTTAGAAGAGTCAGTTCTTTATGCATGGCAGCTGACCTGAGGCACAGAGGACAAGCTCATAGGTTGCAAATGATTCATCTTGGAATGAATGTACTGCAGTTATTGCACTGAATACATGATATGCTGAATAAGCAGTCCTAGAAGGAGAAGAAGATGATGTGGGCTTTATCCCAAGTTAAAAGGATAGATGGTAATGTAGCCCCTGGGGTGGGTGGGAACCTAAGTGTCTCTGGCCAGAAGGCTATTCCTGAACTGGGGGGCACCCCCAGATATCTGCTCCAAGGCTACCCAGAAAAGTAGTCAGTCAGATTATCCCCAAGCTTAATGTATAACCACAGTTAAACTTTATATTAGCAATTTCCCCAAAACAGACAGTTAAACTCTATATTGGTAGCTGGAAACCAGCAGAGATAAGAAAGAAAATTATAGTCTTAGCTTTTGGCTTTGTGAAAGCTTCCTCCACAGCTCATGCAGCCTGCCTCAGACCAGTAGGTGTGTTAATATGCACTGATATACAATTTGATGAGATGGCAAATATCAGACAACAGAAGTGCGTTTGCTTTGTTATATCTTTTAATGACTCTAGTTGAATGAATTGACGATACTAGGAAGGGGTAAGCCAAAATGGGCAAAGTGTGAGCTGGTGTGTCTGTGGAGTCAAAATAGTGTGGCAATAAGGGGGTTTAGGCATCTGGCTTATTTTCTCCAGAGTGGTAGCATGCCGATTTCCCTAGCTTCTATTAGCACAGTTTCTCAGCAGTAGAGCGTTAGGCATCAGGTGTTTTCCTTTGTGGTCATGCTTCCTCGACGTTTAATAGCAAGCTGCAAGTTTGTTAGATTGGCCAAATGTAGGTGTATGTTGTGATAGGGGTTTTTAGCCGTGGGGGTACTTGGCCTTGGTCAGTCTTTGTTATTGGTCTGTTGCGATGCCGCTGTTGATTCTTTGAGTTGTTGCTATTCTTCTTCAGTTTCCTTCTTCACACGAGGGGGCTTTTATTTGTGGATAAAAAAAACTTTTAGGTGCAATCTTCCTGATCTTCCTCTTGTGGCCCGTGCCTCAGGCACGGGCCTGCCAGGCACAGGCACACCTAGGCACACTGCTGAAATTTAAAGTCCTCTTTGTGCTGGTTTCTTTGCCTGATTGGCCTGGTCGCAAGGGGAACAGAGAAGAGTTCACCTGAGCCCGCACTCCTGCGGTTATGCTGACTGGGCAAAGCTGGAGGAGAAAAGGCCAAAAGGCCACAAGATGCATCATTGTGATTTGAATTCTGGCTTCCTCAGTTCCTAGCCCACTGCTCTAACCGCTAGGCAACTCCCCCAAGCCTGCTGCAGTGGGTCTATAACCAAAGCAAACACCTCTAGGAACTAGAGTGTACCTTGAGTGTGCACCAGGTTAATTAACTGAAAATTATAATAAAAGTGGGGAGGAGACCATCAGATTGAACCGCATTGAATCAGTTGGAATAATGACAATAGGCATAGGCTCCCTTATCAGTCATCAGTCTCACTCAACCCCACTGTTAGTCCAATGTGAACACAAAAATATGTACCTTTTAGATCACTCTAAAAATCAATTTGATTCACATCTCTTTATGTTTCTGCTTTCATATATTTTATATATTTCAATAAAAGTTCATCAGTAGTGCACTATCGTCATTACAGCATAAATGGAAAAGGACTTATCTGCACATGATTCCTTGAACTCCACAACGGAACAGTCAACACAATGGCTGCAATTCATTTGATAAATGAGTGTTCTCAATCTGTACTTGCACACTCTCGCCTCCAAAGCTCCATTCACCTCCTTAACCAGACCTTCACTGGGCCAGGTGGTTTCGGATCCTTCCTTGGGGCTGGCAAATTGCTGAAAACTCTACTTTCAAAACATGCTGGCAACAATTTCATCCACCATGCAAGGGGATGCTGGCATTTAAAGAGAAAAGAACTGCCAGCATACTTGCTGCGTTGTGGCACGATGACATTAACAGCTGCTCAAAACGCTTTACTGACAAGACAAATTCAAATGACACAACTAAATAGCCACAACTCCACTCTCCTCACTCCTCATGTCTCTTACTAAAGATAGATTACGAAGACACTGCTCCCAGAACACCTATGCCATACCCAACCACATCCACAATACTAACCAATCTACCAGCTACAGAGCCTTCTCTTACATTGCCTCAGTATTATGGAACTTGCTTCCTGATAAAGCAAGAACAGTAAAAGACCTCATACAATTCCGAAAAGACCTAGACACATCTTTTTATTGAGTATTTTGGTAACTCCTATGGTACATTCCAAACCCATGCTAATTAGATCAGAGCATTACTTAGCCCTTGAGAACATGAATACATAAATAATGAAACATCTGAGTTGCTACCTATCGCAACATTGTGTACATAGTTAATGCAACATCTTATATAGTTGTCTGTAAGATAATTCTAACAAGTTAACTGTGCATAAGTTTTAATGTAAAACTTTTCTTAATGTGCTATGTAAACCGCCCCTGATCTCTGGAAGGGGCAGTATATAAAAGTTTGTTTGATTAATTAAACAAAACAAAAAAAAGAAACAAAACCCCCCCAAAAAAATATAGTTTCAACTCATCAATCAAGCCAAAAGGCTTTACAGACTAATTCGTAAATCCAGGAAGACAAGTATGTTACCGCTGCTTTATGCGAGTCCTGGTTAGAGTTATGGAAAACTGAGGTACATTTGGATCTCCATAGTCAATCTTTGATAGAGTATATTGAAAAAAAAACAACATTCCTAAGGGACTGCAAATTCAGAAGGAACCTAAGATTTCTTTGGACCAGCACCCCCATTTTTTGAGAAAAGTGGACAGCAATATTGAACAAATGATCTTTGGACTTGATGTTACTCATCATTGATACTATATCTCCTGTGTTACAAGATACTTAAAAGAAAATCAAGGAGATGGTTGAACAGATCAAGACCAATCAGTAATCTTCCTCAGTGGACAAATGTCTTACAAGTACAAACCAGACAGTTGAGAAATTTTGGACAATGTCGTGCCAGAACAAGATGCACATATCAGTGCAATGCAGCTGATTATACCCGTGGACCTATCTATGGGTGGCTAAATCCTGAGAGACATATGATTACCACCAGAAGGGTGGGCTTTGCTGATTCCTCTAGAATGGAGGAATTCAGTGATGACTCCTCATGTTTAGGCTACGAGAGAGGGGCACAAGCGGGATATCAGTGGTACAGATGCAACTGGAGATCAGAATGGATAGTAGATCAGGAGGTTGTGGAAAATCCTGTTGAGATAACCTCTCCCACAAGGCAGCTGCCTGCATTTTATATTCAGCCACTGTGGAACATAAAAATTGGCCTATAAGTCAATGAAATACCCCTATTGAAGTGGTGGAGGAAAATACAGTGATGGAATTCAAAATGGCATGGGACAGACACAGTGGATCCATTTATAGCAAGAGAATAAAATCAAAATAAACTTAACTAATTTCTTATACCTCAACAAATAAAGGGGGGTGACCTGCACGGAGTGGCGGTACACCTACCTCTAGCCAACTTACTGGGCAGACTAGATGGACCATATTGGTATTTATCTGCCATCATATACTATGTTACTATGGCCCAGGAGGGTCACCAGATCATTCAGCTAGAATAATCACCAGTCTTAAATATTTCCCAGGTCTAACTAACTGCCAATCAGCATACGGTATTAGAAAAAGGTTAAATCTTTTGTCCCCTCAGCGTTGTATGATCCATTCCGCTGTAGGGTGGAGATAGCCCATTTTGTGAGGAATTGGCAAGTTCAACTTAATTTTTCTGTCCAGATGGACAAGGCCACTAATTTGTCGATTTTTAGACCTCACTCCCAGTGGGTCCCCCCCAGGAATTATGGATGCCCACATTTCCACATTCTGTGATTTGGTATTGAATGACATGGAAAAACTGGGAGGAGTGGCTCAGTGGTTGGGACAGGTTACCTCAGGCTGGGGCTTCAATTCCCACGTAGGGAAGAGTAACCTCAGGCCGGAAGGACTGGGGTCTCTAGTCCCCTGGCCACTTCTTGTGGCCTTGGGCAAGCCACTTAACCCTCCATTGCCTGAGGTACGCTTAGACTGTGAGCCCTTCAGGGACGAGGGAATAAAAAGTGCCTGTTAGAATATATCTGTAAACCACTCTGATACACACAGTAAAGGGTGGTATATCAAATGCCTAAAACCATAAAAATACCATCAGAATTTGACCACATCTGAGAGATATGTATTGAGACAATTGTCAGCCCATCCAGAAGCTGTGGTTCGTCCAGCAGACAAGGGGGGGGGGGGCAGTAATTATCTGGGGACAGAATCAATATATATTGGAGGCATCCCGTCAGTTGCATAATACAACCCACTACCGCACATTGTCTGAAGATCATACTCCTGGACTGATTCATTGGATTGACATTGTGGTACAAGAAAGCTTGGATAGAGGATTTCTAACTAAAACCAAATCTAGATTTCTTCATGTGTTTGCACCCAAAATTCTAATCTTCTATTTGAAGTACCTAAGGTACATAAATCTGTTGAGACCCCCGGGGCATCCAATTGTCTCACTGTATGGCACAGTGTTGGAATAGCTGTCTCGCTTTGTGGATTATTTTTTGAAACCTTTGGTGCCTTTAACTCAGTCTTATGTTTGGGATACTGCCCATTTTTTATGACATCTTGAGGCGGTGGGGCAAATTACAACTGATGTAATACTGGTCACATTTAACTTAGAAGCCCTGTACATCAACATACCTCAAGGGGACTGCAAGTGACATTATTTTGTAGAAATTACAGATACATCCTGATCCTGTACATATTACAAACTTCTTTTTTAATGGAACTAGTAGAGTTGGTACTAGGCGAGAACTATTTCTGTTTTGAGGAAGTGTTCTATCTAGATAAGCCCACAACAACTGTTACCACTGCGTCTGCTCTCTTCCGCCCAGTAACCTACTGCTACTGTACCCACTGATTATTATCTCTGTCGCTAGTTCAACAACAATAATATTGCTCACCACAAGAACCCTAACATGGCCATCTCCCCAGCTACCATATTTAGTTTTTACCTCTTAGCTAACACCATTCAGAATTCAGCTTTTTCTCCCACGCATAAACATATCCCTATCCTTCATAGCCTGGGAAGAAGAAATCACACTACCTCCTTTCACACTTCACCTCATGCACACCACATCAGGCATTCACACTTACTCTATATATCCCTTAATACCACCTATAGCCCCAAGCCTGAACCCACTCTCTTACATAGTAACCTAAGATGTGCTCTCATCAACTCTCGTTCAGTTCACAAAAAATGGCCAGTCATCTCTGATCTCATCACTACTCAGAACTTGGATATCCTTATGGTCACAGAATACTGGCTGTCAGATACAGACACCGTTCTCGTAAATCAACTCATCCCTCCTGACTATTCAATACACACATGTAACAGAACCAACCGGAAAGGAGGTGGAGTCTTCATCCTAGCAAGAAGTAAGCTCCAATTCCAGCTACTCTCGTCAATGAGTCTCCCGCACATGGACACAAAGTCTGTTGCCAACAAGCATATCACTATAAATCTCATCTACACAGCCCCCTCCTCCCCCCCTGAAGATCTCTCTAATATAATTGACCTCGCATGTAACCCTGAAAGTCCACGTAAGCCTAATTGGTTGATCGGCGATTTTAACCTTGCCTCCCTTCAACCTATCCACTCCAAACACTATCCTCGATGCCATGTACGACCTCAGTTATACACAAATGATCAATTCTCCTACACACCTCAAGGGAAATGCTCTTGACCTCATCTTTGCCCCCCAGTCAGAACTGAACAATAATATCAACCTATCATTCACGCCTGTTCCATGGTCAGACCACAACTTAATCTCCTTCCAAATCCCAAACCAACAAAATCGAACTCCTACCTGCCAAACAAACTCAACCTCCTCAAGATCGACAATTCGCTTCAGACCCCTAGACAGAGAGGACTTTGTCAACAACGTTCTTCCAGAACTCTGGCAACCAGCTCTGGACCTAGACAATATGATTAATAGATGAAACTCTACCCTGACCTCCTGTGCACAACTACCCTCCTCTAATAAATCACCAGCATTTATTAGATCACCAAGAAACAGAAAACCAGCCCCTTGGTTCTCTGCTGAACTACGTTCATCTCTTCAGACTAATTAAGCAAGAAAGAAAATGGCGTCGATCTCGCTCCACATCTGACAAAATGACTTATGAAAACACCCTAAAGCAACACTGTGAGAAAATATCGGAAAAAATGAGAGAACACCACACAGATCTCCTCCGATCATTAAATAAACCACATGACCTCTTTAACATTGCTAAATCTTTAACCAAGGCACCTTCCTCGAACCAGACGGTATCTATCCAGCCTCAGCCCTATGCCGAGTACCTGCAAGCTAAAATCATTAAAAACAAAGATGGAACCAAGTTCCATACTCTGTTACACTCCCCAGGTACAGCAACTTAACAAGCTTCAGCCCTCCAGCAAAGAAATACATCGCCGACCTTATTGCCACTATCAACACCACTACAGCCCCCAATGATCCTTGTCCTGCACACTGGATCAGAACGATGCGTTCAGAACTCAGCCCAATTCTAGCACTCATCGTGAAGCTCTCATTCGCTGCAGGAATATTCCCAACTCTTAAACAGACGTCCATACACCCGCTCCTCAAAAACAACAAACTTGACCCGACAAAGAGACTCATATCGCCCAATCTCGAGCATACCCCTCCTAGCCAAACTTATTGAAAAGGTGGTTCAAATGCAATTACAACAACACATCGACATAGCAGCTCCTCTTGATCCCTGCCATCATGGATTCCGAGAATCACACGGCGTAGAGACTCTACTCACCATACTTATCAATACGTTAACCAGAGGTATCGACAAAATTGAAGATGGGTTCGCACTCATCTTTCGATACATCTGCTGCATTTGATTCTGTGAACCATGTGCAACTCCTCTCCCGCCTTCAAGAAAAGGGAATCGATGGCTTGGCCTGGGATTGGTGTAAATCCTATCTAGCTAATCGTTGGCAACAGGTTCGGATAGGATCATCAACATCTGAACCATTCCATCAACAACAGGGAGTACCCCAAGGTTCATCCCTATCTGCTCTACTTTTTAATATCTATATGCAACCCATTTGTGATATTATCAGCTCATTTAACATTTCCAGCCTGATCTATGCAGACGACGTACTGATATTCACCCCAATTAAAATCATGCATCCGAACCTCCTTCCACTTATCAAATGCTTCAACACAATCACTGACTGGCTCTTATCGCAGAATCTACTCAAACTTTAAGAAAACTGAGGTCCTATTCATAACCAAGAACAAGAACTTCTCTCCCCCCACTTCATTGAAGGTACGAGATGCTGAACTACCCTGCAAATCTGCGATACGCTACCTTGGCATTACAATAGACCAACAACTCAATTTCAAAGAACACAAAGAATACAACCAAGTCAATCTACAATAAAATACGGACTCTAAGACACCTAAGACCTCTACTCGCCCTAGACGACTTCAGAACCATATTCCAGTCACTTGTATTACCACATTTCGATTATGCTAATATCATTCTACACGGTCTTCCTAAAAACACTCAATCCACTGCAGATGGCGATGAATTCAGCAGTTCGCATTCTCTGTGGCATTTCCAGAAAAGAACATATCACGCCCATACTCATGGAACTACAGTGGCTACCGTTACAATGCAGGATCACCTACAAAGTCCTACTCCTTTCATTTAAAGCAATTAACAGGATATCCCCCTCATCCCTCTCTGCACTTTTGACTACTACCCCTACAAACAGGCTAAGAAGGTCAGCAGCTACCAACATGATGTCTATGCCACCTGAGTCTACCAAATGTACTCAAACTACTAGAAATAGAGCCTTCACACTCTATGCCCCCAAATGCTGGAACAATCTACCGCCTCACATACGATCAATAGGTGACCTCTCTCAATTCAGAAAAGCCCTTAAACACCTATTCTGCCTTCACTTCGTCCACCCTAACTTCACACAATCACTTCCAGCACCTCATCTTACCCACTCGGCCTCTGACACTCCAACAACTTAACTATTACTGATATACATAACAGACCCGCCCTCAGGCATAGATTATAAGCTTCATGCATCATGATTCCATATACAATATACAATTTAATCTGTAGTTTTTACAACCTCCTCGGTTGTGGATTTGTATATAGTTACCCTTGTTATAGTCCCATGTTACAAACCCTGTTATGATGTAAGCAAAAGATCTTTGTTCTAATGTGAAACTTGTGTTATTTGTAAACCGCACTGATACCAAAAAGCGCGGTATATAAGAACTGTAAATAAATAAAATAAACAAATAGATACATGGTATTGCCATGGGTACAGCTATACAAACTAAGTAACAAAAACTCTACTTATAATTCCAAGAACCTAAAAGAGTAAATAGTGTAAATGTACGAGCTAGCCTATGTATGATTGTATTTTTGTCGGAAACTAAGCCATGAGGTTTCAAATACCTCTCAAAGCTATATTTCCTTTTACTCAAATAAATGAGCTCTGATAACAGCCTTTATACCATAGGTAAAATCACCATGAAATAGTGCTACCTATACCATAAATAAAATGTCCTAAAAAAATATTATTGTGTGAACAAAAAGAAAGGAAGGCTAGCAGAGAGACGACACATTCACTTATCTTATCTGCTGCCCCTTTTCACAGGCTCCACTTGAAACTCCAAAAGCCCGGTGCACTTCAACTGAAGTCGTCGGGAATCAACTCGCAGTTTGATGGAAAAAGGAACACAGTACTGCGTTTCGGGCAATTCAAAACTTCATGCCCTGTATCAACGCTTTGGGTACAGCTATGGCATCTAGTGTAGCTAACCTGTATGTGGCCAAGTTTGAAGAGCAATATCTGTATATATCTCATTGGAAACAATATGTTAAATTATGGTTACAATTTATAGATGGCATCTTTTGCTTATGGACATCTACAGAAGCTGAATTATTGCAGTTTACAGCACGAATGAATTCTTTGGATAATCATTTGAAATTTACCTGTACATCTCATTTATCTAGAATCCAGTTTCTTTATGTGCTGGCGATAAAGGCTTCAGGCCAATTACAGATCACTTTGTTCCGGAAGATGGTAAATTGAAACAGCCCATTACTATATTCTAGTCATTAGCCTCTTAAGCTATGTCATTCACTGGCCTATAGGCCAATTTTTACAGATATGACGAGCGTGTTCCACAATGGCTGAATATAAAATACAGGCAGCTGCCTTGTGGGAGAGGTTCTTAACAAGGTTACCCACAATCTGTTCTTAGAAGGCCTTTTTAAGAGCCCTCTATGCCAATAGACAGTTCCAGGATCGAGATAAAGAGACCACTCAGGGACCTGTCTGCATGTTATAATAGTTTAATGTGTTTCAGCAAGTAGCACATAATTCGCACATATTGGCATGTGTTGGCCTTGCACAAGGTGTTCAGTGAGGGGCCTTGTGTTGTGTTTCGACGGTCATCAAATTTGAAAGAAAGTTGTTCACACTGATGTTTTACATATACTGGCTGTGGAGAAGACTGGTCATGCCCACCTTGCCATCATTGTAATATGTATGACTTTACTGTGACATCTGATCACTGGATGCATCCTATCACTAAGACGACAGACTAGATAGGCCATGTGGTCTTTATCTGTCATTTTTCTATGTTTCTATAGAAGTATCATCATGTGTCTACACGCTCTATTATCTTTGGTGGTGTATACAATTATGTGCCCTTGCCAGCTAAGCGTAGTTACTCACCTGTAACAGGTGTTCTCCAGGAGCAGCAGGAATCAGTCCTCACTTATGGGTGACGTCGGCGCCGACGGAGCCCTCGCGGAGCAATTTTCCCCAGCTTTCAAAGAAAGCCTTTGGGAATTGCAGCGCGCATGCGCGGTCGTCTTCCCGCCCGAGGGTGCCATCTTAGCCAGTCAGATGACATTGCTAAAAAAGACAGCATAAAAATTTGCAAAAAGAACATAAGCAGACGATTGCAACTCCAAGGGGAGGAGGGAGGGTAGTGAGGACTGATTCCTGCTGCTCCTGGAGAACACCTGTTACAGGTGAGTAACTACGCTTTCTCCAGGACCAAGCAGGAAGTCAGTCCTCACTTATGGGACTCCCAAGCTCAAGGCTACCGGAGACCCTAAGCACAAAAATGAGCTCCCTCTAGCTCAGCAGCACAGAAGGATAGAATCTTCGCTGAATTATCACCCACCGGTAGCCCACATCCGGGATGGAGGGTAGGAGTTGCTCAGACCTCAAAGAGATTACGGAGGACTGCCTGTCCGAAAGCACTGTCCCTACGGGACTCCCTCTCGAGACAGTAATGGACCGCAAAAGTCTGGCTCGAAGACCAAGTAGCGGCCCGGCAGATGTCTGCCAGCGGAACAGAGCGGAGGTAAGCCACTGACGTGGCCTTTGCCCGAACGCAATGAGCCGTGACTCGACTTTCTAAGGAGAGTCCGGCTGCCCCATAAGCCCAAGCGATACAGTCCGCAACCCAGATGGACAGAGTACGCTTGGAGACCGGGAGCCCCAATTTATTGGGGTCAAAAGACACAAAAAGCTGAGCAGCTTTACGGTGCTCCCGCGTACGGTCAAGGTAGAAGTTCAATGCCCTTCTACAGTCCAGGGTATGGAGGACCGTTTCAGCTCGGCTGGAGTGTGGTCTGGGAAAGAAGGTTGGAAGTACCACCTCCTGATTGATGTGAAAAGGGGAGACCACTTTAGGCAGAAATTTCGGGTGAGTCCGTAGGACTACCCTATTCTTGTAGAACCTAGTGTAAGGGGGATCAGACACGAGGGCCTGCAATTCACTTACGCGTCTAGCGGAAGTGAGGGCTATCAAGAACAGTGTTTTCCAAGACAGAAAACGGAGAGAACAGGTAGCCATAGGTTCAAAAGGCGGACAGGTGATCCGCTGCAAAACCACATTCAGGTCCCAGTCAGGCGCTGGCGGGCGCAGAGGTGGTTTAAGTAGAAGGAGACCTCGGAGAAACCTCGCTACGAGAGGGTCGTTGGAGAGAGGTCTGCCGTCCACCGGCACATGATGTGCTGAAAGAGCACTGAGGTGAACTTTGACGGAGTTGGACTTAAGTCCCAGATTAGAGAGGTGCAGCAAGTACTGCAAGATCACGGACACCGGGCAGGAGAAGGGATCCTGAGACTGTTGGGTACACCAGACTGCAAAGCGACGCCATTTAAGGGCGTAGCATTTGCGGGTAGAAGGCCGTCGCGAAGCCAAGACGACCTCCTCCACCTCCGCCGGCAGGAGAAGGGGAGCAAGGACTACCCTCTCAGCAGCCAGGCCATGAGGTTGAGAGACCTGAGGTTGGGGTGCAGTAGGGACCCCTGATCCTGAGTGAGGAGATCCGGTTGTACCCCCAGAGGGATTGGATCCTCCACCGCCAGTTGCAGCAGGAGCGGAAACCACGGCTGCCTGGGCCAGCGAGGGGCCACCAGGATCATGAAGGCTTTGTCTCGGAGAACCTTGAAAAGAGTCCGAGAGACTAACGGGATGGGAGGGAAAGCGTACAGAAGGCTCCCCGACCATGAGATCAGAAAGGCGTCCGCCGCAACCCGAAGGGGGTGTGGCTGACGAGAGCAGAAGCGAGGAAGCTGCCGGTTGTGAGGACTGGCAAAGAGATCCACCGTGGGGAGGCCCCACTTGAGGAAGAGCTTCTGAACTATCAAGGGATCCAGACGCCACTCGTGCGGCTGGAGGACCCTGCTGAGTTTGTCCGCAAGGCAATTTTCTTGGCCCGGGAGATAAACTGCCTTGAGGAGAATGCCGTGACTGACGGCCCAAGAGCAGAGCTTCTGTGCCTCCCGGCAGAGGAGGAAGGAGCCCGTGCCCCCCTGCTTGTTCACGTAGAACATGGCAACTTGATTGTCCGTCTGGACAAGGACGGATTGGTGGGAAGTCAGGTGGGAGAAGGCCTTGAGAGCTAGGCGGATCGCCCTGAGCTCCAGGAAGTTGATCTGCTGAGCAGACTCCCACGTGGTCCAGAGGCCCTGAGTACGTGCCTCTTGGCAATGTGCTCCCCAGCCCAGGAGGGATGCATCGGTGGTCAGCACCCGGGTCGGCTGAGGTGACTGGAAAGGCATTCCGAATATCAGGTTCGGCTGCCGGAGCCACCACCGGAGAGACGAGAGCAGCGGCTCGGAGACGCGCACTAGGTCTGCCAGGCCGCCTGTGGCTTGTCGCCACTGCTGGCGGAGACACCATTGAGCAGACCGCATATTCAGGCGGGCATTGGGGGTCACATGGACGGTGGAAGCCATATGGCCGAGCAGTCTCAGGAAGCGCCTGGCGGAGACCAGGGGCTGGCTGCGAAAGCGGTCGGCTAGGTCCATGAGCCGTTGAGCCCTGTCGAGCGGTAGGTACGCTCGTGCCCGAGGAGTGTGCAGCCTTGCGCCGATGAACTCGAGATCCTGTGAGGGGAGCAAAGTGGACTTTGCGAAGTTTATAACAAAGCCCAAGTGCTGCAGCAGAGTCACCGTGCGGCACGTGGCGTTGGTGACCTCCTGAGCGGACGCTGCTCTGATGAGCCAGTCGTCGAGGTACGGAAAGACATAGAGGCCGTGAAGCCGGAGATGGGCCGCCACGACCGCGAGACATTTTGTGAAGACTCGCGGTGCGGAGGATAGGCCAAAGGGCAGTACTCTGTACTGGTAATGATTTCCTGCCACCACAAACCTTAGGTATTGGCGGTGGCTTGGGTGGATGAGGATGTGCGTGTAGGCATCCTTTAGATCCAAGGAGCATAGCCAATCTCCCTGCTGGAGGTAGGGCAGAAGGATTCCAAGGGTAAGCATTTTGAACTTCTCCCGCACAAGGAACTTGTTGAGGTTGCGCAAGTCCAGGATGGGTCTGAGGCCCCCTGTTCTCTTTGGTATCAGAAAATACCTTGAATAAAAGCCTTGACCTCTCAGGTGGTGGGGCACCGGTTCCACCGCCTGTTCCTGCAGAAGACCTGCTAACTCCTGAAGGAGCAACTCCCTGTGCAGAGGGGGGCGCGAAGGTTCTCCCGGAAAATAGGAGGGAGGGACCTGATGGAAGTGGAGAAGGTAGCCTTCTCGCACGACCTGAAGTACCCAGGCATCTGCGGTGATGCTGGACCACCTGTGGGCGAAGTGAACCAGCCGGCCTCCGGTGCTGGGAGGAACCAGCGGGGGGGGAGAGGCTATGCTGAGCGAGTCAAAAACCCCCACCCTGCTGAGCAGGGGCTGGTGGTGCAGGCTTGGGGGCTTGCTGCCTACGGGACCCGTTACCCCGTCCCTTGGCCTGCTGGCCCTGTTGGGGAGCTGCAGGGGCCTGATAATGGGGGTACTGTTTGTAGGCAGCCGCCTTCCTCGGGTAAAAGGACTTTTTTCCCGAGCCCTTCTTTTTCTGGGAAGGGGCGGAGGTCTTCCTAGAAAGCCTGGTCCTGGTGAGAGTCTCAGTCTCAATTTGTGCAGCCTTTTCCGCCATGGGCTTGCCAAAGAGGTTTTCGCCTCGGCAGGGGACATCGACCAACTTGTCCTGTACCCAGGGCTCAAGGTCTGACGACTGAAGCCAAGCCTGTCGGCGGGCACCGATGCCGGCTGCGGCCACTCTAGCCGAGGCCTCAAAGCCATCATAGGCTGCTCGGGACATGAACTTTGAGCATTCCCGAATGCCCGTGGACAAGGCTAGGAACCTCCGCAAGGGCTCCTCGGAGAGACCAGCGAAGAATCCGGCTAGCTCTTTAGCCAGATCCCGGAGATACATGCCCATGTAGAGCTGGTAAGTCTGGACACGACATGCGAGCATAGAGCCCTGGAAGCACTTCTTGCCAAGGCCATCCAGGTTACGGGCCTCCCTTCCAGGAGGCACCGAGGAGTGCATCTTCTGGCTCTTAAGACGATGCATGGCCGATTCCACTACCATGGAATGGTGTGGCAGCTGTGCCTTCTGAAAGCCAGGGCCCTTGCGGACCCGATAGATAGAATCGACCCGCTTGCTCAGGACCGGCGAGGAGGCCGGACTCTCCCACATGCGGAAGAGTAGTCGTTCCAGCATAGGAGGAACCGGCACAGTAAAGTGCTCCCTCGCGGGAGAGTCATACTGGAGGGCGTCGAGCTCTTCGGCTCGAGGCTCCTCCTCGGGATCCGCAGGGAAGGCCAAAGCCTTGGCCATATCCCTAACGAAGTCCGAGAACCGGGCATCCTCCGGGGGGACTGCTTCCGAGGCTCGGACCCCGGTGAGTCCGATGGGACACACCGAGTCCGGAAAGAATCAGGTGACTCTTCCTCCTCAGACTCCCAGACCGACTCCGACGAGGACTCGGTGGGGTCGGCCCGGGCAGGGTGCGGCGCCAGCCGCCCCGACGTCGAGGGAGTCGGCGTCGGCGACCTCGGTCCCGAACGGGAGGCCGAGGGTGACCTCGACCGAGGATCGACCCGAGTTCTCATTGACTCGAGGATCGGCTCGGTCTCCGGGGTCGACTTGGACGTCGACGTCCCGGCGGTCGGGGCAGCGGCGCCAGCGAGGCCAGCGAGCAGTGCCCGCTGCTGGTCCATGAAGGCAGACAGTCTGCTCTCCAAGGCCGTCAACCTGAGTCCGAGCTCAGGTGACCCAGCAGCCCCCGACTCGGGCCCCGACGGCGTCGGGCCCGACGTCGGCTGTCGCGGAGGCGAGTCCAGAAGGACCACAGGACTTACCCGGGCAGGCATCTCCGACTCCAGGCGAGGTCGCTTCGGGATGTGTTCCTTCTCCAAGGACCCGGGGCGGCTGTCGGGGCTATGCGACCTGGCCCTCGCGGAACCAGGAGCGTCCACCGACGCCGCCCTCGCGGGTTTTTCCTTCCGACGATGGTCCCCGGAGGGAGAACCCCGGTCGGAGGAGCTCCGGCGACGGTCCGAGCTGGAGCCTTTCGACGCGGAGGCCTCCGACGAGGTCCGGGTACGGCTGGGGTCAGCGAAGATTCTCTCACGCTGATGCCGCCGACTCCTCAACGCCTTTGAGGACAGTTTGCTGCAGGGCCCACAGATCAGTTCCTCATGATCCGGGCCCAGGCAGCGGAGGCAAAAGTCGTGTGTGTCGGTTAGTGACATATTTCGGTCACACCGACCACACCGCTTAAACCCACTGGCAGCCATCGGGGGAAAAAGGGCCCCTGCGAGGTCAAAGGACCGGGCTGCCAGGGAAACCGAAAACGAAAGCTGACTAAGTCAGAAAAACCGAAAAAAGTAAGCGGACTCGAGACCGGCGTCGCGAGTCCGGGCGGGAAAACGATCGGCGTCGAACCGAAAGAAAAAAGGATAAAACAAAGAAGAAAATCAACTTTTTCGCGGGGACAAGACGGGGACGTCTGTAGGTCTCCGCGGAAAAAAGAAGACTGGCTAAGATGGCACCCTCGGGCGGGAAGACGACCGCGCATGCGCGCTGCAATTCCCAAAGGCTTTCTTTGAAAATTGCTCCGCGAGGGCTCCGTCGGCGCCGACGTCACCCATAAGTGAGGACTGACTTCCTGCTTGGTCCTGGAGAAATATAGGTAGGTAAGACCACTTGTCCTGTGAAGATCCATCTCAGCAAACATAGTAACATAGCAAATGACGGCAGATAAAGATCAGTATGGTCCATCTAGTCTGCCCAGTATGATGGCAAGAGTAGTTGCATCTGCTGCTCGGTGCAGGCCACCCCTCCCCATGTCTTTGTTTAGGGGTGAACACACCCCTCCCTGTAGAACACCCCTATTTGTTGAGAATTTAGATGGTTCAAGTTTAGTTTGATTTTATCCTGTTGCTGTAAAAGGATCCAATGTGTCTGTCCCAAGCCATTTTGAATTCTGTCACCGTGTTTGCCCCCACCACCTCCATAGGAAGGGCGTTCCAAGCATCCACCACCCTTTCAGTGAAAAAGTATTTCCTGACATTGCCTTTCAATTTACCACTTTGCAACTTCCTTTTATGCCCTCTAGTTTTACAGCTTCCCCATCTTTGGAAAAGGTTTGTTTGTTCATTATTTCCCTTTAAGTATTTAAACGTCTGAATCATATCTCCCCTGTCCCTCCTCTCCTCCAAAGTGTACATGTTTAGGTCTTCAAGTCTCTTCTCATAAGGCTTCTGACACAGGCTCCAAATCATTTTGGTCGCCTTCCTCTGAACAGATTCCAGTATTTTTACATCCTTTGCAAGATATGGTCTCCAAAACTGAACACAGTATTCCAAGTGAGGCCTCACCAGTGACTTATACAGTGGCATTAGTACCTCTTCCTTTCTGCTGGTAATTCCTCTTTGTATGCAGCCCAACATCCTTCTGGCTTTTTCCACTGCCCTATCACACTGTTTTGCCACCTTGCGATCTACAGAAATAATCACACCAAAGTCTTTCTCCTGATCCATGCACACCAACCTCTCGCCCCCTATCACATACATTTCCCTTGGATTTCTGCTACCCAAGTGCATGACTCTGCACTTCTTTGCATTAAATCTTAATTGCCAAGTATTAGACCATTCTTCCAGCTTTTGTAGATCTTTCCTCATGTTAAAGCACTCCCTCGGGGGAGTCCACTCTGTTGCAAATTTTTGTGTCATCTGCAAAAAGAGACAGGCTTTTCCATTCAGTCCTTCAGCAATATCGCTCACAAAGGGAGGAAATGACGTCACCGATCCGAGCGGGAGCGTGAGAGTGGAGCTCCGAAGGACCGGGTGAATAACTGGTACACATCCAAAGCATACCGGCGGAAAATCCCCCAGAATTGGGGTATAAGCAAGTGGTGGGCGTGCAGGAGGGCCGCGATGAAGAAAGGCGCGGCGGAGCTGAAGGCTTTTGCCTATAAAGGAGGCTCGGGGAGCGCTGGTGTAAAGAGCAAAATGGCGGCGCCTGGAACGCAGGCGGGAGATGGGGCGAAGTCCCCGTCGGGAGCTGCACAGGAGCAGACGAGTGAGCTTGCGGGTCTGCGGGGTGAAATAAAATCCTGGTTCGGGGAGCTCCGGCAAGACCTTGCCAGCTTTCAAGGAGATGTACAAATATGGATGGAGGACCTGAAGAGAGAGATGAGAGAGGTGGGAGGCCGCCTGGAGGAGGTGGAAGGCAAAGTGGAGGCCCAGGACAAGGTTGTACAGGGCCTACAAACCAGAGTGGCTGCCTGGGACGGAGATTTGGCGGAGCTGTGGACAAAGGTGGAGGACTTTAGAGAACCGCTCCCGGAGGGCTAATATTAGAGTCCGGGGAGTGCCAGAAAGCAATGAAAAAGAGGACTGTATGCGGCTGGTGGGACAACTTAGTAAGCAGATCTTGGAGCAAGCAGAAGGACCGGGGACCACGCGGTGTCTGACTTTGGACCGTGCACACCGAGCGCTGGGCCCCCGCCGAGATGGCAAGCCTCGGGATATTGTGGCCTGCTTCCATGAATACTCAACTAAAAATGCCATTATGGAGATTGCTCGGCGGATGCCGGAGCTGAAGTGGGAGAACCACCGGGTCGAGCTTTATGCAGATCTGTCCGCCATTACTATTCGGAAAAGGCGGGAAATGGCCCCGATAACGAAACGGCTTCGGGAGCAAACAGGTTAGATATCGGTGGACTTTCCCATTTGGCCTGCAGTTCTCGATTGATGGGACAACCTCTCACGTTCGGACACCGGAGGAAGCAGCGCGGGTACTTCAGCAGGCGGGCTGGGAGGATGTTCCAGTTCTGTTGGCAGTGGAGTCTACGAGTGAGCGCCGGTCTGGGGAGCGAGCGGGCGGGTGGCAAAGAGCGCAAAAAGGAGACAAGCGCCTGCGGAGACAGCAGCGACGCTCGCCCAGACCGGAGGACAGTAGCTGATGCATTGGATTGTAGGGTTCAGGAACTATAATTGTATATGCATTGTGTACCAGTGGTTATGTGTAAAGGCTTTTGTGGGGTCCGCGGGGAGGTGATGTCATGCCTCTTATGGATCAACATAGTGGTCCCGGGCAGGGTGGAGGGGGGGGAGGGGGGGGGGGGGGGGGGGAGGGGGGGGGGGGGGGGGGGGGAGGGGGGGAGGAGGGGGGGCGGGAGGGGGGGGGAGGGGGGGAGGGGGGGAGGGGGGGGAGGGGAAGGGGACCTCTTACTCAAGTTGGAATTGTGTGAAGGGGAGGGGGGGGCAATGTGCTGGATGGATAAGCTGCGGGTGATTACATTGAATGTGCGGGGGTTGAATGCGCCGGCTAAGCGGCAGCGTGTGTATAAGGAAATAGAACGCCTGCGGGGGGATATAATATTTTTGCAAGAGACCCATTTGAAACAACAGGATGAGTGGCGAATGTCCCATAATAAATTTAAGGATCAATGGTTCTCTTCCAACAGATTAGCGGGGCGTAAGGGAGGGGTGGGTATCCTACTTCGGGGGTACTATACCGCATGAGGTGAGTGCCCTTCAAAAGGATCGGGGAGGGAGGTATATTTTTCTTAAGCTTAAATTGTACGGCCAGATTTTTACTTTTGTTAACCTCTATGGCCCGAATGATGCGCAGGGGCCATTTTATCAGGAATTAAATTCTGCATTGGATAAATTTGCTGAAGGACAGGTGGTGTTGGGCGGGGACTTCAATTTGACTATCAACCCCAGGTTGGATAATTCCACAGGGGCAGGGGAGGGGACGGCAAAAGCTCGACGTTTGTTAAAGGTTATGGGGGTTAATATGGGGGGTGGCCGATACTTGGAGGGAGGTGAGGGGGCGAGAGAGGGATTATACATTTTACTCTCCGGTCCATCACTCCTTTTCCCGCTTAGATATGATCTGGGTTTCGAGACCCCTGCTACCGACGGTTGAGAGTTGTGAGATTGGCGAACGGACGCTTTCGGACCATGCCCCGGTGTGGATTGACCTGAGGGTCAGGCCCCAGGGGCAGAAGAGGGGGGGGTGGCTGCTTAATGAATCTCTATTGGATGATCCGCAGGTAGTGTTAAGAGTGGAGAAAGGGATAAAGGATTATCTGACACTTAATGATAATGGGGAGTGTGGGATAGCTTCAATTTGGGAATGTTTGAAGGCGGTAGTACGGGGGGAGCTGATCTCTATTGGCTCTTACCTGAAGAGGGTGAGGGAGAGTAAAAAGGACACCTTACGGGCGCAGATTCAGCACCTGGAAGCGCTGCAGAAGGTGGGGAAGGTCCCGCAGCAACAAGAGCAGGAGCTGCGACGCCTCAATCGGGAACTGGGGGAGTTAGACCTGGCGGAGCTTAAATTTGCCCAAGACAAATTGAAGCAGCAGTTCTTTGAATGGGGCAACCGGCCATCGCGCCTTTTGGCGCGGAAATTGCAGCGGCTTCGGACACGGAATTTTATTACAAAAATCCGGGATGCGCAGGGGCGTGCGGTGAGGGGCAGTAAGCAGATTCAGGATAGATTTGTAGAATTTTATAAGCAGTTGTATGCGGTGGAGGGGATTAGCTCGCAGGCTCCGGTGGAGAAATTTTTGCAAGTCCAGCTCCCGAGTCTGGGGGTGGAGGAGGCGGCTTGGCTCTCCCGGCCTATTGAGGAACGGGAAGTGGCCTTGGTTATTAAGGGGTTGCCGGCCTCGAAAGCTCCGGGCCTGGATGGCTTTCCCGAATAAGTTTTATAAAAAGTTCGCTACGGTCTTGTGTGAGCCGTTAGCCAGGTTGTATAATTCGTTTGCGGGAGGGGGACAGATCCCTGAAACCATGCGTACGGCAGGAATAACTATTTTGCCGAAAGAGGGGAAGGATCCCCAATTGTGTGGCTCGTACAGACCGATATCGCTCCTGGGGTCCGATTTTAAGATCTTTTCAAAGGTTTTGGCCAATCGGCTTAGGGAATATTTACCGGGGTTAATTCATGAAAATCAGGCCGGCTTTGTTCCCGGGCGGCAAGCGGGGGATAATATCCGGAGGGTGTTGAACGCGGTCTGGCAGGCGAAGCGCGGCGCGGAACCATTGGTTTTGTTAGCTATAGATGCCGAAAAGGCGCTTGATAGGGTCTATTGGCCTTATCTGTTTAAAGTGATGGAGCGGATGGGGTTAGGGGGGGCATATTTGGAGTGGGTTAAAGCTATTTATACCCGGCCGCTGGCTAAAATCCGAATTAATGGGAGGCGTTTGAACTTTTTCGGGGGACGCGGCAGGGGTGCCCTCTTTCCCCACTTTTATTTGTGTTGTCTATGGAGCCGTTGGCTCAGTATGTACGTGAGAACCCCGAGATCTGGGGGGTGGTGGGAGGACGAGTGACCAGTAAAATTTCATTATTTGCCGATGACCTATTATTTTATTAACCCGACCATTGGACTCGTTGGTTGCATTAGAGATAGTATTGCGGGAATTTGGGGAGTGTTCTGGCTTTAAAGTTAACGCATCTAAGTCCGAATTGCTGGATATTTCTTTAGATAGGGCGTCCCGGGCGGGGATTCAGGGTCGGTTTTCATATCGTTGGGCGAGGGGGGGGATATAATATTTGGGATTACAGCTTACAACACACCGACGGACGGGGAGTTATTTGGGGCTAATTATGGGCGGCTGGAAAGTAAGATACGGAGGGAATTGGAGGTCTGGCAGGGTAAGGGGCTTTCCTGGCTGGGAAGGATTGCGGCTGTAAAGATGGTGGTGTTGCCGCAGTGGCTCTATCTTTTTCGGTCCTTGCCCATTGGGGTGGGGAAGAAAGCCGTACAGCGGTGGCAACGCTTCTTGATGCACTTTGTGGGGGGAGGACGGCCGTGCCGAGTGGCGTGGCGGATTTTGATGAAGGGCAAGGATAAGGGGGGGTTAGCGGTCCCCGATCTGGCACGCTACTTAGAAGCCGCACAATTGGGGGCTATTGTGGAATGGTGGGGAGAGGCGGTGAAAGAGTGGGTACAAATGGAAGGGGATGAGTTGGGGGTGCAGAATCTGGGGGAATGGATGTGGCTTCCGAGAGAGAGCAGCGGCGTGGCATCTTGGTGCGGAACCCTTACACTAGGCGGACGGTGGATCTCTGGAATAAATGGCAGCAGGGTTGGTTGGGAAGGGATGGTAGGTCTAGATTGGTGCCCATTAGGGGGAACCCCGAGTTTCCCCCGGGATTGGAGAGTCCAGTCTTCACCAAGTGGGCGGCGAATGGCTTGGTACGGGTGGGACACAGCTGCTTGAGGGGACACGCCTGGTTCCGTTCCACACCCTGAGGAGGCAATACCATCTGGCCGAGTCTGAGGAATACCAATACATGCAACTCAGCCATTATATCCGGCATAAAATCTTACCTGGCTTGGCCCGGGACCCCACGGGCATCGAGGTGATGGGGCTCATGGGGTCTCCCAAACGCGTGGTTACGCAGTTTTATAATCTTATGGGTGTTGCGGGGGGGAAGGAGGCCTTTCAGGAGCGATGGGAAGAGGATTTAGGGGGTTGTTGGGATGAGGCACAGTGGGAGCGAATTTTTCGGACCCAATACAAGGGATTGTTGGCGGCGCACCTGTTGGAGAATAACTATAAAATTCTGTATAGATGGCACTTGACGCCGGTGCGGCTGCAGGTTATGTACCAACTACAGGATGGGCAATGTTGGCGTCGCTGTGGAGCGGCGGGGGCGGGTACATACTTGCATGTGTGGTGGGAGTGTGGGGAGCTGCATGAGGTATGGAGAGGAGTGTTTGACTGGGTGGGTGGGATTTTAGGTAAGGAACTGACGCTATTACCGGCGGTGGCCCTATTGGGGATAGGGGCGGAGGGGCTGAATAAGGCGGAGAGTGGGTTCCTGAATTACTGTTGTATAGCGGTGCGCCTTTTGGTGGGCCGGCGCTGGAAGCAGCCGGGGCTCCCGGGGTTGGGGGAGGTGCAGGCGCTGGTGGGGCAGATTTTCTTGATGTGTAAACTTACCGCACTGAAGAATGGGAGTTTGAGGAGCTTTTCCGATATCTGGGGGAAATATTTGGAGCGAGAGAATGCCCCATAGGATATTGTTCTCGGGTTAGAGGCCCCGGGGGGGGGAGGGGGGGAGGGGGGGACAGGGGGTGGAGGGGGGTGGAGGGGGGTAGTGAGGGGGGGTGTAAACGGACTGGGGGGGATGGGGGCTGATATTTTTGCAGCCTGTTTGTTACTGTTTTTGTTGATGTGTGCAATAAAAAAATTTAAATAAAAAAAAAAAAATATATCGCTCACAAATACATTGAACAGTGCCGGGCCCAGAACCGATCCCTGGGGCACCCCGCTAATCATCTTCCCTTCATCTGAGTGAGCTCCATTTACCATCACCTTCTGTCGTCTGTCAGTCAACCAATTTCTGTTCCAATTTACCATCTTGGGATCCGTCCCTAATCTACTGAGTTTATTGATAAGCCTCCTACGAGGAACAGTATCAAAGGCTTTGCTGAAATCCAGGTAGATGACATCCATCACATGCCCCTGATCCAGTTCCTGGTCACCCAGTCAAAGAACTCAATCAGATTTGTTTGGCAGGATCGTCCTTCAGTAAAACCATGTTGCCTCGGGTCTTGCATCCTGTTGGTTTTGAGAAAGTTCACTATTCGCTCTTTCAGGAGCATCTCTATTACTTTTCCCACCACCAAGGTAAGGCTCACAGGCCTGTAGTTTGACACTTCTTCCCTCTCACCATTTTTGTGTAGAGGTATGACATCAGCCATTCTCCAGTCCTGAGGAACCTCTCCTGTTTCCAAGGATCTGTTGAAAATGTCCTTTAACGGCCCTGCAAGAACCTCTCTGAGCTCTTTCAGTATCCTGGGATGTATCCCATCCGGTCCCATGGCCTTGTCTACTTTCAGTTTTGCAAGTTGTTCTAACACTTCAACTTCTGTGAATGGTGAGGTATCTACTTCATTCCCATTTTTATACTTGGGAGTCACAGGAGGTCCTTCTTCAGGACTTTCTTTAGTAAAAACAGAGCAGAAGTATAAGAGTCTGATAAAGACTGCTACTTTCACAGCGCCTAGTGGGTGCCTCATTGTCAATTATTAAATCACACTTTTCAAGACTTGGTGTTGACTGTTGATGTGGAAGCAGCATCTGCTTGGGGAGGAGATTGGAGGGAGAAATTATCATATTGTGAACAGTTCTGGATTTACGAATTAAAGTCTGTAAAGCCTTTTGGCTTGAATGATGAGTTGGAAATATATATTAATCATTTGACTTTGTCTTATCAATAAAGCTTGTTGCTGCGCTGTGGCTCGTGGATTTAACAGCTGCTCAAGTACGCAGTGATTCTTTTCTCTTTAAAATGCCAGCATCCCTTCATGCAGTGGATGAAATTTTTGCCAGCGTGTTTTGAAAGTACAGTTTTCAGCAATTTGCCAGCCCCTGAGGAAGGATCTGAAACCTTCTGGCCCAGTGAAGGTCAGGTTAAGGAGGTGAATAGAGCTTTTGAGAGCAAGTGTTCATCGAATGACCTGCAACAACTGTGTTGACAGTCCCACTGTGAAGTTCAAGGAATCATGTGCGGATTTGTCCTTTTCCATTTACGCTACAATGGCCACAATTCCCTCTGTGTGACATGTGATGCACCAATGATGAACTTTTATGTTCAATATATATATGCAGCCGATATGTGAATTGATCCGATCTTTCAACGTACAATGCCTGGCATACGCAGATGACATCCTCCTATACATGCCGTTCAAAATTGACCAACCAGTGTTCTCCCAATAATCAATTGTTTCGGAGCAGTAGCTGAATGGCTGCTGACACAAAACCTACGAATCAATCACAGCAAAACTGACGTTCTTTTGTTACAAGGAATCGTAAGTTCATACCTCCTCCATCGCTACTGGTCAACAACATAGAATTGAAGTCCAAACCCACAATCCAATATCTCGGCATCACACTGGACCAGCACCTGGATATGACAACGCACGTGAAGAATGTGACAAAGACTATATATCATAAGATCAGAACACTACGCCACCTCCGCCCCCTACTTGATTATACTGACTACCGATCAACCTTCCAGGCATTAGTCCTCCCACACCTAGATTTTGCGATCATCCTCCTCCATGGGATCTCTCAATCAACTTTAAATCCGCTTCGCCTGGCTATGAATGCAGCTGCAAGAGTCCTCTCTGGGTCACCAAGATCTGCACACATAACGCCTATCATGAAAGATCTGCACTGGCTACCTCTACAAGCCAGACTCCACTATAAGTCACTAGTACTTACTTTCAAAGCCTTGAATAACTACCCACCTACACCAATCAGCAAGCTAATTCACAGCACCCTCGAAAATAGAAACAGGAGGCCTACTGCTATGAACACCTTAATAGTTCCTAGGATGATGACATCGTGTATTAAGGCTACTTCAAACAGAGCTTTCTCAATATTCGCTCCTCTAAACTGGAATACACTTCCCCATGAAATCCGTGGCATCAAAAGCCTAATACTATTCCGAAAAGCCTTGAAACACCATCTGTTCACAAAATGTTACCCAGAAGTCATCCCGGACACTCACACATCTTGCAAGCTTCCCACATACCCCAGACACCTTAGCACCCTAATACAACCAGAAAATGGTTAGCCCACACGATAGCCCACATGATAACCATTTACCTCCATTTACCTGCACCATCCACATGAAATCACTAACAAAATACAAACGAGTTTAGAAAATTTTATATATAGTAAATGTATATAGTTTAAAGTTAAACTGTACATAGTTCTCCCGGTTATCCCATGTATTATTTTCCCTGTTCGTTGTAAACTCAATGTTGCCTGTATGCATTGCAGTATGTTTTGCTCATTGTACACCGCGCTGATTTTAATAGCGCGGTATAGAAGAAATGTTAAATAAATAAATAAAATAAATAAATAAAAATATATAAAATTAGAAACAAAGAGATGTGAATTGGGCGGATTTTTAACAGCAATATAATAAAGGTACATATGTTTGTGTTCTCATTGGACAAACTAGAGCTAAGCGAGACTGATGACAGATAAGGGAGCCTACGCTTATTGTCATTATTCCAAATGACAATGCGGCTCAAGTTGATGGTCTCCTCCCCTTTTATAATATTTTTCAGTTAATTGACTAAATGCACACTCAATGGGGTGGACAGTTCCTATAGGTGTTATTTATTTATTTATTTATTTTACATTCTCTTATATACCACGCTATTCTGCCTCAGTGCGGTTTACATTGAACAAACTGAAATTACATTGAACAGGGCATTATAACTTGGAGATAGCCCATGTTCCCTGTAAAATAGTTATGGAGGGTTAAGTGGCTTGCCCAAGACCACAAGGAGCACCTGTGGGACTAGAAACCCCAGTCCTTCTGGCCCAAGGTTGCTGTCCTCTAGTGGGATTTGAACCCCCGACCTTCTGGCCTGAAGTACCTTGCCCCAACCGCTAGGCCACTCCTCCACTTGGTTATTAGGTTTTTCCTCTAGTGTGTTTTGAGGGGGAGGGGGTTGGAGCACTGCAGTGGCTTTATAAACAAATTCAGCATGGTCTATACCAGGACTCGACAAAGTCCAGGTGTGAGGTTAACATGGCGACCAGAAATTTATAACTGGCACCTGAGATTTGCACCCCTGAACATGGGAAGCAATCTTTGCCATGATCGTGGCTTAGATGTGGCAAAGATCCCTCCTGTTGGGGATTGGAGCCTTCAGAAAGAAAGAAAGAAAGAAAAAAAAAAAAAAGGATGATAGAGAGGCAGCAAAAATTTAAAAGGGCAATACTTTAAAAAAAAAAATTGGAGGAGAATGGGAGTAGGTAGAAAGGAAGAGTGCAAGGTGGAGGTTAAAGGGATGAATGCATAGGGACAAAAATTACAATCTATATATGCCAAAGGGTACATCCTCCACCCCCACCCACAAGAACACACATGCAATCATCCCACCCCAACACTATACACACAAACCCCACCTTCACATGACACATACAGGCAACCCCACCTCTGCATCACACAGAGGCTACCCAGCTTTGCAGCACACATGCACCGCAGCCCTTCAGCCACTCACACAAAGGCACCCATCACCACATCCCACACATAGAAAGGCATACCACTGTTGCAACACACCCCCACAGAGGCACTTGCTATCTGAAGCTATAACTATAGTTATCTAAATAAGATGCATGGTATAGGAACTCTGGTGCTGGTTTCATGAGACCAACGCAAGAGAACCAGAGGGAGGGGGGATGAGGTGGTCACAAGCACCGGCTCCTAAATCCACACAAAATCTGTCAAGACCTGGTCAATACCTTCATCAGCAGTGCACTAATCACTACCACCAACACTAGCCCTGGTGCTTAAGTTAAGGGTGGGCACTTCTTTTTTCCTTTAATTCTGGACAAAGTGATCAGTATGACTATTTCCTTTTTCTTCCTATTTGGTCACCTTACTGAGATCTGTTATAATCAGGGTCACCACGCAAATGTACTTCACAGGACTGGGCAAGAGCAACACTCCCCCCCCCCCCCTTCAGAGACCACAGCAAATCAGCAGCTCTATTGCTGGTAAATTTTACATCTGCCCTCGGGCTCCACTTCTACAGCTGGAGGCAATAAAGTTTGAAGAATTTTGTTGAACTGAGAAAAACATGACTTTTTGTTTGAGGATTTGAAGACAAGAGGCAGCTGGGATCTGCACTTTGAAAATCTTTTATTATAGTGATTTTTGAAGGCGCTAACATTTCATAACATGCCTTAGTTATTGGATTGCTGTAATCAGGGAATTTAATGTAAAGAAAGAATCACTTATTTCATGAGGAGAGTATCTGTGATTATTATTATGTACCGTTGAGGCGGTGTCGACATGGCGACCCTCTGGATAGTTGACCTAAACTGTGTTCAGTCTTCAGTCAGACGGCTCACTGTTGATAAGAGTGGCACCCATAGCTGCTGTTATTGTATTGATTCATCTCATTGCTGGCCTTCCTCTTTTGCGTTGACCTTCTACCTTGCCAAGAATTGTGTCTCTCTCTAACAATCTCTCTCTTCACACGATGTGTTCAAAGTATGAAAATTGAAGTCTTGTAATCTGAGCTTCTAAGGAAAGCTTAGGTTTGATCTCCTAGGTACATATGACCTAGACTGGCCACTGTTGGAAACAGGATACTGGGCTTGATGGACCTTGGTCTGACCCAGTATGGCATATCTTATATTCTTATGTTCTCCTCTAATACTGACTGGTCCATGGTATACACAGTATTTGTCACCAGCACCATAATTCAAAGGCATCAATTCTCTTTACTATCCAACTTTCACATTCATATGTTATTGAAAATACCACGGCTTGGACAAGTCAAATTTTTGTATGGAGAGAAACATCTCTGCTCTTGAGAATCTTGTCTAGGTCCTTCATAGCCATTCTGCCAAGAGCAATGAGTCATTGAATTTACTGACTGCTTGTCCTTTCTTTAGCGATTGTTGATCCAAGTAGGTTAATGCTGTCAACTATTTCAATTTCTTCTCCATCAATGGTGAACTTATTGTTTTTGGCAGTTGTCAGGACCTTTGTCTACTTAACATTAAGGTACAGGTTCATTTTAAGACTATGTTCCTTGATCTTGAGAAGCAAATGTTTCAGATAGTCTTCACTTTCAGCTACTAATGTGGTATCATCAGCATAACAAAGGTTGTTGATGGGTCTTCCGCCAATCTTCACACCTCAGTTGTCTTCATACAGTCCTGCTTCTCTGATGATTTGTTCTGCATATAAATTAAAGAGGTACGGGGAAAGCATGCAGCCTTGTCATACACCTTTACTGATTTTAAACCATTCTGTTTCTCCTAGTTCCGTTCGAACTGTTGCTTCTTGATCAAAGTAAAGGTTGTGCAAGAGAACGATCAGGTGTTCTGGTATACCCATGCTTCTTAATGTGGTCCAGAGTTTCTCATGGCTTACACAGTCAAAAGCCTTGCTGTAGTCAATAAAACAGATATGGATATCCTTTTAGTATTCTTTTTGTCTTTTCAAGGATTCATCTCACATCCGCAATGTCATCTCTCATTTCTCACCCTTTTCTGAACCCTGCTTGCACTTCAGGCAGTTCTCGTTCCAAGTATGGTTGTAGAGTCTGCTGAATGATCTTGTGCATTGAAATTATTGCTAGGCCTTATAGATACCTGGGCTACTCATTGCTGGTCTAGTTCAGTGGTTCTCAACCCAGTCCTCTGAGACCCCTAGTCTAATCAGGTTTTCAGGATATCCACAATGAATACGCATAAGATCTGCATATAATGGAAGCAGTGCATGCAGATTTATCTCATGCATATTCATTGTGGATATCCTGAAAACCTGACTGACCTGGGGGTCCCAGAGGACTGGGTTGAGAACCACTGGTCTAGTTTATCCATATATAATTTGCCTTTAATTTTTGTTACTGTGATTGAAATCCATTTTGAGAGCTTACATTTTGAGACAGACAAAATAGAAAACTGAACAAGGTGACATTTTACTTACCTGATTATGTTCTTTCCTGGAGTTTTGCTAGACCAGTCCAGACAAGTGGGTTGTGTTCTCCTGCCAGCAGAGATGGAGACAAAAAAAAATAGAAGCTTCTAGTGACATCCTGCTTCTTGAGCTGGTACAGCTAGGGACCTACTTTAATATTTGTATTCAAGCAAATGGTCAGGAACCCGACCTCATATAACCTCGTTGAGGGCAATAAGACAGAACTATGTACGCAACAGTTACCACACAGAGCAACTGTCAGAAGTAAAAATATTGCAGAGAACAGACCACAACAGGCAGGTCCTGAATGGTCACCAGGAAAGGACATTATCTGTAAGTAAAATGTCACCTTCAAGAAAGCCCTGCTAGACAAGTGGGAAGTGCCAACACTGCTATTCCACTGGGCGGGAAGACATGACTGCCTTCAAAATTTCTGCACAGAAGGCAGTGTCTGCCAAGGCTTAGACATCCAAGCGGTAATTATTTAATGAATTTATTTTATTTATTTATTAATATTTAGTGTACCACCCTTTGGCCACAGACCATCAAAGCAGTTTAAGGACCATCAGAAAATAGCAATCACAATAAAAACTAACAAATCATGCTTGACAAAGATCAAGAGCAATGACCAAATCACTGCACTGCAATTGTCAATATGGGCGACCGAACTGTGTTCTGCTCAGAAAGAGGCCTGAGCCAGTCTAGTGCGCGCCCAATTCCCTCCGGGACAGATCGATTCTGTAAAAAGACAGGCTCTCACTCACACTCTCTCACACATGGTCTAAGTTTCGCCTCATTACTTCCACTGAGCTCACCAAAGCAGTTTCGTCCTCCCACAAGACCACCTGTCCATTAGATCTGCTGCCTTCTTCCTGGCTCACTGATCCCTCACTTGCCCTCATCCCCTTTGCTCTCACTATTCTTAACTCCAGTCTCTCCTCCGGCTGCTTCCCCTCCGCTTGGAAACATGCAATCGTCTGTCCACTTCTCAAGAAACCCACCCTTGATTCCACTATACCCTCCAACTGGCGTCCGGTTTCTAACCTTTCTTTTCTCTCAAAAATTCTCGAAAAGCTTGTCTTCCACCAACTCACTGCACATCTTGACTCTACCATTTCCCCCCATCCTCGGCAATCAGGATTTAGACATGGGCACAGCACTGAAACTATTCTTGTAGCACTTCTTAATGAATTGCATCGTTCTCACGACAAAGGTGACTTCTCAATAGCTATATCTTTAGACCTTTCTGCTGCTTTCGATGTCAATGACCACCATTCACTTCTCACCCGTCTATCAGATCTCGGCATTCATGGTACTGTTCACCAGTGGTTCCGGTCTTTCCTTTCCTCCCGAACCTTTGCAGTTCATTCCAGTTCCAGTTCCATTTCCTCTATCCCCTTTCCTCTGCATTGTGGTGTCCCCCAGGGTTCTATTCTCGCTCCCCTTCTCTTCAATATCTTTCTCGCCCCCTTGCCCTTCTTATACAGCAGTATGGTATATACGCCTATTTTTTCGCAGACGACATCCTCCTAATTCATCATACATCCTCTTCAGTTCCTGACTTTTCTCCCCTCAGTACCTGTCTGGCTGCCGTCTCTGAGTGGTTCCTTAGCAATTTCCTCATCGTTAATCCCTCCAAGTCAGCTGCTATTTGGTTCACCTTTGGTGCTCCCTCCTCACCTTGTCACCACATATGTCTAACCTGCCCATCCCTCTGGTACCAACTCTTCGTTATCTCTGTGTTATTCTTGACCCATCATCTCTTTCATTCCATCAGCCCATTTCCGGTGTAGTGCGTAGTTCTCTTTTCCATCTCTGTAGGATTAGGGCAGTTCGTTCTTTACTTTCAGTTACATCCCTCACCACTCTTGTCCTTTCTTTAGTAATTACTCGACTCGATTATTGCAATTCACTCCTCGCAGGTCTTCCGCAATATCAACTTCGGAGATTACCCTCCAACTGGCGTCCTCGAACTGTCTTCAAGACCTTGATAACCACTTTTAAAGCTGTTCACAATCTCTCACCTGCATCCGTAACCGCTCTCATCCATTCCACATCCCCAAATAGAATAAGAAGATCCACGGCTATAAACTCCCTAAAAGTCCCGAAGGCACTTACTGTCTGCACCAAATCAACAGCCAATAGGGCCTTCAGTCTCAGTGCCCCAAGATACTGGAATGAGTTACCCCATGACATCCGGGCTATTAAGAACCTACCACAGTTTAGGAAAGCCCTCAAAACCCACCTCTTCAACAAGTACCTTATAGAGCCTGACTACATCCCCTAGAACCTCAGGACACCCCCGATACCATTCTCAGTCAATTTACAGTATCACAATCAACTCACCATGTGGATACTCAAACCTATGAAGTGAATTGTGTTTTCTATGCAACTTCTTTGATTATGACTCCATGTAATAAGTTTTGTAAATAGTTTACCCCTGTTATCCAAGTTTCTGTCCCCTGTTATATGTAAACTCACACATGTTAACTGTACTGAGCATTTTGTTCCATGTAAACCGCGCTGATGCTGAATAGTGCGGTATATAAGAGACTGTAAATAAATTACAACTCATTCAAAATACCGCTGCCCGTCTTCTCACTTTCTCCTCCCCCCGAGACCATATCACCCCTTGTCTTCTTTCTCTCCATTGGCTCCCTGTCAAGGCCCGCTTCCTTTTTAAACTTCTCATCCTTACCCATAAGGCCCTCCATACCAACACACCCCAATACCTGGCAGACCTCATTTACCTCCAGCCTACCCTCCCGTCTTCTCCATTCCGCCCACAGCAACCGTCTTTTCCTACCATCCCCCACTCAGGCACACCTAGAGTCAACTCGCCACGCTGCTTTTTTCTTTGCTAGTCCTGCCTTATAGAATTCTCTCCCACACTCCCTTCGCACCGAATTGTCTTTCCCTCGGTTTAGGGCCCTTCTCAAGACCTATCTTTTTTGTCAGGCTTTTGATTTTCCCATCCCCCCCCAACCACTCACCAATCCCTAAACACACCCCCCGCTAATATTCTCTACCCTCCGCCCCCCCATCCCTACCCTCTCCCACTCCATTCTTGTGTTCTTTATGTATTACACGCTTGTTGTTTGTGTTGAAATCTGTCCTATTCTATCCTTCTTCCCTTTTCCTTAACCACTTTCCTATCAATTTATTGGCGTTCCATTCCTTCTGTATTTTCTGGCAGCCCAAATTTTTTATTGTACACCGCCCTACACTTCGGTAATGGGCGGTCTATCAAATACCATGAATAAAGAATAAAGGCTAAGGACAATACCTCTTATTCAACAGGCCAAGGTAGCCTTAGAAGATGCTTTGTCCTTATGGGGGATCTGCAAAAACAAAATCATTCTCTACCTTTCAGAAAGAATTAGGGATCTTTAGGTAGCTGAGAAGCACCCTGCATACATTAACTAAATGAAGATCCTTGTCCTTCCCCTTACGTTGTATCCACTGAATAGGATGGAATGCAGACCACCTGATTCAGCCTTTCATATCAAACTTCCTTGTGCCACAAAGCCACAATCATGAAATTCCTCAGGGCTATGGAACTGCAAGTAATCGCCCAGAATGGCAAAGCATAGAACCTTTGCTGATCCTTCTGAATGGGAATGAAGAAATACAGCTCAGCCACTCCCCACCGCAAAATGCACGACTGACTGACTGGAGTGTCTCTATCCAGAAGCAAGGAACCCTTAGGAAGGCATGGACACCTTTCAGCTCGAGGATGGGCCAGAAAGAACCATCCTCCATCAGCACAATTAAGCACATGGAGTAACTTCCACTGCCCTTTTGGACGGGTGGGAACAGGTACACGGCCTGGAGATGCACCAGCTTCTTTATTATAAGCAGTGTGTATAAAGCACAGTTACTTACCTGTAACAGGTGATCTCTGTGAACAGCAGGAATAAGTCTTCACATATGGGTACGTCGGTACCGACGGAGTCTGCGCAGGAACGCTTCCCAGCGTCCAATCAAAGAGCTTTTGGAAGCATCCCACCACGCCTGCGTGCTGCCTTCCCGCCTTTCCCAACTGCCTCTCCTCAATTAAGTTTTAAAGCTGAGACAAAGAGAGAGGAAAGGAAAAATAGATAGAGATACAACTCCTGGGGAGGTGGGTGGGTTGTGAAGACTTATTCCTGCTGCTCCCAGAGATCACCTGTTACAGGTAAGTAACTGTGCTATCTCCAGGAACAAGCAGGAATGAGTCTTCACATATGGGGACTCCGAAGCTGAGATGCCTGGAGTCCCAGCATGTCATAGGTTGGAACATGCTATCCCCCACAACACCAGGCATCCTGAGGATGGAGGGTAGGAGTTGAAGAAAGAAAGGTGCTGTGGAACAGTTAACCTAGCATAGGATTGCAGACAAGGAGTCCATGTGTGGATGATAATTGTCATCAGTGATATTGCAAAGAAAAAATACTGCAATATGGACCTCCCCTAACAGGACTTCAGAGAAGTATGGAGGTTCATGGAATCTACTGGGGAACCCAGTAGAGGAACCTCGAGAAGGACCTCAATGTAAGTGGAGGTAGAAAACCTGTAGGAAAAGCAATGGAGGTCAGAATCCTGAAAGGTAACAGGTAACCCCAGTAGGAAAAACTGGGGTAGTACAAAAACGGTGGGCCTTCAGCGGAAGGCTTTATGATAAAAGCCGAACTCTTTTGGCAGCAGAGTGGCTCACTCTTAGGAACAAAAAGAGAAAGGCTAACCGATTTGGACAAACAGGCCCAGTCCTTGTGGGGAGAAAGGGGGTATGGGAACCCCTTGTATCCCAAAAGAAAGGACAACGCCGGAGGCGTTAGAGCCTGTGATTAGCTGAAGATCCGCAATGTCTCTCCTAACTGAGGTCAGCTGGGAGAGATACTGGAACATGGAGAGCTTCAGGGGTACCTAACCTTAAGGTTATGGTAGGTGTTAACTACCACCAAAGTGGTTGTGAGTGTAGGACCCTAAAACATGCTGGATAGCATAAGTATGGGTAAAGCCCATCTGTCAGAATCAAATAGCTATATGAGCCTCGACAGTCAGGTAGATAAAGCAGAATACATATCTACCGATAGTAAAATATCTCGACAGATACATACACATATTGTGGTGATGCACATGCAGCACAGCCCTTTAAAACTGAAAAAAAAAAGAGGTTTTTTTTCATAAACAGGGGATGGGCTCACCAAAGCATAGCTCCCAGACAGAAAGAGAAACTAAAGCACACACTAGCAGAGCTAGCCTGAAGCCACACCCAGCCTCCAGAGCAGCTGCAGGGAGAGAGAGGGTGGGGCCAGAGAAGGGAAACAAGCTACAGAACATTTAAGCTGCGTTCACTCAGCAAGTGAGGCAGAACAGGAAGGAGGGCAGAGAAGGACGCCCAGAGAACAGGAAAGAACTGCAGAGAGAGAACGGCCAGAGGGCAGGAAAGACTGCAGACAGACAGAAGCACGAGGAGAGGCAGAGAGTCCAGAGAGACCAGGGGGAAGAGGACAGCATTACAGGGCTGTGAGACCTGGTGGTTCAAAAGGGGACCAGCCACAACTCCCAAGCAAGTGTCAAGGCTGTGGGCAAGAAAGGAGCTGGGAAGGATTCAGAACTATACGTTTGATTCTGAAGACAGCGCAGAGGTTTCAAGTCCTGGGCCCTTAAACAGACAGTACAGAAAGCCTATAAAAGGAGAGTTTCTGCCAGCCAAGCAACTCATGTATTTCCTGAAGTTGAGTTATTAAGGGAAAGAAGGGCAAGAGGTTCTGACCCAGTTAAAAAGGGGAGCAGGAATCTTAAATGGGGAAAGCTTTTTAAACTTTTAAAGGAAGTGCAGCTGAGCGTTCCAGAACGTGCCCCAAGCCCCGAGTCAAGTTGGCACGCCAGAGAGGTGATCCTGACCTTGGGCGGAGGAGAGAATCCCCAGGAGCAGCTGTGTCAGCACCCCAAGGTCTGCGGAGCAGAAGGGAAAATCCGGAGTGGCGGTGGAGCTGGATTCCGGATCAACGGAGTTGACAAAGTGAGACTCTGCACCAGAACCAGGTAACCCGTAGGCTGGAGGGTTATTTCTGGACATCACTGGTGTAAGAGGGGTGGCTGTAGGGGAGTAATCCCAAGGCAGGGGGAAATAGAAGAGGTTCCGCACTTGGTGTTTGTGTCTTCTGTTCTCTCCATAGGAAAGCGGAGCCATGGAGTCACGCGACATCCTGGACTGGGCGGCTGGCCAGATAGCCAGACAGCAGGAGATATCCGCACAGAGCCTGGAGCAGGCAAAGGCGTTATTCCAGTCTCAACAAGCACCGCTCATTGAGGTGATGTCCAGCTGGCTGGCAGCCCAAGGAAAAAAAGAAGAAGCTGCAAGGACTGTGCCAGGTGCAGGGGCAGGTTTCCAGGGGTGGGACCTGGCCAGGTACTGGGACTTTCTCGGGTGGGCGCCTCACGAAGATGATGATGTGGATGATTACATCGAGGCTTTCGAGAGAATAGCTCTCTTGGCCAGGTGGCCAAAAGAACAGTGGGCGCTAAGATTCGCTGCTTCTCTCCACGGGCGAAGCTTTAGCAGCCTACAGAGCCATGCCTGCAGTAGTTTAATTACAAATTATGACGAGGTAAAGCAAGCTGTTAAAGATCGCTTAGGTTTAAATCCGGCGGTCTATCGCAGGCTGTTACGCTCATGTAAGTTGAGGTCCAGGTGAGGGACACCTCAGGCATTGTATCACCGAGTGAAAAGCCTGGTGTACAAGTGGCTTATATGCCAGAAGAAGCTAAGGATGTGGAATCTATTTTAGATATGATAATCCTAGAGCAATACATGGATTCCTGTACCAAGCAGCGTGCAAAACCTTCCTAGTCCTCCAGGTTTGCAAAAAACACTCGGGAAGCCATTGCATTGACTGACCGCTTTCTAGAGGCTAATAAATTAAGCCCAGAGAAAGAGGGTGTTTTTTAAAAAGGACAAACTGGAGTCTCTAGAAAGGAAGGCCAAGCTTGAGGGATTTGAAAGGAAAATGTAAAGGTGTATAAAGGATATAATATGCAGAGGAAAGTTTCTCGTGTGGAGAAGCTGGTCATTTAAAGAGGGACTGTAGAGCCAGAAAGGCCTTGATAACAACCCAGCACAGAGATGCAGTGAGAAGGGTTCCTGTTAAGGGTGGAGGTAGAAGGGATCCCAACGGAGGCATTATTGGACTCAGGCGCAGACCAATCAATGATTTCTCAGAGGCTGTGGCAGCAAATAGAGGCGAAAAGGACAAACCCTCGCCAACTGACCTCTGGGAATCATATAGGATACGCTGTGTCCATGGCACCGCTTCTACTACCCCATACAATCTGTGGTAATAGAGGGAGTAGTAGGCTTGAAAAACAGATGGAGGTGGCCTAGTACCCAAGCTTCCACATGAGGTAGTCCTGGGCCATGACTGCCACAGTTCAGAAAAGGTTTAGCGGAAGAGTTGCAAGGCGAAGCCAACCAACCAGCTACCTTTTCACAGGCAGGTAATTTAGCCAGGGAGAAAACCTTACCCCAGATAGGAAAGGTTGCTGACCCCAGGCTAAAGGAAAGTAGAAGAGGTATGATAACTACCCGCACGGGTTATAAGCCCTTAGATAAAGAAAGTGACCCTCAGGAAGACCAGGTGCCAGGGACATCTTTCCAGGGGGACATAATCACTCCCTCAAAAGAGATTCCTAGGAAAGGAAAGCCTGAAAGGAGGCGGGAAAGGAGAACCAGGGCACAGGGCAAGGCTGATTTGATGGCCTGACAGGAATTGCCCTGGATTCCTGCAGAGTTAAAGGAAAAATTTCCCTCATTTCCCGGGGAACAGCTGGCAGATCCTGCCCTGGGCCGAGCATTCAAATATGCCAGGAAAGGATCTGAGACCCTACCAAGATTTCTCTTGGTAGACAATGTATTGTATAGGGAAAGTACAGATGCACGGTCAGGTGACACAAGGAGACAGTGGTACCGCATTCTTTTAGGAACATAGTTTTAAGATTAGCTCACGATCACCCGGTGGGGGGGCATAAAGGGGTACAAGGCACCTTGGAGCAAGTATTGGCTAGGTTTTATTGGCCCGGTGTTTTTAGGGAGACGTCAAGATTTTGCGCGTCTTGACAGGGACTTGTCAGAGGGTCACGACGAATCATCCGCCGAGGCACCTTGATCCCGATGCCAGTTATAACAGACCAGTACACAGATTGGCAGTAGATATAGTGGGGCCGTTGTTAAAACGCCCATGGGGCTAACCAATACATATTGGTCATAGTCGACCATGCTACTAGATTTTCCTTGGGGCAGTTCCCTTACGGAATACCTCCGCCCGCATCATAGCTGTGGAATTAGTAAAAATCCTTTTGTGAAGTCGGATTCCCTCGGGAGGTTTTAACAGATCGAGGGAGTAATTTCATGTCCCGATACCGTCGCCCAGTTGTGGGATGCCTTTGGTATCCATAATCTATTCGCACTGGCGGCATATCATCCGCAGACCAATGGCCTGGTAGAAAGGTTTAACCAGACTTTGAAAAGCATGTTGAGGAGAACCCTCGAAAGGTAACATGGCAGACAATGGGGATACAATGCTCCCATTTGTGCTATATGCCTGTAGGGAGAGGAAGCAGACCTCCACAGGCGCTTCCCCATACGAACTCATGTATGGGCGTACTCCGAGAGGGGTGCTCGATATACTGAGGGAACAGTGGATAGCACCCATGGAGGGTGAGGAGGTACCCAAATTTCTAACTGATTTGAAAGGCCGCTTGCAGCGTATGGCAGAAGCGGTGGAAGGGAATTTAAAAGCGAGTCAGGCCCATCAGAAGGCTTATCATGACCGACGAGCACGACCACGTGTCCTGAAAGTAGGGGATAAGGTACTGGTAATGGTTGCCGCTGCCAGTTCCAAATTTGAAAATGCTGGAAAGGGCCTTACAAGGTTTTAAAAAGAGTGGGTCCTGTGACATATACATTGGAAACGGGGAGGGGAAAGGGAGGCAGCAAGTGTACCATATCAATGTACTACGCCCATGGCAGGAGCGGGCTGTGGAAGTAGCTACAGGACAGGACAATAACCCACAAGCTTTAGTTGGGATTACCAGCTGTGCGCGGGTTGGGGCGCCAGCTGGTAATAGCTTAAGGGGGGGATATGTGGTGATGCACATGCAGCACAGCCCTTTAAAACTGAAAAAAAAAAAAGAGTTTTTTTTTCATAAACGGGGGATGGGCTCACCAAAGCATAGCTCCCAGACAGAAAGAGAAACTAAAGCACACACTAGCAGAGCTAGCCTGAAGCCACACCCAGCCTCCAGAGCAGCTGCAGGGAGAGAGAGGGTGGGGCCAGAGAAGGAAACAAGCTACAGAACATTTAAGCTGCGTCACTCAGCAAGTGAGGCAGAAACAGGAAGGAGGGGCGAGAAGGAACGCCCAGAGAACAGGAAAGACTGCAGAGAGAGACGGCCAGAGGGCAGGAAAGACTGCAGGACAGAAGCCACGAGGAGAGGGCAGAGAGTCCAGAGGAGACCCAGGGGAAGAGACAGCATTACAGGGCTGTGAGACCTGGTGGTTCAAAAGGGACCAGCCACAACTCCAAGGCAAGTGGTCAAAGGCTGTGGGCAAGAAAGGAGCTGGGGAAGGATTCAGAACTATACGTTTGATTCTGAAGACAGCAGCTCAAGTCCTGGGCCCTTAAACAGACAGTACAGAAAGCCTTATAAAAGGAGAGTTTCTGCCAGCCAAGCAACTCATGTATTTCCTGAAGTTGAGTTATTAAGGGAAAAAAGGGCAAGAAGTTCTGACCCAATTAAAAAGGGGAGCAGGAATCTTAAATGGGGAAAGCTTTTTAAACTTTTAAAGGAAGTGCAGCTGAGCGTTCCAGAACGTGCCCCAAGCCCTGAGCCTTACAGCACACAGGAGATGGAAGTGGAGCCTTATCCAGATAGTCCAATGTCCTCAGAAGAGTTAATGGAGTGTGGGCTTTGTGTAAGCAATGTTTGAAGTTAAAGTTTCGTTGAACTGTGCAGTTAACAGTGTTATGTTGGATTGTTAAACTGAAGAAGTCAAAGTTAACCCAAGAGTGGAGAAAACTACTTGGAAAGTGTTTGCTGAGAAAGTTTACTGGAGAAAGTATCCTATTTTCAGTTTGTTATTTTGTTAGCCTTGTGAAGGTCATTTGTCAGAATTGACTCCGCAAAGAAAAAGAAAAATCAATTTATTTCACAAATTGTCCTGTGAGCCTCATCCACTCGTGCTGCTTGCAAAGCAAGCCACAACTACATTAAAAGAGCCTCAGCTAATACGTTGGAGCATAAAAAGAAGAGTGATGACCGGCGCGCCCCACTAGGCAGCCGCCTAACAGGGCAGCACACCGCCACAATATATACATATACATACACACACACATATATACATACACACACACACACACACACACATATACATACATATCTATATATAACATATAGATATATGGGAATATATCTATAGTGAGATATGAAGGGCATAAAACACACACAAATGATAGACAGACATCTGTAAGATGTGTGCTATAGGTATGAATATACAGGCCTCTATATGGAAGTCTGCAAAGAAGCAGACAGAGATATGCCTACAAAAAGGTATTCACATAGGGAAATGTGGAGAGGAAAGATTCATCTAATAACAAGAAGGTGGAACCTAGAGAAGATATATAGAGAATCAATTCCCACTGGTTATGGCTACAGGGATGCTAGGTAGTAGAATAACCAGGATGGTTACGTGAAAAGCAGAGGATGATATCAGTCTGCAGCCAGCAAGTCCCGAGTATTCTAGAACTCTAGCATGGTAAGTGAACAGAAGACGCATAGGAATGAGATACCATGCTGACCTGCTTAAGGGCAAAAAGGTATTATGCGTTCTTACCATGAGGACGAGCTGGAAGGAGAAAACATATTCCCTATTAGAAATACTATGGACCAAAGCAGGGAATTAGCAACTCCTTAAGCTATCACGTAAAAGGAGGCCTATGTCCTTTATATTAAAAAGGAGAACTTTTCTAGTCATGGGAGACATGACTGAAAAAGCCTTTTTTCAACTATCTAGTATAGCTGTTGGAGAAAAAGCCCCCCATGCTCTCTAGCAAGGGCCCATAGTGGAGAGCTTCTCTGTAGAATTGCAGAGAGCATGATGCAGGAGAATGAGGAGATAGGTACTGGCTCTCCTGCAGCCAGTTCTATGTCAACTATGCTGCCAAACCCAGGGGAATGGAGATGGCAGAAAGAGAAGACAATCCAACAAGCTTGTAGTGAAAAAATTTCCAAGACAGATGACAGCACTGACTTGGAGCCACTACTAAGACTAGACAGAATGTTAGTGGAGGACAAATCTGGTTGCTGGTGGACAAGAACCAGTGGTCCAAACATTAAGGCGCCTGCATTGGCAGCTGCTTGCCAGACAGCAGAAGAATGGTACTGTTTAAAAACAGAAAGAACAGACAAAACAAGAGTAGAAAACTCTGGACGTGTCTGATGAAGTGTTTCAAAGTAAGACTGAAAAAGAGGAGTCAACTCAGAAAAGAGAACTCCGCACTGAAAAAGTAAGAAAACTAGAGAGGCTGAAGAAAAAGCCCTCCAGTGAAGCAATACCGCTCTTACAGAGGAAACACCTGGTAAGAGGGTAATGAGAATGGAGCTGAAGAAAACTTACAAAGTATTAAGTTTATAGAAAGGAAAAGACATGCTGGCACAGGAAACTATCGTTTGATAGTGGATAAAGCACAGTTACTTACCTGTAACAGGTGATCTCTGGGAACAGCAGAAATAAGTCTTCACATATGGGTACGTCGGTACCGACGGAGCCTGCGTGGGAACGCTCCCCAGCTTCCCAAAAAGGAAAGCTTTTGGGAGCATCCCACAGCGCCTGCGTGCTGCCTTCCCGCCTTTCCTAACCGCCTCTCCTCAGTTCGAGTTTTAAAGCTGAGACAAAATAGAGAGAGAGAGGAAAGGAAAGACAGACAGAGAGATACAACTCCTAGGGGAGGTGGGAGGGTTGTGAAGACTTATTCCTGCTGTTCCCAGAGATCACCTGTTACAGGTAAGTAACTGTGCTATCTCCTGGAACTAGCAGGAATGAGTTTTCACATATGGGGACTCCCTAGCTAAGATGCCTGGGAGAACCCCAAGGATATGAGACCCTAGGAAGGGTTCTACCTCCTAGGAATCTCAGGCATCTATCCAGGGATGGAGGGTAGGAGTTGATTAAGAATGGAACAGGTGTTTGAGAACAGCCTGACAAAACAAGGCATCCCGGCGGGAGTTCTTGTCCAAGCAGTAATGGGCTGTGAAGGTATGAACCGAGGCCCAGGTGGCTGCTCGACGGACACAGAATTTAGATGAGCCATAGAGGCGGCTATGGCCCTCACATTATGAGCTGTGACATGGCTCTCCAGAGAAAGGTTCTTACTCTGGTAGGCGAAAGAAATACACTGAGCAATCCAATTGGACAGTGTCCTCAGAGACTGGAAGTCCCAAATGAGAGGGATCAAAAGCAACAAAGAGCTGGGAAGACTTTCTATGTTGCTGTGTTCTTTGTAAGTAAAAGGCAAGAGCTCTCTTACAATCCAGGGTATGAAGATTCCTCTCTGCACTTGATGCATGAGGAGCTGGAAAAAAGACAGGTAAATATACCTCTTGATTAAGAGGAAAAGGTGAGACCACTTTAGGCATAAAGTGTAGATTGGTCCTAAGGACTACCTTATCATGATGGAACCTTGTATAAGGTGGATTAGCCACTAAGGCCTGCAGCTCACTGATGCGGCGAGCTGAGGTGACTGCAATGAGGAAAATAACCTTCCAGGAAAGAAATTTCAAGGAGGTGGTGGCTAAGGGTTCAAAAGGAGGCTTCATAAGCTGACCAAGAACCAGATTTAAATCCTATGCCACCGGAGGAGGCCTAATGGGAGGTCTAGTTAAAGTTAGGCCTCTCATGAATCTTGCAATAAGAGGATGAGAGGAAACAGGGTGTCCATTGATAGGTTTAAGGGATGCTGCAATAGCACTCAAATGGACCCTTACTGAATTCGTCTTAAGGCCTGCATCGGAAAGATGCAGGAGGTATTCCAATAGAGAATTCAAAGGTAGTGCTAGAGGGTCGAGACTCCTTTCAGGACACCAAATGGAAAATCTTTTCCATTTAAAAGCATAGGAACGCCTAGTGGAAGGTTTTCTGGAATCATGGAGGATATCCTTCACTTGTTGAGAAAGATTCCAGCTTTGAAGGTCTAGGCCTTCAGTAACCAAGCTCTGAGGTGAAGGGACTTGGGGTTTGGGGGCCACAAAGTCCCCTCCTCCTGGGACAGAAGGTCTGGAGCAGCTCCCAAGTCCAGAGAGGGAGCTTGGAAGAGATGCAGAAGTAGAGGGTACCACACTTGGCGTGGCCAGCGTGGAGCTATGAGGATCATAGATCCTTGATCCCTCTAGAGTTTGAACAGAGTCTTGGGAATCAAGGGAATGGGTGGAAAGGCATACAGGAAACCCTGACCCCAGTGAAGGAGGAAGGCATCCTTGGCCTGAACTCCCCGACACGGAATTCTGGAACAGAACCGGGGAAGTTTGGCATTCCATGGATTTGCAAAGAGGTCTATGTCCGGGGTTCCCCATTCTTGGAAGATTCTGAGTACCTGATCCATGTGCAGGGACCATTCATGTGGGAGCAGAACTCGACTGAGTCTGTCTGCCCAAGAGTTTTGGATTCCTGGGAGGTATACTGCCAGGAGATGGATTTGATGCTCTCTGGCGAAGGCCCACAATCTTAAAGCTTCGTTGCAAAACTACAGAGAGCCAGTTCCTCCTTGCTTGTTTATGTAAAACATGGCTACTTGATTGTCCGTATGAATGAGGACTGTCTTGTAGCTGAGCAGGGTATGAAAGACCTTGAGAGCTAGAAAGACTGCTCGAAGCTCCAAGAGATTGATATGAAGAAAGGTCTCCTGTGGGGACCAAGTGCCTTGAGTGGAGAGGTCTTGTAGATGAGCTCCCCAACCTCTTTGGGAGGCATCTGTTGTGAGAGTTGCTTGGGGCAACAACTGTTGGAAGGGGGACCCCAGCAACAGATTCTGAGTGGACGTCCACCACTGGAGAGACCAAAAGAGAAGTTTGGAGGTTGCTATTTGGTCTGAGAGAACTCCTGATGCTTGAGTCCACTGGGTGGACAAAGTCCATTGGGCTGCTCTCATACGTAGGTGAGCATAGGGTACCACATGCACTGTGGAAGCCATGTGGCCTAGCAGTTGTAGCATCTCCCGGGCAGTTAAGTGGCTCTTTGACTGAACCTGAGAGGCTAACTGCACTAGGCGTAGGCAACGGGCCTGAGGAAGATAGGCCCTTGCAGTGGTAGTATCTAGCCAGGCCCCTATGAACTCTAGGGACTGAGTAGGGGTGAGCTGGGACTTTGGGAGGTTTACCACAAGTCCCAGATACTGTAGAATGCGCCTTGTGCAGTCCAGGGAAGTCTGGGCCTCTGACTGAGATGGAGCTCGGATGAGCCAGTCGTCCAGGTATGGGAATACAAATATTCCCAGAGTGCGTAGAAATGCAGCTACTGTTGCCATGCATTTGGTGAACACTCTTGGGGCAGAGGCCAGACCAAACGGAAGCACCCTGTATTGATAATGTTTTCCTTGGAAAAGAAAACGGAGGAATCTTCTGTGAGATGGATGCATGAGGACATGTGTGTACGCATCCTTGAGATCTAGAGAACAAAGCCAATCCTGACTTTGAAGGTATTGAAGGAGAGTGCCCAGAGAAAGCATCTTGAACTTCTCCTTGCATAGAAATTTGTTCAATTCCCTGAGATCTAATATGGGTCTGTATCCCCCTGTCTTCTTTGGAATGAGAAAATAGGGGGAGTAAAACCCTGACCATTGTTGAAGAAGGGGAACTTCTTCTATTGCCTCTTGGGCAAGAAGGGTAGCCACCTCCTGACCTAGAAGGTCGAGAAGAGATGTGGGAGAATTGAAATGTCTCACCATGGTGTGGGGAGGAAGGTCTGAGAAATTAAGTTTGTAGCCCTCTCTTATGATGGAATCTGCTCCGATCTGGGAGCAAAATGAGCTAACCTTCCTGGAATGGTGAGAGGTTCTGGCTGTTTTAAAGCCAGAAAGGCTATGTTCTCTAGCATCAAGTCAAAAACCCTGAGGAGGTTGGGTCTGCTGAGTTGCAGCAGCCCCTGTAGTCTTAGGCCTGGCCTGTTTAGGTTGCTGACGCTTAGTAGCAAAGCGACCTGTAGAGGATTGTTGGCCAGAAGTAGAAGGGAATCTGCCCTTTTTGAAAAAAAGACTTCTTGAAGGGTTTTTTCTTGGCAGGAATGGAGGTTGACTTTGAAAGTCTATCCAGAGCAGAATTTTCTGCATCCATTTGAGTGGCTTTTATTTGCCATTCTTTGCCAAACAGGTTTTCACCTGTACAGGGAAGATTTCCTAATCCATCTTGGACCCAGGGTTCTAAATCAGAAACTTGGAGCCAAGCAATTCTGCGAGCAGCTATGGCAATGCCAGAAGCTCTGCTGGCACCTTCAAAGGAATCAAAGGCTGCCCTGCATCCAAGGTCCTGCATTCTCTTCCTGGAGTAGAAGAGTGTCTTTTTGTACTCTTTATCCTCTTCATAGCTGACTGCACCACAATGGAATGGTGAGGAAGCTGTGTTTTATGAAAACCAGGACAGGGATGGACACGATACATAGTGTCCAATCTGCGAGAATGAGGAGAGATAGTGAGAGGAGTCTCCCATAAATCAATCATGTGTTCATAAAGAATCTCATGAATTGGTAAGGTGACTGCCTCTTTAGGAGCCTTAGAATAACCCAAAATATCTAATTTTTTTGCTCTAGGCTCTGATTCAGAGGATACTGAAATAGAAAGACCTTTAGGTACTTCTCTTATGAAGTCTTGAAAGGACAAGTCCTCTGGAGGAGACATTCTTCTTTTTGGAGAAGGCGGCTCTTCAGGAAGGGTTATAGATACTTCAGCAGACTCCTCTGATGTATCAGAATCACCAGAGGAATCAAAGTACCGTCTGTCAGGGTACTCTTCTAACACTCGGTACGCGTATCGAGCAGTATCGACATCGGGCGTCATCGGAACCGGAACGGTACCGATGAGCAGCACTGGACAAGGAACCGCTGCAGTTGGTATCCTGGTCGATGCCGATGCAGTCGGTACCGGTACCAGTATCGGCGCTGGTGCCGGTACCCAAGTCGATACCGACAGTGGAGTTTGTTGTGGTATCAACGGCGTCGCAGCTTGGATGAAGGCACTGATAGCCTGCTGCATGGACAGAACATTCTGATCCATTGATGCCATGAATGCCTGGAACTCAGTACCGGAAGGTTGTGTCGGTACCCCAGAGCATTCTAACAGGTGATCGGTCGAGGCCGTGCCATCGATGTCAAACTGTAACCCCATAGGTGGAGCTTTGGAAGTCGGAGCTTCCCGCCGGGGTTGTTTTGCCGATGCAGGATCCTCGAGGGCAAGCCCGGAGGCATCTCGATGCTTAGAGGGAGATCTACCCTTTGAGGACCGGCTGGATTTATGTTTGGTTACCTGAGATCCATTGGGGGAAGAAGCAGCCCTGGAAGACGTCGATGCCACCGAAGCTGCATCAGCGGGAAACAGCACATGGAGCTTAGCTGCTCGGTTCTGTAAACCCCGTTTAGACATCAGAGAGCAGGACGGACAATCCGAAATGGAGTGTTCAGGACCCAAACATTTAAGACACCATTCATGGGTGTCTGTAACAAAAATAGTACCACTGCACTTAGTGCATTTCTTAAACCCGGAGGCTGGTTTTTCCATGAGGAAAATTTCTTGTGAGGCCTAAGGCCCAAAGAGAAAAATAAACTAAGTGAGGGAAAAATATATAGTTTTGTTTTTGGTTTTTTTTTAAAGAAAAGAAAGAAAAGACCGGCAGTACCGGTCCAGAGTCGGGGAAGGCAGACACGCGACCAAAGAAAGAAAATAAAATAAAGAACTTCTTCAGCGGTGACAGGGCTCGACCTGCTGGCTCCGCGGCAAAGAATAACTGAGGAGAGGCGGTTAGGAGAGGCGGGAAGGCAGTGCGGAGGCGCTGTGGGATGCTCCCGAAAGCTTTCCTTTTTGGGAAGTTGGGGAGCATTCCCGCGCAGGCTCCGTCGGTACCGACGTACCCATATGTGAAGACTCATTCCTGCTTGTTCCTGGAGATACCTCTTTCCCTAGAAGGAAAAAGAGGAGAACCCTGTGACCTAGAAGCATGAACATCCTGACAGCTCATAGAACATAGAAAGAATGGATGTCTTTCGGGAAGATATCCATGTTTAGGATTTAGAATGACAGCAGTGGATTGCTTCTATTGAGAAGAAGCAACTGCAGATTCTAATCCCAAGAGTCACAAGCATCTGATGGATTGATCAGAAACCCTGTGGTTGCTGGGTTTGCTGAGCCTGGTGAGAGGTTGAACTCTGCAGACCAGGACGATGCTTCCCTGTTTGGGAACATCTGTATGATGGGCAGATGATGCATAAAACCTTCTTCTCCTATGGGAAGAAAGTTTGGCAGGACATTTCCTACCTACTGGGACAGAAGAAGGTGCAGAACAGCCCCTAGGAACAGGTAAGTCAGTGGAGAACTGAGTAACCTGACGTAAAGACTCCTTGTTGAAAAGATTGTCTCCAGTGCAAGGAGTATGTCCCAGTCTGTGCTGTGCCCATTTGTCCAAGTCTGAAGCTTGGAGACAGGCTCTACGTCATGCCCCTATAGTTATAGCAGAGGTTCTGCTAACAGACTCAAAAGAGTCTAGGGAAGCACGAGTAAGAAACCAAGAGATATTCTGGAGATGCTTGAGCAGTGAAGAATAGTCTGCACTCTTGGACTCTGAAAGGGAAGGAGTCAAAAGATGTAATTGCTTTGTGACCTCCTCAAGAGATATATAGAAAATATATGAGAGAATTCTTGCAGAAAGCATAGATGTCTGGAAGGTTTGACGTCCAAAGGCATCAAGTGTCTTAGACTCACGACCTGGCGGATAAGAAGAGTGCTTTTTCTTGCTCTTTACCCGCCTCATTGCTGATTCCACAACTATGGAATGATGAGGAAGTTGAGTCTTTTGAAACCCTGGAGAGGGGGGCACCTGATATAAGAGATCAGCTGCTCTGGAAGGTGGGGGTACCCTTAAAGGTGTTTCCCACATTCCTAGAAAGAGATCCTGCAAGGAATGATGCAAAGAAAGCATTATGTTCTCCTTTGTTTTGGTAGAAAGAGAGCCCTGTGCAGGATCATGTCCTGGGATAGGAATGGCAAGAGATCTTGCTATATCCAGGAGGAAACTCTGAAAAGAGGGTTCCCCAACAGGAATTTCCCTTGGACAGGTTAGATCTGAAGAACTAGCCTGAGCACCGACAGAGCTATCCAGATACATAGGAATAGAAGATCCTGCAAAGGGCAGTGTGGAATGCTTAAAGGATGGTCGCCGGTACTGGCTGTCAGGAGCAGCGACCGTCATTACCACATTGTCCATGCCAGGTATCGACTCCAAGCTTGGCATAAAAGGGAGCGATCCTGTTGAAAAAAGCATGGCAGGATTTGGCCACGATGCTACTGTGGATACCGGTACCGATGCCAATACCGGTAACCGATGCCAGAGTCGAGCCCGACAAAGACATCGGAGCAGTCATCAGTGACAGTTCAATCGGTACCGAGGTAACTGAAACCCTCCGGGTGCTATCCTCGGTACCGAGCCACCGGTATCGATCAGTGTCGGTACCAAAGAGTATTGGTACCGAGTCTTCCAGACTAGAGAGCAATTCTAAACTCGGAATCGATAAGCAAAGCATGGAAGGCACCGACCGTAAGGGTAATGAGGACTTCGGTACCGTGTCTGATACCGGTGAATGAAGGTCAGCTAGTGGCAACTCAATCGGCCTCGGGGGAACCGAGAGTTGCGGATCCGAATCATCGGAACCGAGCCATCGGTACCGCCGAGAGCCGGTACCAAGGCGAGTCGGTACCCAATCCTCCAGAATGGAGATCGATTCCAGACTCGGCATCGAAGGAAGCGAGGCTATCGATGCATGTCTGGAGGGTACCGACGTCGGTGGTAGTATCGGTGCTGGTACCGATAATGAAAAGTCAGTCTGGAGTGTATCCACCGGTCCCGAAGGCACCGAAGATGCCAGATGACCATCCCTGGTGAGGAGTGTTTCATCCAACACCAGTGCCGATGTCGGGGTATCGGTACCGCTCGAAGCGGATGCCACCACCGGACACGGCTCAGGTATGTTCTGTGAGGGGTGAACCCCAGGAACAACCTGAAACCCCTGAAAGGCTTTTGAGACCGAAGACTCCCGCCGGGGTTTTGAAGCCAGTAGGCCCTCGAGGGCAAGGGCGGAGTCGTCTACGTGCTGTGCATGAGACCTACCACTCGAGGGCTGGCTAGTCTTAACAGACTGTTTGTGGGTTACCTGATACTTTGTAGAAGAAGAAGGGGACGGTGCCCCGAAGCTGGAGGGAAACAGTGTATCGAGGGAACCTCGATATTGAAAACCTCTTCTCACTAAAAACTGTTGTCAGGACCCAAACAGGTTAGACACCGACTTCGAGGGTCTAAAAATAAAGTTGTACCGCCACAGTTTGAACATTTCTTGGAGAAAGTGGCTGGCGGTTCCATGAAGGAAAAAGAAGAGGCCTAAAAGGCCTACGATACCGTGGGACACTATGAAGAAAAAAATATTCCTTGAAAAAGGAAGATTTCACAAGAAAAGAAAAGAAAACACCGGCGGTACCGGTGGCGTCGGGAAGACAGCCGCGAGCACAAGAAAACTAAAGAAATAAAACAAGAATTTTCTGCGGTGACAGGAGGACGTCCTGCCGGCTCCGCGGAAAAACAAAAACTGAGGAGAGGCAGTTGGGAATGGTGGGAAGGCAGCACGCAGGCGTGGTGGGATGCTTCCAAAAGCTCTTTGATTGGACGCTGGGAAGCGTTCCCACGCAGACTCCGTCAGTACCGACGTACCCATATGTGAAGACTCATTCCTGCTTGTTCCTGGAGATATGCCCGTAGCATGGGAAATAAGATCCCTGATGTTGAAGCTTGGGTGGGAGAGGCTGATTTGGATTTAGTGGCAGTTACAGAAACATGTTTCACAGAAAAAAAACATGATTGGGATGTAACTATACCTGGCTATACTTTATTCAGAAAGGACAGGGTTAGGAAGAAGGGGAACAGGAGTGGCACTACATGTTGTTGTTGTTAAGTGCCGTCGAGTCGGAGTCGACTCATGGCGACCCTCTGGATAGCTATCCTAAATTGTGTTCGGTCTTCAGTCAGGCGGCTCATTGTTGACAGACTGGTACCCGTAGCTGCTGTTATTGTAGCAATCCATCTCATTGCTGGCCTTCCTCTTTTGCGTTGACCTTCTATCTTGCCAAGCATGATGTCTTTCTCTAATGATCTCTCTCTTCGCATGATGTGTCCGAAGTATGAAAGTCGAAGTCTTGTCATCTGAGCTTCTAAAGAAAGCTTAGGTTTGATCTCTTCTAGTACCGACTGGTTTGTTCTTCGGGCAGTCCATGGTATACACAGTATTCGCCGCCAGCACCATAATTCAAAGGCATCAATTTTCTTCCTGTCTGTCTTTTTCACTGTCCAGCTTTCACATCCATATGATGTTATTGAAAATACCATGGCTTGAACAAGTCGAATCTTTGTATGGAGAGAGACATCTCTGCTCTTGAGAATCTTATCTAGGTCTTTCATAGCCATTCTGCCAAGAGCAATGCGTCGTCTGATTTCTTGACTGCTTGTTGCTTCTTTATTGATAGTTGATCCAAGTAGGTTAAAGTTGTTCACGATTTCAATTTCTTCTCCTTCAACGATGAACCTGTTGATTATGCCAGTTGTCATGATCTTTGTCTTCTTTACATTAAGGTGCAGGCCCATTTTGAGACTATGTTCTTTGATTGTGAGAAGCAAATGTTTCAGATCATCTTCACTTTCAGCCAGTAATGTGGTATCATCAGCATAGCGAAGGTTGTTGATGAGTCTTCCACCAATCTTCACACCTCTGTTGTCTTCATACAGTCCTGCTTCTCTGATGATTTGTTCTGCATATAAATTAAACAGTAAGGGGGAAAGTATGCAGCCTTGTCTTACACCTTTGCTTATTTTAAACCATTCTGTTTCTCCTTGTTCCGTTCGAACTGTTGCTTCTTGATCAATGTACAGATTACGCAAGAGAACGATCAGGTGTTCTGGTATACCCATGCTTCTTAATGTGGCCCAGAGTTTCTCATGGTTTACACAGTCAAAAGCCTTGCTATAGTCGATAAAGCACTACATGTAAAAAATACTATTAAAGCTTGGTAATTACGGAGCTTAAAAGGGAGAGGGGAGGCATTGTGGGTTAAACTAGAAAGAGGGAAAGAAAAATCTATTTGAGGAAGAGGTGGACAGAGAGTTAATTGAAGACATACGCAGCATTGCTAGGAAAGGGGAAGTGCTACTGATAGGGGATTTCAATAAGCCAGATGTTGATTGGCACATTCCTGCTGCAGTATCATCTAGAAACACAGAAATATGACAGAAAAAGACCAGTTTGATAGCAGTGGCTGTAAGAAAGCCTTTCTGTTCCATAAAGGACTTTGATACTTATTTACATAAGCTTTTCAGTTGCCTTGTTTATAGAAACATAGAAATATGACGATAGAAAAAGAGCACATGGCCTATCTGTCCTTCCATATCAACTACAACAGTCCACTTTTTACCTTTAGAGATCTCCCACTACAACATCAGAAACACTTTCACCATTGGTAAGCACCAAGTCCAGTATGGCCCCTTCACGTGTGAGGTCTGTTACCAATTGCCTGAATAGTTCTCCCTGTAGAGAATCCAGGATCTCCTTACTTCTAGATGATACTGCAGCAGGAATGTGCCAATCAACATTTGGCATATTGAAATCTCCTATCAGTAGCACTTCCCCTTTCCTAGCAATGCTGCGTATGTCTTCAATTAACTCTCTGTCCACCTCTTCCTCTTGTGAGGGAGGTCTGTATATCACACCAATGCAAATAGATTTCTCTTTCCCTCTTTCTAGTTTAACCCACAATGCCTCCTCTCTCCCTTTTATGCTCTGTAATTCCAAAGCTTTAATAGTAGTTTTTACATATAATGCCACTCCTCCTCACCTTCTTCCTATCCTGTCCTGTCCTTTCTGAATAAAGAATAGCCAGGTATAGTTACATCCCTTTATCTAGAAGTAAAGGGATCCTGGATTATCTTACAGGGAGAACTATTCAGGCAACTGGTAAGAGACCCCACACGTGAAGGGGCCATACTGGACTTGGTGCTTACCAATGGTGAAAGTGTTTCTGATGTTATAGTGGGAGATCATTTTGCATTCAGTTATCACCAAATGGTGTGGTTCAGTATTAGGACTAGGGCTGTTAGAATCCATTCAAAGATGAGGGTCTTAGACTTTAGGAAGACTAACTTTGCCAAAACCTCAGGGAGTCATTAACGGGATGGGAACAGCTGGGGGATGTAGAAAAACAGTGGGCAAAACTGAAAGGGGATATTTTAGGGGAACCAATCTTTTTGTTAAAATGGCAAATAAAGGTAAAAGGAAAAGGAGACTGCTTTGGCTTTCGAAAGTAGCTGAAAAGGTGAAGAAAAAGAGGGAGGCCTTCATGAAATACAAGAGATCACAGAGAGAGGAAGAAAGGCATCTATATTTGGAAAAACTTAAGAGAAGCTAGCAAAGTAGTCAGGAAAGCAAAGATTCATAAAGAGGGGGAAATAGCCTATGCAATAAAATGGGGGGATAAGACTTTCTCAGATGTCAGTGAGAAGGGCAAAAGTGGTATTGTCAGACTCAAGGGTGAAGGGGAGAAATATGTAGAAGCTGATGAGGATAAAGCGGAAGTGCTAAACAAATATTTCTATTCTGTGTTCACAGATGAAGAACCAGGAGCAGGACCTCAGAAAACACCCACAAACAGGAACAGAAACGAGGGACATCTTGAACAATTTTCAGAAGACTGTGTTCGTGAGAAACTAGCTCAACGTAAAGTAGACAAAGCAATGGGACCGGATGGGATACACCCTAGAATACTGAGGGAACTTGGGGGATGTTCTAGCAGCTCCACTGACTGACCTTTTCAATGCCTCGTTGGAGTTGGGAGTGGTGTCAAAGGACTGGAGAGAGGCTCATGTTGTACCTTTACACAAAAGCGGAAGTAAGGATGTGGTTGAAAACTACAGGCCGGTTAGTTTAACTTCGGTGGTGAGTAAATTATTGGAAACGCTGCTGAAAGAGAAAATAGTGAGGTTTCTGGGGTCCAGCGGATTACAGGATCCAAGGCAGCATGGATTCACCAGAGGCAGGTCTTGTCAGACAATTCTGATTGATTTCTTTGACTGGGTGACCAGGGAGTTGGACCGAGGGAGAGCCCTAGATGTGGTGTATTTAGATTTCAGTAAAGCCTTTGACACTGTTCCTCACAGGCGACTTATAAACAAACTGAGCACCCTAGGGATGGACCCTAAAGTTACTGTTTGAGTTAGAAATTGGTTGGGTGGGAGGCAACAGAGTACAGGTAAATGGAGCTCACTCTGAGGAGAAGGATGTTACCAGTGGTGTGCCCCAGGGATCTGTCCTTGGTCCAATTCTTTTTAACATCTTTGTTAGTGATATAGCGGAAGAGCTGTCGGGTAAGGTTTGCCTCTTTGAGGATGATACCAAAATCTGCAATAGACACCCAGGAAGGTGTAGATAACATGAGGAGGGATCTAGCTAAGCTTGAAGAATGGTCTAGAATTTGGCAGCTGAGATTTAATGTTAAAAAATGTAAGGTCATGCATTTGGGCTGCAGCAATCCAAAGGAGCAATATAGTATAGGGGGTGAAGTACTTTTGTCCACTAAAGAAGAGCGAGACCTAGGCGTGGTTGTGTCTGATGATCTTTAAGTAGCTAAACAAGTAGAAAAGGTGACTGCAAAAGCTAGAAGAATGCTTGGGTGCATACAGAGAGGAATGGCTAGCAGAAAAAAGGAGGTGATAGTGCCTCTGTATAAGTCTTTGGTGCGACCTCATTTGGAGTATAGTGTGCAATTCTGGAGACCGCACCTTCAAAAGGATATAAACAGGGTGGAGTCAGTACAGAGGGTAGCTACTAAAATGGTTAGTGGTCTTCATTATAAAGCATATGAGGACAGACTTAAGGATCTTAATATGTACACCTTAGAGAAAGGCAGGAAAGAGGTGATGTGATATTGAAATGTTTAAATACCTCCATGGCATAAATGTTCAGGGGTAGAGCCTCTTTCAATTGAAAGCAAGTTCTGCTATGAGGGGACAAGGGCGATGGATTCAGGAGTGGCATGCGGAAATATTTCTTTACAGAAAGAGTGGTGGATCTGTGGAATAGTCTCCCAGTGGAGGAGGTAGAGATGAGGTCAGTAACTGAATTCAAAAAAGCATGGGATAAACACAGAGGATCTCTAAAGGAAAAAAGTGGACTGTTGTACTTATTGATATGGAAGGACAGACTAGAGAGAAATATGACGACAGAAAATGACCACATGGCCTATGTTTCCCACAGGGAGAGAACATGAAGGCATCAAAAATAGGCTCCCTGCAATCCAGGACATAACTACTGAAAAAAATCAAATATCCACCAATTGGGGTTAACCCCAGGCCCATTCCTGGTGAAAGACCAACTACCTGCTAGAGGCATCTTGGAATGAGCCCCCTGCCTCTCATTGTGCTGAATGGGAGAGATTGGTCCTTGACTAGGAAGTCACTGGGCCTGTGGGCTTCAAGAAATGGCCAAGTTCTGGCTCAGGAACTGGAGAAACCCAGGGTCGACTTCCCTCACTGGTAATACAGAGCCCCAGAACCAAAAGAGGAAAACACAAAGAGGAGGAAGACTAAGACGCATGTCGCCAGGATCCCTTCAAGAGATGCTGGGGGTTGGAATCAGTTAGGTCCTTTATGAGCTTCAAGGTCCTCATCAACATCAGTTTTCCCTTAAAAGCTAGCTTGGCCAGACAGGACTTAGAGACAGAGTCTGCCACCCAAAGCCAAAGTCACCTTCTTGCCACTGTGGCCACAGCAGTGTCCCTGGGCTGCTAGCCAAAGATCATACATGGTATTGGCCAGATATGTCATGGCAGATTCCAACAAAGCTGAGACATCATCCTCCAGGAGTAACGGGACCCAGTGGAGAAGGGCCCTAACTGTCTAACCTCCACATACTGTGTGCATGAAGGACAAGAAACAAGGCCAAGAATCCTTTTTTTGAGGAGAACCTACACCTTAGGGATCCACCTGATCTTTAAGGGCTGCCACTTATCCTATTCGTGCTGCAGGACGGCACACAGCTTATTCATGACTCTGCTGTCTTTCACTGGGGAGTCTGGTGAATGCCGCTCCTCAGATACCATGTCCTGGAGGACTTGTGGAAACAGGAAAGCCTTGGGCAGGTCTACAGAACACCTGAAAGATGGTGTCCCTGTGATTCCTCATTACCCGTGGGAACTTCTGAAATCTTTAAGTAATCAGGGCTGCCGGTTCATCTCTCCTGAAGAGGCAGACAGTGCATGAATCTTCCTGCTCTCCTTCTGTTGGAGAATCCTTGTCTGCCATCCCAGGCTCTTCTTCTGAGCTAACCTGTGACTCAGGCACTGCCAGGAGGACTGAGGTTGCTGAAAGGTGGAGAGGTCTGGCAATAAGGGACCCTGCACCCAAAGGCAAAGCCTTAGCCGCTCCACCATCCACCGATGACTGCTTCCCTTTCCTCAGCCCTGTTTGGGGACGATCATCCAGGGCTGCACAAACATGGAGTCCATCTGCTCACCTTGATCCTTTGTGCACTGCTCGTAAAGGGCATCCATAGATTTGTATCAGCGTGTACCACAATCCAAACAGCACTTTTTATGGGCTGACATGCAAACCTCTCCCATTCAGCACAGCAGTATTAACCAGACTTACATGTGGACCATATACACATTTAAAGGCCCTGGTTACTAAAGGATTTTCCCATTTTGGGTCTATGGGGAAAATGTTTAGTAAACATGGCCTTTAATATACACGTGTAAACTTGCACGTGCACGCGGCAGCACAACAGTTACATCTGTGCGGCTACAGGGATACATGTGCAGCAGAAAAAAAAAGGGAATACTTAAAAGCACATAAATGAGGCGAACCAAACTGCAAAGCACACATAAGGAGGGCTGGGCAGCCCCCTGCCCCGGCTGTGGCCGACAAATGCAGGCAGAAAAACAAATCAAAGACTGCTTATCCCTGTGAAGCTCAGGACCGAAGACAGTGCTGGGTTCAGGATGCTCCCAGGTACTCTTTCCTCACATACCTTCGCTCCTGAAAGCTGTGTCGGGGAAGTAGCTTAATGGTTATGGCTGCAGCCTGGGTTCGAATCCCACTGACACTCCTTGTGGCCTTGGGCAAATCATAACCCTCCATTGCTTCCGGTACAAACTTAGATTGTAAGCCCTCCGGGGACAGGGAAGTAACTATTGTTCCTGAATGTAACTCACCTTGAACGTCTACTGGAAATGTGTGAACTAAATACCAGTAATAAATAAAGGCTGCTCTGTGAGGGAGGGAGGGAGGCTGGGGACTGTGTGAGGACAGAGTCTTGATCCTGTCGAATCTCAAGCTCTCAACTGGTCGGAGTACTAATGGGTACGACAGCCTCCCCTCCCCCCCCCCAACACATGAAAAACTCCAGCTGGTTTCATAAGATACGTTCTGGAGACATCCACTGCAGAGCTCTACTAGTTCCATGGTACCCCTAGATCTAATCCACTTCTAAAACCAAACTATATCAGTCCTGCATCCACCATCTGCTGGAGAGAAATACTGAAGTGTGCCCCTAGCTCAAGTAGCAGTGATTTTGTCACTAGAAGTTTCTAGTTTTCTCTCTCCTCTGCTGGCAGGGGAAACAGAACCCACTTGTCTGGACTGCTCTAACAGGATAATTGGAAAAAGAAGATGAAAGCTAATCAAGAAAATATATTAATCTTTCTATAAAAGACATCATCTTATATGGTTTCTTGATTTTTTTTTATTTGTTGATCTTTATTTTTGTGCAAGCCATATGAGAATCTCAGGGTAAGAATCCAGGTTAATGGGGGTATTCAGGACCTTTTGATATATGAAGAGGTACAAGACAGGGAGATCGCCTCTCTCCATTGGTAAAGGAGCCACCAACTAAATGAATTTGATGTGGAGAAAACAGAGGATGGCTGTGTAATCTAGTGGTTAAGAACCAGGGAAGTCAGTTTAAATCAGGGGTCTCAAACTCAAATTGCTTTGAGGGCCAAATGAGGACTTGTAAAGTAACCCGGGGGCCGCATAAGACGTGGGGCCTCATTTGCATAAGGGGCCTCATTTGCATAAATATTTGCATAATGTTACCATACACTAACTTTTAGTAAACATGCCTCTTAATGAGTATGGATAAAGAAAGACTAAAAGATTCAGAAATAGGAAGACAATAATTAAACTGGGAACCCCAAAAGCCAACTTGGAATGTACAACAACACTGTAGAAATAAAACTATAAATTAATTTCCTCTTGTACTAAACAAAGCGCAAACATTAATGATGCACATTTCCCAGAGCTGACATATTCCAGTTAATAAATTCAAAATAAAGAGATATTTTTCTACCTTTTGTGCATTTTTTTTCAGTTGCAATTGCTCCAGCCACTTCTGGTTTCTTCGTGTCTTCTGCTATCTCCATCGTCTGCTGTCCATTTGTCCTTTCTTCTCTCTTCTAGTTTTTTTCCATTCTCTCTCTCTCTACATCTGCTTTAACATACTAATCTTTCTCCTTTTGCTCTTTCCTCATTCCTATTTCATCCACTCAAATTTTACCCCTCCATCCTCAATCCCCACTTACTCTCCCAATACCTGGCCAATTGTAGATTTGTCTTCTCTTCCAGACAAAATATTTTTCCCCTCTCCATTTCACTTTCCCAGCTCCATCCCATTCTAATCCTCCCCCAACATCAGCTCCCTTCTAGTTCCAGCCCCACCCAGCATCTGCTCCTTTCTAGTCCCTGCATCAGTCCATTTCCAGTCCTATCCTAGCCTCACCATCAGCCCATTTCAAATCCTAGCCCCCCATCAGCCCATTTCCAATCCTAGCTCCCACCCCTCACAGCCCTTTTCCATTCCAAGCCCCCCTCCCCATCAGCCATTTGGAGTTGAAGCCCCCCTTACACTCAGCCCATTTCCAGTCCTAGCAACCCCCCCAGCCCATTACCAGTCCTAGACCCCCCATAGCCCATTACCAGTCCTAACCTCCCCATAGCGCACTTCCAGTCTTACCCCCCCCATCACCCCATTTTCAGTCTTACCCCCCCCCCCATAGCCCATTACCAGTCCTAGTCCCCCCCATAGCCCACTTGCAGTCGTATCCCCCATCACCCCATTTTCAGTCTTACCTCCCCTCATAGGCCATTACCAGTCCTAACCCCCCAATCAGCCCACCTCCAGTCCTAACCCCCATCACCCCATTTTCAGTCCTAGCCCCCACCATAGCCCATTACCAGTCATAACCCCCCCTGCCAATAGCCCACTTCCAGTCCTAACCCCCATCTGCCCATTACAGTCCTAGCCCCCACCATAGCCCATTACCAGTCATAACCCCCCCCCTGCCAATTGCCCACTTCCAGTCCTATCCCCCATCTGCCCATTTCCATTCCTAGCCCCCCCCATAGCCCATTACCAGTCATAACCCCCCCCCCTGCCAATAGCCCACTTCCAGTCCTAACCCCCATCTGCCCATTTCCAGTCATAGCCCCCACCATAGCCCATTACCATTCATAACCCCCCCCCTGCCAATATCCCACTTCCAGTCCTAACCCCCATCTGCCCATTTCCAGTCATACCCCCCCCCCCCCCCCGACAGAGAAAAACAAAAAACCCCAAAACCCTGACTTCTGCCGTTGCCGCCGTGGCAGCGGCAGAATCAATTGTCAAATAAAAAAAAAAAGACTTCTTCTGCTGCTCAAGCAGCAATATCACCTGTCCTGCGGCCCCTTCCCCTGTGCCCGGAGATCCGAATCTGCTCATCAGCGGCGTGCTTTTCAAGCCGCGAAGAGTATTCCCCTCTCGCGCGGTTTCAAGCCGCGCGAGAGGGGAATACTCTTCGCGGCTTGAAAAGCACGCCGCTGATGAGCAGATTCGGATCTCCGGGCACAGGGGAAGGGGCCGCAGGACAGGTGATATTGCTGCTTGAGCAGCAGAAGTCTTTTTTTTTTTATTTGACAATTGATTCTGCCGCTGCCACGGCGGCAACGGCAGAAGTCAGGGTTTTGGGGTTTTTTTGTTTTTCTCTTTCGCGGGCCGCACAAAGTTGTCTCGCGGGTCGCATGCGGCCCGCGGGCCGCGTGTTTGAGACCCCTGGTTTAAATCATGCTTATTTATAAAAATGCTTTTCGAAGGGTTGTTTTTTTGTTTTTGTTTTTGTTTTTTTGGTTTTTTTTAAGTGCCATCGATTCAATGCCGACTCCTGGCAACCCAGCTGCCTCTGGGTTTTCTTGGCAAGGTATGACTGGAAGTAGATTGTCGGCCTTTTCTTCCAAGGCAATGGAGGGTAAAGTAACTTGCCCAAGGTCACAAGGAGTGGGAATCTAACCCTGAGGCTGTTGCTCTAACCACTAAACTACTTCTTCACTCAACTTTCAGAGCTTGGAAGATCCATTACTATAATGGCAAGAGATTTACAATTGGTGGAAAATCATTTAAAATACTTCTGGTGGGGGGGGAGGCATTAGTGAGCTGCTAAAATGGCCGCTTATTCTCTTTATGTCCTTAGGCAATCACAGCTGGGGCCTGGGAAGCTAAAGTCTGGGAGCAGCAGCCACCCCGCCGAGGTGAGGAATGTCACTCAGAGTATTCGGCAGTGGCAGAGCCGACTGAGCAGTCCAGCAACGGCAGCTCCAACAACATAGAGCAAGTGAGTGAAGGAGGAGCTGAAGTGCTCTAGCCGCATGGTGCAAAGGCTGCGTGTTCTGGAAAGTCACCTGACCCAATCGCCAGACGGACGATCAACCTGCAGACAAGGGGAACAGCCGCATATGGTGCAGAGCCGAAGGAGGCCAGATTCAGCGGGCACCCACAGCAAATACCAACTAGTGGAATGCAGGAGGGGTTGGATGCCTGAAAGGAACTGCCTGTGCTGGTGAGCTGTGAGCAATGGTCTCCCCCCACCCCCCTCATCCTGGATATGGACTGAGAGAACAATGGAAATTAAAAAGAAGTGGACCCCTGCACTGTGACTGGTAACTGGGTTTCACCCCCATCTGTGTTAACCCCATTTTTAAAAAAACCTGGCTTCTCTCTTGTCTTCTGCTGCTACACTCCATTAGGTGTGTTCTGAGGGTCTGGGGACCGCCCCCCAAAAGGCTCAGATATGGAGGTTTTGGTCTGTATGATCCTAATATGGTGGATGTTACCCATGTGAGAGTCATTCTCCATGTGGTTTATGGCTGCGAGTCCCTAAAACACCATAGTATTAGCCCGATTTGCTAGGGATCCTGGAACTTCACCCGTCAATATGTCCTCTACAAAATTCCACCAACTTGGGAGCGCGGTGGAGAGAGGAGCTGATCTAGTGGAAATTCTGCAAGAACTACACTTCTTCCATGCGGACTTTGAGAAGGCTGTAAGTGGCAAAGGCCGAGATCCAAGCTCTGGATGACCGGGTCTCTAAGAATGAGATAAACATAGGGGAGCAGATCGACTCTACTGCCCTCTTCCATTCCAAGCTCCGCGTGTTGGACATGCTCACTAAAGAATTGCAGGAGCGCCATGATGACTTGGAGAACAGACAATGGAGGAACAACCTGTGCATTCTGTGCCTCCCCAAAGTGCCGGAGAGCCAAGACGACATGCAACTGCTGGTATAGCAGCTATTTGCCCACTGTGTGCCTGCGAGTCCCAGGCCCAGTGCGTCTGGAGAGCGCTCAATGAGGTCTGTGGTCATGCTCCTTGGATGATCAGTCCTTGTGACCAGTAACTGTGTGCTTCCGCTACTTTGATGACAAGATGATGTTGCTGCAAAGCCTCAAAGGTAGCAGAGGGCTTTCTTTTCAAGGCCATGACATCTGTATTTTCCAGGACCTTTCGCAATATACCTTAGAGCAGCAGAAAGGTTTTAAGCTCCTCACACAGATCTGCAAGAGCATGATAGTCTGTATAGATGGAGCTTCTCCTTCTCCATCTTTGAACTAGACAATATTCAACACAAAATTACAGATCTAGAAGCATGCCTATAAATGTCAGTCTCTATGAGGTGGGGGGGCAAAGCAGACTGGCAACAGGAAAAGGGGGCAAAGAGTGGAGGGCCTAGACTCCCAAGAGAAGAAAAGTTTCTGGATCACACCACAAGCTGTACGATCCAACAGGAGAGGAGGTGGGCAAGGACATGGACACTTCCCAATCCCCTTGATTTCTCAAAAGAAATCCTGGATGGGCATTCTTACAGGTGGTCTCCCTCACCTGAGAAAGCTGTGTTATGTGATTTAATACCATGACATTTATTTATTTAACCTTTGCTGTTAAGAACATATTGCTGGATTTATTTATTTATTTTATTTATTTATTAACAATTCTTATATACCGCACTATTAGACATCAGCGCGGTTTACATTGAACAAAAAACATCCGACAATTTACATATGTCTGGTCATTACATTTAACAGGAAGTATAACTTGGCGAAATAGGGGAAACTAAATACAATGAGGGTTATCTGATAAAGGATATCCTGGTTAACTATATACAATGGTGGTACAATAGTACATGGAACAACTTACTATTTACATTGTGAAGTTGGCCTGTTGCGAGGTTCTATCTGTTTGACCACTTCTGCTATTTGCCTGGGGGTTATGTTCGGAGCTGTCAATGAGATATTTAAGGAAGAGGAAATGTTTCAGTGCCTTTCTGAACTGACTCAGATTAGGTGTTGCTCTGATTTGTGCTGGTAAGGTGTTCCATAGAGTTGGGGCACAGAATTGGAAGGCTCTGTTGGCTGTTGATCTAGTGCATCTTGTGGTATCATTTTGGGATAACTAGTGTGTTTAATTCTGCTGTTCTTCGTGGCCTGTTTGGTGCGAGTGGTTGTATGAGGTTGGAGAGAGAGGAAGAGGTGAGTCCCTTAGCCGCTTTGAATGTTAGCAGTAAGGTCTTGAAGCTGATCCTTGCTTGCATGGGGAGCTAGTGTAGCTGTTTTAGAAGGGGTGTTACGTGATCTCTCCTGGATGCCCCGAGGAGTACCCTTGCTGCACTATTCATGGCTAGTTGCAGGGGGCTCAGGGTGGACCGGGGGAGTCCTTGTAGTATGGAGTTTTGAGAAGTCGAAATGGGGGAGTATAAGGGCTTGATAAATGGTTCGGAAGTCATCCGGTTCAAGTAGCATGCGTAGGTGTCTGAGGGATCTGATTTTAAAGTAGATTGCCTTGACTGTATTGGCTATGTGGTTCTTCATGTCAAGGTTTTGGTCCAGCGTTACTCCAAGGTAGCGTATTGCCGGTTTTACTTGGAGTTGGGCATCCTTTACGTTAATACAACTCGGAGGGGTGAAACTGGTGTTCCTCGAGACGAACAGTACTTCCGTCTTTTTGTGTTGTATTCTCAGGTTTTGTGATAAGAGCCACTCTGATATGGTGTCAAAGCAGTTAGTCAGCGGGGTGAGGTCTAGGCAATCCAATGATATTGGCATATATAGTAGTACATCGTCTGCATATATCATGTAACTGACATTAAAGGATCTGATGATGTCGCAGATGGGTTGGATGTATATATTAAACATCAATGCAGATAAGGAGGATCCTTGAGGTACACCTTGACTTTGTTGGAAAGGTTCAGATGTGTCCCCATCGACTCGGACATGCTGCCATCTATCGGACAGGTAAGATTTACACCATTCGAGTGCTGTTCCACTGATGCCTTTTTCCCTTAGCCGGCAGATGAGAATTTCGTGGCATACCGAGTCAAAAGCCGCTGCTATGTCTAGGAAGACGAGAGCGAAACCCTGGCGTATGTTATCCACACCCGAGATTATGTTGTTGAGGAGTGTTGTGAGTAGTGTTTCTACTCCATGGGACTCTCTGAAACCATGTTGAGCTGGATCCAGAGGGGCTGAGGTGTCTATATGATCCTGTAATTGCCTGTGCACTATTTTCTCAATGATTTTTGCTAGCATAGGTATGCTAGATATGGGCCTATAAGATTCTACTTTTTGAGGATCAAGTTTGGTGTTCTTTAACAGCGGTCTTACAGAGGTCTGCTTGAGCGTAGCGGGGAAGGAGCCAGTGGTGAAGGAATAGTTTAAGATTTTAGCTATAGTTGAGGATATGTCACATCGCAGGTCCTTTATCCAGTGCGCAGGGCAAGGGTCTGTGTGAGCAGTGGTTGTGTTCAGAGCTAGAATAGTATCTTCAATAGTTTTCTTCGAGGGGGTAGAGAATGATGCCAGTGATACTGGGTAGTCTTGTTCATCAGGAGAGTCCGGTATTAATATTTTGTTAGTCTTGCACATTTTAGATTGCATGTAAATTGCATAGTCCTGTGGATGGATCCTGCTGTGGTGCTCAGGGGTTGGCTCTTTGGCAAGCGTTTTAACTAAGTTAAACAAGTCGTGAGGTTTATTCAATGACCGTTTCAGGGTATCTGTGTGGTGTTGTCTGATTTTATCTGAGATGGCTTTACGATGCTCAGACAGGTGTTGGATGTAAGCTGATTGGTCACTGCTGGTACGTGACTTTCTCCATCGTTTTTCTAGCCTTCTTAAAATGGTTAGTGAGGTTTTTAAATCGGCTGTGAACCATGGGGCTGTAGATCTCTTCTTTGGGTTCTTGTTCGTTGGAGGGCGGATAGCGATTGTGCTGAGTTTTTTGTTCCAGGAGGAGATCACCTCATCTAGGCTTAGTGAGGTGTCATCAAAGAGTGTGCTCATTTCAGTGAGGATGCGTTCTCTGTTAAATGGGTGGAAGCTTCTGATAGTTGAGTTAGCGGGCCTGCTTTCATCTGTTTTTGTCTTGTGTGAACAGTTAGTGGTAGGCATCTGAAAGGTGATGAGTTTGTGGTCAGTCCAAGGGACTGCAGTTATCGATAGCACAATGTTTTGTGGTTGATCCAAACTTAGCTGCGGTGCGAATATGAGGTCAAGGATATTGCCTTTCTCATGAGTAGGTTCTTGCACCATTTGTGTGTATCCTAGGCTATCTAGGGCATCTAGGAAAGCTGTTGCTTGAGTGTCCTGTAATGATGGTAGGTTGATATCTCCTACGATCCAATTAGGTTTATTTGGACCCTGGGTGAAGGATGCCAGATTTATTATGGTTGCTAGGTCGTCTGGATCTCCTGATGGTGATCTATAGACCAAATTTATGGAGCATGTGTTGTTTGAGACTGATACTGTTTCTAGATGGTTGTTACTGTTGGATTCATCCATTTTGAACTGGAGGTCAGCTTTGGTGATGATAAGTACTCCTCCGCCTTTTTTGTTTTGTCTGTGTCCAGTGAATGCTGTAAAGTTAGGTGGGAGAAGCTGGTTGAGGATGATATTGTCTTCAGTTGAGAGCCACGTTTCAGTGACCATGAGGATGCTGGTGGGATATTATTACATCTGTGATCACTGGCCACTTGTTTCGAAGTGAGCGGGCATTTATAAGTGCACACTTCAGTCTACTAGGGTAGAAGTTTTTAGTTTGTCTAGTTTTCATGTTGTATTGTAGTGGGACATGCAATAGGAGGTTGCGGTGCGGAAGGTTGGTCCCACGTGGGTTGTAATAAGAGTTTTCCTGACCATTTTCTCTCACTAGATAGTACAATAGGAATGTGGTTTTGTGAGGTGGTGAGGGCCAATATATTAGATGGTAGCGTTATAATAAGTAGGAAAAGGCACATTAACCTGATGATCACGTCTTCCATTTTAACCCTGTGAGGTATGAGGCTTATTCGGGAGGCGAATAGAGGGGTTTTGGCACGTTAGGGCTGACTGGATCTTAGCTTGTGTATTGTGCAACCAGCAAACAGGCTCAGTGTATCATACAATAACACAGTATTTCTGGCAGTATTCAACTCTTAAGTATGGATTGAATGTGTATACCTACACAGAAGTGTGTATACCTACACAGGATGGTCTGGGAATGGGATTGTTGCAGGGGAGAGGGAGGAGTGGAGTTCTTGTGTGTGTAGTGCGAGGAGGGTGCTTGTTGTGGGATGTCAAGGCAGGGGCAAACAGGTGCAGGGGAGGGGGGAGAAGACGCTGTGGGGGTCATGGTTCTTGGATATGAGGGATTAGCACCAAGTACACTCAGGGTACGGGACACTTATGTTGTGGTGAGAACTGCTGAGGAGAGGACAGATCATCATCTACCACATATCATGCTACTGATGGTATGAAGGGAAAACTTAATTAAGGGGAGTGTCTAGGGTGGTTCGGGGCTGGGGGAGTAGAGGGCTTGGGGATGGGAGATTGCTGAGAAGGGAATATCATAGGAGGGAGGGTTGTGGGGGGTACTGTCGGGTTCAGCTGAGGGGGCAGAGTTCAGAATGCTGAATGCTCCGGTTCTGCCATGCAGTATTCACTTGGAATGTCAGAGGCCTTTGTAGTCCTATGAAGCGGCGGCAGAGTGATAATACAGCGCAGGCAGGCCAAGGTGGATATTGTCCTGTTTCAACAGTCACCAATATATGAAATCTAAATATTATTCACAAGTCCTAGTAGCCAATTTTTCACTAACATAAAAGGGGAGTGATAACTATGTTTAGCAAGAGTTGCCAATTCCAGATTCAAGAGGCAGTCCCGATGGGGAAGGCAGATTTCTTATTGTGATGCGTAGCCTGAATGGGGTGTTATATTCAGTGGTGAATGTGTACATACTACCCACCCAAGTGGTGTCCAGTCTGGAGGAATTATTTGAGATTAAGGAGAAGGCACAGGGTAAGTTAATCCTGGGGGAGGGGGGAGGGAAATTTCAATTGTGTCTTGACAGGAGTGGATCAGTCCGGGAGGAGCTTTGTTCAATCAAAAGGATCCAAGAGACTGAAGTGGTTCCTGGGAAAGTTCAGATTGTTGAATGGGTGGAGGAGTCAGCATCCAAGTGAGTGGAATTATACGTTTCTCCACTTCATATAATAGTTACTCCCGAATTGACCTCTGGCTGATAGCTATGGAACTTCATTTGACCCCAAGTGCCTGGCTTAACAGGCTTCATGAAGAATCATTTAGGAGTTTGAGAACGTTCATCGCCTGATAGATATCCTCCATCTATTTCGAACATCCCAGTTGCTCCACGCCGTTTGGTCTCTAGATGCCAAAAAGGCCTTCGACAAGGTGGAGTGACCGTACTTACTGATAGTGTTCTGCCACTTTGGCTGGTTTCCACCCACAAAAGGACGGTCCAAAACCAATGTACACGAGACCTGAAGCCTGCGTGCTCATAATGGGTTTAAATCTCCTTCGTTCCCGCTTGGGTGGGGAACTAGGCAAGACTGGCCACTATCACCTCTCCTGTTTGCGCTTGCTATCTAGCATATCAGGACCCACCTGAGGGATCTGGGGGAGATAGCAGGGGACACCAAGCATTCGATCTACGTTTATGCTGATGACGCACTGATATACCTATGGGAGCCGGTAGGGTTCTTGCCTAAGGTGGTCGACATTATTAATCACTATGGGTGGGGGTTTCGGGGTTCTCTGAACTGACAGAAGTCAGCGCTAATGCCATGTCACACGCGGCCCAGTGATTTGTCCCGCCTATACTCAATTATGGGAAACTACTGGTGAATATAAGGGGGGGAGGTTCTGCAATCATGGAAGGATTCTGCGGTTACATGGCTGAGGAGAGTCCATAAGCTTAGGATGTTAATACTGCCTAAAAATTCTCTTTCTGATGATGCAGCCCCCGATTAGTATCCCTAGAAGCTTTTTCAAGAGCCTGAGAGGGGAATTCATTAGGTTTATATGGTAGGAGCAGAAACCTAGAGTAGGTTGGGTTACGCTTACTACCCCCGAGGAACGTGGGGGACCGGGGATACCCAATGTTCTGGTCTACTATTGGTGGGCATGTATGAGAACAGCCTGGTGTTGGCTTAAAAGGGGGAGAGGAAGCCTGAGTATGGCTAGAGGAATGGTAGATGTCACCTGCCCCACCGCCGGCTGTGTTTTATCTCGAGGAACCGTCAGACACGGAAAATCTTAGCCCACCCTTTTTTAGGCCTTCTCTGGAAAGTGTGGCAGATGCTTTGTAAAGGATTGCAGACCTCCTCTTGCTTTACCCCCTATACAAAGGATTCTACATTTACCTTTATCAGAGATGTGGGGTGGTCACCGCACAAAGCGCAGCAGCTGACTCAGGTCTACAAAGATGAAGAATTTGCTATGAAAAGTCATATAGAACAGGTGAAGTTTTCAAGTTTTTTTAGCTATACCACTTTGGGGGACATCTACTGCAAAGAAGTGAAGTGCTCTGTGCCCACTGTCCCCCGGCTTTGGAAGCACTCGTTTTTTTGAGGCTATGTTGCCTAAACACCTGATAGCCCTATAAAGATGTGTAATCACAATAGATTTTGCGGAAAGAGCGTTGCTACCTCCATCGTGCGAAACATGGGATAGGGCATTTCCAGTCCTGGACAAAGCTGCATGGAGGGAAATTTGGAACTATATTCAATCCTGCTCAATCTCTTTGACTTTAATGAATCATCAGACATGGATCTTATTCTGTATGTACATCACACCTCTTCTGCTGTTCAAATGGGGACATAGTGATGATGATGGTCGGTGTTGGTGTGGGGAAGAGGGGTGATTTCAAGCATCTTTGGTGGAGCTGCCCTAAGTTGCAGAGTTTCTGGTCAGCAATTTGCTCCCATGTTCAGGACATTGCTGGGGTCTCCCGATTGAGTTTACAGAGCTTGTGCTGGGGTTGCTGCCTGTGGAAGAGCGGGATAAAACTGTGGCTCGCTTGGTGAGTGGTCTACTATTAGGTGCCTGTAGCAAAGTTACTCGTTTTTGAAAATGTGCCTACCCCTCCCAGCGATTACGGAATGGGTCGCCAAACTTTGGGAGATTTACCATATGAAGAAACTTACGTGGGAGAAGAAAGGAAAGTTGTGGACTGCGCATGAGGTGTGGTCATGATTTGTGGACTACGGGGGGGGGGGTCTTCTGACTAACTAAAACTTCAGAAGAATGCAGGAAGGAGTTATACCCGACTGATGGTTAGCGAGTACCACGCTCGACCTGTGGACCAGGCTTTCATTCACCAACCCGCAGCTTGTTAGTCTTTTCATGGTGCTCGACAGTGGGCGAATGGAAAAGTATTGAAAGTGGGTAAGGCGGGCCATTCCCCTGAGAGTTCTCCTTATGTGTAATGGATGGGGGTGGTCATATAGGCTTGAAGGGGATCAAGGGGTAGGGTGCAGAGAGTGAGGATGAGGTTGTGGGATGTGGACTTAAGAACATATACTGGGTCAGACCAAGGTCAATCAAGCTCAGAATCCCGTTTACAACAATGGCCAATCCAGGTCACAAGTACCTGGCAGGTTCCACAATGTTTGTACTGGGGCAAGCAATGGATTTCCCAGGTCCTCTTTAATAATAGTTTATGGACCTTTCCCACAGGAACTTTTCCAAACCTTTTTAAACCCAGCTACACTAACAGCTTTTACTACATCTTCGGTAATGAATTAGAGTTTGATTACGCGTCGAGTGAAAAAATATTTTCTCTCATTAGTCTTAAATAGGTTACACTGTAGCTTCATTGCATGTCCCCTAGTCTTTCTACTTTTTGATGACAATCGATCTACGTTTACCCGTTCCACTCCATTCATTAATTTATAGACCTTTATCATATCTCCCCCCGGCTGTCTCTTTTCCAGGTTGAAAAGCCCTAACCTTTTAAGCCTCTCCTCATAAGGATATCGTTCCATCTCCTTTACATTTTGGTGGCTCTTCTCTGTACCTTCTCTAATTCACTATATCTGTTTTAAGATACGGCGACCAGAATTGCACACAATATTCACCATGGAACAATATGGAGAATTTACACTTACCGATAATTTCCTTTCCTGGAATCCTGCTAGACCAGTCCAGACTAGTAGGTTGTGTACCCCTGCCAGCAAATAGCGAGACAGAGGAAGATTCCTGAAGCTTTGTAATATAACCCTTAGTATAAAAACCCATCCCCCAAGGGGAGCTTCAGTATAACCATAAAAAGAAGCTGGAGTTCAAACAGCCAAGGAAGCACAAAAAGAGTTTACAAACAAATAACTCTTATAACAAGAAGGTAAATTGAGCAATGTGAAACAGGGCCCGCTAACCAAGGAAGTATGCATATGGCAAGGTACAGCAATGTCACCAATACACATGACATCCACATAAACGAAATAAAATACCTAGGGGTGATACTAGATACACACCTTAGTATGAACACCCACATAAGAAATACAACCAAGAAAATATACTCTAAACTCAAAGTATTAAAACATTAATTACGCCCTCTAGTACACCTGCAAGACTTCCTGAGCATCATTCAAGCCATTATCACACCACATTTTGACTTCGCCAACCTCTCTCTACTAGGCACCACTAACCAAAACATCAAAAGGCTCCAATTGGCCCAAAACGCTGCAGCCAGAACTATAATGAAGGTACACCCTTTTGAGCACATATCACCTTATCTAGCCAAACTACACTGGCTCCCTATTCAATGTAGAATAAACTATAAATTAATAATAACTACCTTTAAAGCATTAAATAACACTGCCCCAGCTACCCTTAATAAACTACTCACTAAAGACACAGCCCACTCCGCACATAGAAGAGGCAACGCTAATAAATTAAGGATTCCAAAAGAATTCACAAAGACCAAAAAAACAACCAATAAAAAAGCATTCTCCCACGCTGCACCTATACTCTGGAACTCACTACCAGACGAAATCAGAGCCTTAACCGACCTTAAAGCCCTACGCAAAACATTAAAAACCCACCTCTTTATCTCCCACTACGGTCCACTGGCAAACTCCCAACACCAAAATGAAAAGTGATAATCCATATAACACACAGAAACTAACACCGCAACTGCCTTATGATATTATGACCTTTGACACTGTCTATGATGTTTTATATATCTACCTTCACTGTTGAACTCATTTCTGCTAACTGTACATAGTTCTCCAAAGTTTAAAAGTTTAATTGTTAATGTACATAATTCATGCAATGTTCAATGTAAAAACAGAAATGTCTCTGTCCCCCTAACTGTTATATGTAAACCGCACCTGATCACTGGAAGGTTGCGGTATATAAAAGTTTGTTAAATAAATAAAATAAATAAACATAAGCGTCAGCTAGGTGATAGACTAAACAGTTTAGAGGGGCAGGTCCTGAACTGGCTAGCAGGATTCCAGGAAAGGAAATTAAAATCGGTAAGTAAAATTTCTCCCCTCCAAATACATCCTGCTAGACCAGTCCAGGGCGGGAAGAAACAGATGCAGCTGCAGCCAAGACAGAGGCTCCGAAGCAAGCTGCTTCTCGAGCTTGGACATCCAAGTGATAGTGACGTGCAAAAGTAGAGAGGGAGGACCAGGTGGCCACCCTGCAAATATCTAGCGGAGCTACCCGTGAGCATTCTGCCAAGGAGGTAGCCTGGGCCCACGTAGAATGTGCCTAAAGACCTCTGGGCACAGATTTGTTCAATAAAATATAAGCTGACTGACTCAATGGTCTGCTTGATCCAGCGCGCAATGGCAGCTTTGGAAACAGCTGCTCCTTTTCATGGACCAGAAGCCAAGACAAAAAGGCGACTAGAGAGATGAAACATTAGCGAGAGCAAGACCCTTATCAAATCCGTCCTGAAGGAAGGAAAGAATGTCTGGAATATCAACTTGCCAAGTGGAGCAAGATATCTTAGAATACCAAGAAGAAAAAAAACCACGCCAAATCCAAGCATAGGCATGTGAGGTAGAAGACAGTTGAGCCCGTAGTAGAGTAGCCACTACTTGCAGCAAGTAAACTTTGCAATGCAAGCGATGCTGCTCAATAGCCAAGCCGTAAGAGAGTAAAGAGCAGGGTTCTCCATGAGAACTGGTTCTGAAACAGGAGACCTCTCCGGACACCGTGGAGTAGGGGTGCCTCCCTGCAGGAGGTGGAGGAGACTGGCATACCATGGACACAGAGGCCAATCCAGGGGCACAAGAACTATACGTCTGGAGTGCAACTCTGACGGTGTACACGGCCAACTAGCAGCCAAAGATGTAGAGAAGCTGGTTCGAGGGCCAGGCATGAACTACAGCATCTAGGCCGCCAGAGTTCGGTTCCTTTCATCAACTGAAAAAGATTGATGTCTTGGCATTGAAAGAGGTGGCCATTAGGTCTACAGTCAGATAACTCCAACACCCAGTGTTTGTAAATGCTCATGGATCTAGCTCCCACTCACCAAGGTCGAGGATATGACGACCTAGAAAATCCACTTGAATGTTCTCCATTCCTGCAAAGTACTTCGCAGAAAGAGCCAGGAGGTTGGATTCTGCCCAGGGAAATCGAAGACTCATTTCCAGGACCAATCCGGGACATTTGGACCCACCCTGTCTGTTGAGATAAGTCAGTGGTGGAATTGTCAAAAAATACTCTGACTGCTCGACCTGGAGGTGGAATTGAAAGAAAAGTAGAGCCAGATGAACAGCCTAGGCTTCGAGGCGACTGATGGTCCAAGATCCCTGCACTGCCTGTCCCTGGTAGTGCGCTCCCCAACCTGCAAGGCTGGCAACCATGGTGAACACCACCCAACACGGAATTTCCAAGGAAACGTCCTTAAACAAGTGATGAGGACAAAGCCACCAGCGAAGACTGCAGTGAACCACTGAAGAAAGGGGTAGATGAATCTGATAGTCCTGAGTGGATGGGGACCAGCGCGATAGGAGAGAGTACTGAAGCGGAAGCTGTGAGCATGGGCCCAGTGGACTATGTCGAGAGCAGAAGCCATGGGGCCGAAGAATTGTAGGTAATCCCAGGCAGTGGAACTGCCAAGCGCTGGAAGGCAGACCTGAACGCAGAGCTTCTTGCATCTGTCAAAAGAGAGGAAGATGTGACCCACTCATGTCAAAGCGGGCGCCGAGGAATTCCAGAGACTGAACTGGGCAGAGATTGCTTTTAGCATAATTGACCATTCAGCCGAGACTGTCCAGAAAGAAGAGGACCTGAGAGACCATAGAAGTAGCCTCCTCAAAACTCATAGCTCTGATCAGCTAATTGTCTAGATAAGAATGAACCCGAATACCTCGGCACCACAGGGAAGCTGTCAATACTACCATCACCTTAGAGAAAATGTGAGGAGCTGTGGCAAGACCAAAGGGCAGAGCATGAAACTGATAATGTTGACAGAGGTACATGAAACAATCTTGGTGGATTGGAATGTGAAAATATGCTTCTGCTAGGTCCAGGGATGTGAGAAATTTGCCTGGCCGAACAGCTTGAATGACTGTTCTGAGGGTTTCCATCCAGAACCATGGCACCTGAAGACAGCGATTGACTCCTTTGAGGTCCAGGATAGGACGGAAGGAGCCGTCCTCCTTGGGAATGAAAGTAAATGGAATAATGACCAGAACCTCTTTCTGGAGGGAGGAACAAGGCATACCGCATTGAGCTGAAGGCGGCGGTGGAGGGTCACGCATATAGCCGCTGCCTTGGCCACAGAACAGAATGGAGATATGAGGAAAACATTCGGCGCCGGCTCAGTGAAACCGACAGCATAACCCTGTGTTACTACCTTAAAAGTACTCATCGGTCTGATGTTATCTGGATCCATTCGTGAGAAAAATACCGTAAGCGTCTGCCCACAGGCGGCACCCTGGAATGGACCCAGAAACAGTCAATGGGAATATTTAGCAGAATCGGAAAACTTGTTGGGATGAGAATTGTCCTGGTTGAGACGGGATACTCCGAAAGAAATGAGGATTAGAACCAGCCCTATTCAAAGAAGAACCAGATTTGCCAGGCTGGTAGCGATGAAAGTCTTTGAAACGGATTCTATAAGCTGACGATGTAGACGACAACGCGGTAGGACGACGAAAATTAGATTTGGGCTTATCCTCCAGTAAACATTGGAGGCTTGACTTCCCCCAAATCCTTCACAAGGTTTTCCAAATCCTCACCAAAAAGGTGACCCTTGAAAGGAAGCTTGGTGATATGGGACTTGGAAGCAGCATCTGCATTCCAATGACGGAGCCACAGCCAACACCGAGCTACTGCAGCAGCAGCCACAGACCAAGCAAATAAGTGTGGCAGATCATAAAAGGCATCTGCAAGAAAGGCAGTGACCGACTCTAAATGAGGCAAAGTCGGATCATCCAGAAGTGACTGAAGCCATCAGAGCAGAGCACGTGGAGTGAGACCTCCACAAACAGAGGCCTGCAATGCCAAGGATGATGACAAGAAAGTGGTTCTTATGAGGCCCTCCACCTTGCAATCCATCTGATCACAGAGAGCAGTGATGCCCTCCACAGGGATGGTTATGCATTTTAGTGACTGTAGTGACCAGGACATCTACTTTAGGGAAACACAACCACTTGTTAAGATCATCCGAAGACCAAACGTAAACACGCCCCGAGCGATAAGCGGAGTGTAAAGACACATCAGGAAAATCCTTTCTAAGGAGACCATCTGTTGTAGTTCCAGGGGAAAAAGAAAAACCTTAGGTGGTTTCCTGATGCCCATGATGATGATGGAGTCTGCCTAAGGTTTAGAGGATTCTGAAGGCTATTGCACTTGAGAGTCCGAGAGATGCAGAGCCTCTGTAATTTGAGCAATGAGAGCAGGAAGCTCTTCCTTTCAGAATAACTGGATATCCTGTCTTCTCAAGGCTCCTGGTCATCTTCCAATAGCGAGAACTCTCCTTCCCAGACAGACTCAGAAGTGATAGAATGTTCATCTGAAGGACCGTTACAGTCTTCCTCTGCAGGGTGCCAGTTCCCTGGAGGAGAGGAGGTATCTTTGGCCAGATCTAAAGAAGCTCTAGCCAAACTTCGGCGGGCACGCTTTCTAGATGGAGGATCAGCAGCAGTCAGAGTAGCTGAAGTCCCTGGGTGCCACATATCCCAGCTGCATAAACTAGAGATGAGAACAGACAGCTGAAGTCTGCGTAGGCTGTATAGAGAGTTGTAGAGGGTGAACAGGCTGCTCAGGCAACAAAAACTGGAGGAAGGGAATCTTGAGATCTAGCATCACCCTGAGATAACCCAGAGGGAGCTAAAGCCTGCAGGTGCACAAGGACCCCCTTGATCAGAATCACAGGAGGAACACAAACTACCTGTCCGTCTTAAATTTCTTCCCACAGATCAAGCAGCGCTATAGGGAAGGCGGCATTTTCACAACAGGATAAAAGAAAAAGGACACAGGAAGAGCCGGGGAGCCAAAAATCAACAAACTCTAAAGAAAGGATGGCAGCTGCGGCACAAGAATTATGGCAGGAAACAGCAAAAACAGAGCCGGGAAGCAGCCACTGACTGACTGTGTGAAGAGAAGCAGGAAAAAGCAACTGTAGAAAAACAAAGCACACCAAAAAAAAAGAAGGGAGGTAGATGTGGTCAGAACAAGATACCGCCGAAAAACAGATTGGGATGCTGTTTTAAAATAGAACCGCAAAAGAAATAAAACTCTCACTGCTCTTGAAGGAGGAAAAAAAAACACATATCTAGAAGGAAGGGTTCAGAGAAGAAAAAACTGCACGACAAATTCCTCAGCATCTGGGTCCTTGAATAAGGTGGTGTTTAAAAAAAAAAAAAAAACACACACAAAAAAAACACACCACACCCTTTAAGGAGATGAATGCAGGGCTGCGTGGATGGTGGCAGAGAGCGTTTTGGTTTCTTGGACCATGGGATGCTGTTCCAAGGGTTGCATAGCAGAGATGGTGTCCATCTGTCCAAGAAAGGTCGACGAATCTTCAGTAGTAGACTGGCTAATCTACTGAAGAGGGGCTTAAACTAGATTCGTTGGGGATGGGTGAAGAAAGCCCTCAGGTAAGTGATGCATTAAATACCTTTATGGAAATGGGTAACAGGGGTAACATATGGCGAGCAGTGTGTATAAATGCCCGTAGCATGGGAAATAAGATCCCTGATGTTGAAGCTTTGGTGGGAGTGGCTGACTTGGATTTAGTGGAAGTTACAGAAACCTGGTTCACAGAAAACCATGATTGGGCTGTAACTATACCTGGCTATACTTTATTCGGAAAGGACAGGGTAGGAAGAAGGGGAGGAGGAGGAGGAGGAGTGGCACTATATGTAACAAATATTATTAAAGCTGGTTGGGGAGCGAACTACCAGGGACAGGCAGTGCAGGGATCTTGGACCATCAATCGCCTCAAAGTCGGGGCTATTCATCTGGCTCTACCTTTCTTTCAATCCCACTTCCAAGTCGAGCAGTCAGAGTACTTTCTGACAATTCCATCACTGTGGCTTATCTCAACAGACAGGGTGGGTCTAAATGGATTGGTCCTGGAAATGAGTCTTCGATTTCCCTGGGCAGAATCCAGCCTCCTGGATCTTTCTGCGAAGCATATTGCAGGAATGGAGGACATTCAAGTGGACCAGAACATCAGCAATTTCTACAAGTCGCGGTCCCAATGGGGCATTTTCACTTTCGGGCGCTGCCATTCAGCCAGGTGACGGCTCCACGTACCTTCACCATAGTAAGGGTGGTTGTAGCAGCAGCAGTGCGCAAGAAAGGGATTCTGGTCCACCCGTATCTTGACAACTGGCTGATACGGGCGAAATCCAGAAGCGAAAGCAAAGATGCAACGAAGAGTGGTGCAGTTTCTGGAAAGTCTCGGATGGGTGGTAAATTAGGACAAGAGCCATTTGGTTCCATCCCAGGAACTGGAGTATCCAAGAGCCCACTTCGACACCAGAGTGGGGAAGGTCTTTTTTGCCGAAACAGCAGGCGCAGGGGCTAAGGCGACTGGAGCACCAGTTCCTGAGGACGTCCTAGCCGTCGGCCTGGGACTACCTGTAGGTAACTGGGGACCATGGCAGCTATGCTCGAACTGGTCCGGTGGGCGAGAGCACATAGAGCCCCTTGCAGAGGGCTCTCCTGAGGCGGTGGTCCCAGCAGAGTCAGCCCTTGTCCGAGCAACTCCCATATCCCGGGAGGGGGGGGGGCTAGGCAGGCACTTCGCTGGTGGCTACAGCCAGGGAGCCTGGAGGGGAGAATGCCCATTGAGTCCCCATCGTGGATCCCACTGCGAGGGATGGTTTGCTCAAGGGCAATGGAGCTCGCAGGAGGCCCTTTAGTACATCAACAGGTTGGAGATGCGGGCAGTGGTCCTGGCGCTTCAGGGCTTGGCTACGCAGAAAGGCAGTTCGAGTCCTGTCAGACAATGCGACCATGGTAGCCTACATCAACCATCAGGGAGATACGGGCAGCATACAGAATACGGGGCTTGATGGACCTTGGTCTGACCCAGTATGGCATATCTTATGTTCTTAAGAAGAGGCAGAGGGACTGTTCGTTTGGGTGGAGAGCGATCTCCAGGCCCTGTCAGCAGCGCATGTAGTGGGAGTCGACATTGTGAAGGCAGATTTCCTCAACCGAGTGGACACTGAATCAGGACATCTTTGAGCAGGTGGTACACCGCTGGGGCGAACTGCATATGGACCTCATGGCGACACTTCAGTCGACCAAGGCAGGCCGGTTCTTCAGCAGTAGAAAGGAGAGAATGTCAGAGGGGCTTGGACGCCTTTGTCCATGGGCACTCATAGGTCACGTGGTTCAGCGGATAGAGATGCACAGAGGGTTAGTCATTCTAATAGCCCCGGATTGGTTGAGGTGGCCGTTGTGATAAGGAAGCTTATCATAGTTCAGGAGGGAGCTATAAAAGAGGTGAATTGGCTCTGAACAAGCAACCTGTCTTTGCTGGTAGAAATACTAAAACAGAATGTTTTCATAAAAGACTACCAGTCCCAGAATGCACCAGGTTTCAAACAGCCTCTAGAAGGGCTGAAGTGGGGAAACGTGTGTTCAATCAGGAGAGCTATGAGGTAATCCCCAATCACTCATCTCCAAGGGCAGGGCTTGATTCAGCACACCTGGGTTGTGCTAGGGTGGAGTGTCCCTCTAAGCACGTTAAAAGTAATAGATTTTCTACACACAGACAGAACAGACAGAGAAGACAGAGCAGAGGGAGCCAGGAGAGCAGAGGGAGCCAGGAGATCCGTGAGAGCACACAGAACCAGCAGCAGCAATGTGGAAGGAAGAAGAGAAAGACATCTTGGAGGTCTAAAGAAGGAGCCCACAGCAGTACGTGTGTTGGGAGTCATTTCAGAGGCAAGCATACTCCATTGGACTGGAGGAAGCCAGAGGAATGGGGTTATAGAGCCAGGAATTCCCAGACAGCACCTTTGAAGGAGACGGCTGCAGGTGGAAGGGGCCCTAAGACCGGTGCAAGAAGGTATGTGAAGAGAGACCCAGTGTCCAGGGATCTTGATTGGAAGGCTGGACATAAAAGCTGGACTACTTACTGGCCAGGATACCTGGAGAGGAAGCCTAACAGCAAAGGAAGCTCAGGTATGAACTTTGATCTATGCCCTAGCTCTTCTCCAGGAAGACAGCAGGGAAACAAATATTATCCTGAGAGTGAACAATTGAGGAATTCCTCTGAGCCAGACCCTGATATTGATTCCATGATATTTGAGGAAGAAGGAGATATATTAAATGATCAGAATGAATACATGGATTGCTCTCTGTCTAGGCTGCTGTGGTAAAATACTTTCTCACTAATACAAAAAACCACCAAAAGGAACTGTAATTTGTTCTTTTATCTACCCAGAAAAGTCTGCAAGAAAGCTTTTGGGTAGGATTGAGCCACGTAGAGAAAGTGAACCAGCAAAGGGGTTTGCAGCTGGCTAATTGGTGATAATTGAGCCAGGCACAAGTGCACGTGAGCTCTGAAAGGAAACTTTTCTTTTTGTGTGTGTGTAAATAGAAGAAAGTTATCCTTGATAAAGAACAGTTTTTGTTACTTTTGGGTTTTGTTTTTGCTTTTGGAGCAATGCTAAGAAAGTTATTAGCATGAGCCATCAAAAAGACCTTTTCTGTTTCCCATCAAGGTCTTATTTGATTTTTGCTTAAGAAGTTCAGTTACCTTATTTCATGTTTTGTTTTCCTGAATGCAATACTGAAAGCAAGTGTCCTTTTTGTGTTACCAAGTAAATCTGTGTGGGAGAATTAACCCCATGAATAAAATCCATTTTTTCTTTGCTTACATTCGTGCATCACAACTCATTATTTTGTGAACGGCTGATTCTGGTATAAGTGAACTACATTCCCCACAATCCTTTGCAAGTCATAATAATATTTTTGCCTTTGCTAAGACTGTGGCCATTCACGACCAGCGCCCCCGTTTACACCGTGGTATGCCTATCTGGTCAGGATCCTGGCAAACAGACCGTGGCGGCTTCCATCTCGGGAGGACCTGTTGACGCAAAGGCTGGTGGCCATGCCTCAGGTGGACCAATTCTCACTTATGGTATGGCTCTTGAAAGAACAAAGCTGAGACGAAAAGGGTATTCCAGTCCAGTGATAGCCACCTTATTGAAGGCCCAAAAAAGATCTACGTGTCCAGCTTATATCTGGGCGTGGTGCATTTTTGAGGCGTGGTGGGGAGACAGGCGTATCCTCCCTGCCTCAAGTTCGGTACTGGATATTCTGGCCTAACTGCTAGTTCGCTGCGTGTGCAGCTGGCAGCATTCTCCTGTTATCGGGGGAAGGTTCAGGGGGTGATGTTGGGTACACACCCTGATGTGCTGTGCTTCCTGAGGGTGGTAATCCACTTGCGACCGCCAAGGAGGGCAGTAGTTCCCCCATGGGATCTTAACCTGGTGTTGACAGCACTTTCTGGTGAACCTTTTGAGCCGTTGGGGCGAGCGTCATTGAAGGTTGTGATGCTGAAAGCAGTTTCCTGGTGGCGATTTGCTCGGCGCGTAGGATCTCGGAAATCCAGGCTTTATCGTGTTGAGAGCCCTTCCTTTCATTTCCCAGGAAAGGGTGGTTCTCTGGACAGTACCTTCCTTCCTGCCCAAGGTGGTTTCGCCTTTTCATCTGAATCAGGCAGTGTCCCAACCGACCTTATCGGGAACGGACTGGGGCTCAGCTAGTCTGCAGTTGCGTCGTTAGGACGTCAAGAGGGTTCTGCAGCATTATCTGAAGAGGACTGCGCCCTTGAAGTCCAATCTCTTGATTGTGCTGTTCAAGGGGCTAAGCAAGGGAGAAGCGGCGGCCAAGGCTTCCATTACCAGATGGATTAAAGAGGCAATCCCATTGGCTTATACCTTGAAGGGCAGAGTGGTCCTTTGGTTGCAGGCACATCCCATGAGTGCGCAGGTGGCCTCGTGGGCAGAGTTTAGTTTGTTGCTGCCTGTGGAGATTTGCAGAGTGGCGACGTGGTCCTCTCTCCATGCATTCACGAAGCATTATTGCCTGGAAGTTCAAGCCGTGAAGGACACACGGTTTGGAGCGCGGTGCTTCAGCCTGGTGTGGGAGGTCCCTCCTGTTAGATTCTTGCTGCTCTGTTCAGGACTGGACTGGAGGGATGATAAGAAAAGAGTAATTAGACTTACCTGCTAATTGTGGTTCCTTGAGGAACTCCAGTCCCGAATCCCACCCTTAGGTGCTAGTAGAAGAGTTTTGGTGCTCCTTCCTAGGCAACTGCTTTAGTCAAACAGTTAAGAGTCAAGGGGGGCCCAGAGAGAATGCAGAGAAGTCAGCTCCGGGGGGGGAGGGGGGAGAAAATTGGATGGGCTGTTGGTCCTGCGCTCAGTTTGGGAGAGCTCTCCCCAGGGATCTCGTAGAGAGACCTTCACAGTCGGGGGAGATGTAGGGATGTCTTCTTGGCAGGGGAAGGAAGGAGTAGCGGTGATGTAGATATGTGGATATATGTTTTATTTACTCTATTTATTTGTTGCTCCTGTGAGTCTGCTTTGTCAATAGGTACTGGGGCTGGCAGGTGGTGCCAGCTACTTAAGTACAGGGGGTCATCAAAAGATGACTTGCTCAGTCTCCAAGCTGCTGGAAGAGGTGCACTACCCAGTTTCAGGACTGGACTGGAGTTCCTCAAGGAACCACAATTAGCAGATAAGTCTAATTTCTCTATATTATAATGCCTCTTTCCAAATACATCCTGCTAGACCAGTCCAGACTAGTGGGTTGTGTCCCCCTGCCAGCAGATGAGACAAGAGAAAAATTCCCAAAGTTTTGTGACATTTCACTTGGTACAAAAACCTATCCCCCAAGGCGAGCTTCAGTATTTTCTTTGTCTCGGCAGATGGTGGACTTCTGCTAGCTCCTGGCTTTCCCTGAGAAGAGATTTTGTGTCAGTTGTGCACACTGTGGTGCCCCCATCTTTGCCAACAGTTTTCCTTTCTTCACTTTCCAGAGCTGCTCCTGGTCAAGAGGACCAGTAGAGGACCTCTGAAGGGAAGTGCTCCTGCTCATGAGAAACAGTTGCAGCCTTCCGTTCAGACTGTTCTGCAAGCAGGACTTCTATCAGCTAAGTTGGCAGTAACTTTTGTTATTTTACTAACTCAAATCTAGAAATATAGAAAAATGACGACAGAAAAAGTCCACATGGCCTATCTAGTCTGTCCTTCCATATCAACAACTACAACAGTCCCCTTTTTTCCTTTAGAGATCCTCTGTGTTTGTCTCATGCTTTTTTGAATTCAGATACCGTCCTCATCTCTACCACCTCCACTGGGAGACCATTCCACGGAACCACCACTCTTTCCGTAAAGAAACATTTCTGCATATCACTGCTGAATCAATCCCTCTTCACCCTCATCCCATGTCCCCTCGTAGCAGAACTTGCTTTCAATCGAAAGAGGCTCTCCCCCTGTGCATTTATGCCACGGAGGTATTTAAACATCTCAGTCATATAACCTCTATCCCGCCTTTCCTCTAAGGCGTACATATTAAGATCCTTAAGTCTGGCCTCATATGCTTTGTAATGAAGACCACTTTAGTAACCACCCTCTGTACTGACTCCATCCTGTTTATATCCTTTTGAAGGTGCGGTCTCCAGAATTGTGGAGATATGCTTCAGCGAGGTCAAGAGCCGTCAAGAACTCCCCGGCTATGACGGACCGCAGAGTTTCCATGCGAAAGTGCAGCACTCGCAAACATCGGTTCACTGCCTTGAGATAGAGGATCGGCCAAAAGGACCCTTCCTTTTTGGGAACCACGAGATAAATGGAGTACCGACCGCAGCGGTATTGGTCCCTGGGCACCAGCACCACTGCCCGCAGCTATAATAGCCTTGCCAAGGTTACCTCCACCGCCACTGCCTTGCCTCGAGCTTTGCAGGGAAACTGAATGAATAAGAGGCCCACCAGGCAGGCCCACTCCAGGGCATACCCCTCCCGGACGATCTCCAGGACCCACTGGTCTGATGTAATCTGGGCCCAGGCAGAGTGGAACTCCTGAAAACGGCCTCCCACAGGAGGTAGTCCACCTGGACCCACCTTGCCTCATTGTGGTTTCCGTGCTCCAGAGGCAGCATTGGCTCCAAAACCTCTGCCTGCGCCCTGAAAACCCTGTCCTTTGGAGGGGAATCTGCCTCTCTGTAAAAGGAACAAAGCGGAAAGCCTGAAACCGCTTAGAATCTCTCAACTGCCCTCTAGACAAAGAAGAGGGGCGGGCTCTGTTTCTACTTGTCCTCCAGCGGGCGGACACCCTTTGTCTCTCCCAAGTCCATGACCAGTTTGTAAAGATCCTCCCTGAATAACAGCTTACCCTTAAAGGGAAGCTTACTGAGGCGGGATATGGAGGCACTATCGGCAGCCCAGTTCCACAACCATAAATAGCAGCGAGCTACCAAGGAGGCCATGCTCTTCAAGAGCCCTCTAAAGAGATCATAGTGGGTGTCTGCCAAATATGCAGACTCTGATTCCAATCTGGTAGCCCTCCTGTTAAATTCAAAGCCGGATCCCCCGGCCGCAAAACCCTCCGAGACCATCGGAGGCAGGCTCTAGCTACCCAGGCCCCACAAATGGAGGCCTGCAAAGTGAAGGCGTTGTCATCAAATGCCTGCTTAAGCAAGGTACTGATCTTTCTATCCTCGCCATCCTTAAGGGCAGTGCTGCCTTCCACTGGGATTGTGGTTTTCTTGGTGACAGTCGATACTGCTGCGTCTACCTTTGGCAACTGAAACAGTTCACGCTCGTGGTCCACTAAAAGGATACAGGCAAGCCATAGCCCGTACACTCCTGAGGCTTGCCTCTGGCCGGTTCCACTCCTCTTGAATCATCTGTTTGACCACTCTATGCACCGGGAACACCTTGTGCGGCTTCCATACCGCCTAAAGCAGAGGGTCCTCTAATGCCTCCTCCTCAGCCGGCATGTTGAGAGCCTCAAGGACTCTGTGACAAGCGCTGTCAACTCTTCGTGCCAGAACACTCAAATCACCCAGGACTGGTCCTCCTGCTCTGGGATCTCACCCTCTTCTAGTTCTTCGCCCTGGCCCTCAGGATCCAAGTCCAGGTCCTCATTGTCTAGACCCTCCAATTGAGGAGAATGCCCCTCCACCTCCCCTAAGAGCCGACCCCTCTTAGTGGCAGACATCTCCATCTCACAGTCCTCCTTATACACTGCTCTTTTCACAGCACGGTCATGTGCCAGAGGACCGCTCCCTGACCCTTGCTGACGCATGCAAAAAGCTTTGTACAGGAGCAGAACGAATCCCAGTGAAAAGTCCCCTGGCTATTTGCCCTCTGCCAGGCTCCGCGAGGTGGAGGGCCCCGGGAGAGCCCCCAGGCCGGAAGCCATCTCCAAAGCCGAAGGTGAGGCCTCTTCTGGCTCCTGGACCTCCCCTGCTAGAGAAGGGGACCCCTCCTGCTTCTTACTAAGGTCCTTCTCCAAGGCCGCAGCCTCCTGCTGGCAGCCCAGGCAGATGCCTTCCTCCAAGACCATCCCCCACCTGGTCCCACAGACCAAACATTGAGATCTGGCCGACATGGTGCCCTGGGTCATTGACCACCCCCGGTAGCACCCACAGGAGGAGGAAACCAAATCAGAGGGTCTCAAGCCAAGGGAAAACCTAACAATGAAACTATAGCTAAAATAAACTGAAACAAAAAACCCAGCAAAGAAAGCAGTCTTTCAGTTCTACCTCACAAACTGAAGCTGCCCCCCCAATCCGTAGGGAAAAGCTTTTATTTCCTTCCTCCCGCACCCCCCCGGAGGGAAAAAGGAAGGCAACAAGAAGAGAACTGGGCTCGTTCCGGCGCAGCTGCGGCCTGCTGCCACATGGATCCTGGCTGCACCACACTCTCCTACAGCCCCAAACGCTTTCCCAGCTGCACCGCTGCTATAAAAAAAAAAAAAAAAATCCCAAACAACCTCCGCTCTTACTTCCGGTTTCCAGGGAGTCAGCACACTGCTTCTATGCTGTTCCTCACACTCAGTCTTTCTACACAGGCTTTGGTGCTGGGAGCCATTCTGGTACAGCCCCCTCTATCTGCCACGCTCTGCTGCACGCGAGACGGCTTCTCACCCGTTCAGAGGATTGGGAGCCGCCTGCTCTCCCTGCAATAAGTAGGGTACCTCTGCCTTCCCTAGACCGTGGGAGCGAGGGGATCACCTCCTCAGCTTATCCAAATCAGCAGCAGGAGCCTCTTGCTGAGCAACGTCTCTCTTCTTCCTTTTTATTAACCCCCCCCCCCAAAAAAAACAAAACCCTTTCAGCAAGAAGGGCAGTTAACCCTGGCAACAAACGAAAATAAAACTGTCTGCTTAGTTGCCCTTCAGTGAGTCCAGACCCTGACTCACCACTTCCTCCAGCTGCTTGGAGACTGAGCATACTGGGGCTGGTAGGCAGTGCCAGCTACTTAAGTACAGGGGGTCATCAAAAATGACATGCTCAGTCTCCAAGCTGCTGGAAGAGGTGCACTACCCAGAGGTTTTGGGAATGGACTGGAGGGACTTTGTTTTATTCTCCATTCCTTTTCTTATGATTCCTAGGATTCTAGCTGCTTTCTTGGCCACTACTGCACACTGTGCAGAGGGTTTCAAAATTTTATCCACAATGACGCCTAAATCTTTTTCCTGGGTGGTGGTTCCTAATGTGGAACGTTGCGTCATGTAACCATAGTTTGGGTTCTTTTCTAGGTGCACAACTTCGCACTTGTCCACATGAAATTTCATCTGCCATTTGAACATCCAGTCTTCCAATTTATCAAGGCCCTCTTACAATTTTGCCACAATCCTCTTGGGTTTTAAACAACTTTGAATACATTTTGTGTCATCTGCAAATCGATTAGCTCACTCATTATTCCCATTTCCAGGTCATTTACAAATATGCTAAAAAGCAGTGGACTCCGCACAGATCCCTGGGATACTCCACTATTCACCTTTCTCCATTGGCCATTTAGCCCTACCCTCTGTTTATCTTTTAACCAGTTCTCGAGTCTTCCACCAACAACCTTTGCAATGCTGATGATCCCACATTACTGGCTGAAAGTGAAGACTATCTGAAACATTTGCTTCTCAAGATCAAGGAACAGAGTCTTAAAATGGGCCTGCACCTTAATGTTAAGAAGACAAAGATCCTGACACATTCAAACAAAGTTTAATCAACAAACTTGCCCTAGAGCATTTGAACTCTCCATGCCATCCCTTTGGAACTCCTTGCCTAACACAATAAGATCATCAACCTTCCCTCCTAACACAATAAGATCATCAACCTTCCCTCCTTCCACAAACAGTTCAAAATCTACTTATTCTCCAACTACTTTGGACCCACCCTCTGACATGACTTCAACAAGACAATCACACATATAACAGAACCTAAACCTGTATATAGTTAAAGCAGATACCACAAGATATAGCTATCCTAATTGTATATAGTCCATTGATGAAAATAGCTATTATACATATTATGTAATTAATGAGTTAATTGTTATGGAAACCTGTTATCTGTTAACTCAGATGTTTATGCTGTTCTATGTATTAAGATGTTTAACCGTTCCATGTAACAATATGTTTTGTTCGATGTAAACTGCTTTGACCCGGTGAAAAGCGGTATATAAGCCTAGTTAAATAAGTTCATCATTTATGGAGAAGAAAGTGAAATAGTTGACAACTTTAACCTACTTGGAACAACAATCAAAGAAAGGACAAGCAGTCAAGAAATCTGACGACACCTTGCTCTTGGCAGAATGGCTATGAAGGACCTAGACAAGATTCTCAAGAGCAGAGATGCCTCTCTCCATACAAAAATTTGACTTGGCCAAGCCATGGTAATTTCAATATTATATGGACGTAAAAGTTGGACAGGAAGAAAATTGATGCCTTTGAATTATGGTGCTGGTGACAAATACTGCGTATACCATGGACTGCCCAAAGAACAAACCAGTCAGTACTAGAAGAGATCAAAACTAAGCTTTTCTTAGAAGCTCAGATGACTTCAACTTTCATACTTTGGACACATCATGTGAAGAGAGAGATAGTTACAGAGAGACATTATGCTTGGCAAGGTAGAATGGCAAGGCAAAAAAGGAAGGATGACAATGAGATGGATCAATACAATCACAGTAGCTATGGGTGCCACTATCAACAATGAGCTGCCTGACTTGACGACCGAACACAGTTTAGGTCAACTATCCAGAGGGTTGCCATGAGCCAACACCGACTCAATGGCACTTAACAACAACATAAAAAGAAATCCAGCTACATCCTACTCAGCCCCAATCCATTTTCTAGTAACCCAGTCAAAAGAAAATCAATTATATTAGACACAGGCTGCGTCTAACCCTGCACCCTGCTAAATTAAAGGTATTTCACAATCCTTATCATTGCAGTCAGACTGACAGCTTCTCCAGTCCCATGGAATCATATCTAGAGTACAAGTCTTTCAGCACAGCTGCCATAACTTATTCTAGTGGTTGTAAATTAAAAAATATTTACTTTGCTAGGACCGTTAGTGACTACCTACTGAAAACTGGTCACACTAGCTGAATGCCAGCATTTCACAGCTGCTTGACTACTGATTGGCATTCACAGATACAAGCACTTTGCTGAGATGCCACAGGTTCGCTCTGTGCATTAACAGCATAGAACAGAAATACCATTATTTTGCTGTTCTAGCGTTGGTCCAGCATGAAACAAAAGCAAAGAGCCTTAAAATCTGACTAAACACTTCTGCAAAGTTCTTTCTCTTATTACGCCAAGGAGTTACTCACCATCATATGATAGTCTTCATAACCTTCAATTGGTTCGGTGATCACATTTTTAATTGACCCCATTGGTATTTTTTCTGTTCTCTCTGGTAAAAAAGGACAGATGGACATCAGAGGAAAAGCCCAACACACGTCTGGCAACACAATACTGGTGCAACAACTCATTGGAAGGATATCCCTATGAGGAAAGGCTTAAAAGGCTAGGGCTCTTCAACGTATATTAAAAAAAAAAAAAAAAAAAAAGAAGATGGCTGAGGAGAAATATGATAGAGATCTATAAATGAATGGAGTGGAACAGGTAAACGTAGATCGGTTGTTTACTCCATCAAAAAGTGGGAAGTCTAGGGGACACACAATGAAGCTACAATGTAACCCATTTAAGACTAATAAGAGAAAATATTTTTTCATTCAATGCGTAATGAATCTCTGAAATTTATTATCAGAGGATGTGGTAAAAGCTGTTAGGGTAGCTGGGTTTAAAAAAAGGTTTGGACAAGTTCCTGGAGGAAAGTCCATAAACTATTATTAAGGAGGACCAGGGAAATCCACGGTTTAACCCATGATAAGCATCATGAAAGCTGTGTACATTTTTGGTAACCTGCCAAGTATATGTGACCTGGTTTGGTTACTGTTCGAAACAGGATACTGGGCTTGATAGACCTTGATCTGACCCAGTATGGCATTTATGTTCTTTTGTTATGGAAATTCTTTTGGCTAACATTTTAAAAAAAGCATAAATTGTGTTAGAAATCTGGAAGGTGCTGGTCTATCTGATATGACCCTTAAGTCACGTGATACAAGATAAAAAAAACAAAAAATATCTAAACGCCACTCCGCTCCCCACTTTCTTCCCACAGTATGAAGACAGGAGCAGCAACAAGCAGTATTCTGCAGGGGTTTCCAGTCTAACAGAAGGAGGGGCAGGAACTTTCAAAATTCACAGGCCCTGTACTGATTGTCATTGCTGTGCACGGGTCGCAATGGAGGTCCAGGAAAAAAAAAAGGGAAAAGAGACCCATTTCTGTCATCCCATTTGGGTCCCGAGTCACAGTTAGGGAACCATTGTGTTAGACAGACCTCAATCTCATATGAATTGCTTTCATGATGCTGTGCTCGCTGTATATTTACCTTTTGTGCCAATCCATAGCTGGTCTTGTTCAAGTTTGAATGTTAATCTCACTTTTCCTCCTGTCTTGTTGTACATACCAGACAATGGCACAGTAGGCAATCGCTCCTGATACAACAAATGAAAAACAAGTAGCCACTGCAAAGCATATACCATGATCAACAAGAAAAGCAACTATCAACATAAGTGTGAGATCAAAGGGTAACATAGTTACTGACAATGCAGCCAATGCCGAGGATCAACTAATACAAATTTGTACGAGTCTACAGAGCTCAATGCAAATAGATGTGGTATTTTATATACCTAGAGTGACATGTAAAAAACGGTCTCTTTCCTGCAGAGCCTTCATATTATTTTATTTTCATGGTCTCCTACAATAGGCTCAACTCTCTCTCAGATAAACACCTGCTCCTGAAACGTAGATTGATAGCAGAACGAATTTTTTTTACTGGAACGGCAGGTGACTCAGGCGAGGCGTACCTGTGGGCGGTTACTTTCGATACAAAATCGGAAGAGATTATGGGAGATTCAGGTGGCCCTGAATGAGTTATTGCACCAGAGGGCTAAGAAAACGTTAATGTACTATAAGTACAAATTGTATTGCTACGGGGATAAGGCAGGCAAGCTTTTGGGGCGATGCCTGAAGGGACAGCGCGGGACACGGTTAGTGGCGGCGCTCCGGGATGGCAAAGGCGAGCTTCAGCGCACCAGAGAGGCAATTGCTGGCGTTTTTCGGAACTTTTACCGGACGCTATATGCCGCAGAGGATATCTCTCCTTCTAGCATGGATGAGTATCTGCGGGGCCTCGATTTGCCTCGACTGAGTGCTGAACAACAGGTCCAGTTAGGCCGCCCAATAACTGAGCAGGAGATACAACGGGTGATTTCGCAAGCCAGCTGTTACAAGGCCCCAGGGCCCGATGGGTTTGGCGCAGAATTCTACAAACTGCTGTCCATATCGGTAGGTCCTCTATTAACAGCTGCATATCGCCAACGGACGGAGAGCGGTATTATACGATGGGGGGGGCAACCAGGCATATATTACACTAATCCCTAAACCGGGTAAAGATCCAGTTCAGGCAGCTTCGTACCGGCCCATATCTTTATTGAATTTTGATGTGAAGATACTGGCCAAGGTACTGGTGGATCGCCTGGCGGAGCTGTTGGGAGGTTTGATTCATGAGTCACAGGTTGGCTTCGTGCGGGGCCGTTACATGGTGCGTAACATGCGTAAAATCTTAACCTCTTTGGAGTGGGTGCAGGAGCACCATATGCATTCGCTATTAGCGAGTTTTGACGTGGAAAAAGCGTTTGATAGGGTTAATTGGCAGTATCTTCAAGGTTTGTTGCCCCGATACGGCCTGGGCGACTCCTTTTGTAAGATGGTACAGTGCCTTTATGATCGCCCGACAGCACGGGTACTCTGTAATGGGGCTCTTTCAGACCAATTTTCTCTCTATTGAGGTACTAGGCAGGGATGTCCCTTGCCTCCATTATTGTTTGTTTTATCCCTCGACCCTCTAATCCGCAGAATAGAACTAGATAGAAGCATTCGAGGGGTGGGTATTGGTGGACATGGATTTAAGATTTCGGCCTTTGCTGCTGATCTATTGGTTCATTTGCTTTCCCCTAGGGAATCTCTTCCTCGGCTGTTGGAGGAGTTTGTGGTCTTTGGTAGTTTTGCGGGCTTCCGGGTGAATAAAGATAAATCAGAAGCGCTTGATGTTTTGGGGCAACTTCAGGGGCATTGGGGAGGAGAATTCCCCTTAAAATGGGCAGTTGATAACTTTATTTACTTGGGAATTGTATTAACCAAACTGCCACAAGATTTATACAAAGTAAATTTTGAGCGCATTTTGTCCAGAATGCGGATTCAGCTTACAGCGTGGAATCCTCTCCCACTGTCTTTGTTGGGAAGGGTGGCGGCGGTTAAAATGGTAATTTTACCGCGTATTCTATATTGGATGCAGACCCTACCGGTGTGGCTTCTGCGCCAGGATGTGTCCATCGGTTAGAAAAAGAACTACGGTGTTTTTTGTGGAGGGGGGCTCGGGCCCGTATTCCAATGAGCCGCATGATAGGAGCATAGGGTAAGGGAGGTATTGGGGTTCCGGATTTTGGGCTTTATGCGCTGGCTTGCCAAGCCCGACATTTGGGCGATTGGTTGGGGGGGACGGAAACATATACACCGAGGGCCCTAGAAGAGGCATGGTCAGCCCCCCATTCGTTGATGGCAGTACTACATGCGGTATCTGCTCAATTGCCGCGTCGAGTCAAACGGAATAGTATGTTCATCTCTATGAGGCGCACTTGGTGTCAGCTGAATCGCTATTGGGGTCGGGATTGGAGGGTATCGAGTTGGATACCTTTGCAGAGGAACGTGAATTTTACACCAGGTTCTGAAACGCGTGTTTTCCAGTTGTGGGGTGAGAAGGGGCTTCGGAATGTAGGACATGTGGTGGATCTTTCTGGCAACTGTAAGTCATTCTCCTCATTGTGTGCGGAATATGAGTTGAGACCTTCCCAATGGTTCGCCTATTTGCAACTTTCTCATTATGTGGCTGTTTTACCTAAAGCGGAGCTTAGTGTTGATAGATCGGCGCAGCTTCTTGAATTCTTTGATATCGGGAGAGAGGCCCCCCCTTCTATAGCGGGTTTAAAGGCAAGATTAGAATAATATGGTGTGGCTGCAGATTATGGTAGTGTGGAAAGGGCATGGGGGTTGGAAATGGGTCGGGAGGTATTGCCGGGATCTGTTAAGCAGGCCCTGGGGCGGATAAGTGAATTGATTGAGGGTGCCCGGTGGAGGGAATTACAATATAAAATCAATAGCGCGGGTGCACTTTTCGCCCAGACGGGCGCTGCGCAGTCACATTACCCAAGATGGGAGCTGTCCTCGATGCTCTATGCCACTGGTGGACTTGACCCATATGTGGTGGGCCTGTAAGAGTATTCGCCCATATTGGACCAAGATTCACTGGTGCATAATGGGGATGATACAGCAAAGGTTCCCCTGGACTGGCTCTTTAGTAGTACTGGATCAACTGAACCCTACCTTTCCCAGGGGGAGAGGGGATAGGTTGCTGGTGCGAAAGGCCTGTCTGGTGGGCAAAGGCCCTGTTCTAGCTAGATGGAGAGATCCGATCCCGCCGTCGTTCATGGAGTAGCGCAATAAGTTCCACCAGTTGATGCTAGCGGAATGATGGAAAGCTAAGGGAAATGTTAAGTGGTGGTCTATTTTTATGTTGGTTTGGGAACCCTATATCCAAAGCTTAGGACCTACTTGTAGGAGCGAAGTATTAAATGTGGGGATGTAGAGCCGGTAGGGCTGTCTGGAAGGGGGAGGTGGTGGGTAGAGGGTGAGTTGGTCTTGTTTAAGTGTATTCCTTCATATGGTACTGGGGTTCAATGATTGCGATGAGGGGTGGGGGGTGGTTGGGGGGGGGAGGGGGATTATAAGTAATTAATCAGGAAAATTATGGAAAGAGTTCAGGCTTGTCACACGAATGTATTGGACGTTTTGCCTCAGGGCGGGGATAAGAGTACACCCTGCCGGAGGTTTCCTTTTCTGTATGGAGTTGTAGTAGTGTGTTGACTTTGTGTTCTGTATTGCTGGTTATTAAATAAAGTCTTAAAAAATAAAACACACCTGCTCCTGGCCATAGTTAATAATTGGTACAGCACCACAGTATCCCTCAGCTTTGCAGGCTATACCCTCTCTCAGCAAAAAGCCCCAGTCCTTAGTTTCTCTTTCATTCTAATAATGCACTAAAACAATGTACACCTTCTGTGCTGTTTATGATCAGCTCATGTATCAAGGGAGCAGGCTCTTTTGAATCAATGATTGTCTCATCACTCTTTAGACCAATGCTCTATAAAAAGCAATAGCTTGTCAAATAGATTAGATTAGTTTTAAAATACCAGAGCCAGAAAAGAGCAGAGCTATTATTTTCAAACTAAACTTGTGGGTAATAGTGAAGACAAACCATGGTTGCACTATGAACAGACATAGCAGCTGGTTTCCAAATTCTCAACCTTAATGACATCTTCTCACCTGGACACCTTTTATGGCTGGCATCACATCTTCTGGTTTTCCTTTATCTAAAACCTTTCTGTGTTGCTATGAAATAGAAATGCAAATACTGTAAGATGCCAACTAATATTTCCAAATCATAAATATAAGAGATGCTGGGGAGAGGGGGAGACAGGGGAGTAGAAAACTCTCAGCATAATTTCCGGGAGGTACACAAGAGACAGCTGTCCTGTGCACAGTATGCAGAATGAACTATTGAAAACCTCTACAAACCTTTTGTCTACAGAGAGGTTCCTTTGCGCTTTCCTCAGTCTTCACCTCCTGCTGCATGCTCTCTTTAGGTGTGGTCACTGCTAACACATCATTTATCGTTGAGCCCACTACCATTATCTTTGCCCCATTCATCACTTTGATGTCCCGTAAGGTTTTTTCCTCTGACAGAAGACCTTTGTACATCACTTTCTGCATTGCAGGTGGAAGACCTAGAGAAAGATTCATTTTACATCCAGGAACTGGTACCTCAGCAGATAAAAGGCAACGGCCAAGTTACAAGGCGCTATCGTCAGATTCAACAAGCACGACTGCACCACAATCAACAATGATTACCTGGAGATCTTTCTTTAGGACAAGTTGTTATTTATTTATTTTATTTACCTTCTCTTATATACCGCGCTATTCTGCATCAGTGCGGTTTACATTGAACAAACTGAAATTACATTGAACAGGGCATTATAACTTGGAGATAACTATTTTACCGGGAATATGGGCTATGGAGGGTTAAGTGGCTTGCCCAAGACCACAAGGAGCACCTGTGGGACTAGAAACCCCAGTCCTTCCAGCCCAAGATTGCTGTCCTCTAGTGGGATTTGAACCCCCGACCTTCCGGCCTGAAGTACCTTGCCCCAACCACTAGGCCTCTCCTCCAGTCCTCTATAAAAAGTGGAAGTTGTTCTCTTTCCAGTTAGAGACCTAACCAGAACCCAAAGCAAACATGCACAAGAAATAGGATTTTTCTTCTTTAATAGAAGAAAAAAAAAAGCATGTAGATTGACTTGATCTTTTAGCCTTGTGAGAAAAGCTGAGGCTCTTAATCCTCTACAGACAGGAAGGACTTAGAACACAGTTTGATTTATTAATGCTTTACTCTATTCTCTGTCTACAGGAAACATACTTAGTGGCATGTTGTTTATTGGAAATTTATGACTGGCACTAAAGGCAGATTAGAAATAAAAAGAAATGTATTTAAAATTATTTGGTATCCTGTCATTCAAGTTTTACATCATGATTGTTGATTTGCCTGGATTGTAAACTGTTACAAAAATATAAACATGTAACACAAATACTAAATCAGGCTCTTAACCTAATCTACTGTGGCACAAAACCCATAATGTTTTAAACCAGGTATGAGGAATTAATGACTTCCGGAGTCACCATCTCCCCACTAGTGTAAAGCACCTGCCAAGGACATGCCCTGGAGATCACACTGCTGTTGCTCATTCAGTTTCACAGCTACAAAACAAAATATTTTTAAAATCTAATGAAAAAAATCCAACTTCAAACTAATTATCAAACATGGTACTCTTTCGAACTGATGGACAAATGTGCCCTATGCCCAAGCAGGCCACATTAACTTTCAAAATGAATGGGAGAGAGGAGGACATGAATTATTCACATAAACTGAGATGAAGCCAGGGAACTAGAATGAGATTTGCCTACCAGCAATGTTCCCTCTAATTTTCTGTAGGCTGTGTGCGCATAAAATATCAGCTGTGCAGCTTTTGAAGGAAGGTTAAATTTTTGTGCGCCACATAACGACACGCGGAGTTATATACTTTAATATTTGACTACACGTCAGAATACCACATTGATTTTAATCAAATTAAATGAAAATAGACGATTACTAAATGAAGCGGAAAATTTATAGTAATTATAATCACAACTTTTAAATTTTAAGACATCTGTGTTTTCTATCAGAATTGTAATTTTTGTGCGCTCTGTTGTAAAGTATGTGCTCTCGCTCGGCGAGGTGTGTGTGCGCACACGCACACAGCTTAGAGGGAACAGTGCCTACCAGTAGCATGCACAGAAAAAGGAAGGTGCAATTCTGACTGTGAACATGAACTTTACCTTTTGCGTGGAAGGCTTATGGTTTATTTTATATTTAACATTTCTTATATACTGCCTTTCGTGATATCAAGGCGGTTTACATTGAACAAACTGAAATTACATTGAACAGGGCATTATAACTTGGAGATAACTATTTTACAGGGAACATGGGCTATGGAGGGTTAAGTGGCTTGCTCAAGACTACAAGGAGCACCTGTGGGACTACAAACCCCAGTCCTTCCGGCCCAAGGTTGCTGTCCTCTAGTGGGATTTAAACCCCTGACCTTCTGGCCTGAGGTAACTTGCCCCAATCACTATTTATTTTTTCTAAACAGCTTTTCAAACACCAAAACAGTTTACAATAAAAAATTGTCTGGGAAATTACAATATCCTTGACAGAGAATAAGAAAGCAAGGAACAGATCGGCCCAAATAGAGACTGGTAGGCACAAGCTTTATTTGTGAGCCCTGAGACATGGGCTAGGTGTGGTGTGCTTTATCAAAAAAGAACTGGGTGGGTGAGCATGAACTTTACCTGTGAGCGAGTGGATCTTCTGTTTCAGGTTAGCTCCCGTGCTATCCAGAGGAAGTTTAACATCATATTTATTTTTATTCCAAATAATCTTGAGTTCAACCATTTCTCTGTCAGCCTCAGAGGCTCCACCATTGCTGACCGAGGTTTGGGAAGCAGCGTCGTCTCCTTCTGGCTGCAGCAGCATGTCTTCTGTCACTGCCGCGCTCTCTCTGTCACCGCTTTCTTTGAAGCAGAGCTGCGCAGCATCTGGGATCTTGGCCATATTAGGCTCAGTCACTTCTGCAGTGAGAAGACAGGAGAGCAAGAACAAGAACTTACTGCTCATCTTGGCTTTATTAGTCAGAAAGTAAACAAGTTTTCTACCAACTCTGAGGTGTTTGCTCGGCACTTTTAAGCGAAGGAGTTTAGGGACCGCAGGGTAACTGGACACCGGGTCATGGGGCCTGAAGCAGAAGACAGACCGGGCAAGGTGAGGAGCCGCTTCCCTGCTGCAAGACCGACACAGCTCAGAAGCCGTCGCACTACTGACACGGCCGGTGAAAGCCGCCCAGCTGCCGTCTCCGAGATACCTACCGTCTGGAGCCGCCATGATGATTGTGTACAACGCTGCAGCCGCAAGGGCTGCCGGGAAGCGCCACTACCTGACCCCTGCCGGCACCTCGAGTCTCCGACCGGAAATGGGAAGCGTGGTGACGTCAGAGACGCGTAGGCAGTCACCGCTGTTGCCAAGTTACCCGCTTCTACGACTGGTTTTAAATTTGTATTTACAGTGCATTCTGGTATTTGTACTCCCTGATTTCTCCCAGTGCGTCTGTGCTGCAAGTCCCGTAATGCATACGATTTTCAGAAATCCAGGTCTGGCTTAAAATCTCACTCATGGAACAGGGTAACGTTGCGCTTCCTCTCGTGCAAGTGCCAACCGCTGTCATCACCAGTGCATCCCAGTTCCATCCCATCCTCCCCCTTCTCGCGCTCATCGCCATCCTATATCTCGTCACATATGCATGCAGCTCTTCAAATCCCTCACACCTATAATTACTTTCCACACGTGTCCCCATGATACTCAGCCACACTCATTTTGCTCATATACATGGCCACACACTTTTAACTAGAACATGGAAGCCCTATGAACAGTGCACCTCACAAGAAGCACAATCTCTTCACCTTTATTACTACTGCTAATCATTTGTACAGGGCTACAAGACATAGACAGTGCTGTACATACAAGGAGACGAGTTGCCTCAGAGTTGCCAACTTACCCAGTTCCAGAGTGAGATTTTTTTGCCAGTTCTGGTTTTAAATGGATTTATTTTATTTATTTAGCATTTTTTATGTAGCGCATTTCCAAAGGTCAATGCAGTTTACATGGAACAGTTTAAAGTTAACATTACATAGAACAGGAATTTTAACGTTGAACAGGGAATATTAACATGAAATGATTTTTTTGTTGTTGTTAAGTGCTGTACTCTGGATAGTTGACCTAAACTTTGTTTGGTATTTATTTATTTATTTACATTCTCTTATATACCTAAGGCGCTATTCGGCATCAGTGCGGTTTACATTGAACAAACTGAAATTACATTGAACAGGGCATTATAACTTGGAGATAACTATTTTACAGGGAACATGGTCTTCAGCCAAGCAGCTCATTGTTAATCGAGTGATATCCATAGCTGCTGTTATTGTATTGATCCATCTTATTGCCTTGCAAAGCATTATTTATTTATTTTATTTAACCAGTTTTCTATACTGCCTTATCCTTCAATCAAAGTGGTTTATATTATGTAATCACTACATACAGGTACTGGATACATTCCCTTGTCCCCAAAGGTCCTCATAATCTATGTGTATCTGAGGCATTGGAGGGTTAAGTGGCTTGCCCAAGGCCACAAGCAGTACCTATAGGACTAGAAACCCCAGTCCCTCTGGCCTGATATTGCTGTCCCCAGGTGGGACTTGAGCCCCTGGCCCTTGGGCCTGAGGTACTGTGGCCTAACCACTAGTCCACTCCTCCCTCCCCATTATGTCTTTCTCCAATGATCTTTCTCTTCACATGATGTGTCCAAAGTATGAAGGTCGAAGTCTTGTCATCTGAGCTTCTAAGGAAAGTTTGATCTCCTCTAGTACTGACTGGTTTGTTCTTCGGGCAGTCCATGATATACACAGTATTTGTCACCAGCACCATAATTCAAAGGCATCAATTTTCTTCCTATCTTTTTCACTGTCCAACTTTCGCATCCATATGATGTTATTGAAAATACCATGGCCTGGACAAGTCAAATCTTTGTATGGAAAGAGACATCACTGCTCTTGAGAATCTTGTCTAGGTCCTACATAGCCATTCTACCAAGAGCAATATGGCGTCAGATTTCTTGACTGCTAGTCCTTTCTTTATTGATTGTTGATCCAAGTAAGTTAAAGCTGTCAACTATTTCAATTTCTTCTCCATCATTAATGAACTTATTGATTTTGCCAGTTGTCAGGATCTTTGTCTTCTTAACTTTAAGATGCAGACCCCATTTTAAGACTATATTCCTTGATCTTGAGAAGCAAATGTTTCAGATCTTCTTCCCTTTCAGCCAATAATGTGGTATCATAAGCATAGCAAAGGTTGTTGATGAGTCTTCTACCAATCTTCACACCTCGGTTGTCTTCATACAGTCCTGCTTTTCTGATGATTTGTTCTGCATATAAATTAAAGAGGTAGGGGGAAAGTATGCAGCCTTGTTTATTGGTGGAAGACTCATCAACAACCTACGCTATGCTGATGATACCACATTACTGGCTGAAAGTGAGGATTTATTTATTTATTTATTTAACATCTCTTATAGACCGCACTATTATCATCAGCGCGGTTTACATGGAACAAACATATACATACAGAAAAACTGTAGTGCATTTTTTACAAGTAACAGGAATTTGAACTTGGTAAATAAAGGGAAAACTATGTACACTATATAACTATATACAATAGTCTATACACATTAGTCAGTTGAAGTTGTCTTGACCTGGTTATGGATGTAGTGTTTCTCTTGTGTAAAACTAAATTGGGAAATAGCTTAAGAAGAGGTGGTGTTTGAGACTTTTTCTGAATTGTGTTAGGCTGCTTATGGCTCTCAGTTCTGGTGGGAGTGCATTCCAAGCTATTGGGGCATGAATACTGAAGGCTCTTTTAGATGTTTCCTTATTGTATCTGACTGTTTGTCTTAGGATTGTTAATGAGTTTATAGTAGTTGATCTTCTGGATGATCTGAAACATTTGCTTCTCACAATCAAAGAACATAGCATCAAAATGGGCCTGCACCTTAATGTAAAGAAGACAAATATCATGACAACTGGCATAACCAACAGGTTCATCGCTGAAGGAGAAGAAATTGAAATCGTGAACAACTTTAACCTACTTGGATCAACTATCAATAAAGAAGCAACAAGCAGTCAAGAAATCAGACGACACATTGCTCTTGGCAGAATGGCTATGAAAGACCTAGATAAGATTCTCAAGAGCAGATATGTCTCTTTCCATACAAAGATTTGACTTGTTCAAGCCATGGTATTTTCAATAACATCATATGGATGTGAAAGCTGGACAGTGAAAAAGATAGACAGGAAGAAAATTGATGCCTTTGAATTATGGTACTGGCGGCGAATACTGTGTATACCATGGACTGCCCGAAGAACAAACCAGTCGGTACTAGAGAAGATCAAACCTAAGCTTTCTTTAGAAGCTCAGATGACAAGACTTCGACTTTCATACTTTGGACACATCATGCGAAGAGAGAGATCATTAGAGAAAGACATCATGCTTGGCAAGATAGAAGGTCAACGCAAAAGAGGAAGGCCAGCAATGAGATGGATCGATACAATAGCAGCAGCTACGGGTACCAGTCTGTCAACAATGAACCACCTGACTCAAGACCGACCACAATTTAGGATAGCTATCCCGAGGGTCGCCATGAGTCGACTCCGACTCGATGGCACTTAACAACAACATACCACATTTTTCCAGACGATCAAGAGCGGTTTACACGTAACAACAGTTAGGATAGTACAAAACATGTACATATTCCATTACATAGAACAATTTAAACTATATACATTAACATGGGTAAAACAGAGCTTTATTAACATGGCACTATATACATTCCTGTTCGGTAATCCAGTTTAGTCCTCCAACATCGGGTAGTGCCCCTCCTCCTGCAGCCGGGAGACTGGACCAATCAAATCTTCTGTAGTATATATGCAGCAGGAGCTCCCAGAAGTCCCCAGTGTGTCCAGTCTCCCTGCAGCTGGAGGACTTCTGTGCCCTTGCTGGGCACGCTAAGTGACATTTGAAGGAGCAACACTAGTTAGTTAGTTCTTTTGGGGTTTATTTCTGGTCCTTTATATTCTATTTCTTTTGCTAGGTAGCTGTATCTTTAAAAAAGAAAAAGACACAGGAGACTTTCTGGGGAAAGCCAGACCTGCCTTGGGCTCCTGCCTTTCTGCCTGGGAATCTCTGAAGCCTGGGTTGAGCTCTCCCCAAGGCTGTTCGGGGAAGAGCCATACCGGCTGCAACATTGCCTGTCACTTGGAGAAGTGGGCTGAGTTCCTTGCTGTTCCCAGAGCTGGTAGGAATTTTCCTTGTTTTAAGCTCTCTGTTCTATGCTTGGGCAGAGGCTCTGTCGGCTCCCCTGGATTCCAAATTGCACATTTTCCTGCTATTTTTTGCTTGCCCTGTATTAGAGGGTCGTTTTCTTTCTTTTCCATATTATTTGGGTACCTTTGTATTTTCGCGCCGTTTTTTACCGCGGGTGAAAAAGTGCGGCGGCCATTTTGGATTTCTAAAGTGTGCTTTTTAAGTGCACTTTTTAACACTTGCGCACTGGGTCCCCTGGTGTTTTGGGGTTTCTTTTGCTGGCGATTTTGCTCAGGGCACCCCTAGGATTCTGGGGAGTATTTGTTTACTGTAAAAAAAAAAAAAAAAAAAGGTTTTAAATTTAATACTGTGCTGAATTGAATAAGGTTAGTCCCCTTGGTGTGGGCTTCCCTGTTCCTGTTGCCTTATTTTTCCCTGAGAGCAGGTGGCCTGGGCATGGCTGCCAAACCTCAGTGTGTAATTTGTGGCTCCCGCAGAGGTACAATGGCTGACTCTGGAATCTGTAAGAGCTGTGCTGCAGTTTCTTCAGAACTGGAGCTGCCTATTGAAATTAAGGAACAGCATGTGCCCGGGGACCCTTCCCTTTCGGGGGACAGTGTCCCTTCACCGAGCATCCTTCCTTCTGGTCTGGGCCCGGCGTCTAATACGTCGGTCCCTGAGCTCCAGCAGGCGGCTATGGTAGCGTCGCCTATAGACTTTTCCCCGGATTTTGTTCTTCTCATGCATCAGGCCTTCCGCTTAAGCCGGTCTGGTCATTTGCCGGAGGCTTGGCCCACCTCTCTCCCCCCAGCATCCGCGGGGGGGTTCAGCGGTCTTCCCAACCCGCGGTCAAGCGGCCCAGGTTGGGGGACCAGGATCAGGGCGCCCTTTGCCTCCCGGATTCCGAGACTGAGGGGGATCCGGATATTGAGGCGGAGGAGTTAGAAGACGGAGAGCTTCCAGAACTGGAAGATCAGGCTCGCATCATTCGGGTGTTTCGAAGGGACGAGCTGGTACCTTTGGTCACGGAGTCTCTCCAAGCACTTAACCTCTCTGCGGTGCGGCCGCTGGAGGAGGAGGGTCTCGAGGATCCTCTCATTCAGGCGGTCAGGGATGCCCAGGTAGTTTTGCAGATGATCCATGCGGAATGGGAGCAACCGGAATCCGCTTTGAAAGGGATTCGGACCATGAATCGTCTTTACCCCCTTGCAGACAAGGACAGGGACTTGTTTAAGTCTCCACGGGTGGATGCTGCCGTTTCGGCAGTGACTAAGAAAACCACCATCCCGGTTGAAGGGGCCGCGGCCCTGAGGGATGTTCAGGACAAAAAGGTTGATAATTTGTTGAAGCAAGCCTTCGAGACCAACGCCTTATCGTTACAAGCTTCTATTTGTGGGGCGTGGGTAGCTCGAGCTTGTTTGCGATGGTCGCAGCACCTGCGCTCGGGGTCCGGTATGGACCAACAGGGGCTGTTGGACGTTGCCCGCGTGGAGTCGGGATCGGCCTACTTGGCGGATCTGTGTTATGATTTAATACGCTCCCTAGCTAATAGCATGGCCTCCATGGTAGCGGCACGACGGTCCATCTGGTTGCGCAATTGGGCGGCCGACGGTTCTTCCAAGTCTCGCCTCAGTAAACTACCCTTTAAGGGCAGGTTGTTATTTGGTGAGGCTCTGGATAAGTTGGTGAAGGATCTCGGTGAGTCTAAGGGTGGTCGGCTTCCAGAGGATAAGCCTAAGCTTAATAGGTCGTCCACCTCAGCGCGC